>MU968359.1:93066709-93666709 GCA_034641835.2 Pinus albicaulis | reverse complement strand
CTTCTGGTAGGCGAAGGTGATCACGATATGTCGAATCAAGTACAATTCGTACCTCTGGAGAAACATCATATTTTAAAACAAAGTTAGCTCAAATAGATTCCACACATCCCAGTTCATTTACTGTTGTCAAAACGGAGTCTTAAGAGCTACCCGTGGTCACAATCCATTCAATCGCTAAGACCATACCTCCTGGACCTGACGTTGTTCAATCACAAATTGATCAAGATCCTATCTCTTCTTTGCAAGAAAATATGAATCCTGAAGTTGAACAACCAGAAGTTGTTCCTACCTTGGTAACCCCATAAGTTTCTATAGCAACTGAAACCCCTATATCACACATTCAACCGT
This sequence comes from Pinus albicaulis, assembly GCA_034641835.2. Lineage (NCBI taxonomy): Eukaryota > Viridiplantae > Streptophyta > Pinopsida > Pinales > Pinaceae > Pinus > Pinus albicaulis. Next base: position 93,666,361 of record MU968359.1, on the reverse strand, counting down.
CTGAAATATATTTTGGGCCTGATGGTCAAGTTATTCCTCCTATTTTAATTGCGATTGAAGAAATCCGACAAGACGATACACCTTTAACTCCAACCCATTTTTGGGGGGGGCTTTACCTGTACCAGTATTTTCCTCAATCGTTTCGATCTACTTTTGTTGATCCTATTTCCATTCAATCTCCCGTCGATTTTTGAGGGTATACATTTGGTCACACAACCATGTCTTAACTAACATCTTCGGTTGGGTCTATTGTTCCAATTACGTCAGCTCCTACCCTCGCTACTCCATCAATGTTTACGACCTCACCAGAGTCATATTTGCACGGTGGCCCTTCGGTCCCAATAATATACAAATCATTGTCTGGCACTTTATTTGGTGCATATTCATGTTCATGGTCTTTTCCAATGTCATCATCTATAATTTTAACTAGTAGTCCTATCATTAGTACTGAACAAATTGATTCATTACATACATCATCCGGGCAATATCAAGTCGGTCCTTTTGGGTCAATTCCTTTAAGTACCATATCAACTGGACTCCCAACATTTGGAGAAAATTATTTTCCATCTTCTTATCCTCCTTATGTTGGGGGGCAACCGTTGGTCACCCAATATGACATGAATGTTTGTCAATGGAAACCCACTCTGCCTATCCAACCAAAAACAGTTGTAAAATCATATCATCTGGTTCAACCTGTTACACCCACTTCATTACCACTTGTTAATACATCCATACCCCTGTTACAGAATCAAAATATTGTATATCAACCTTATCAGGTGAGTTCTTCGACTCAATACCATCAAATTCTGGGTCCACAAACTCAAAATCCTTTGGTTAATTTACAACAACCTGTATCAGGGATAATTTATTCACAAGTTGGTGTATCATTTTATTTGATGTCACAAACGCAACCTGGTTATATATATCAACCGAATCCAACTTATAATATTTTGGGTCATAACATTGGTAGACGGACCCCTTGGTAGCCACAAGCGCAAATTCCTCAAACTGCATTTCAACAAGTATCATATCCAGGTTTTGGTCAATATAATTCTCAAGCGTTTGTTATACAAAACAACCCCTATCTGGGTTATCAAAAACAAATTCAATATGCTGGTGCTCAAAGACCTGTTGCTGAAGCAATTCCATCTTACCCTGGCTATGCTCAACCTAACCTTAATAGACAGTTTCCTTTTGTTGCAACCTTGGAATTACCAGATTTAAACCAGTTAACTAATGATCCTATCAATTATGCTCCTTCGTGGCCAGTGATACCTCATAAATTACCCTCTAATATTCGTAAATTCAATGAAAACCCTGGAGAAGATCCATCAACTCATGTCATGACTTATCATTTATCGTGTTCATCAAATTCCCTAAATAATTATTTTGTTTGACTACGTCTTTTCCAGCATAAGCTCATAGGTCCGGCTGCTAAATGGTACATTGAGTTACCTAGAGCTTCTTTCGACAATTTCACTTCTTTAGCTACTGTATTTTTGACCCATTTCCAGTTACCGATCAAATATGAAACTGGAATGGAACTCTTGAAAAATTTCAAACAGACTAATTCTACTCACATTTCTGATCATATTCGTGAGTGGTGTCGCTGTTGACGAATGCTTAAGACATTTTTTCCCGATCATCTCCTTGTTGAATGGTTTATTAAGTCCCTGTTACCATCTATAACTAAGGATGTGGCTAATGGTGGCGTCGTCATGGAAGAGCAAGTTATCGCTCATGCCCAATATTTAGACTTGATTTACACTCAGTCTGGCACGCTCTATGAAAAAAATCCCTAATGCGACGCGATCTAATTTCAATGTTCTTCCTCAAATAAAGGACTCTCATGGCAGAGATGGCTTGATAGGAACTGCAATCACACACCACGCTACTGCATATGCTCCTGCTCCTACTTCCGAAATTAATGCCATATCATTTGAAAAAGGAAAAAGTGACAAGCAACCAGGAGGTAAGAAAAAGGGGAAATCAAAGAAAAAGAAAAATTCCAACCCGCAAGAAATATCATCTGATCAACCGTCTGGACCACAGAAACCTCATTATCCATGCATAATCTGTAATGAGGAACACTTTTTTAGGGATTTTCCTCACCGTGCTGAAGTCTCAAAAATCATCAAGACTTCTCATGCATCAGCTATGTTGACAGACCCATTTCCAAATCCAGACACAAATTTGGTTACTACGGATCCAGCTCCTAGTTCCCAAGTGTTGATGTTATCCACCACAAAACCTTCACAAGATATTTTGGTGTCAACATGGAATAAATACTATGGTAGTCCAGATACTGATCAACCTACTACCTCAACAACGAATCCATCTAATGAATCAGTGCCACCTACTGTTATTCCTGAATTGACAATTAAACCACCGAAGGGAGTAATTCATAAATCGACATATAATCCTCGAGCAAGAGCTGCAAAAAATTATAATATAGTTGAAGATTTCACTCAATCCCCTTCAACTATGTCTGCTCTTGAGGTATTACAAAATTGTCCCTCCCAGAAGCAAGCTTTATTTTCGGCCATTGGTGGAATTGATCCGACTGATTCTAATCTTGTTGTCTTTAATCATACGGGCTATGTGCCGCAATTACCAGCAGAATTGGCATTCTCCATACAAGTAAATGTTCTCAATCACCTTGTTCATCGCACTATTATTGATGAGGGAGCATCTATGGGCATTATGTCTCTAAACTGTTTGAAGTCACTTGGCTCACCGCGATTATCGCAATCATCAACGACATTGAAGGCTTTTGATGGAAGAACATATAAACCTTGTGGTATTATCAATAACTTGCAAGTTGAATTAGGGGGAAAAAAAGTAAGTATTGATGTCGAGGTTGTTGAAGTACCCCTTGACTATAATATTTTACTCGGAAGACCATGGGTATATGCAATGACTTCCATTTTTTCTACATACTTTAGAATGATTTCCTTTCCACATAAAGGTACAATCACAGTCATTAATGAATTATCCTTTTTTGCCTCCGGTTCGCAGGTAACTCGAAGCATTTTGTTTGTTCACTTACCCTAACTAGAAATTCAAAACATTGGTGTAGGACTCTTAAACGATTCCAATATTATGGGAACCTTCGCATTACCGCCGCCTGCGACGTCGACAGAAATTGCAAGCATAGAGACCTGCTACATGATCTCTTCCACTCTATCTGGCTTAAGGGAGAGTATGGGTGATTCTGATATTTCTACGTTGGATGATGTTTTACCGCCCAGCCCTATTGATATTGCATAGCAATCAATCTATTTGGCTTGGGTGAAAAATCCAAAATCAGCATCACAGAGTGTTTGGGTTCATCGTTCGTTAGATTTTGGTAGTCCATCTGATCCATTTTCCTAAAAAATTTTGACAGATGAAAATATTTTGGAAGCTATGATGTTAGAAGGAGAACCATGGGAAGATTATCATCATCGTTCCCATATTCTTGATTATGAAGAAAAAAATCTCAGTAAACTATATCCCCCATCCCTCAAAACTTTCTTTTCGAATTCTTTACCGATTAATGCAATTGACTCTAAGCGAAATTTATCAAATATCAAAGAAACAATTTCTATTGATATTTCAACCAAACCTGGCATTGTAGAAAATATTCATGTCGGTATTTCTTGTTCTCCATAAAAACTTGATTCATATCACTCTCTTTTTAGTGAATTTCGTGACGTATTCGCTTGGTATTACGAGGAAATGCTAGGCATAGGTACTAGTATAGTTGAACACACTATTAATATGTATCCTGATGTCAAACTGGTGCATCAACGGCTTTGTCCTGTTCATCCAAAGAAATCCGCTGCCATCAATGTAGAAGTTGAAAAATTTTTGCATGTTGGTTTCATTTACCCTGTTCTGCTAACTGAGTGGGTTTCCAATATCATTCCTGCTATGAAAAAACAAGGAAACATTAGAGTGTGCATCGATTATCGGAATGTCAATCAGGCTTGTCCAAAAGACAACTATCCTACTCCCTTTATCGACCAGATTATTGATTATTGTGCTGGATGCGAAATATTTTCGTTCATGGATGGATTTTCCGACTAAAATCAAAATAATATCCACCCAGATGACCAACATAAGACAACATTCATCTGTCCCTGGGGCACATTCGAATATAGGAAACTTCCGTTTGGTTTAAAGAATGTTGGGGAAACTTTTTAGAGAGCAATGGATTATGCTTTCAATGACATCAAGCACATTTTTCAACCATATCTAGATGATTTACCAATGCATTCACGAAACCAGACTGATCACTCGATGCATTTGAGAGCCATTTTCTTACACTGCCGACACTATAAGAGATTCCTCAATCCACATAAATGTGTGTTTTGTGTTGGTTCTGGTCAATTACTTGGATTCTTAGTCTCAAAAGAAGGAATTAAAATAGACCTACTGAAGGTACAGGGAATTCTTGATTTTCCTGCACCATCAAACTTACTTCAGATACAGAAACTTCAAGGAAAGGCTAACTTCCTAAGAAGGTTCATTCCAAACTACGCTGAAATGGCTAAAGGATTTACTCGACTATTGAAAAATGGAGTTCCCTTCCATTGGGATCAAGTTGCACAAGCTTCTTTTCATGTTGTCAAGGACCATCTTGTCTGATCGTCATTAATATATCCTCCCAATTATCAAAATGATTATTTCCTATATATTTTCACGGCTGAAATGACCATCGCTATGGTTTTGGTCCAAGTAGAAAATGAAATTGAACATCTAATCTATTATTTGAGTCGCAATCTCAATGATTCGGAAGTTAAGTACTCATACGTGGAAAATCTTTCCTTGGCAGCTGTTCAAGCTGTCCAAAGATTTCGCCATTATATCTTTCTCCAGAAAAAAAAAATAGTTTCAGATTGTAACCCCATGACTTACATCTTATCACATCAATTGCTGGGGGGGAAATATTCAAAATGGATTGTCATTTTTCATGAATTTTATTTGGACTTCATCAAATCAAAGTTAAAGAAGTCTTTAGTTTTGGCTGAGCTTCTCTGTGACCTTCCCTCTGATAGTATTGCTACTATGTCGGAACCATCTATTCCAGACGAGTCTTTGTTTCTGATCAGATCATTTGATCCTTGGTATGGGGATTTCATCATTTATCTCCAAACCCAAAATTTTCGACCTAATACCTCTCGCTCTGACCAGTGACGTATTCGATACTAAGCCAAATATTATCTGATCGTCGGCGATACACTTTATCGTCGTGCTGTCGATACCATTTTAAGGAGGTGCCTCACTCATGAGGAGGCTGAAAAAGTGTTAAATGATTGTCATGCTGGGGCTTGTGGTGGAAATTTATCTGGATATGCTACTTCGCATAACATACTCTACGTCGGTTACTTTTGGCCTACTATTTTTCGAGATTGCATCCTCGCAGTCAGAAGTTGTCATGCATGCCAGATTTTTTATCGTAAAATCTGTAAACTTCCAACGCCAATGCATCCTGTTGTCTCTACTGAACCATTTACGAAATGGGGTATTGAATTCATGACCTGTAACCCTCCTTCGTCTGGGGGGCATGGTTATATTATTTTCGCAGTCGACTATTTTACCGAATGGGCCGAAGCGATGCCTACATTCAATAACACAGGACAAACAGCGACATTGTTTTTCTTCAACCACATTATTGCAAGTTTTGGGGTCCCATAGGCTATAGTTATAGATCATGGGAAGAATTTTTGCAACCATATGATGTCTGAATTGACTGCCAAGTTAGGATTGTCACATGATAATTCTACTCCTTATTATCCACAATCAAATGGACAAGTTCAGGCTATTAACAAAATTCTTAAACGAATGCTTCAATGAATGATAAGATCTGTAAAAGGAACTGGCACTTGATCATGTACTCCGCTTTGTGGGCGTATCGAACCTCAGTGAGAAACGCAACCAGATTTATTCTTTTTCAATTGGTGTATGGTCTGGAAGCTATCTTACCAATCCAATGTGAAATATCATCGTTAAAACTCGCGATAGACTTGTTACCTGACACCTAAAAAGAAGAAGCACATCTCCTTAATCTCATCCATCTAGATGAAACACGTTGTGAAGCCCAATTGGCCAACGAAGCGCATAAGAGATGTATAAAGGTGAAATATGACAAAAATGTCCAGCCTCGCATCTACTCAGAGTGTAACTTTGTCCTTCTTTATGATCAAGAAGCTGATGTAATAGGTACAGGGAAATTTGAACCATTGTGGCATGGCCCCCATATTGTCAAAAGAGCTATTGCTAAGGGTGCCTACAAGTTAGTTGATTATGATGGAATTCCATTGGCACAACCTAGAAATGGGTTTTATTTGAAATGTTACTATGCTTAATCATGAGCGTAGTAATTTTTTGTATTATATTGTTTATATGCTGTTGATTTGCATTCACAATCTTAATTTGTTTTTAGAGTTTTCTTGATGTTAGTAATCTGCTTTAAATTTCATCGCAGATAGCTGAATCTTTGGAACCATTTGTTGGATATGTTGATGGTGCTATTCATAGTATGCAAAATCTATCCTCTGCAGCGTGGGCCATTTTCGCTCTGAAAGGCGAGTTAGTGAGTTTTCAAGGGATTTGTATTGGTAGATCGATAAAAAATATTGTTGAGTATAGAACTTTGATCAAACTTCTCTCTGATGGCATTTCATTTGGTATTAACCGCATAATCATAAGGTTAGACTCACAACTTGTGGTATTATAGCTTACTAGTATTTATGCTGTTAGAAATCCAACACTTCTTAGATTTTTTCTAAGAGTTTTAATTTTGGAGAGACATTTTGATTTCATTCAATATCAACATATTTCCAGAAATTTGAACACTTTAACTGATTCATTAGCTAATCAAGTTTTAGATAGAAATTTGCGACATAGGTAAAGAAAACATTCACATCATTGAATAGGATTGTGCATTAAATAGAGGAAAAAATTTGAAATCATATAGATATATAGTTATAGGTTTTTACAAAATTTGTGCCCAAGACACATTGGTCATCTGAACTCAAAATGTATGCAAAAAGTCACAAGTAAACTAGTGGTTCTTATGGTAGCATGTTATAGATCTAGCAATCCTACGAAGCAATCGCATCCAATGGTTAGGAACCCCAATAGTGTGTTGCTAAAGTTGCATGGGAAGCTCTTTGATCTGATAATTCGAAATCCCAAAGGTCAACCCTTCTATGTGCTGCTGAAGCTCAGCCAAAGTCTCAGCGATATCAAGGTCCTGAAAGACTGCTCTCCCGAAATCCCTCTCTATTAGTGCATCTGCTTTGCGCTCTGGTTCCTCTACTGGTTGAACACGACCAATATCTGCGTTACGTCAAACATTTAGTTTAGTCTTGGAAAGAAATAAAAACACAAAACATTGCATAAACCTTATAAAAATAAAATAAAAACATAGTCAAATCATTCTTACCTATTGCACCCCACTGAGCGCCTTCTGGTAATACTAGATCTGGATCTCCTCGGAAGTTGACGCCTGTGTATGCATACTCATCGATGGTAATGATCTGTCACCGAAACCAGGCAAAGAATGTAGTAGAGAACACAACGGTCGATTGGCCTGCATGCTGACCCATGAGTTCTACCCATCTCTGCATTCGAGGATCTCTAGGACTAGATATATCCAATGTTACATGCTGTAGTTGCATTAGTGGAATCCGTTCCAAAGCGAAGGAGATAAGGATTGAACCATAACTGAAATTTTTCTTCCTTCCTCCCTTTTCTTTATTCAGTTGTTCCTTTATCTAAGATAGAATAACTTCAGAACAGTTGAAGACTGTTGGCTCCAAGCACTCTAGCGCATACTACATATACGATCTGTTCGCTACATGTAGTGTAACGACGCCAGCAAGTTTAGCGATTGTGAAAAGGATGGTTCTCAAAGAAAAATCCCTGACATACTAGATGTTTATTTTTCCATATTTGCTAGGTTCTACCCCTGGATAGCAATATTGCATAACATAATCCTTCATTGTCTATCCTCCAACGGTAAGCCCTGTGAGAGAAATGGGCAAACCTCTTCTCGACAAAACTATGAGAAAATACAAATCCTAAACTGTTATGGGAACCACTTTTCTCTTAATGTGAAGTGACTATTGTTATGGCCTAAATCTACCTCAGGCTGAGAAAGGCAGAATCTAGGGTAACATCAAACCACGCTTAACCAGTAGCTAGCCCTACCAGATCGGGAAAGGGCTCTCTCCTTGTCAATCTCAGCAAAAAAAATGATCAGTGAGGTTTGAGATGACTTTAATGAAGACTAATTTTAGGCTAGGTATGTATGCAAAAGATTCTTTATTGAATTTAATGATATTTTTTTGGTTCAAGAGGAAAGGAAAATTTGGGTCTGGGGAATGAGGCTCAGTTTTGCAGAGATCTGAATGGGGCAAGGTAGGCAATTGATTTGACACTTCAATTTGAAATAAATGGAGAGTTGAGACAGGTGAGGAGTTGAAGAGGGCAAGAAAATTTCAAGGATCCTCTTCAAACAGTTGAAAACATAAAAAATTAAACAAACCCTAGGTACTGCAAATTTTAATGAATTCTACCTTTATCCTTGTTTGTTTAAGTTAAGAATAAATAAGAGAGAAAATTGTATACATAAAACACCATTAGACTTACTTTTACAGAGAGAAACACACTATCAAAGCAAAATGCCACATGAATCCCATAGAGTGTTGCAAACCCTGGTCTATTCCTTTGTCAAACTACAGAGATGAATGTACAATGATGCTCAAAGCATTCCCAAAAGTCCAACCATGCTAATGGTTGAAAAACCACAAGATATGGACAAAAAATAACTCATCCTAGCCTCTAGGGGTCGAGCTCACAATTTTAGGATTTGTTCCAACAAAATCTAAACTGAGAACTATAAAGTAGGCAGTGGAACAGCTTGCCTCTAAAAACTAGGAAACTGATTCATTTAGTTGCAAACTACCTTTTGATAGATGAATCTACCTATATGAGTGTAAATTTAGAAAAATTACATCAATATCCATCAAATTACATTAAATTACATCATTATTTTGAAATTTAGAAGTAAGAAAGTCAAACTGTCAAAAACTAGGGGAAAAACATAGTTACTGGGTCAAAAATGAGCAAAATCCTCCAATGCGTCGCGCTTGATTTCCCTATGCATCGCGCCAGTTTGTAGATAATTTTGGAAGCCTTCCCAGTGTCAAAATTTGCTCCAAGTGGAATTTTTGGAAATTTCTACCTGTCTACTTTCCAACACAAGTGGAATTTTTGAATTTTGATTCTATTTGCCCCTCCAAAACTGAGTTCTCCCAGGACTACTTCATGTGTGTCAAAAAAGGGGCAGAAAGGTCATTTTTGGGGTGTTTTTGACCTTTTTTGAAGCCCAAAACCTGTCAAAATTTCTTGACCATTGGTAGGAATGCATATTTTTCCATGAAAAATCCAAAAATTTTGATTTTTCATCAAAAGGATTCCCCTAGCAAAAGCGTGCGTCAGGTGGCACGGCGCATAGAGCAGAAAAGTCTGTTTTTAGGCCAAAATTTTCATAAATGCAAAAATTGTCCCAAATTTTTTGAAGTTTGGGCCGAGTGTTCTTCATCAAGTGCTATGTTGGGCCAAGGAAGCCTCAACCAATATTTTAAGTTTATCATGCTCTTTTCACCTCCTCGATGCCTTCTTCAACTTGGCCTTCAAGATCTTGATTCTCGCTTTGCAAACATGATTTCTCGCCCAATAATGATTGGCCATGTGCCTCAACATATTTTTCTCTTTGTTGGCCTTCTCCAAAAAATTTTCCAAATGAATATTTACCCTTTCAAGCCAAGTTTCACAATCGGCTTCAACTTCTTGCTCAAGTGATGTCATATTGGTTTTGCACCTTTTGGCAACTTGCTAGTTCTCTCGTATGTTTTGCAGCTCCATAATGGTTTGTTGATCCTCTAGCTACTTGTTTCTTTGCTCAAGGTACTTGATTATCCACTTGGCTCTTTTTAGGTTGAGGGACAAGGTATTTATCTCTGCCCATTGCTCCCTAATGATCTCTCTAAGCTTTGAGCTTGGTGAGCCCAAATCAGTGTCATCCTCCTGAATGAGAATGAAATCTGTCTCTTTCCCTCCTGATGATAAGATGAGCTATGAGCTAATTGAGTACCCAAATAAGAAAATAACTCCGTCCAAAAATTTCCAGTAAAAATGGGATCTCTCTCGCTAACAATAACCCTTGGGCTTCCATGTAGCTTTTGAATTCTATCCATAAATGTAGTAGCAACTGTACTTGCTTTAAATGGATGAGATAATGCACAAAAGTGTGCATACTTGGTAACTCTATCAACTACCACCATGATGACACTCTTTCCTTCGGACTTAGGTAAACCTGTGATAAAATCCATTGAAATCTCCTCCCAACGTTGACTTGGAATGGATAAAGGTTGTAGAAGTCTTGGGGTCTTAATTGTTTCCACTTTATTCTGCTGGAAAACCAAACATTCCGCCACAAACTTTTGAATATCAGATTTAAGGCCATCCCAAAAAAATTATTTCTTCACCTTGTGGTAAGTTTTTAAAAATCCCGAGTGTCCTCCTAAAGGAGAAGTGTGCAATTCCAGAAGAATATTTTGTTTTAGTTGGGAATTCTTACAAAGATATAAGCGATCTTTGTACCATAAGGAATCATTTTTCCAACTAAATGTATCAGATGCACTAGGATCTTGCTGCAAATTTTGAATGATTGTCCATACATCTTTGTCCTTCTTCCATTCATCTCTTGCTTCGGTTATCCAATCTGGTTGGATAATAGAAATGGCACAAAGCAATGCTTCCACCTCTTCATTCTTTCTTGAGAGTGCATCCGCAACAACATTAAGCTTTCCTTTTTTGTAGATTATTTCAAAGTCATAACCCAACATCTTTGTGACCCATTTTTGCTGCTCTTCTGACGATAGTCTTTGTTCCAAAAAGTGTTTAAGAATATCATGATCAGTTTTTACCTTGAAGTGTCTTCCCATTAGGTAAGTTCGCCATTTCTTTAGTGCATGCAGTATTGCTAACATTTCCTTCTCATAAATAAGTTTATGTAAATACTTTCCTTTGATTGGACGACTTTCAAAAGCAATGGGTCTTCCTTCCTGCATTAAAACTGCACCAATTCCATTTCCTGAGGCATCACATTCCACAATAAAGGTTTTTGTGAAGTCTGGTGTAGCTAAGACCGGTGCTAGACACATTGCCTCTTTAAGACGTTCAAAGGCCTTAGTTGCTTCAGGAGTCCATGAAAATGCATCTTTCTTCAATAATGTTGTTAGAGGTGCTGCTATTCTCCCATAATTGTTAACAAACTTGCGATAATACCCTGTTAACCTGAGAAATCCTCGCAACTGCTTTATGGTTGTGGGGACTTTCCATTCCTTAATGGCTTTAATTTTGTTAGGGTCTACCTTAACACCCTCGTGAGATACAATATGACCCAGATATTCCACCTCTTGTACTCCAAAAAAACATTTGGATGTTTTTGCATATAATTGTTTCTCCTACAATAGTTTGAGCACCCTGTCAACATGTTCAACATGATCCTTCCAAGACCTGCTGTAGATTAGTATATCACCAAAAAATACTAGCACAAATTTTCTAAAGAAGGGTTTGAAAATGGAATTCATTAACCCTTGAAATGTAGAAGGTGCATTGGTAAGGCCAAAAGGCATGACCAAAAAATCATAATGACCCTCATGAGTTCAAAATGTTGTTTTTGGAATATCTTGAGTCTTCATTCTAATTTGATGATATCCTGAACGAAGATCCAACTTGGTAAAATAAATTGCTCCATGTAATTCATCCAATAATTCATCAATCATAGGAATGGGGAATTTGTCTTTAATGGTGAGCTTATTGAGCTCCCTATAATCCGGACACATTCGCCATGATCCATCCTTCTTGTGTACCAATACTACAGGAGAAGAGAAATAACTTTGACTAGGTTGAATTATACCCGCCTCTAACATTTCTGCAATCATACGTTCAATTTCGCTCTTTTGGAAGTAAGGATATCTATAAGGCCTGATGTTTGGAGGAACACTTCTTGGAATCAAATGAATATCATGATCATGATCACGAATAGGTGGGAGTCCTTTGGGAGTTTTAAACACCTTGGAATGATTGTCCAAGACTTGTTGGAGATCTGCAGAAATAGATGATTTTGATGTCGGAACTTCTAGTGAGCATAATTGTGCAATTATGCCTCGTTGTTATTTCTTTAGAAGCTTTGTCATGACATTAGAGCTTATTATCCTTCCCAGCTTCCCTTCAATACCCCATAATTCGACTTCCTTTCCTTCTGAAAAAAATTTCAAGAAAAGTTCTTGAAAATTAAAAACTACCATCCCCAAAGATTGTAACCATTGTACTCCTAGTACAACATCAGCACCTCCCATAGGAATGGAAAGCATTGGACTAGTCAATACATATTCCCCCATGGTTAGCTTGATATTATGGCATTTTCCAGAGAAATTTATAGTTCCTCCATTTGCAACCATCACTTGACATTCTGGTGCTGGGTATAGGAAACAATTTAATTCCTTGGCTACCTTGCAATGAATAAAATTATGGGTGCTACCTGAATCAATCAACAATATTACCTTTTTCTTCTTGATTTTTCCTTCTATCTTGAGAGTTTGAGGAGTGGTAATTCCTGCCAGTGCATTACATGATATGGTCGGATTCATTTCTTCCTCTTCTAGGGCTGGTTCCTGGTGTATATCCTCTTCTTGTTCATTTTCTTCTTTCTCTTCACAATCTATGTAAAATAATTTCTTCTCAGCACACTTATGACCTTTAGTGTATTTGCTATCACAACTGTAGCAAAGCCCTTTTGCTCTTTTTTCTTCCAATTGTTGTGGTGTCAACCATGTAGGTTGTGGAAATCTAGGCGTAGAAACACTTCCTTCTTTATAGAATTGAGTGGTAGGCTTCCTTGTCGCCATAATTTTACATTCAACTTTTCTTGCCAACCTGAATGCCTTCTCCAATGAATCAGGTTCCAAAACGCGAACTTCATGTTGGATGTTATCCTTTAAAATGCCTATGAAGAGATCAATCCTGTGTTCCTCTGGAATATCAGTTACCCTTATATTCAATTTTTGGAAGTCCTCAATGTGCTGCCCCACTAAACCCTTTTGTTTGAGATTTATCAATTGGCTAAAGAAGGTGTTGCTCTTTGTATCCTCATAATGTGCTATCATTTCCTCCGTAAAAATTGACCCAGTGACAATTTTTTTACGGGAGCAAAGCCATCGATACCATACAAATGTATTTTGTTCTAAATGTAAAGTTGCAATGCGTACCTTTTGTGTGTTTTGCACATTATGGAGATAAAAATATTGCTCCATCTGTAGTATCCATGTTATAGGATCCTTCCCATAAAACTTCCTCATATCCATTTTTGGAATATGGTGGTTCTTCCTGCCAAAATTAGAGTTGATGTATGGCTCATAGTGTTCCTTGTCAATTTTCTACCTTTTATTCCATTTCTCTCCGAAATTTTGAATACCAGTTGGTAGAGAGATAGACTCCGGTGTAAAAGTGAATGTCACACCTACAAGAGTGACTTGGCCATTATGTAGATGAAGCAAAAACAATCTGGCCAACTCATGATGGTATTGGACTCTAGCAACCATCTCACAAAACTGATAACAAGACTGCTGTTGAAAACATGTGATAGCGAGAGGGTAGGCCTGTAGCTCAGCAAGTGAAATAGGCTCTTCCCGTACATGTTTACCACTCTTGTGAGGTCTCCTTGGTGCATGCAATTCGGTTGGAGATTCACTGTGTGTTTATTCATCTTGGTCATAAGAGGAATTTGACTCCATGTTTGCCAAAGTTTGTGTTGTCTTAGATGAGTATGAAGAGTTTAGGTGTCTTTGGTTTTTTGCTTTGCTGCCAAGTTTATGAAAATATGTAAGGGACTATGAAGTGTGAGGGCAAGAGGGATTTTGGGAATGTTGCCAATTGGAATTTGGGGAATTGAAGAGTTTTAGGGACAATTTTCTAGGCTTTTGAGATAGTAATTTGGGTTTGGGAATTTTGTAGCTAGGGTTTGGGATAATGGGAATTGTGATAGGGGTGAATGAATTTAGGGATTTGGGGGATAGGGAAATGGTTTGATGAAACTAGAACAGCAGTGAGGGAATAAAAAGGTGAGGGTGTAATGGCCGCAAAAAACCAATCTAAAAACCCTAAGTAATCATTTCTTGAGCATAAAGTAGTATTTGAATTTTTTTTTTTATTAAATCCTCATAAACATATTAAGACACACGTTTATTGGCATTGGAAAATTTGTTTGAATTACTTTGGATTGGAGGAAACCGAGCAATTTGGAGATTTGAATGAAATCGTGGTGAAAATAGCTTGTAGCTCTACGCACCGCACCACAAACCCAACGCACCGCTCCGGTTATATGCATCGCAACCGTGTGTTTTTAACACTGTGGAGGTCGACCCAATGTGTCGTGCCAGCTCTATGCGCCACGCCAGCTCTATGTGTCGCGCCACTCATCCAATGCGCCGCGCCCACAAACTTGCACAACTTTGCTGCAATTTTGCTCCCTTTGTTCAACACAGCCTTTTCTTGCTCACTCTTTCTTCTTGGAATGCAAATGAGCCCTTTATAACATGAAAAATGACTTATATACCAAAGGCTTTAATTTTCCACTCCAAAAAACCCACTTTTGTAATGTTTATCTTTGACACTTTTTTTAAACTCTGTTTTAGGCAGTTTGCTTCATTTTGCCTCTAATTAATTGAATGACTTGCTTTTTGTTTGCCTTGCAGGGGATGGATTTGTTGAAGTTTGACAAGATGACCAGGGTTGCCATTGAAATTGCTTACATATGAGAAAACTTGAAATTACATCAAATTTATACAATAAAAGATAAGATACTCTATTTTTCTCAAAACAGAGTTTTGAGGAAAAATACATTTCTAGGCATATGATGATGAAATTTATTTAGTACTGGAACTTTATTCAACCTCCTCATGCACCTGCTGACCATTATTGGACATTTTTAAGACCTTTATGATGAAACCCTAGACCTAATGAAACTGAAACCCTAAAAAAGGACTCTTGCAAAACTATAATAAAAAAAGTGACTGCAAATGATCTTAATGAATGGAAATGGGCCAGCAGGTAAAGGACATGAGGGAAAAAATCTACAACAAGCCACTACTGTTTGATGATCCATGCTCCTAATGGAATGCAGCTGACTGAGTGAGACACCTAATATGCAATGCAACAAGAGAATTTTGATCATTGACAGAGGGATGAAGATACCGACACTAACATTGGCTCCAATGGGGATGGTAGCTCCTTGGAGGTGGCAAGAACTACAGCTCTCTGGGAAAGTAGGCAGTGCCTTCGTCCATTAGGCTATGGAGTCAATAACTTTGACAAACCAAAACCAGACTCTTGACTCAATTTCAGGACTGAAATCTGACTCAAGACTGACTCAATTTCAAGACTAAAATTGATTGAAAGACCTGACTCAAACAAACCAAACCAAAACTGAAATCAACCCTCAGTTTTATAGCCTTCACCTCAGGCCCCAAACTGAAAGAATGATGATAGCACACACTTGCAATGAAATTTAAACAAACCGGTATGTACAGTGATACATATTACAGCAGAAAGCATTTCAAAAATAATACCGTTTGAGTAGCCGAGAATTGACCAGCCCACCTGGACAACCTTCTCCATTCATTTCTTTCAAAAGGAAAGCATTTTGGCCTTGATATGCAGCAATTTTGAAAGTTCCTTTCCAAATATTCTCAAACTTGCCATGCTTACCTTTATCTTCGTTTCTCGTGTCCCATTTTAGCACCACTTCTTCTATTTGAAATTTGTCCGCTTTGCCTTTCGATCATATATCTTCTTGATTCTCTCTTGCAGCTTGAAAGTTTTCTAAAAAACCTCATCTCTAGTCTGCTGTAAATGGATCATTTGATTGATTATTCGTTGCAAATGATCATCCTCGCTGCCAGCTTCCTGTAGAAGTTTAACCACTGGAACTGTGAGAGAGGTCAGGAATACAGTGTCAACACCATACACGAGCTCAAAAGTGGGCATGCCTATAGATTTATTTTGACTTACTCTGTCTGCCCAAAGTGCATTATCCAGTTTCTTGTGCCAACTTTTATTGTTCATTTCCAGCAGCTTTTTGATAATATTGACCAAGGATTTATTTGAGGATTCGGCCAATCCATTGCCTTGTGGATGATGTGCAGTTGAGTGCCCCAAAGTAATTCGATACTTATTACAGAATTTGATCATTATATTAGATTTAAAATATGCTGCATTATCAGTGATCAGCTTGTTTAGACAACCAAAACGAGAAAAAATATTGTTTTCAAGAAATGAAATGATTACCGAATCAGTGGCCTGCCCAGTGGGAATCGCCTCAATCCATTTAGTAAAATAGCCCGTCGCTGTAAGGATCCATTTATGCTGCACTAAAGAAGTAGGATGGATCTCGCCAATGAAGTCCAAACCCCACTGCTGAAATGGAGCACTTACTTCAATAGGCTTGAGCGGTAAAGGCTACAATTTTCTCCTTCCTTGAAAAATCTGACATCCATGACAACTTTTAACAGTTTTGTACACATCAGCAAAGGGAGTTGGCCAATAATATCCTGCTCTCAAAATTTTGTTGGCTGTTGTCTTCCAGAAAATATGACCTCTACAATCTCCCTTATGAAATTCTTCCATAACCTATTTTGCCTCTTCTTCAACCAAAAAATTGAGCAAGACATCACTGGGATCTTTCTAATAGAGTGCATTATTTATGATACAAAACTTGGCAGCCTTCAATTTCAGTGTCCTACTTTTGTTCTTAGCCATTCCTGGTGGTGGTGACAGATTTTGGAGTACATAAACAATGTCTGAATACCAAGGAGAAAGAACAAAAATTTATGATACCTGAGCAGGAAAACTTTCTTCATTTTCTGTTGTATAACCAGCTCCAAAAAGAGAAGAAAAGAGATATCAACGCCTTAGAAATGAGCCACTTCGAGGGGGAAACCTCCAATACATTACATAAATGAACAATTCTTGGATGATACAATTTACAAAAACTCATTTCTATATATAGGAGTCCATGGGGCCATAATGTAATCCTAGTGGGCCACAATGTAATCCTAGCCGACCTAACAATAATAATTTAAGGGCACAATAATAACAAAATGGGGGTTACAAGGGTTCAATAATAACAAAATGGGGGTTACAAGGGTTCAATAATAACAATAAGGGGGTTACACTAACAATAATAAGGGGCTATCCTATTAATATAGGGACTTAACATGCCCCTCTCCTTCAAACAAGTGTTGTCCTCAACGCTTGATTATTTCTTGATGCTTCTGTATAAAATTCTCATCCTCCCATGTGGAATATTTTACAAGAAAGTTCTTCCACTTGCTGAGATACTCTAAAATTGATTATACTTGTAGATTTCTTGTTTTTGTGTCTGCTTCAGAACTTCTATTGATGTGATGTTGATATTCCTGTTGTTTCATTAGATTCTGTACCAAAGTTAGCTTATCCTTTGAGAGTTGGAGAACTTGCTGTTGATGCTCGATGTCATCTTCCACTAATTTATCATCCATATTAGCTATTATTTTATCCTTCAAACCATCCAACTTAGCCTCCATTTCTTCTTTTAAACCATCTATGTGAGCTTCGGTTGCTCTTCGTAAGATCGCAATTTGTTGCACTTGGTACCCTAATTTTGATATCTCATACTGCAATTCTTCCACTTCATGCATCATAGTATAGATTTCTGAGGGCTTAATGGGTGTTTAATTATTTTTAGGAGGCATTTTAGAACAAAATACTGAAATATATGCTCAATACGCCCTTGGAATCACTTCAAACTGATTTTTCAAACAAGATTTATGCAATTCGGGAAAAACAACACACCTTTTACTTGCTTTTGAGGAGCTCAATATTGGAATTGGATTATCTATGTGATTGCGACTCTTCAATATCTAAAATTTAGCAATGAAATAGCCCTCTAAATTCTCTTTTTAATGCCACAGGTATGACCTGATTTGGATTCTCCAAGACAAAGTTGTGTCCAATCTCCCACAATGACCTAATTATGCACTGGTTCAGTAGAGCTAAATTGTACGAATTTCCACGTGTCAATTTTTTTTCCTTTGTCTCTGAAATTGATATCCAAGAAACTACAGTCTATGTACTTGCAACCAATTTTTACGGCACTCCAATCCGATGCCCAGAGAGAGAGTTATTGAACTTTTCCCACGATCACCTCTTTGAGATGAAATTCAGGAGCCTGAAAAAGCACTACCTTCCACAGATCATATCTCCAAAAATATTGCGAACCAAGCTCTGAAATTTTTTGACGAATTTCCTCAGGATTTGCGCTTCGCACCATATGAATTTCAGACTCTGAACCTTCGTACAAAAAACGTTATAGCGCAAATGCCACGATGACCTGTTTATGAGCCTGAAAAGATACCTAACTTCCACAGATGATATCTCCTCAAATATTGCGAACCAAGATCTGAAATTTTTAGACAACCTTCCTCAAGATTTCAGCTTCGCACCCTAAAACTTTCAGCTTCTGAAGCTTCGTAGAAAAAAATTTATAGCGAAAATGCCACGATGACCTGTTTGGAGCAGCGAAACCCTAGAATCCAAAGCTCTGATACCAAATGTTGTGTAACCAGCTCCAAAAATAGAAGAAAAGAGATATCAACGCCTTGGAAATAAGCCACTTCGAGGGGGAAACCTCCAATACATTACATAAATGAACAATTCTTGGATGATACAATTTACAAAACCTCCTTTCTATATGTAGGAGTCCATGGGGCCATAATGTAATCCTAGTGGGCCACAATGTAATCCTAGCCGACCTAACAATAATAATTTAAGGGCACAATAATAACAAAATGGGGGTTACAAGGGTTCAATAATAACAATAAGGGGGTTACACTAACAATAATAAGGGGCTATCCTATTAATATAGGGACTTAACATTTTCCTCGGACATAGTAGCAATGAGATTAATGTCCAAGGCATGCAAATTTGACTCAGCCATTAGTTTAGCCAGCCCATGTCCTTTGATGAGCTTTGTAGGTTTGATCTCCATGTCATATTCCAACAAGGCAACAATCCATTTGCCTCGTCTCCCTTCTGGATCTGTTTTCACTAAGACATATTTAACAACAACATTAGGAACATAAGCAAGGATGTGAGAATGTAGAATATAAACTCGAAAATCTTTGAATGCTTTTACCAAGGAAAGAGCTTTTTTTTCAATAATATTATACTTTAAAGTTGCATCTCTTATGGTTCTGCTAAAAAATGCAATTGGTCTCTCAAGCTGGTCTCTTTTCTGCATCAAGACTGCTGCCATAGTATGATCTGAGGAAAATGAAAACAAAATGAAATCCTGAGTATAGTCCAGATTGATCAAAACCAGAGCTGAAGAAAGGGCCAATTTCACCAAATTGAAGGACTTTACTACTTCCTCAGTCCACTTCACTACACTATTTTTCTTGAGCATGTTTGTGATTTCCCTTAAATGTTCTACAAGATTGGGCACAAAGCGACATAATAAATTCATCTTACCATTGAATTATTGGATCTCCTTTTTACTTCGGGGAAGATCAGTACCTGAAAAATTCATACGCCCTCATTTTGGGCAGAATTTACCCTAGGGACCTCAAAACCCTACTTGCAAAGAATGGAAATGAGATGAATACTAAAAGGGAGAGGAGGTTTATGACACTGACCTGGATCAAATGGCGATGAAATCCATCCACAGAAACGACTGCAATCAATGACTGAAGTTCAGGGGCAAAATCTGGTTCAGAGCTCCAAAATTAAAATGGTAACTATGGAATGGTAAAAATGAATAGTGAAACTACTTTTTATAGTCATTTAATTGTTTGAAAGTTAAATTTATTGCTATGAATATAGTTTTATTATGTTTTTATCATGAAATAGGTATTTTTAATCCATTTGATGTTGTTCTGAATAGGAAATACAACTGATGAATAGATTAGTCGTGCAGATTTATTCAAAGAATGACTTGACCACAAAGCATATTTTTTCTCCTTATTTTTCAAGCTTTGTTAAAAATGAAAAAGGATTTGAAGCACACTTTTATCTCTTTTTTTAGCTTCGATAACAACAAAAAAAGAAACCCTAGAGTCTTCTTTCAGCTCCTTTCAGACACCGATAATGTGAAAAGATTGCTGAGCAGTTGTCTTTTCGAGCTCGTTAAAGTAAATGAATCGATATCTGCTCAGTATAAGTTTAACTCTTTTTCGGACTGAGATATATTGTTTATGAAAAATGAATACCTTGGTTAAACATGACCAAAGAGGTTCTCTCAAATATTATTTTACACTTTTTCGGATCTGAGTGACAAATTTACGAAAAGTTACTTTTGGAGTTCTCTTTCGTCCTCTTTTTCAAACTCTCTAAATATGAAAAAGGACCGGGCTATCACCGTCGCTAAGCTCGTTAAAACATAAAATAGCGACGGGCTTGTCAACCATGGCAAGAATCGAGTTTCATTCATTGCTAGACTCGTTAAATTATTAAATAGTGATACATTATTAGCCCGAAGGGTTGAATTATACATTAATAAAATGTTATTCTCCTCAAGCTTGTTAAAAAATAAAGAGGTACTGGTCGACAAATGACTGGGGAAAATTTGGGAAAAGTAAGCAAAGTTTCTTTTTGGTAGCAAGTCGCTCTTGAACATGACACTTCTTTCACTCCATGTCCATGACTGTTTGGGTTGGGTAATCATCTTGACAGTTCAGTCACACCTATGGTTCATCATACCTTCTCTTCGGTTTTGGGTCAATGCTGCCAACTCATCACAGTGTCGCTGATATGTTCAAGAGAAGTCACCCACTGATCAAAAACTTATCCATCTGCAATACTAATAAAATTGCTATATCAAGTCATACCCTTGTCTCCGAAATCAGTAACTCCAGTTTTTCAATAAGGTGACTTCCTGTTGACGACAAATCAATATCCAAGAAGTTCACGTAGAAACATCAGATTCCAGTACCATGAGGCTTGTTATAGCATTGACAAGATCCTCGCTTTTGAACCTTTGACTGAAAGATTTTGTTTGGCGTTTTACGTCAAATCATCTATTCACGCCTTACAAAATGTACTGCAGTACCTTGAGGGCCATTGACATTAAAGGTGGTTCTCTTGTGTTTGTTAATAGCATGCATCATTGGATGGTAATCAAACGATGTCTTTCTATGTTCGACTACAAATCATATACTCGCATGGCTAGACTTGTACCCGAATGATCGAGTGAACGAGATAAGAATATCTCGGATCTAGTTTCATCCATCCAGGCTGTGATTTTAGGATTGTTGTACACATCATCTGTATGGTGACTTTACATACATATTGTCATCCAAACATGGGCCTATATCTGTAGGCATGTCTGCATCTGGGCAACATTCCAATGTAGACGAATTTTTGAATTATGTACATGTAATTATATTGTTTTATGTGCTAAACATGGGAATGCCTACCCTCAGCAATTATGATCAAAAGAGGATATATCATGATGTAATGTATTGTAATATTGATGCAAGTGACCACTCCGCTTCGTATCCAGACTCATCACAGTGTAAAGCATCTCAATCAAATGTTCTTATTATTTGGATCTCATGCTTTAGGGGGGAATTTTTATAGGTCAATTTGGGCACCAATCCCAATGAACTGGTTAACTGGACATCATCTCCAAGACCAATGATAAAGGATCTGTTGTACCTATTTACCCCTTCCTGCAAACTTTGGCTTGCTGCCTCATTCAAATCCATTTTAAACCTCATGCTCCTGTTTGATATTACTATCTCCGCCCGAAAATCTGCTTTATAATGGTCAAAAACCCAAATTTAAATGCATCGGGCCAAGCCCCTAAGAGTTTAACTCCCTCCCACTTTGGCTTCCATATGACCCAAGCCTGAAAACCGTAAGCCAAAACAAAAAGGGGCCTATTGTTTTAAATGATCGAGCGCAATGGTGGCTGTCCGATCGAAGTTCAAATCAACAACGCGGTAATTATCCTATGTGTAGGGCCTCGCGCGCATAAAACCAGTGGTAACCCCCGCACCGCTTACCCCAGGCTGGCGGTATTATCCATCGGGCTAGCGATTCCACTAAACATGCGCCGTGTGTCCTTGGTACGAGCCACGAAACCACTTTCCCCGCGCGTTAAAGCCTGTACAATCGCCGGGTAGCAGAATCCGTCTGAACCGTCAGATCTGGCGATGTTAATTCGACGGTGAAGATCCTCCAGAGTCGCCCGCCCATTACCTCGTGTCCGATATGTCATACGGCCCACCATCGTGTCTCTCTCATCCATTTCTAACTGATGATCTATGTTTGTAATCCGACGGTCCAGAGTTCAGTCCCCTCACCCTTTGACTCCGCCACGTCGCCCTTCCACCTGTTCCCTCTGTACATCCACGTGTCTGCTCTTGTGCGCCTACCATATTCCCCCCCCCGTCATATATATATATATATATAATATGTGAGTGTGTTTCCATTCGTATCCTCCATCCTATTTATTCTTTACGACCAAATAGTTTTACGTGTAAACTTCGCGGTCTCTCTGTACAATCAAAATCTCCACTTTTTTTCTTCTGCCACCCTGTGTATTTCTCCCGGTCAACCATGTATCCATCGTCCCCGCCTCCACTGGTGTCAGTTTTCTCTAATATTTTGTGGGTTTTTTCAGGTTTCAAAGCAATAGAAAGGGTGTTTTAATTCGCTGCCGTTGTTGCAAAAGTTTAAAGCCCATAAAAGGACACATTTTGCTAGTGAAACTTAAAGAATAAGCCGAGGGTAGGTGTGAGAAATGATCGCCATTAAAGAAGACAAAGAGATGGATTCACAAAACCCTCCAGAGAAATTTTCCCTGCATTAAAGATCCAGGATTCGAATCCAAAGTAAGGGCCGAGAGTACAGTACAGAAATTGCAGACTACCTCAGGGCTCTTACGGCAGCATATTTTTCCTCAGCAAAAGGCAGAGCATTGTATATATTTTATTATTTGTGTTTCATATAAAGGGGATTTTCATCTCCCAGCATTTATTTCTATAGACAGATTGTAAATTACAATTATTTATAGTTAATCATTCACAGTATGGGCGCGAATTCTTTCCGCCATTTGATTCAAAATAAGTCATTAATGGTGCTTCATCTATCTCCTCCTCTAGAATTCTCTATCTTTCCTATAAAGGCCCAAAAAGAAGACATTGTAGGGGTTCTAGATTTCTATCAGCAAATGGTGCAGTGAAAAGGCTTTTGTATACATTCTGTAATATTTCTGTATGAAGGTTCAGAGCCCGTAGGGTCTCAGTGAGGAGGAGTTATAACTGTAATGAGGATTCTGGTCTTTGGTATCTCACAGTATGTAATTTCTCTTATGTGTGAATACAATATCTTCTTTCATGCTATTTATCTTATTTTATCATGTTCTAGAATGCGAGTGGCTCACTAGTTTGCAGTAAGGATTCATCTTTGTTGGTGCGCTTTCTGGAATTAGTCAAGCGCTTTAAATAGGCCTAGTCATGATATACTATTCCATGATCATCTCTTCCATATTTTCTGCTATATTAGTTGCATGAGGAAGGTGCTTTTAAAATGCCATTGTCATATAAGGATTCATAGATTGGTATGCCCTTATGTGTTTCTGTTGTGTATCTGGGTATCAGTCCCATGTTAGCTAATATCTTCTTTATGTCTCCTCACCGCACTCACTCTTGATACTTGATTTCTGTGATGTACTATTTGAATTGGCCCTCTCTATAGTAAGCGGTCTCTTAAGTGTCTGATGCCTTTGTATTGGAGTTTTACATGATGTCCCTACACTGTTCTTATCTTTGTACCCAACTTCTGAGAGAGATTGGTCCCATTCAAAACTAATTTCCTTGTTCAAACAAGAGATAGTAAGTGAGTTCTTGAACTGACAACCCAAACTATAAAGGGCTCCTTGCTATATTAAGATGTCCTAGGCATTGGTCTATGGCAACTCTAGACTATCTCTAGGGGGGTGAAAAAATCATCCACAACATCTTTCTGGCGCCGTTTCCGGGGAACGAATTCAAAGAATATCAGTTTCCCTGGGTTTCGACAAAATTTTTTCACTTTCTAATCAGGTGAGCACAGAGTGTTGAAGAGTTGTATATCTCTCACCTTGGCGACTCCACTGGTCTTTATTTGATAAATTTTATTGGTAGTCCTGGCTCCTCGTAAGCCACATTTGAGGTCAGATACATCTCAGCTGAAAACACCTTACATGTCTGACCCAGAGAAAATTATTCATAAAAGAGTTTGGAAGGAGAGGAAATCAGTTCGTGCTGAAAACCCTGAATATTCCATTGAAGATTATCCGCCCTCTTCTTCTCAAGAAGTTAGAACAGAAAATTCTGAGTTTTACTCAGAAACTCCACGTAGAGGAAGTGCCTGGATTGAAGAAGAATCTCATCCTGCTTTCGAGGCCGAAGAAATTAAAGAGGTCACAGAAGTAGTTGCTGTTAACCGTGAGTTATTCCCATCCACACCTCAGGCTTCTGTGCACTATATTCCCATTGTTATTCATACTCCACTTCCTTCTACTCCTCTCCCTTCATTTGTATCTCAGACTGCTGTGCAACCCCCTCCTCCCCCAATGGCTAACGTTCCTGCTTTTCTACTGAAAAAATATGCTCCCTTGGCTTTGCCTCAAGTGTTAAATGATATGCCATAGGATTATCTAAATATTCTGCCGAGGTTTAATGGTGAAAATGGAGCTGATGCTCAGAAACATCTCGAGACCTTCTGCTCTTTTGCAGAAAACTTAAATGTTGAACATCTGGATGTTGTCTTGAGGTTATTTGTGCAATCTTTGGAAGGTGAAGCCAGGAAATGGTTCAAAACATTGGGGAACCGTTCAATAACCACCTGGGATATCATGGAGAATGTTTTTCTCAGGAAGTGGGGAGAAAAGAAAGATCACAGTCTATGTCTCACTGAATTTAATATGATGAAGAAGAAACAGAATGAAGGGGTCTCAGAATTTATCAAAAGATTCAACAAGCTATATCTGAGCCTGCCTCCCGAGATGAAGCCCCATGAAGCTGCTACCAAGATAATTTTCATAGCAGCCTTTGAGTCCGATTTTGGCTTCTCCTTGAGAAAGAAAACCTGCCACTTTGGATGATGCACAGTCAGACGCTCTGGAATTGGAAGCAAAATTTGCCTCCACTGGAAAGTTAAAAGGAAAAATTGAACAGGATACTAGGAGGAGAGGCAAAGAAGAGGTCTCCACCTCTAATCAAGAAAAGGATTCAGCAAAAATTGGAGGAAATAAGTAAAATGATAAAGAAGATGGTCAAGCTTGAACTGGAAGCTAAGGATGCAGCTCCCAAAAACTATTATAATGCTCCCAACAGAGGATACAATCCTCAGTATAGAAGACCCCCATTGCAGATATTGCCGAGAGAAGCAAAAGAACAACAAGACCAGGTACCTCATCCCTTGTACCTGAAAGGACCAGTAGATGACTCCATTGGAGATGCAGCTTATGGATTGGAAGATTCAAATCTGGCTTTTTCAAATAATGATGATATGGAATGCCCATTACAAGACAATGATGAAGAAGCAGAGATCGATCATTACTGCAAGCAATTTGCTGATTTCATGCAAGCACAATTTAATGTAAAATATGATCTCAGATTTTCAAGGAAGAGGAACAGAACTCAAGAACAAGAGGAAGAACCACCTCAGAAAGAAGAATCTGTTCAGAAGGAATCAGCAACGAAGAAGAATGCAGAAAAAGGTAAGAATCCTCTTCAAAATACTCCCTTGCAGCCTAGTGATCAGATTCCTTCCTCTTCTAAAATAGTCAGTCCTCCTAATGCTGAGCCAGTGTCAAAAGAAGTCAAATATTCAGTAGAAAATAAGGAGTCAAAAGAAGCCATGATAGAAAAGCCCACGTCTGCTTTCAATTTGCAAAAAGAACTTGAGAAGATTAAGATTCCTGTCCCTCTGACTGAGTTATTAAAACAACCTGTATATCAGTCTCAAGTTACCTCTTTTATACTTCCTCCTGAAATACCAATTGCACCCGATAGTCTAACTCTTCAAGAAGAAAGACCTATGGTAGTCTTTGGCCCACATGTCGAGGAGGTAGACCCTTCCACTCCCCCCTTTTATGTGTCTCTAGTCATTCATGACCTGCTGTTACATAACTGTATGCTAGATTCTGGGGCTTCCCATAATTTGATGCCTCTGTTTGTCATGGAACAACTAGGGCTGCAAATTACAAGACCATATAAAGATTTATACTCATTTGATTCTAAAAGGGTGAAGTGCTTGGCAATGATTAAAGATTTAGTGGTCAATTTGGCCCAAATTCCTGCAAAGAGTGTGGTCATGGAAATTGTGGTCGCTGATATCCCATCCCGCTTTGGCATGTTGCTGTCAAGGTCCTGGGGTACAAAGATTGGGGGATCAATTAAATTAGATTTAAAATATGCTACTGTCCCAGTCTTCAGAGGTCAAGAAAGGAGGTTGTACAGGGAGACTAGATTTGTTAAAATGGTAACTAAGGCTGACTGCTCAGACAACTCTCCCGTTTATAACAAAGAGGGAGATTTTTCATGTTTGATGTTAGAAGAAAATCAAAATTATGCTCATAAACCCCTCTTTGGTCAAATTCAAGCTGAGCAGCCTAAAGGGGATCAGGAATCAGAAATTTGGGCTTTGCATTTTGATGGGGCGAATTCAAGAGAAGGCAATGGAGCAGGGGTGTTATTAATTTCTCCTATAGGAAAATGGGTGCCCTTGTCTTTTAAATTGGAGTACGAGGCTACAAAAAATGTAGCTGAATATGAGGCACTATTATTGGGACTACAGACAGCTAGAAACATGGGCATCCAATGTTTGAAAGTTTTGGGAGACTCTGAGCTGGTGGTAAGACAGATCAAAAATCAATGCCAAACTAAGCATCCTCGGCTCAGAGCATATAGAAACGAAGTATGGGACATGATAGAAAATTTCTTCTCAGCATTTAATATACAGTTCATGCCCCGGGAGCAAAACAGAATAGCAGATTCTCTCGCTGTAGCTGCCAGTACATTCCGTCCTCCTCAGAACCCACTTTTAAGATATGAAGTGGAGGTACGGTACAGGCCATCCATTCCAGATAACATAAAGCACTGGCAGGTATTTGAAGATGATGAACAGATGAAGAGATTCATGGAGACAGTGGGGGAATTCACAAATATGGAAATTGATGATAATGAGGAGGAAGAAGCTGAAAATATTGCAGAAAATAAATGGGAAGAAAGAATAGCAGGAGATAAAGTGCTGCAGCTGAAAGGAAATGTTATACCTAGAGGTATGGTGCCTCTAGAAAGATTATTTAACAAAGATGATATTCTATTGCAGCCTAGCAAAGTAACAGAAGAAGATCAAGTAGGAGATTTGAATCTGGGTACTTCTACTGATCCCAAAATTGTCAAGTTATCCAAAAGAGTCCCAGAGGATTATAAAGAAAAATATTTGAAGTTATTTCAATCTTACAAAGATGTTTTTGCTTGGTCCTATCAAGACCTGAAAACTTTTGATGTAAATATAATGCAGCATAAGATTCCACTGAGGGAAGATGCAAAGCCTTATAAGCAGAAGCTCAGACAGATCAATCCTCTGCTACTTCCCTCCATTGAAAAAGAAATCAAGAAATCACTGAAAGCTAAGATAATTGTGCCATTAAGATACTCGGAATGGATAGCAAACCTTGTTCCTGTTCAGAAAAAGAATGGAGAAATAAGGCTATGTGTAGATTTGAGGAATTTGAATAGAGCATCCCTCAAAGATAACTATCCATTGCCTAAGATGGACCACATCCTGCAGAAAGTGGTGGGAGCATCCAGAATGTCAACGATGGATGGTTTTTCTGGTTATAATCAAGTGGTTGTTTTCCCAGAAGACCAGAAGAAGACTGCATTTACTACACCATGGGGAACCTTTATGTATGCCAGGATGCCATTTGGATTAATTAATGCAGGAGCTACCTTTCAAAGGGCAATGGACATAGCCTTTGTGGGAGAACAGGACAAGTTTTTGGTGGTATATCTTGATGATATCACTGTGTTTTCAAAGAATGATGATGAACATATTGAGCATTTAAGAAGAAATTTTGAAAAATGCAGAAGGTATGGCCTATCCCTCAATCCCCAAAAGTCCTTATTTGCATTAGATGAGGGAAAACTCTTAGGGCACATTGTAACAAAGGATGGTGTGAAAATAGACCCTAAAAGAGTTGAAGTGATAAACAGCATTCCTCTGCCCAGGAATAAAAAGGAAGTCCAAGTGTTTTTGGGCCGAATTAATTTTCTAAGAAGGTTTATTCCTAACTATGCTGAGATAGTTAGGCATATAACTAATATGCTGAAAAAGGAGAATGAAGTAAAATGGTCCCAGGAGTCTAGAGATGCATTCACAAGGATAAAACAGGCATTTGCTGAAGCTCCTGTGCTAGCAGGGCCAGATTACAAAAATCCATTTATGATTTTCTCATTTGCTTCCCCTCACACAATTGCTAGAGTATTATTGCAGAAAAATGAGGAGGGATATGAACAGCCTATAGCTTTCTTCAGTCAAGTACTTTATGATGCTAAATTGAAATACAATATATTGGAGAAGCAGGCATATGCCCTGGTAAAGTCCCTTAAAGCCTTTAGAGTATATGTTTTGCAATCTCATATCACTGCATATGTCCCCACGGCAGCAGTCAAGGACATTCTAGTTCAGGGAGACATCGAAGGTAGAAGGGGGAGATGGATTGCAAAGATTCAGGAGTATGATTTAGACATAAAACCTACTAAGTTTTTCAAAGGACAGGGACTTGCCAAGATGCTATCTGAATCAAATCATCGAGCCTTGGGCATTAATCTATCTATGTTAGCGAATGAAGAATCAGAAAAAGAAGAAGAGCAGCAAGGACTGGAGATGGCTACTCAAAAGGTACATGTGAAATATCTAACTAGTCCTTGGTACAAAGAGATTGTTGAATATCTTTTAACACTTAGCTGTCCTCTGAGTTGTGATAAATTAAAATATAGGGCTGTAAGGATGAAATCACAGAAATACATAATTGCCAATGGACAGCCCTATTGGAGAGACCCTCTAGGTATATTACTATTATGCCTCATGGAAAATGAAGTAGGAAATATATTGACTGAATTCCGCGATGGGATATGTGGAGGGCATTACAGCTGAAGGGCAACAACCCATAAAATCTTAAGGGCTGGCTTCTACTGGCCTAAATTGTATACAGACACTTTTTCTTGGGTCAGAGCATGCGATAAGTGCCAAAGGTTTGCAGAAAGACAGAAATTAGCAGCATTGCGCCTGATCCCTATTCATGTAAATGAACCATTTCAGAAATGGGGACTAGATTTTATAGGAGAAATACATCCCCCATCAAGTGGCCAACATAAATGGATATTAACAACCACAGACTATTTCACGAAATGGGTGGAAGCCATACCTACCAGAAATGCTACAGATGCCATAATAATGAGGTCTATAGAGGATAATATCATATCTAGGTTTGGTTGTCCTGCCAGAATTGTAATAGACAATGCACAGGCTTTCAAATCTGCCAGGTTTGTCAATTTCTGCCAAAGGTATAACATCATCCTGACTCATTCCACAGCTTACTATCCACAGGGAAATGGTTTAGCAGATTCTTCTAATAAAACCCTGGTGAGGGCCTTGAAGAAAACAATCAGTGAAAATCAGAAGAACTGGGACTCTCAATTAAAGTTTGCTCTATGGGCGAATAAAATAACTAGTAAAAGAGCAACAGGGAAATCTCCCTATGAGTTGGTATATGGGAGAGCTGCTGTGTTTCCTGTGCAATTGGCTTTGCCAGTGGCACGTTTTATGCAAGAGAATCAGGAGGAACCAGATGACATGATCAGAAGGATTAATCAACTGGTAGAATTGGAAGAAACACGGAACCAGGTGAATCAGAGATTGATAGAATATCAGGAGAAGATGAAGAACGTATTTGATCAGCATGCAAAAGACAGAAATTTTCAAGTTGGAGACATGGTTCTTAGATGGGATGTTCGCAGAGCAGAAAAGGGCAAGCATGCTAAATTTGACCCGCTGTGGTTTGGGCCATTCAAAATAGTGAAGCTGGGAAGAAACAACACTTTTTCTTTAGAAAATCTATAGGGTGATTTGTTGGATGCACCCGTGAATGGCCAATTCCTCAAGCCATATTTCCAATTCTGACCCAGGCTCGAAATGCCTGATTATGTATATTGTATATAAGTTGTTTTGGTTTTTATTTTTATAAGGAAGAAGAATGTTGATAATTACCTGAGGCGGAAGCGTAGGGGAATTGAAGAATGGAGTGAAATATTCAGTGGTCTGCATGTTCTCGACATGCCCGAGGACGACCATGTCGTCCCCAGATGGAGCCGATGTTGTACCTATTTACCCCTGCCTGCAAACTTTGGCCTGCCGCCTCATTCAAATCCATTTTAAACCTCATGCTCCTGTTTGATATTACTATCTTCGCCCGAAAATCTGCTTTATAATGGTCAAAAAACCCAAATTTAAATGCATCAGGCCGAGCCCCTAAGAGTTTAACTCCCTCCCGCTTTGGCTTCCATATGACCCAAGGCTGAAAACCGTAAGCCAAAACGAAAAGGGGCCTATTGTTTTAAATGATCGAGCGCAATGGTGGCTGTCCGATCGAAGTTCAAATCAACGGCACGGTAATTATCTTGTGTGTAGGGCCCCGCGCGCAGAAAACCAGTGGTAACCCCCGCACCGCTTACCCCAGGCTGCCAGTATTATCCATTCGGCCAGCGATTCCACTAAACATGCGCCGCGTGTCCTTGGTACAAGCCACAAAACCACTTTCCCCGCGCGTTAAAGCCTGTACAATCGCCGGGCAGCGGAATCCGTCTGAACTGTCAGATCTGGCGATGTCAATCCGACGGTGAAGATCCTCCAGAGTCGCCCGCCCGTCACCTCGTGTCCGCTATGTCATATGGCCCACCATCGTGTCTCTCTCATCCATTTCTAACCGATGATCTATGTTTGTAATCCGACGGTCCAGAGTTCAGTCCCCTCACCCGTTGACTCCGCCATGTCGCCCTTCCACTTGTTCCCTCCGTACATCCATGTGTCTGCTCTCGCGCGTCTACCATATTCCCCCCCCCCCATCATATATATATATTTAATATGTGAGT
The DNA here is from genome assembly GCA_034641835.2 of Pinus albicaulis. Lineage (NCBI taxonomy): Eukaryota > Viridiplantae > Streptophyta > Pinopsida > Pinales > Pinaceae > Pinus > Pinus albicaulis. The sequence continues at coordinate 93,635,054 of MU968359.1, read as the reverse complement.
GTGTTTCCATTCGTATCCTCCATCCTATTTATTCTTTACGACCAAACAGTTTTACGTGTAAACTTCGCGGTCTCTCTGTACAATCAAAATCTCCACTGTTTTTCTTCCGCCACCCTATGTATTTCTCCCGGTCAACCATGTATCCATCATCCCCGCCTCCACCGGTGTCAGTTTTCTCTAATATTTTATGGGTTTTTGCAGGTTTCAAAGCAATAGAAAGGGCATTTTAATTCGCTGCCACTGTTGCAAAAGTTTAAAGCCCATAAAATGACACATTTTGCTGGTGAAACTTAAAGAAGAAGCCGAGGGTAGGTGTGAGAAATGATCGCCATTAAAGAAGACAAAGATATGGATTCAGAGAACCCTCTAGAGAAATTTTCCCTGCATTAAAGATCCAAGATTTGAATCCAAAGTAAGGGCCGAGAGTACAGTACAGAAATTGCAGACTACCTCTCTATTTTTAGACGTGAGATTTTTCCTCAGCAAAAGGCAGAGCATTATATATATTTTATTATTTGTGTCTTGTATAAAAGGAGATTTTCATCTCCCAGCATTTATTTCTAGAGACTGATTGTAAAGTACATTTATTTATAGTTAGTCATTCATAGTGTGGGCGCGAATTCTTTCCGCCATTTGATTCAAAATAAGTCATTAAATGTTTTCTATCTACCTCCTCCTCTAGAATTCTCGATCTCATCTATAAAGGCCCAAAAAGAAGACATTGTAGGGGTTCCAGATTTCTATCAGCAAATGGTGCAGTGAGAAGGCTTTTGTATACATTCTGTAATATTTCTGTATGAAGGTTCAGAGCCCGTAGGGTATCAGTGAGGAGGAGTTATAACTGTAATAAGGATTCTGGTCTTTGGTATCTCACAGTATGTAATTTCTCTTATGTGTTAATACAATATCTTATTTCATGCTATTTATCTTCTTATATCATGTTCTAGAATGCGAGTGGTTCACTAGTTTGCAGTAAGGATTCATCCTTGTTGATGCCCTTTACGGCAGATGATGCTAAATAAGCCTAGTCATGCTATCTTTTGTTCCACTGATCATCTCTTCTATATTTTACACTAGTAGTTTATGAGGAAGGTCCTTTAAAATGCCATTGTCATATAAGGATTCATAGTTGGTATGCCCTTGTATTGGACTGTTATGTTTGTCTAAAATTGTGTCAGGTCCCATGTTAGCTAATATCTTCTTTATGTCTCCTCACCGCACTCATTCTTGATACTTGATTTCTGTGATGTACTATTTGAACTGGCCCTCTCTACAGTAAGCGGTCTCTTAACTGTCTGATGCTTTTGTATTTGAGGTTTACATGATGTCCCTACACTGTTCTTATCTTTGTACCCAACTTCTGAGAGAGATTGGTCCCATTCAAAACTAATTTCCTTGTTCAAAAAAGAGATAGTAAGTGAGCTCTTGGACTGACAACCCAAACTATAAAGGGCTCCTTGCTATATTAAGATGTCCTAGGCACTGATCTATGGAAACTCTAGACTGTCTCTAGGGGGGTGACAAAATCATCCACAACAGGGTCTATCATTCCCTATCATTTCAGTTGCTACATGCCCTAAGACAAGAAACAAGACAAATCAAGCAAGACTTTCATCAAGCAAAGGTTTCCATGGTGTGAAGCTTATTATATAGCATATGAGAGCTCACCAACGCAGGCTCTAAGGGGCCTAAGTGCGTTGCATATGCAGGTAGCCCCATGCAAGGCTGCTCTTCAAAGCACTTCTCGACATTCACAGGTGCGTTGGTCACACTGGGAGCAAAATTCTCATTGTTCTGAAATCTCCACTTGGCCAGTGCCTTCTAGAAGAGTTCACATGTGTCAAGCTTCGGATCCAAGTGTCCATTTGCCATCTACATGACTGGAAACATGTCTTTCCTATTTTTGGAAAGCTATTGATTGCAAAACAACCTACAACTCATCTATAAATTGAACACATATCTAAGTGCTTGAGAAGGAATAATTTGAGTAGAGAAATGCTAAAGAATTTTCAATTGAGAGCTAGATTTGTGAAGCTACTGCTGGAGAGATTTATACTGTGATGAGGCTTGGGAACGTTGCTGGAAGGTCACTTCAAGTAGCCACTAGGTTGTAACCTCTCCTTATATCATTAATAAATACTGCTACTTATTTTTCCCTATATACATCTGTATTGGCTTTGATTTTCCATATTGCAAGATATTGGTTGATGTATATGGTTTATGCTTTACTAATTTAGCTAAATAGTTTGAATAGATATCTATATTATTGCATCTTCTGTTGTTTCAGTGTTCTTTCTTGCATGAAGCATTCAGCTCAAAAATTGCTTGAATTTGAAGCTGCAACGGAAAAGACAAAAGGACTCATTTGGAAGTGACTGAACAAGTAAGCCTCCCATCTTCTCTGTGTATATGTTCTGAGTTAGGAGAAATAGTCGTATAATCTTTCACCTATTGTTCTAGACTAGCACTTGTCTAGGGAAGTGTGATTTATCCGTAATTCACAATTCTTGCCCAACACTTAACCTTAACATTAATCTTAACTTCAAACTTAACGTTAACTTTAACCTTAACCTTAACCTTAACTTTACTCTTAACCTAACCTTAACCTTAACCTAACCTTAACCATAACCTTAACCTAACCTTAACCTTAACCTTACCCTAAACCTTACCCTTAACCATAACCTTAACCTAACCTTAACCTTAACCTTATCCTTAACCTTACCTTAACTATAACCTAACCCTAACCATGATCAAACCCTTAACCTTAACCTTAACCTTAACTTTACCCTTAACCTAACTGTTAGCCACCTATAAAATTTTGGCATAAAAAACAGATGGCTAAGTATGTTTCTAAGTCTTCAAGAGAAAAATTCCCTTGAAAATATTTCATTCTTGAAGCCTTCATGTGTCTTCAGCCCTTTGAATAAATCTTCACTACCGTTTCCATTGGAAATCCCTACTGTTTTGAGAAAAATATTTCTTTAAAAGGCCTCCATTTGCTCCATCTCATTCTCACAAAATTCCCCATTTTCATCCTTATTCCATTCACAAAAATCCACTATCAGACCTTCACTTTCCTTCTAAATCATCCCAAAATTCCTTTTGGACCTTATATCTCCCTTATTTGGCTTAAAAGATCCCTCTTCTAGTCTATCGGACCCTCCAAATTCTGTGAAAAACCCTTCAAAATCCTTGAAAATATTCATTTTCACATTAAGGCCTTAAGCCCCTTTGGCCTTAGCCCTAGCTCCTTCTCCTCGTATATGACACAGAGCCATAACCTAGAGATAGCCCCCATCGCGTAATTGCAATCGGGGTTTCCTGTCTCTTTTCGCCTTTTTACTTAGAAATTCCGATGCGATGAGCTTTGTTTCGAAATTTCGATGCGATAAGCCTTTCCTTCTAAGCCCCCTGTCTCCTCACCCTTTACACAGAACCACACGCAGCCATTGCAATCACAAAAGGTTATGCTCTATGGTCTTTCTCCCCGACTCTCCAATCCTCCGATTCAATCTCGACCATCGAATCCACAAGAACCGATGGTCGAGATTCAATCGCATTGCGCCCCGGCCCAACATACCTCCGCCCCGACAAAAGATCTTAGCCGTCCAAATATGAAGATCCAATGGTCACGAAAAAACATGATGGCTCACCTCTTCCCATGCATCTTACCTTTTATCACGCTAAACTTGTACCGTCAGATTTTTTGCCCTCCATCCAATGGCTAAGAACACATATCACGTAAATTTTGCATCCGGGCTTTGATGTTTTGAAATCGGGTGATATAAGCGGTTTTGGTTTTCCACATGGTGATCATTGAGTGGAATCACATTATTTTTGGGAATTTCGCTTACCACCCTGAGCGCCGCGTGAAAACCACTCTAGTTTTCCGCTTATTACCCTCCGCATTGAGTTTTTGAGTTTAATCCTGGCCGTTGATGGGGTCTAATTTGACGATCTTGATCTGATCTCGCATTTTCCATTTGCCTTCCATTTGACCTCTCAAAGGATTTCACCGAGCGATCTTTTCTGTAGATCTGTTCCGATCTGACAACCCTAATATAACCTCGCCCCCATTCACTTAATTCTTCATTCATCCTCCAAATATTCTCGCCGATTAATATCGACTATTGATCACCGTGGATTGATCTAATCCAACAGTCCGCAATGCATGACGCTTCAAACCCCATCATACCTGTTCTTTCGCCCTCTGACATAGTTTTTCAGCCATTTTTCTGCTGCATACACCTTTCCACTATTTCTCTTTCATATTCCACGGGCCTCCGCAGTAGTCCTCCCCTCATTCCCACAGGTTTTTATAATGAATTTATTGTGTTTTGCAGGGTTTATAGGTGGTGATTTCATTCTGCCTCTACAGTCACTGTCATGGTGATTTAGAGCGCAGATAAACCGTTTCAAAGCCAAGAATAGCAGAGGAAGACATCCATGAGAAGGTGTAAACATGTTTTTCATTGAATATTATCTTTATTGACCTTGTTTCAAACCCTCCAGTGCCTCCAAAACCTATACATTCATAGAAACATAGGTCAGCAGAAGCGGTAAAGGGTATCAGTGAGAGATTAAAAGGATTAAAGCCTATTATTGAAGACTTGACGCTTAATTCAATGTTTAAAAGGATAAAGACACAGATGAAGACCGCAAGAATGATCAAGAAGATTTAATGAAGTCTAAATCACATGACAAGTCTTATCAATGTTTTAATGTCAGCAGAATGTTCGTTCCCAAGGAAGGACTAACCACACGACTTGTTTCATTCTCCATCAAGCTCCTGAGAAGTTATTACCTTGACAGAACTCCTTAAACTGTCAGTGCATTAGTTATAAGACATGGAAGACCTGAATGGAAAAAATGCACATTTCTTGCCACAGAAGATAAACAGAGTACTGCAGCTAGAAATTACTTCAAGGAACATACCCTTGGAGTTATTACCAAACTGACGAAGACCCCTGATTCAACCAAAGGGTACTGAAAGTTAATGCAGGGATGTTAAAATAGAATGGGCTTCATATACTCCTCTTCTTCTATTTTATTGATTCATTTAAAGTTCTATCTACCACTACTAACACTCGTTCATCTATAAGAACTCCTGAGAAATACATTGTTAACGTTGGTTTTTTAGATATTGTAAAAACACTGATCATAAGTAGTTTCACTAAGTTAGAGTTTTGTGAGTAATAGTTTTAAATAGGTTGGGAGATGATTTCTGAGTGATATCAAGCTATTGGACAAGCATGTATGTGAATGATTTTTCTCTTCTAATATGACAAGCATGTTCATTGGATCCTGATCTAAATCAGTGGTGATGTGTTCTGTCTTTTTTATTGCTTTCTCTCTGTTATTCATCATGTATCATTTTCTCTAATAAGAATAAGTAATTTTAGCGTAGGATATACTGTTGCAAGTACCCTAATGCTTCCTCCACTTTATTATCTTTAATTTTTTCTACTAATCATGTATCTAAGACACTAATTCAACATAATTTAACCAGTATAGAAGTTGGTTTTCCCATGCTTGCTGATGTATGAATTTAGAGTTTGTTGCTTAGATGTTCTTGTCTGATTTTAGCTGAAGGAATTAGGAAACTGGGAGATTTAGAGTTAGCCCTATCTCACTAGGTTCCTTTTCTAACAGTTAGCCTTTCTAAGATCCCTTTTAGTTTAATGTCAAAAGAAGAGAATGTTAAAAGTCTTTCTCTGATCTTAGGCTTCTCTCTGTGTTAAATTTGAATGTTTTCCATTGTCTGAAAGTAGTCAGGAGGACTATTGGATTGTTGTCTTCAGAGTTAGCTTCATTAGGAGTTTTTAACATAGAGGTTAAGGCATGCCCTGTCCCTAGATTTACTCCTAAGTGGTCACCTTGGAAGGTTTTCCTTGTCATTCCCATTAATTTCCTTATTGTTTCATCCCATACTATCATTTTAAAAGATCCTCTGATATAGATGACTAGCCCATTTGAAAGCCTTGGATATTTGAATTGCAAGTAAACCCTTTTATGACCCCATTGCCCAATGGACTTGTGTTCTCCTTGAATTATCTCCCCATTTCCAAAGATCCTTCTCTACTCATTCCTTTAACTTACATTGAATCCTTCCTTCATGTTTCCCAACTAAACAAACAAACAAAACAAAAACCCATTGTGCCCTATAACTAGCCTAATACCTTAAATTGAACTTCAAAGCTATAAATTTCTTTACCTTTATATAGAGATATCCCTCTCTGGATCTAGGAGGGCTAGATCCTGAGATCCCAAAGTGGTTTGATGTTGTCTTGTCATTTGGTATTGTAAAATCTGCCAAATCACAGGAACCACAACATAATGGAGACTCGCTAGGGAATTACTTTGAGTAGACAATATTTTAGACACCTTTGAGAACTCAGAAGACCAATTAGCCTTGATTTGATAGTTAATCACTGTGGTGGATAGTAAATCTTCTCGAAACACTTCAAACCCTCCACCTGGCGACTCCACAGTTCCTAAATGACCGAAAGACTCCATTGGTGATCAGTAGGCCTGCTGATTATCTTTGTTTTCACAAGACTCCACTGGGAGACCAGTTTCGTTACAACATCATCCATATTAAAGGAAACACATAGTATTAAGCTTCTTTGTTTAAGGATAATATTCCTCTTAAAGATTGTTAGACTTAACATACTAGCTTCAATAACAATCCATACGAGAGCTTATCCTAATCCAAATCCCCCTGAAATAGTTGACAATTCGGAGAGAATTCTTAGGAAGTCTCCCACATCTAGGGATCCAACAATTTTCAGACCCATTCATAGAGCTAAATCAGCACTTGAAAACCTTGCAACTCTATCAGATACTCAATTTGACTTAGAATTCCCAAGTAATTTACCAAGAGCTAAGTCATTCAGTGGTATAGATCAAACAGACTTTAAGCCTACAAGTTCACCACGACATAGTGGTCAACACATTGATAACAGAAAAACCCCTCCATCCACACCTCCTGATATACATTTCATTCATAACTTGGGTCTCTCTCACCCTAAATCTACTCAACAGTTTGTTGCTGGTCCAAGAATTTGTGTTATCCATATACCTGTTGCTCAAGCTAACCCTTTACCTCCACAAAACACTATCATGGCAACATGGTATGCTCCCCTAGTGTTACCCCATCCTTTGGTTCCTTTACCCAATGAATATCAGTCTAAAATTCCCCATTTCACTGGAAAATAATCTACCGCAGCTCAACAACATGTAGATAATATGGAAGATGCATTTGATTACATGGAGATAGACGATGAGACCGTTAAAATGAGAATATTTGCTCAAAGTTTAGGAGGAGAAGTAAAAAGGTGGTTTAAAGGCTTAGCTCCTAATAACATCAATGACCTTCCCTCCTTACATCAATCTTTCATAAACAAATGGGAAATTAAGAGTAATCCTCTCCAAATACTAGCAGAGTATAAAAACCTCAAAAGAAATTAGGGAGAGAGTGTTCATGATTACTCTATCAGGTTTAACAGTGTCTATAATGCTCTTCCACCCCACATGAAACCTCCCCAAGGAATGGCCTTAGTGAAATATCCTGAGGGTTTTGATGCTGACATGGCCTATCAGCTTAGGGAGAGAGACTATACAACTCTAAAAGATATGCAGAAAGGAGTTGTGAGTGTAGAGGCAAACTTAATTGAAAAAAGAACTAGGATGAGGGATGAAAAGAAGGTAACCTATAGGGAGGACACCACAGCTTCTACATCTAATCCCAAAATTGACAGTCTAGCCAAAAACATGGAGAGGCTAGAAAGAATGATAGAGAAGATGGTTGTCCAAGTCAATAATCAGATTAGAAACCAAACTCAAAACCAGAACCAAAACTTTAGGAGAAACACTACCCCTAATAGACAGAGGGATTCTAACCAACAAGTCATACCTCCATTCCAAGAAAACTTCCTTGATGATGATGAGGGAATAATATAAGAATTAGAGGGAACTATTTTAAACATGGTGGAAGTGGATAACCAAGATCACACCTTTTTCACATAAGATAACCAAACCTCACACACACATTGGGATGAGGGAGGGTTAGAATCTGAAGAGTATAGGTTAGGATTTGAGAATTCCATCATGTAGTTCAGAGAAAAATATGATCTCAGAAGAAAAAGGAACCTAGAAGCTCCCAAACCAAAAACCTCTGAAATCACCATTAAGAAAAGACTTGAAAAGACTCCTAAAGGGACTGCTGAAAGAAACAAAACAACAGCTAAAAGTTCTGGAAAAAACAAGGGCAAAGACATCCCAACCATGGATAAACCAAGTCAAGAAACCAGAAGCACTAGCATTACAGCTAATGCTCATGAAAGAATAGTTTCAACCAATGTACATAGTGAAAATCAGCAGGCTGATTTTTCTAATAAAACAACAACCAACAAAATAGAATTAAGCCTTTCAAAGAGTCAGTCTCCTTTCAATCTGGAAAGTGAGATTGCCAAAATAAAAATTTCTATCCCTCTCACTGAGTTGGCCACCTAGGATTCTTATAAATGTCAAATCTTGAAAGATTTAAATTTAGGAGAAAACAGTGAATCTGTCAACTTAAATGATGATCAACCAGCTCTCTTGTTTGGCCCAAAAATTAAAGGAAAATTTCAGGAAGGAGTAGTGCCTCCTTTCTATGTCAGTCTAAACATCCATGACAGAATCCTACATAATGCTATGCATGATTCAAGGCTTCACACAATCTTATGCCCAAAGTGATCATGGAAAAATTAGGCCTAGAGATAACCAGACCTTATAAGGATTTATATTCTTTTGACTCTAGTAGAGTGAAGTGTTTGGGCCTGATCAAGGATCTTTGTGTAAATTTGACCCAAATTCTAGCCAAGTGCATGGTAATGGATTTTGTAGTGGCTGATATACCCCCTAAGTATGGCATGTTGCTATCAAGATCATGGGGTGCCAAGCTACAAGGTATAGTGCAAATGGACATGACATATGCCACTATCCCTGTTTTCAGCCATCTTAGAAGACTATATAGGGAAGTACACATGAAATTCATGGTAAGTAGCCCTGAGAAACTAGAAAATTTCCCTCTTTACTCTATCCATACAGACCTAGACTCTTTTATCCTTTACAATGATGAGTGTATAGATGAGCAAGAGCTAGAGAATGAAAATTAAAACAACAGAGTAGAGGCCACAAATCTTAACATAATGGTAGATCTGGATACAAAGGAAAATGAGGGAGAAGCATTCAAACAACATGCTAAATTAAAAGACCAGAGTGAACAAATCCAAGACTGAAAACAACAGATTACCCATCACCCTGAACTCTTTGAAAAGCACGAGGGACAAAACGCAACATGGTATTGACCTTAGAAAACAACATAATGGTGAACATAGAATTAAGGGTGAAACTGATAACAAATCTGCAAACAATCCTTTATGGAGCATGAAATTTGATGGGTCATGCACTAAAATAAATGCAGGAGTTGGGATATGGTTGCACAACACTGAAAAAAATTATGTTGAGAGTCATGTCTTCAAGCTAGATTTCAAATTCACAAGCAACATATCAGAATATGAAGCTCTCCTCTTAGGACTACATCTATTGAAAAACTAGGAGCTAAGAGGATAGTTTTTCATGGAGACTCTGAACTAGTAATCAAAGAAGTTAATGGAGAATATACTGCCAAACATCCTAGATTAAGGGCATATAGGAATGATGCCATGGATCTGTTGAAAACTTTTGCAGATTATGAGCTTGTGTTTGTCCCTAGAAGAAAAAACATACTTGAAAATGGATTGGCCTATGCTTCTAGTTCACATCATAGGCCAGTTAGTGACAAAAAGATAATGTTTCAAACAAAATACAGGCCAGCAGTGCCAGATAATGAAAAATATTAGCAAGTCTTTGAGGGTGAAAAACAAATAGAGGATTTTTTTCTTTGTAGGAATGCGTTTGAATTACCTGATACTAACTCCAATTCCAGTGAAAACTGTATGGATAAAGAGCCCCTAGATGAAGAAAAACCATTCCCTACTGTAGAAATAAACATGCTGACCAGAGAGTTTGAAAACCAAACAGAAGAATACATGAAAACAGATAAAGAAGACATAGAGGTGTTGCAGTCCAAAGACAAAAGCATACCAAGAGGACTAGCACCCCTTGAGGACCTCTTTGATTTCAACGATGTGGAAAATAATCCCACTGTAGAACACACTGAATCTGATGTTGAAGAATGTAATATAGGTAGCAAAGACAAGCCTAAAATGATCAAACTATCTAAGACTTTGCCAACACATATCAAGCAGAAATACATTGATTTATTTAAATAATTTTATTATGTTTTTTCTTGGAGTTATGAAGATTTGAAATCCTATGACACAGAGATCATCCAGCATAAGATTCCATTGAAAGAGAGCCAGAAAAATTTTAGGCAAAAGATGCGCAGAATAAACCGTGTACAACTACCCCTGGTGGAAAAAGAAATCAAGAAAATGTATGAGGTTGGTATCATAGTCTCTGTGAGGTTTTCAGATTGGGTATCTAACCTTGTGGCTATGAGGAAGAAGGAAAGAGAAATTATACTATGCATTGATTTTAGGAACTTAAACAGAGCCTCCTTAAAGGACAATTACCCTTTACCCAAAATGGAACACATTCTACAGAGGGTAGTAGGCTCTAGGAGAATTTCTCTATTAGATGGATTTTCAGGGTATAACTAAGTCTTAGTATTCCCAGAAGATCAACTTAAAACAACCTTCACCACTCCTTGGGGCACTTTCATGTATGTGAAAATTCCTTTTGGATTAATGAATGTTGGGGCCACCTTTCAAAGGGCCATGGAAATTGCATTCTCAGAGGAAATAGGCCACTCCATTGTAATCTACCTTGATGACATAACAGTGTATTCCAAAACTGATGAAGAGCACCTTAAACATTTGAGAAAAATATTTGAGAAATGCAAGAGGTATGAACTATCTTTAAATCCCAAAAATACCGTGTTTGGTCTCTAAGAAGGTAAACTTCTTGGTCACATTATATCTGAAAAAGGATTAAAATAGACCCAAAAATATTTGAGGGAATATTGAAGATTAGTCACCCAAGGAATATCAAGGAATTGCAGTCATTTATTGGAAAGATTAACTTCGTGAGGAGGTTTATAGCCAACCTAGCAGAAATCCTTATGAATATGACAAATATGCTCAAGAAAGAAGTAGGAGTTAAATGGACTCTAGAAGCCAAGAAATCTTTTGAATTAGTAAAACATGCACTTACCCGAGCACCACTTCTAATCAGCCCAGACTTAACAAAAGATTTCCTCATATTCTCTTTTGCATTAGAACACACTATGGCTTCTGTCTTATTGCAGAAAAATATAGAGGGACAAGAGAAGCTAATATCATTTTTTAGCAAAGAATTAAGAGATGCACCCTTAAAATATAATATCATGGAAAAGCAGGCCTATGCCTTGGTAAAGGCCTTAAAATATTTCAAAGCGTATATTTTACATTCCCATATTACTGCCTGTGTTCCCAACATAGTGGTAAAGGACATTTTGTCACAAGATCCAGATGGAAAGAGAGGCAAGTGGATTGGTGTAATACTAGAATATGATTTGGAAGTAAAACCCACTAAGCTCATAAAGTGTCAGGGCTTAGCACAATTAATGGCTGAATCTAATTTACAAGCCCTTAACATTAATATGGTAGATGCTTTGGATGAACAAGAAGGATTACCAGCTCCCATTGTAGAAGAATAGTTCCAAAAATCACCTTGGTATGCTGATATCTTATATGTGCTTGTAAATCTTAATGCTCCTCCTGATTTATTAAAGATAAAGGACAGGTTTCTAAAGTTGAAAGCTACAACTTATTACATTTTAAATGAATGTTTATATTTTAAAAATGCAAATGGTTTATTGCTTAAATGTTCGCTTGAATTTGATGCAGAGAGAATCACGCATGAGTTCCATGAAGGAGAGTGCGGAGGCCATCTCTACTGAAAAACCACTACTAATAAAATCATTAGAGCTGGCTATTACCGGCCCACCCTTTTCCAAGATGTCCACAAGATGATAGTAGCCTGCCACTGATGCCAAATCTTTGAGGGAAAAAGAAAACTCCTTCATTTACCTTTACAACCCATCATTGTTGAAGCTCCTTTTCAATAGTGGGGCCTAGACTTCATAGGAGAGATCCATCCTGCTTCATCTGCCCAACATAAATGGATACTTACAGCCACTGACTATTTCACCAAATGGATAGAGGCCATCCCTTCTAGGAATGCCACAGACTCAGTGATTATAAAATTCCTTGAAGACCACATCTTGTCTAGATTTGGCTGCCCTAGGAAGATTATCACTAACATTGCTGTTGCATTTGGTTCCAAAAAGATGATTGATTTTTGTCACAGGTATCAAATTGCACTTGGTCATTCTACTGCTTATTATCCTCATGGTAATGGGCTATCAGAATCATCAAATAAGAGTTTAGTGACCACCATCAAGAAGCTGCTAGAAGAGAATAAAAAATCATGGCATAATAAGTTGGTACATGCTTTATGGGCAGACAGGTTGACAACAAATAAATCCATTGGAATATCTCCTTATCAGCTTGTTTATGGAGCTGATTTAGTATTCCCTACCAGTTTGGGAGTATCAGTGATAAAATTGGACCAAGAAATATAGTCACAAGAAGACAGCATGGTAAGGGGGATCAATCAGAGCATACACCTCCAGCAGACAAGGGAAGAAGTCTACAACAGAGCTCAGAAAGTGCAAGATAACATCAAGAAGTTGTTTGATAAAAGAACAAAGGTCTATGATTTCAAGATTGGGGATAAGGTTCTAAAATGGGACTCTAGAAGGGAAGATAAGGGTAAGCATGGAAAGTTTGATAGTTTATGGCAAGGCCCTTATGTAATATAATCTACCATTGGTCCCAATGCATTTTTTCTGCAAGAATTAGATGGTACAAATCTGTTTGGGTGTCCTGTCAATGGCAGGATGCTCAAGCATTATTACTGTTGAAGTCCAGATTAAAGTTTTCACTTCCATTGCCTTATCTATCATTTCATTTTATTTAATATATATATATATATATATATATATATATATATATGTATATATATATATATATATATATATAAGAAGAAGAAAGGTTGAGACATGCTCAAAACTTGAACCTTTGAGGTTCCAAAATAATGGCTCAAATCAGACCAAAACCTGAGCCAGAGAAAGTGAAAGGCTAGTTCTAACATGCTCAAAACTTGAACTAGCAAAGAAAAGAAGAAAATAGCTCTAACAGGGTCAAAATCAGAAGCTGAAATGAAGAAAAAGGTGACTCTAATAAGCTCAAAACCTGGGTCACAAGAAAAAATAAGGATGCTTTAAATTTTCAAAATTGAAAGCCTTCACAATTTTGGTTTAAATTTCCTACAAAGTTTCAGTTCATGGGCAGTTTGTCTTTATGCCATGGGCCCACAGCAAACCAGACAGTCTAATCCTGGTTTGACTGTGTTTCAATTTCTATTTTAGAATGTAGAGAATGAAATCTGCCAGATATTTTAATCCTAGCAGATATTAATTTAGGTAGAGAAGCTATGAGTCCAACTGTTTAATCTGGTCTCATGGAGAAATAAGGGTAGAATTAGATTAGTTTTTCTACTTTCAATAAAAAATAATGATGAAGAAGGTCTGCAAGTCTAAATGCACCTTGAAAATGTTAGGACAGTAGGATGGGTAGGTAATTGTTTGGGAAAATGTTCCTGCTGATATAATATACATCGTGTTTGTGGCAGCTGATAAGAAAAGAAGGATGGTCAAGTACCAGGCATCTGGCCTACTTCCAAAGATTATTTTCTGAGATTCTTGACACCTTTAAGAAGATGCCATCCCCATGTGGAGCCACTGTTAGCCACCTATAAAATTTTTGCATAACAAACAAGTGGCTAAGTATGTTTCTAAGTCTTCAAGAGAAAAATTCCCTTGAAAATATTTCATTCTTGAAGCCTTCATGTGTCTTCAGCCCTTTTAAGAAATCTTCACTGTTGTTTCCATTGGAAAGCCCTACTGTTTTGAGAAAAATATTGCTTTAAAAGGCCTCCATTTGCTCCATCTCATTCCCACAAAATTCCCCATTTTCATCCTTATTCCATTCAAAAAACTCCACTATAAGACCTTCACTTGCCTTCTAAATCATCCCAAAATCCCTTTTGGACCTTATATCTCCCTTATTTGGTTTAAAAGATACCTCTTCTAGTCTATCAGAACCTCCAAATTCTGTGAAAAACCCTTCAAAATCCTTGAAAATATTCATTTTCACATTAAGGCCTTAAGCCCCTTTGGCCTTAGCCCCAACTCCTTCTCCTCACATATGACTCGGAGCCATAACTTAGAGCTAGCCCCCATCGCGCAATCACAATCGGGGTTTCCTATCTCTTGTCGCCTTTTTAATTAGAAATTTCGATGCGATGAGCTTTGTTTTGAAATTCCGATGCGATAAGCCTTTCCTTCTAAGCCCCCGGTCTCCTCACCCTTTACACAGGACCACACCCCACCATCGCAATTGCAAAAGGTTATGCTCTATGGTCTTTCTCCCTGACTCTCCGATCCTCCGATTCGATCCTGACCGTCGAATCCACAGGAACTGACGGTCGAGATTCAATCGCACTGCGCACTGGCCCAACATACCTCCGCCCCGAAAAAAGATCGTAGCCATCCAAATCTGAAGATCCAATGGTCAGGAAAAAACCTGATGGCTCACTTCCGCCCATGCATCTTACATTTTATCGTGCTAAACTTGCATCGTTAGATCTTCCACCCTCCATCCAATGGCTAAGAATGCATATCACGTAAATTTTGCATCCGGGCTTTAACATTTTGAAATCACGCGATATAAGCAATTTTGGTTTTCCACGTGGTGATCGATGAGTGGAATCGCGTTATTTTTGGTGATTCTGCTTACCACCCTCAGCGCCGCGTGAAAACCACTTTGGTTTTCCACTTACCGCCCTTCGAATTGATTTTTTGAGTTCAATCATGGCTGTTGATGGGGTCTAATCTGACGGTCATGATTTGATCTCATATTTTCCATTTTCCTTCCATCTAACCTCTCAAAGGATTTCACCAAGCGATCTCCACCGTAGATCTATTTCAATTTGACAACCCTAATATAACCTTGCCCCCATTCACTTAATTATTCATTCATCCTCCAAACAGTCTCGCCAATGAATATCGACTGTTGATCACTGTGGATTGATCTAATCCAATAGTCCACAATGTACGACGCTTCAAACCCCATCATACTTGTTCTTTCACCCTCTGACATAGTTTTTCAGCCATTTTTCTGCTGCATACACCTTTCCACCATTGCTCTTTCATCCTCCACAAGCCTCCGCAGCAGTCCTCCCCTCATTCCCATGGGTTTTTATAATGATTTTATTGTGTTTTGCAGGGTTTATAGGTGGTGATTTCATTCTACCTCTACAGTCACTATCATGGTGATTTAGAGCGCAGATAGACTGTTTCAAATCCAAGAATAGCAGAGGAAGACATCCTTGAGAAGGTGTAAACATGTCTTTCATTGAAGATTAGCTTTGTTGACCCTGTTTCAAACCCTCCGGCACCTCCAAAACCTTTACATTCATAGAAACATAGGTCAGCAGAAGTGGCAAAGAGTATCAATGAGAGATTAAAAGGATTAAATCCTATTATTGAAGACTTAACGCTTAATTCAATGTTCAAAAGGATAAAGACACACATGAAGACCGCAGGAATGATCAAGAAGACTTAATGAAGTCTAAAGCACATGACAAGTATTATCAATGTTTTAATGTCATCATAATGTTCGTTCCCTAAGGAAGGACTAACCACACGACTTGTTTCATTCTCCATCAAGCTCCTGAGAAGTTATTACCCTGAAAGAAGTCCTTAAACTGTCAGTGCATTAGTTATAAGAAACGGAAGACCTGAAAGGAAAATATGCACATTTCTTGCCACAGAAGATAAATAGAGTACTGCAGCCAGAAAGTAATTCAAGGAACATACCCTTGGAGTTATTACCAAACTGACGAAGACCCCTAATTCAGCCAAAGGGTACTGAAATTTAATGCAGGGATGTTAAAACAGAATGGGCTTCATATACTCCTCTTCTTAATGAGTCATTTAAAGTTCTATCTACCACTACTATCACTCTTTCATCTATAAGAACTCTTTTGAAATACATTGTTAACATTGGTTGTTGAGATATTGTAAAAACACTGATCGTAAGCAGTTTCACTGAGTTAGAGTTCTGTGAGTAGTAGTTGTAAATAGGCTGGGAGATGATTTCTGAGTGATATCAAGCTATTGGACAAGGATGTATGTGACTGGTTTTTCTCTTCTAATATGACAAGCATGTTCATTGGATCCTGATCTAAATCAGTGGTGATGTGTTCTATCTTTGTTATTGTTTTCTCTCTGTTATTCATCATATATCATTTTCTCTGATAAGAATCAGTAATTTTAGCTTAGGATATACTGCTGCAAGTACCCTAATGCTTCCTGCACTTTCTTATCTTTAATGTTTTCTACTAATCGTGTATATAAGACACTAATTCAAAATAATTTAACTAGTATAGAAGTTGGTTTGCCCATGCTTGCTGATGTATGAATTTAGAGTTTGTTTCTTAGATGTTCTTCTCTAGTTTTAGCTGAAGGAATTAGGAAACTGGGAGATTTAGAGTTAGCCTTGTGTTGAGCCCTAGAATTGCCTTTTCTTTTACAAACCTTCACTTCATTTCATCATTATTTTATCACTTCATAAGCCTAAAATCAATGAATAATGATTAGGATTGCTTAAAGGTTACATGAAATTGATTAACATATTGTATTTTCATGATTTTTGTTGTTTTAATAATTTTCTGCAAAATAGCTACAGAATACAGGCGTTCCGTAGCTGATCACACGTTTCGCAGATGTTTTAGAGTTTAAATGGGTTACAGGTGTCGTCTCAAATAAAAGTGCATATGGGCAAATTCCAAACTTCATCCACATCATTCCTTGCTCCCTACAAAGTTTGAGCACAATTCTATAGGTGGTTAAGCACATGGGAACTCAAACTAGGAGGTAGACTCCTAACAGGATAAGGATAGTCCAGATTCTGTTATGTGATCGTGATCAGAGTCCTAGTTTGGTTTCTATTAGGAAAGACAGTAATCCCTATATTATCTCAAGTTTTGTTATGTAAATTTGCTATAAATATGCTCGGGAAACCGAGATACAATGGTTAGATCTTGATTAGATTTTGGCTTTTGCTGCTAGATTTCATAGAACCGTGAATACTCTGTTTTAAGTATTTTTCTCCTTTAATGAAAAAGACATCGTTTTAGTGCAAGAGCTGAGTCAAAGTTAAGTGGATTTGCAAGCTAATCCGGCGGTAGAGTGCCCCTACTGCCCGAGAAGCTCCGTTCAGATGATTTAGATAAGTAGCCTTAGCTTGATTTCGTTTTCAATTTCCAATTTCAATAGTTTTATCAACTTCATGCTTTTACGCTCATTTACATTACATATTACAGTTAGTCCTGTTCTATGAATTCTTCCAAAATACCTTTAATGATGAATGGGAATTAACTGTGATATTTTAGGAGTTTAATCGTGTTTTCATTTCGAACTGTGTGTTTTATGTCAATCTGCATTAGATAGTACAACCAGACTTTTTTTCTTAAGCTATTCCAAAATAGCACTATGTTAAACAAGATAAGGCCGTAATATGCAATAGATTAGTTGCACTGTGGTTTAATACTCCGAAGATCAAAAAGCGCTTTAGTTCATTGTACTTCAAAGTTAGGATTATGGCATTTTAGTTTAATTCTGTTCACCATCTTTCCAGTTTGAATAATTTCATTTTAGCCCAGTTTTGGTCACTGTGTTTTTAGTTTGATTAATTTAACTTTAGCTTAACTCTGTCATTTTTATTTCAAAATTGATTAATTGCATTCTTGTTCATGTTTTGCTTAATGTATAGTCAAGTCTCATTAGTTAGTTGTATAATAGTTCTGTTTTACTAGACTAAGGCCTTCATCATTTACAAAGACTATTCCTGTTATTAAACTTTTCCAACATATCACCATGCAGACAGGAATTGGTAATATCATTTCATGGCCTTTACTATTCTGCAAATTCTCTTAATTGTGCAACTAGCCTTTTCCTCAAACTTATTCCAAAAGACTTTAACTTCCGAATAAGGTTTAGTAATGACAATTTAGGTTGCAGAGTAGAGTAGTTTCAGTACCCTTAATTAATTTAGAGTAGAATTATTCACTGTGTTGCAGAACTATCTTCTCCAAATATATTCAAACAAATCTCTAGTCATGGATAAGATCTGCTTTGTGATATGGTAAATTGTTGTTTAGGAAGACCTCACTGCACTAAATCTATCTTTTTCTTGAAGTATTCCAACATATCTCTAACAAAAGAATTGGACTAAATTTGTGTTGTGAGTTACTGTCTAGTTTTGCATACCACACATGATTTAGGACTGTTTGTAGTGTGACCAACAACTTCTTTTCACCAATGTTTAGTTCTTTCTCTTCTTAACACAAAATCATAAAACCAAAAACATCATAAAAACACTAAACACAACGAAGTAGGAAGAGGTTACTTAGGCACATATGGTGCACTTCACTTCAGCAGTTTACCAACCCTGGTTGACAATTAATGAACTCAATTTAGGACACTAAATTGAGCACAAACATTTTGGCGCCGTTGCCGGGGGAGTGTAACTAGGTAACCTTATTTCTTACATCCAAAAAAAAAAAAAAACAAGAACAAAAACAAAAACAAAAAAAAAAACTTCAATCACTTACCACACCCATTATATCATGTGGTGCAGTAAGAGCCACACATCCACATCATGAATTCATATTTTTGCAGGTAGAAGAAGAGGTGAAAAAGCAGGTTGAAGAAATGGATGGAGATGATGACAATGAGGAAGATCCTTTTGGATTTCCCATTCAAGAAAATGATATCAACGTTCAAATGAAGAACATCCATCCATTTGTACTTCCTAACTTCAAAGGTATGAGATCAGAAGACCCAGAAACCATTCTTTTTTAATTTGAAATAATTTGTAGATCTTATGGCTACTCAGTGCACATGCAAAAATTGAATTTGTTTCTGGCAACATTGAAGGATAGAGCTCTTATATGGTTCATGACTTTAGGAACAAATTCTATAAGGACATGGGATGATATGAAAAGAGTATTTTTGGAAAAATATAAAGGTTATTGCATGCACCATGACCTTATAAATGAAGTCTTTAACATGAACCAAAAAGAGGATGAAAGCCTAGAAGATTCAGTAGAGAGATTTACTTATAATATCAAAATATCTAAATTGCATAATTTAGGATCAGATGCATTAAAAACTCTCCTACTAAATGCTATAAAGGATGAATAGATTGATCTTCTTAATCTTGTGGGAAAAGGAGATGTTTAACGATTTTCATTTCAAGAAATTTGTGAACTATGCAAGAACATATCAAGAGGAAAAGCAAAGTGTGTAAGATCCCCTCAAGATACATTTATGGCAAGAGTAAGTAAGTCAGCATTAAGATTGGTAAGTCAAAATGAACCTAACAATTTGCTAAACATTCTTGGTAATTTAAATGAACAAACTAACATGCTAAGAATGCAAAACAAGCTAAAAGTTGCTTCATTCATATTTTTCCCTAAATGTAGAAAGAAACATGTTTTGCATGAATGTCCACTTGATAACATTAAAATGTGTAAAATTTGTGCAGGATCACATACTACTGAAGATTGCCCATCATTACCAAGGTTGAAGGAAATTTACCAGAAGGATAATGGAGAAAATCAAGCACAAGAGCAACTTTGTTATGTAGCTCCAAGAGGACTATGGCAGCCTCATCAACCCAATATGATGAAATATCCTTATGCACAGTTTCAAGGTTATGCACAACAACCTCAAGGTAATTGGAAAACACCCTTGCCTTGGCAACCTTGGCCATCTCAATCCCAACCTCAAAACCAACCTTGGAAACCTTGGCCATCTCAATCCCAACTTCAAAACCAACCTTGGAAACCTTGGCCATATCAATCCCAACCTCAAAACCAATCTTGGCAACAAAGTTGGCAAAGGCCCTATAAAGGAAATACACCATATCCTCAATCTTTCCCTCTCTATCCTCAATACCATGATCGATGTTATCCATACCATTTGCCTCCACTACAACATAAATATCACCCTCATTTGACCTCAATTCAACCTTTCCCATCACCATCCACACAAACACCCCAAAGATTCCCCACTCCACTACCTCCACAACCCTTTCATGTCCCCAAAAATAAAACACCTCAATCAACTTACAATTCTGAGGTATTGCAAAATGATTCACCAGCTGTCATTGAAGAACAACAAACAGAAGAAGAAGACTCAGATACGGTCCAAGAATCATGGATGTCTGTTGATAAAGAGAAGATATTGGAACCAGAGATTGAAAAATATCATGCATGCCTATCACCAGATTCTATGAATGAAGATCACATCTTCGAAGTCTTGCATTTCATGATAGAGGAAAGACAAGGAAGACAAGATTACATTGAATCTTGGTTCAATTCAGTCATTGGATTCCAATGCTCAATTACTCAATATCTTCTGACATCATCTAAATCAAGACAGTTGGCATCTCATATACAGGTACATGTCAAAGAATATATTTCAAACCTGCATATGAGTTTATCTATCATCTTGTTACAGACATGGTTCCACTGGAAGTATTCATATACTTGAATGAGATTTTATTTTTCAAGTAGAGTAGGACATAAAAAAAAAAAAAAAATCCTATTGTGAAAACCAGCTTGCTGGCGCAATTGGAAATGAGCTTTGCTTGAAAACCAGGCAACTGGCAAGCAAATTTTACAATAAGTCCTGCAATTTCATGATGGTTTCAATCTTTCATGGTTCTTCAAATCATTCTTGGTTCTATGCTTGAGTTGGATGATGTGGAATTCCTTAAGGTCCACCTTCCAACAGATCTTGTCCCATCAACCTCAACACTTTATCTGGGATCAATATTAGAGATTATTTGAAGTGCCTTGGAGCTTGCATTCATCAATGGCAAGCCTCCTCGTTGATAACAATGGGAATACAACAATGTCTCTTGATTGTCAAATCTTGTAGGCGACTCGACTTCGACACATTCATTCGTCCCTGTTAAGATGCACTGAGGTACCTTGAAACTCATTTACATTATCGGTGAGTTGTCTCACATTGATTTATGATTTTCATTATTGATCGGTAATCCAATGATTTCTTCCCATGCTCGACTTCGACACATTTATTCACATGGTAAGAATTGTACCATGAATGTTGGCTTTGATGAACACTAATGGTTTTATGGAATCAACAACAACTTGCAGTAGTACATTTTATTAGTTTCTTGTAGCATCATGTTCATCTTTTTTTCAATTCAATAACAGCTGCGGAAAGTGGCAGTTTCTGCAGCTATTGCTGTAGCAGCCTGTTTTTGTTTTTTGCAACTTTTTCCAGAAGGCAGTTTTGGTGCAAATGTTGCAAGAGATTGGAGCAGAAATAAAAAATTCTGAGCTTCTGGGTTTTCTCAGAATATGATAAATTGAGTAAAGCGTGGAAAAAATTTGAAAAAAAAAAAATTTAAGGGCATTTCAGAAGGGTTTTTCAAGTAGATTTTCATTTTTCAGCATTATGGACAAATTAGGACAAATTTGAGTATTTTTGCACAGCAACACCTTTTCTTCATAAAAATGAAATTCTGGAAGCATGTGGTAGTAGAGAAGGTAAAAATACATGGTTTCCCTTTTGAATCACTCAAATCGGCCTTAAAATGAGTTCGTGGCGTACTTTTTTGTTGCAACATTGGGCAAAATGAAGGGTGAAACAGGGCAGAAATTGATTTTATCATAACTTTAAAACTGTGAATCCATTGGTCCTGAAATTGTTATGGTAAATGAATTGAGGTAGGGTGAATAAACACAGAAAATTTCAGAAAATTTTAGTGTGTATTTTTCAAGAAATTAGCCACTTTCACCTACATCCATTTCTCATTTTTTGGGAGATCTGTGCAACCAATGGCAGAGATTTTTCGTCAGAAGATGCATAATAATATTGGTAACAACCTCAGAAAATTTTAGGGAATTCTGATGTACCATTTGAGAGAAATTGTAAAATTCATTTCAATTCCACTCCATCTCACTCCACTTTCACTCCATCTCACGCCATTTTCATTTCATTTCACAAGTCCTATTCCACTTTCACTCCATTACATTTCACATCCATCTTCCATAGTCATACTTCATTTATTTTTACAGATTGCATGTTGCAGCCACATCTTATTCAGCAGTTCTAACACAATTGTACAGCCTACAAAGAGATGATGATTACAGGAAATTGAAGGATTCTATTTTGAAGATCAACATGCTAAAAGGGGACCAAAGGAACAACATCAAGCACAACAATTAACAAGGTCAAAATTCTGAGGTAAATTGTGAAAATTATTTTAATAGCAAAAAGTTAAAACATGAAATAGATACAATGTGTATAATCATATGTTTCCTAAAACAACCTATCATTCGAATTGATTAACATATCTTGGCCATATCCCTTATCCAACATTCCAACCTACTATTCCACATCTCCTTAAGATTGTATCAATCACTTATTTCACTTGTTACACCAATTTTTGGTCATCTAACCTATTATCATTAGATGGACCCAAGTACACCATGTAAGACCAATTTTACCCTAAGTAAAATTGCTTTCACTATGTAAAATAACTTAATAAACCACATTTATTAGGTTGTTTATGGTTTAAACAGGAAACCCCAAAAGGAAATATTAAACAAACCTATATTTGTTTGATTTTCCTCATGGAATAATTAATTAAACCATAATTTAATTATTATTCCCAGTCATGTTTAACCTAAAAACAAAGAAATTAATTAGATAAACCTTTATTTATCTTATTATTTTCTAGGAATAATTATTTAAATCTTATTTAGATAATATTCCTTGTTAAATATGACCAAATCACCCACAAATAATTAAATAAATCATTATTTATTTAATTATCTTTCAACCACTTCCTTAAATAATTAAATAAATCATTATTTATTTGATTATCTTATAACCGCTTCCTTAAAAAGATAAATAAATCATTTATTTATTTATTTTTGACAAATCAAGGGATTTGACCCAAGTCAAACACCTTTTCCCTCCAACAAATATAATAAAATATTCCATAAAAAGTGGATCTAGATCTGGTTAACCCATGCACCAAGATATAGAATGACCCAATATTTTGTTATAAATAGGAGGGTTTTTCCTACCATTCTTCACCTTTTTTCGCCTATTAGATCACTCTGGATCTATACACTTGGTCCCATTTTTCTATCATTTGCTGTGTGAGCTCCCATTGAGCTCTATTCTTTGCATTGGGTTTTCTACACCAACAAGAGATAGAAATATTAGATCTGAAGTGTTGAGGACTTCCAAGAACGCATCCCACTGAGGAGAATTGGATACGCCTTCTTGTTTTCTTCCCAGGTGCCCAATTAATATAAAAAATTCTTTCAAAAATTGTTCTTGTCTTGTCTATTGGTATATGGAGCAAACCCTTGTTTTTACTACTTAATTTCTTTACATGCATAGATCTGGTGTTTTGCAGCTCTTTTCTTGTCTAACTAACCGCAGATTTGAAGATATTAACAGCCACTTTTGTTGTTAGGGCTATTATTTATGCGTAGCTAAAGTGGTCCTTTTTCATACACTTCGACAAAGGATTCATACTAACAAATGGCGACTCCACACGGGTTTTAATTTACGACCGCTGTCGTTTTTCATATTCATATCTAGCTTAGGACCCTAGGGTTTCTTTTGTTTGTTTTTTTTCCTATTTTTATGTTGTTTTCTACCCATAAAACCCTCAAACATTAAAATTTCTAACTTACGTGTGTTTCTAGCCCTATTGCGCATGTAACAGACATCAGTCGCTACTAAGACGACAACTTTTTCTGAAATCTACTGCCAAGAGACCCGGAACCGCAGGTCGCACTTTTCGGCCGCAACACCGCGGCTGGTCCGGTCGCACTTTCGACCTCTTTTGTGACACCTTGTAACGGTCGGGCTCGACCTACCAATTTTTCAGTAGTTTTTCTGCAATTTTTCTGGGTTTTGCTGAAGCTTCTGTCAGGGTTTTCCAGCCTCTGTCTTAGCCCGCTTTGACCAAGTTATGATCTGTTTCTACTCATATAAGTGGGAACCTAGCCCCCTAGGGCTTTAGTACCCTCCACTTTTTGTGGAAGAGTTTTAGTTGTTTCAGCCGTCTGTTTTTCAAAGTTTCAGCCTTCCTTTTTTCAGATCTGGAACCTCCTTCTCAGATCCCTTTAAATTAGCCTTCCTTCCTTTCAAATCACCTCTTGTCGTTTTTTTTGGACCTCTCTTTAGGACCTCCCTATCCTTTCCGCTTTTTTCTGATTTCCTCCCTTTTTTCCAGCCACCTTGCCTCTGTCTCTTGGCTGTGATCTGCACCTCTTTTCAACAGCTTTATCCTTTAGATCCTTGTCCCTTTTGACCCTAGATCTATTGGCCTCTTTTTAAGTGTGTTTTGACTATATTTTTGCCCTTTTTTACATTAGTTTTGAGCGACCCGCCTTCTTGGGTTAAATCGATGCAATAGTAGCTATTATTTTTCTATTTTTTCAGCATTATATACTGTTCTCTGCAGATTTATTTTCAGTTACGCAGCACACATTTTCTTGCTCTCAAAACGGAAAGGGTTTAAAAATTAAAATTAACGAATGCCACACACTGACCTTAAGTGAAGAAGCGCCTGGTTAACACCGCCTGGCAAAGACTCTAAAATCAATTGTCACTGCACATTTTCTGCCCTTGACCTCACTTGATTTTGTCCCTATTTTCCCTTGTCATTTTCCTTCTTCCCGTCATCATTGCACCCCCAAGGCGCCTTTCCCTGAGACTTCTTGGCCTTCACCCTCAATTTCCGGTTGATCGACCTGCTCCGTCCCACCGTTGTCGAGCCAGTCCTCCTCTGAGTCCGCACTCCGAATCCTCTTCTGATTCATTGGGTTCTCCCTCTCCTCCTGGTTCTCCCCCTGTCACCTTCACTATGTCTGGTCCAGGGCCTAACGTTAGCGGTGCTCCAGGCCTTAATGCCGGAACCACTACTAGTGGAACCGCCACAGCAACTACCTCGGCCATACCCTTGCTACCATACATTGTAGGCCTCAGCCTCCCCGATTTCAATCAGTTGATCAATGACCCTATCCACCACGATGTTGGTTGGCCTACTATGCCAACCAAGCTCCCCTCCGACATCCCTAAGTTCGAAGGCCTTGCTGGAGAAGATCCAACTAATCATGTCCGATCTTTCCACATGTGGTGTTCCTCCAATTCCATTACCGATGACTCCATCCGTCTTCATTTGTTCTAACGCACGCTTACTGGTGAAGCTTCTAAATGGTATGTTGACCAAGCCACCTCTTCCCATAACACCTTTGCGACCCTTGCCCAAGGCTTTTTATCTTATTTCCAGCTCCCTCTCCGATACGATACTGGCACGGAGCTCTTGACTTCATTCAAGCAAACCTCTTCGACCCGCCTTTCCGCCCATGTTCAGGAATGGCGACGAAGACGGAGCTTATGTCGAGCCCCCCCCCTTCGAAGATCGGGTTTACATGGACTGGTTCCTTCGCACCGTCTTAGCTCCTATCGGCAAAGATGTCGCCTCTCACTTTCCTCAAACCAAAGAAGCCACCCTCCAAATAGCCTTGAAATATGACCTTATCTACGCTCAATCTGGTTATGTTTATACCGTTCTTCCTGACCTCCCTAGGCCCGGCGGCGCTAACGCCCTGGGGGCATCTCATTCCGCCGACGGTATCATTGCAGCCCTTTCCCATCCGTACGCTCAACCTTCTATGGGCTATGGTCTTCTTCAGGGAGGGGCCAGCACCTCTAGCACTCTTCCCCCTCCTGGTAGCATGTATCCAGGATACGGCATGCCTCCTCCTTTTGCCCAACCTCCTGCTTACCTCAATGTTTCCCAACCTAACCATTACCTTTATCCGCAGCCTGGTGCGCCAGCTCCTCCAACATATGCGCTTCCCTCTCCCTTGCCTCCTCCAAACCTGCAACAGCACTTACAGCCCCCTCCACGGCAAGTATTTGCACATCAGGGCACGACTAATCCCCCTTCTTCTCAAAGAAGGCGGAGAGGCAATCAAAACCAATCTGCCCCTGGTACCCGTGGACCCAATCCTGGTGTGGACCCTGACACTACCAACCAGCAACAGGGCACTTAGCCCAAACCGAACAGGCTGCTTCGCACAAATAAGCCTTGTTCGTGTTGCGGTGTTTATGGTCATTACACCCACGATTGTCCCCTCTTACCTGAGATG
The DNA here is from genome assembly GCA_034641835.2 of Pinus albicaulis. NCBI lineage: Eukaryota > Viridiplantae > Streptophyta > Pinopsida > Pinales > Pinaceae > Pinus > Pinus albicaulis. Next base: position 93,608,615 of record MU968359.1, on the reverse strand, counting down.
CAGAAGATGTGGGAGTCTCAAGCCACATTGCGCGGGCAACACGCCTCCCCTCATGCTCCTCCTAATGTGGCCACTACCCAACCAGCTGTGTTTACTGATCCTTTCCCTCAGCAAGGATTCGTGGCTACCCAACCGCCTGACAGCCAGGTCGCCACTCCCCCTTCCCTTTCTGGTTCCTCTGATTACCAGATCCTTATGATGCACTCTGATCCTTCCCCGAATGTTGACCTTCACCTTCAAACGCGGTCTCGCCAGTACCCCAAACCTTACCTTGCTTTGACACCGGTTCAACCGGTCCCCCTCACTTCCTCCATGCCCACCGCACCTCCCCAGGACCCTACCCCTGTGGTGCCAGCCCCGGGAAAGAAAGGCAAAGCTCGTAAGGGGGCAACCCATCAGGACCAGGCCGCCCCGACAACCCCTACCCCCTCGCGACCGCCAAAGCCCGCTATCCAATGTGCTTTGTGCGATATCGTCGGTCACGCCACCCATATGTGTCCTGAATTACCGCACCTCAAGATCCTGGTCAACGAGACGTTTCCTGACTCTGACATCCCCGAAGTCTACGTCACAATCCCGGACTCTATCCCGAAACTCAAAACCTTGTGCACAAACCACCCTTGTGCTTTGTGCGATTTCCATGGCCATTACACCCACCTCTGTCCCCATCTTGATGAGTATCATTCCTCCTTGGACATGTACCACCGATTCAAGGCTACTTCGATAGGACCAGAGGATCTTCCTACTCCCATTCACATTCCTCCTCCCGCCATCGAACCAACAGAGCCGTCAACCACCATTTTGTACCTGTCATCATCCTTGCGAGATAGTTCACCTACCCGTCAACCTATAGATACTCTCGGCTCCTCCTCAGCCGACCTTGGATCTGTTGATATTTCACACCTGAGCTCTTCTCCTCCTGATGACCCGTCACACATCACTACCTCCTCAGGTGACCTTTCTTCCTCCAGTCTTCCCATCTTCCAGTCCGATGAATACATTATGGAAGCCATGACCAACCCTGACTTTCCATGGGGTGATATGCACCATCGCGCATACTTCCTCCCACAGCAGTCCCATGACCAATTTGCTGTGGAAACCAAAGACTTCATTCCCAATGCAGTCAATTGGTTCAAAAATCCCATCCCTGCACCTGATGCTTTCGAAGAAGGAAACATGGCCAATATCTCTCCTACCATCAAAATTGACATTTCAGTCAAACCAGGAATCAAAGAATATATCACCTTGGGTGCCCAATGCACCCCGGAAGAAATCAAATATTACACCAAGATTTTCAAATAATTCCGCGATATTTTCGCCTAGTCCTATTCTGAAATGCCCGGACTCGATCCCGCCATTGTCGAACACCATATCGACACATGGCCTGATGCCAAACCAGTCCGTCAAAAGTTGAGACCCATTCATCCTTCCAGACGAGACGCTATCAAAGCCGAAATCGATAAGCTCAAGCAGGCTGGTTTCATTTACCCCATTGAATACACCACTTGGGTATCCAACCCAGTTCCCGTTCTCAAGAAACAAGGCACCATCCGTGTCTGCACACACTTTCGCGTCTTGAACCAAGCTTGTCCCAAAGAAAACTTCCCCACACCGTTCATTGACCAAATCATTGACGAGTGTGTGGGGCATGAGGTTCTATCCTTTATGGATGGTTTCTTCGGATACAACCAAATTGCTATCCGTCCTGCTAATCAACTCAAAACCGCGTTCATTAGTCCGTGGGGAACTTTTGCTTACTGGGTCATGCCTTTCGGCCTCAAAAACGCCGGCGCCACTTTTAAACGGGCCATGTATTATTGTTTCCATGACCTAGCTCATATTATCCTTGCTTATTTAGATGACCTCACTACACGTTCTAAACATCGGGCGCAGCACCTACACGATCTGCGTACCATTTTTCTCCGATGTCGCAAGTATAATATCTCCCTTAACCTGTTGAAATGCGTCTTTTGCGTGCCTGCCGGCCGTCTCTTAGGCTTCATCATGTATAAGGATGGAATCACTCTTGACCCTTTGAAAGTTCAAGCCATTCTTGAACTTCCCATTCCACGTACCCTACGCTAGCTCCAAAGTCTCCAAGGCAAAGCTAATTTTCTTCGTCGGTTCGTCCCTGACTATGCCACCACCACACATGGGTTCCTTAGACTCCTCCGATCTACTATCCCATTCGTTTGGGATTCCTATGCTCATGAGTCTTTCGATGCCCTCAAGCAGGGTCTCACATCCGCTCCCTTGATCCGCCCTCCTGACTTTGATCGGGACTTCATCCTATATATCTCCGCTTCCACCTATTCGGTCACTGGAGTCCTTATCCAGGAAGATGACAATGGTATCAAGCATGTGATTTACTATGTCAGTAAGAACCTTGTAGGACCCCCTGTTTCCTACTCATATGAAGAAAAATTAGCGCTGGCTGTCATGTTCTCAGTCCAAAAACTCCGTCATTATATCCTCATGCGCTCCACCAAGGTTGTGACTAATTCCAACCCCCTGGCTTTCCTATTGAGTCGTCGAATCCTCACTGGGAAGTACGCCCGTTGGGTCATTATTCTTCAGGAATTCGACCTCCAATTTGTCACACCAAAGAGTAAGAAAGGCTTAGCCCTCACTGAGCTCATTTCTGAATTACCTACCGGATCGCAAGACCCTCCAGTTAATGATGACTTTCCTGATGAACACTTATTTTCCATTACTTCCGAAGACCCATGGTATGGTGATATCCTTACTTATTTGCGAACCCAAAAGTTCACCCTCCACCTTGATCGTGAAGCTCGCCAACGTATCTGACACCAAGCTCCACGATACCTCCTTATCGGCGACGACCTCTATTGTCATGGGGTTGATACTGTCCTTCGTCGTTGTCTCACACACGCTGAAGCTGAACAAGTCCTTAATGCCTGCCATAGCGGTGCTTGCGGTGGCCACCTCTCCAGTCTTGCTACTACCCAGAAAGTCATGCGCGCTGGGTATTTTTGGCCTTCCCTCTTCAGTGATTGCATTGAGGCAGTCAAACACTGTCCCAATTGCCAACATTTCGCCCCTAAGGCGCGAGCTCCCCCAGCTCCCCTCCATCCGGTCGTCTCCACTGGTCCCTTATGTAAATGGGCCATCGACTTTATAGAGTGTCACCCGCCATCCGCTGGTAACCACAAATATATCATCGTGGTGGTCGACTATTTCACAAAATGGGCCGAGGCCATGCCTACATTTAACAACACAGCAACTACCGCGGCCCTCTTTTTCTTTAACCACGTTATCGCTCTATTCGGAGTTCCGAAACAACCAGTCTCTGACCATGGCAGACATTTTGAAGATGAGATATGGCACGAGGTATCCTCACTGTTGGGTTTTGAGCACCAATATTCCTCCTCTTATTACCCCCAAGGTAATGGCCAAGTTGAAGCAGTCAACAAAATTCTCAAGACTATGCTTCAACAGACGGTGAATAAGCACAAAACCAACTGGCACCTCATGCTCTTCCCTACTTTATGGGCCTATCAGACTTCTGTTAAAACCGCCACCGGGTTCACTCCTTTCCACCTTGTTTTTGGAGAGGAGGCAGTCTTACCAATAGAGTGTGAAATCCCTTCCCTGCATCTGGTCGTCGAACTTCTCCCTGACACCAAACCTCTAGAACAATGAATTATCATGCTCGAGCATGCTTCCAAAGACCGCCGTGTTGCCTTGCAAATCATGGAAGTGGCTAAGAAATGCACCAAAGCCCAGTATGACCGAAAAGTCCAGCCTCGCACTTTTCACGAAGGCGACCTTGTTCTAGTCTATGACCAGGCCCATGATGTCCTTGCTCATGGGAAGTTTGACTCATTATGGCTAGGCCCTTACATCATCAGTAAGGATCTTGGTAAGGGGGCATACCTCTTAGAGGATTTCGAAGGCAACCCCCTTCCTAATCCTCGCAATGCGCTCTATCTTAAGAAATATTACCCTTAGCATTTCCCTTCTGAAATGCATGTTTTATTTTCTTTTAGATAGCCAGCATCTTTTTTTCGTTTTTTGTGTTTGACACTTCACTAGGACACATTTTGTCCAAAAAGGGTCACTCCACCTCTCCTTAAAATCAAATTTCCTCACTTACGACACTTGTACTTGGGGCACCATTTTGCCTCCTTACTTGTCTTTTTTCGTGTCGATTTTCATCATGAGTTACCATCTTGTACTCATGTTTTCATGGCCCCCCATTGGGCCTTCCCTATGTGGCAACACCATCAAGTCGCCCTTGTTTAGAGCATCCAAGTTGAGTCATCATCGCCTTCATGGAGTCTATCCCGAGTCCCTTTGTACCCTGCTATAGCCCTCCATCCTTCATTGCTTGGTCTCTCTCTTGTGTCGCACATTATGACCTTCAGTCCCACTATCCCCTATCCCTTATGATATTGTGTTAGTCGCTGCCATGTCATTCATGCCCTTTATGCTCTAACAAGGGAAGTCATCCATTCGCCACTCAATCCCTTCCATTTCACTATCATCATTAGTGTCAGTCTGTCCGTCGCTCTACTATTTTCTCTCGTGCCTTAGTTGAGGGTCTCTCATTGCCTCACCTATGGCGGACCTCCTTCTGTCAACATCAGCTCATTCATTCTAGAAGCCAGCTCTAGAGGGTGGTGTACCTTGGTTCCAGCTTCCACTCTTGTTCGGTGCCTCGGATCAGGCAAAGGGATCTCTCCTTTCCCTTTGACTTGATTGTTTCTCCACTCCAGCTCCTTTCAGCATGACCGAGATCCGTATACTTGATGGTTCAGTGATACAGCAACGGCTCTTGATGATTCCCGGGTGTGTGTGAGATGTCTCAACCCTCATGAGGGGGTGGCCCTGCAGGTAGCCCCCCACATGCTCGGATGACCTCCTCCTTGCAGCCTTCGATGCAGCTCCAGATATTTGATGATGTTGGCCTTAGCCACTTGCAGCGCCTCTTTGATTTGCATGTATCAGTCAGATTTTGTGAGCCCTTCCCAATTTACAGGGGGCATTTGGGTTGTCTTTGTACCTCATGTACTCAGATATTATTGTACAAGTCCTGGCTGTTATCCCAGGCACAACATGTATATGGGATTCCTCATTGTATTTCTATCTGGCTCTTGATTATGCCGACTGTACTTTATGGTTCGGTCGCTTGTTTACTGGACACACTATTCTTTTTTACTTTGTCTCGGTAGGCATAGGTATGCCTCCCCCGCCGCCTTCAGCATAGGTACCCTCTCATAAAAAGAGACTTGTTGCACCTGCGAGTCTCGTCTCCTCAGGGTCTAGTTCTTCAGCACACTATCTACCTTGCATTTCTCTCTCTGACTTCCCTTTTTTTGTCTAGTGATTGAGCTCTTACAACGTACTTCGGTCATACGATTTGCTCCTGACACTCGCACGCTGGGGGGCAATCTGTTACACCATTTTTTGTTCATCTAACCTATTATCATTAGATGGACCCAAGTACACCATGTAAGACCAATTTTACCCTAAGTAAAATTGCCTTCACTATGTTAAATAACTTAATAAACCACGTTTATTAGGTTGTTTATGGTCCAAACAGGAAACCCCAAAAGGAAATATTAAACAAACCTATATTTGTTTGATTTTCCTCATGGAATAATTAATTAAACCATAATTTAATTATTATTCCCAGTCATGTTTAACCCAAAAACAAATAAATTAATTAGATAAACCTTCATCTATCTTATTATTTTCTAGGAATAGTTATTTAAATCTTATTTAGATAATATTCCCTGTTAAACATGACCAAATCACCCACAAATAATTAAATAAATCATTATTTATTTAATTATCTTTCAACCACTTCCTTAAATAATTAAATAAATCATTATTTATTTGATTATCTTCTAACAACTTCCTTAAAAAGATAAATAAATCATTTATTTATTTATTTTTGACAAATTAAGGGATTTGACCCAAGTCAAATACCTTTTCCCTCCAACAAATATAATAAATATTCCATAAAAAGTGGATCTAGATCTGGTTAACCCATGCACCAAGATCTAGAATGACCCAATATTTTGTTATAAATAGGAGGGTTTTTCCTACCATTCTTCACCTTTTTTTGCCTATTAGATCACTCTGGATCTATACACTTGGTCCCATTTTTCCATCATTTGCTGTGTGAGCTCCCATTGAGCTCTATTCTTTGCATTAGGTTTTCTACACCAACAAGAGAGAGAAATCTTAGATCTGAAGTGCTGAGGACTTCCAAGAACCCATCCCACTGAGGAGAATTGGATACGCCTTCTTGTTTTCCTCCCAGGTGCCCAATTAATATAAAAATTCTTTCAAAAATTGTTCTTGTCTTGTCTATTGGTATATGGAGAAAACCCTTGTTTTTACTGCTTAATGTCTTTCCATGCATAGATCTGGTGTTTTGCAGCTCTTTTCTTGTCTAACTAACCGCAGATCTGAAGATATTGGCAGCCACTTTTGTTGTTAGGGCTATTAGTTATGTGTAGCTAAAGTGGTCATTTTTCGTACACTTCGACAAAGGATTCATACTAACATCACCCTCCATCAGATCCATAGCCACTTCATTTTCCCTTATAGATTAATTACCTCCATCCATTCACTTCCATTACACTTTGCAGCCAATCCATCTCTAAGTGCAGAAAGGTAATTCTGAGGGTGAAGCATCATTCTTCAACTAATCCATCTTCAGACACAGAGATACAGTTTCAAAATAAAGCATTAGACTCTATAGTCAATCTAGCTTCAAGCATAGAAAAGTAATTCTGAAAGGAAGATAATCTGCACAAAGGAGGAATGTGGCTAATTGTCAGGACAGAACCAGTTGGAGTCAAGTATTTGGAAGGATATCCACAAGTCAAGGAGCTACTACAACAAGCAGGGAGGTTAAATTTTATAGAGAAATTTGATGGCTTCCATAAGGATATTACAAAATATTTTGCCAAATCTTTTGATAGAGAAGAATAAGAAAATCTGACATGGTTATTGAAAATAAACTTGACACTCCACTACAAGAGGAAGATGAAGAACTAATTTCTGAAAATTTAACAGAGATTATAAAATATATTAGGGCCAAAGGAAGCAGAAAGATAAATTTGGATGTTTTAACAGAGGTTTCAGAGCACGTGGAATAAGTTTTGATGAAATTGCATGAGGACATGCAATAGTCTTGCAATGGGGGTATGTTGAACCCTAGAATTGCCTTTTCTTTTACAAACCTTCACTTCATTTCATCATTATTTTATCACTTCATAAGCCTAAAATCAATGAAGAATGATTAGGATTGCTTAAAGGTTACATGAAATTGATTAACATATTGTATTTTCATGATTTTTGTTGTTTTAATAATTTTATGCAAAATAGCTACAGAATACAGGCATTCCATAGCTGATCACGCGTTTCGTAGCTGATCACGCGTTCCGCAGATGTTTTAGAGTTTAAATGGGTTACAGGTGTCGTCTCAAAGAAAATCGCATATGGGAAAATTCCAGACTTCATCCACATCAGTCCTTTCTCCCTACAAATTCTGAGCACAATTCTATAGGTGGTTAAGCACGTGGGAACTCAAACTAGGAGGTAGACTCCTAACAGGATAAGGACAGTCCAAATTCTGTTACGTGATCATGATCAGAGTCCTAGTTTGATTTCTATTAGGAAAGAAAGTAATCCTTGTATTATATCAAGTTCTGTTATGTAAATTTGCTATAAATATGCTCGGGAAACCGAGAGACAGAGGTTAGATCTTGATTAGATTTTGGCTTTTGCTGCTAGATTTCATAGAACCGTGAATACTCTGTTTTAAGTATTTTTCTCCTTTAATGAAAAAGACATCGTTTTAGTGCAAGATATGAGTCAAAGTTAAGTGGATTTGCAAGCTAATCCTGCGGTAGAGGGCCCCTACTACCCGAGAAGCTCCGTTCAGATGATTTAGATAAGTAGCCTTAGCTTGATTTTGTTTTCAATTTCCAATTTCAATAGTTTTATCAACTTCATGCTTTTACGCTCATTTACATTACATATTACAGTTAGTCCTGTTCTATGAATTCTTCCAAAATACCTCTAATGATGAATGGGAATTAACTGTGATATTTTAGGAGTTTAATCATGTTTTCATTTCGAACTATGTGTTTTATGTCAATCTGCATTAGATAGTATAGCCAGACTTGTTTTCTTAAGCTATTCCAAAACATCACTATGTTAAACAAGATAAGGTCGTAATATGCAATAGATTAGTTGCACTGTGGTTTAATACTCTAGAGATCAAAAAGCGCTTTAGTTCATTGTACTTCAAAGTTAGGATTATGGCATTTTAGTTTAATTCTATTCACCATCTTTCCAGTTTGAATAATTGCATTTTAGCCCAGTTGTGGTCACTGTGTTTTCAGTTTGATTAATTGAACTTTAGCTTAACTCTGTCGTTTGTATTTCAAAATTGATTAATTTCATTCTTGTTCATTTTTTTCTTAATGTATAGTCAAGTCTCATTAGTTAGTTGTAGAATAGTTCTGTTTTACTAGACTAAGGCCTTCATTATTTACAAAGACTATTCCTGTTATTAAACTTTTCCAACATATCAACATGCAGACAGGAATTGGTAATATCATTTCACAACCTTTAATATTCTGCAAATTCTCATAATTGTGCAACTAGCCTTTTCCTCAAACTTATTCCAAAAGACTTCAACTTCCAAATAAGGTTTAGTAATGACAATTTAGGTTGCAGAGTAGATTAGTTTTAGTACCATTGATTAATTTAGAGTAGAATTATTCACTGTGTTGCAGAACTATCTTCTCCAAATATATTCAAACAAATCTATAGTCATGGATAAGATCTGCTTTGTGATATGGTAAATTGTTGTTTATGAAGACCTCACTGCACTAAATCTATCCTTTTCTTGAAGTATTCCAACATATCTCTAACAAAAGAATTGGACTAAATTTGTGTTGTGAGTTATTGTCTAGTTTTGCATACCACACATGATTTAGGACTGTTTGTAGTGTGACCAACAACTGCTTTTCACCAATGTTTAGTTCTTTCTCTTCTTAACACAAAATCATAAAACCAAAAACATCATAAAAACACTAAAGACAACGAAGTAGGAAGAGGTTACTTAGGCACATATGGTGCACTTCACTTCAGCAGTTTACCAACCCTGGTTGACAATTAATGAACTCAATTTAGGAAACTAAATTGAGCACAAACACCTTGTCTCACTAGGTTCCTTTTCTAACAGTTAGCCTTTCTAAGATCCCTTTGAGTTGAATGTCAAAAGCAGAGAAGGTTAAAAGTATTTCTCTGATCTTAGGCTTCTCTCTGTGTTAAATTTAAATGTTTTCCATTGTCTGAAAGTAGTCAGGAGGACTGCTGGATTGTTGTCTTTAGAGTTAGCCTCATTAGGAGTTTTGATCATAGAGTTTAAGGCATGCCCTGTCCCTAGATTTACTCCTACGTGGTCACCTTGGAAGGTTTTCCTTGCCATTCCCATTTATTTCCTTCTTGTTTCATCCCATACTATCATCTTAAAAGATGCTCTGATATAGATGACTAGCCCATTTGAAAGCCTTGGATATTTGAATTGCACGTAAACCCTTTTATGACACCATTTCCCAATGGGCTTGTGTTCTCCTTGAATTATCTCCCCATTGCAAAAGATCCTTCTCTACTCATTCCTTTACCTTACATGTAATCCTTCCTTCATGTGTCCCAACCAAACAAACAAACAAAACAAAAACCCATTGTGCCCTATAACTAGCCTAATACCTTAAATTGAGCTTTAGAGATATACATTTCTTTACCTTTATATAGAGAGATCCCTCTTTGGATCCAGGAGGGTTAGATCCTGAGATCCCAAAGTGGTTTGATGTTGTTTTGTCATTTGGTATTGCCAAATCTGCCAAATCACAGGAACCACAACACTAACCTTAACCTTAACCTTACCCTTAACCTTAAGCAAACCCTTAACCTTAACCTTAACCTTAACCCTAACCTTAACCTTACCCTAAACATAACCTTGAATTTACCCTTAATCTTAACCTTAACATGACTAAACCCGTAACCTTAATCTTAACCTTAACCATAACCTACTTAACCTTGACCTTAACTATAACCTAACCCTAAGTTTAAGTTTAAAGTTAAGGTTAACGTTAGGTTAAGGTTAAGGTTAAGGTTAAGGGTTTGGGAAGGTTAAGGTTAAGGGTAAGATAAGGTTAAGGTTAGGTTAAGGTCAAGGTCAAGGTTAAGCTTAAGGTTAAGGTCAAGGTTAAGGGTAAAGTTAAGTTCAAGGTTAGGGTTAGGTTATAATTAAGTTTAAGGTTAGGTTAAGGGTAAAGTCAAGGTTAAGGTTAAGGTTAACGTCAAGGATAAGGGTAAGGTTAATGTTAAGGGTTACGCTTTGAATTTACACTAAACTTAACCTTAACCTTCGCTATAACCTAACCATAACCTTGACTAAACCCTTAACCTAACCTTAACCTTAACCTCAACCTTGCAATAACCAAAACCTTCACCTTAACCTTAATCTTAACCTAACCTTAACCTTCACCTTAAGGGTAAGGTTTGGTCAAGGTTAGGGTTAGGTTATAGTTAAGGTTAGGTTAAGGTTAACCTTGACTAAACCTTAACCTTAACTGTAACCTTACCCTTAACCTTAACCTTAACCTTAACCTTAACCTTACTAAACCCTTAACCTTAACCTTAACTATAACCTAACCCTAACCTTGACCAAACCATTAACCTTAACTTTAACCATAACCCTAACATTGACCAAATTCTTAACCTTAACCTTAACCTGAACCTTTACCCTAACCTTGACCAAATTATTAACCTTAACCTTTACCCTAACCTTAACCTTGACTAAACCTTAACCTTAACCTTACCCTTACCCTCAACCTTAACCTTACTAAACCCGTAACCTTAACCTTAACTATAAACTGACCCTAACCTTCACCAAATCCTTAACCTTAACCTTGACCAAACCCTTAAACTCAACCTTAACCTCACTAAACCCGTAACCTTAACCTTCACCTTAGCCTTAAATATAACCTAACCCTAACCTTAACCAAAACCTTAACATTAACCTTAACCTTAAGCTTAACCTTCGCTTAACCTTAAACTTAACCTTAACCATTAACCTTAACCTTACACCCTTAACCTTAACTTTAACCTTAACCTTAACGTTAACCATAACCCTAACCTTGACCAAATTCTTAACCTTAACCTTAACCTTAACCATAACCTTAACCATAACCCTAACCTTGACCAAATTCTTAACCTTAACCTTAACCTGAACCTTTACCCTAACCTTAAACCTAACCTTAACCTTAACCTTAAAATTAACTATAACCTAACCCTAACCTTGACCAAACCCTTAACCTTAACCTTAACCTGACTAAACCCGTAACCTTAACCTTAACCTTGACTTAACCTAAATTTAACCTTAACCTTCCCCTAACCTTAACCCTAACCTTACTGTAACATTACCCCTAACCCTAACCTTGACCAAACCCTTAACCTTAACCTTAACCTAACCTTAACCAAAGCCTTAACCTTAACCTTCACCTTAACCTTCACCTTAACCTGACTAAACACGTAACCCTTAACCTTAACCTTACCCTTAACCTTCACCTTAACCTTAACCTTGACTTTACCCTTAACCTAACCTTAACCTTAAATATAACCTAACCCTAACCTTGACCTTAACTTTACCCTTAACCATGGCCTTAACCTTAACCTTGACCTTGACCTTAACCTAACCTTAACCTTAAACTTAACCTTAAGCTTATCTTACCCTTAACCTAACCTTAACCTTAACTATAACCTAACCCTCGCCTTAACCTAACCTTAACATTAAACTTAACCTTAACCTAACCTTAACCTTCCCCTAACCTTAACCCTAAGCTTAACCCTAACCTTAACCTTAACTTTACCCTTAACCTAACCTTAAACTTAACTTAACCTAACCTTAACCTTAACCTTAACCTTAACCAAACCTTTAACCTTGACTTTAACCTTAACCGTAACCTTAACATTAACCTGAATAAACCTGTAACCTTAACCTTAAATTAATCTTAACCTTAACCTTAACCTTAACCTTAACCTAAGGTTAATATTATCGTTAAGCTTAAGGTTAAGGATAAGTGAAGGTTAAGGGTAAGGTTAAGGTTAAGGTCAAGGTTAAGGTTAGGTTAAGGGTAAAGTTAAGGTTAAGGTGAAGGTTAATTGCAAGGTTAAGGTTAAGGTTATGGGTTTAATGAGGTTCATGTAGGGTTAGGTTATAGTTAAGGTTAAGGTTAGGTTAAGGGTAAAGTTAATGTTAAGGTTAGGTTAAGGTTAAGATAAGGTTAAGGGTAAGGTTCAGGTTAAGGTTAAAGGTTAAGGTTAAGATTAGGTTAAGGGTAAAGTTAAGGTTAAGGTTAGGGTTAAGGTTAGGGGAAGGTTAAGGTTAAATTTAGGTTAAGGTTAAGGTTACAGGTTTATTCAGGTTAAGGTTAAGGGTTTGGTCAAGGTTAACCTTCACCCTTAACCTTAACTTTAACCTTAACCTTAACCTAATTAAACCTGTAACCTTAACCTTAACCTTGACCTTAACGTTAACCTAACCCTAACCCTAACCTTAACCTTAAACTTGACCTTAACCTTAACCTTAACTTTACCTTAACCTTGACTTTACCCTTAACCTAACCTTAACCTTAACCTTAACCTTATCTTAACCTTATCCTAACCTTAACCTTAACCTGACTAACCTTAACCTAACTAAACCCTTAAGGTTAGGGTAAAGTTAAAGTAGAGGTTAAGGTTAGGTTAAGGGTAAAGTCAAGTTAAGGGTAAGGTTAAAGGTGAGGTTAAGTTAAGATTAATCTTAACCTTAACCTAACTTAACCCATAACCTTAACCTTAACCTTCCCATAACCATAACCTTAACCTAACCTTAACCTTACCCTTAACCTTGACCTTGACCTTAACCTTACCTTAACCTTAACCTTAACTATAACCTAACCTTAACCTTAACCTTAACCTAACCTTAACCTTTTCTTAAACTTAACTATAACCTAACCCTAACCTTGACCAAAGGGTTAGGATAGGGTAAGGTTAAGGTTAAGGTTAGGGTTAGGTTATAGTTAAGGGTAAGGATAGGGTAAGGTTAAGGTTAAGGTCAAGGTCAAGGTTAAGGTTAAGTTAGGTTAAGGTAAGGTTAAGGTTACGGTTAGGTTAATGTTAAGGTTAGGTTAAAGTTAAGGTTAAGGTTAGGTTAAGGTTAATATTAGGTGAAGGGTAAATTTAAGGTTAAGGTTAGGTTAAGTTCAGGGTTAAGGTTAAGGTTAGGTTAACGTCAGGGTTAAGGTTAGGTTAAGGGTAAAGTTAAGGTTAAGGTTAGGTTAAGGGTAAGGTTTTGGTCAAGGTTAAGGTTAGGTTATAGTTAAGGTTAACGTTAAGGGTTTGGTTAAGGTTAGGATTAGGTTATAGTGAAGGTTTTAATTAAGCTTAAGGTTAGGTTAAGGTGAAGATAAGGTTAAACATCAGGTTAAGGTTAAGGTTAAGGGTAAAGTTAAGGTTAGGTTAGGTTAGGTTAAGGTTAAGGTTAAAGTTAAGGGTTTGGTCAAGGTTAGGGTTAGGTTATAGTTAAGGTTAGGTTAAGGGTAAAGTCATGGTTAAGGTGAAGGTTAAGGGTAAGGTTAATATTAAGGTTACGGATTTATTTAGGTTAAGGTTAAGGTTAAGGGTTAGGTCAAGGTTAGGGTTAGGTTAAGGTTAAGGTTAAGGTTAAGGTTAGGTTAAGGGTAAAGTAAAATTTAAGGTTATGGTTAAGGTTAAGGGTAAGATAACTTTAAGGTTAAGGTTAAGGGGGTAAGGTTAAGGTTACAGTTAGGTTAAGGTGAAGGTTACAGTTAGGTCAAGGTTAAGTCCTTGTGAAGGTTTCGAGTCTAGAGGCAGTGCATTATACACACTATTGAATCCGGTGTAATAATTTTGAACACTCTCCCCATGGTTTATCTTTAGGTTGTTTTAATCTGAAAGTATTTGGAGTGGATTCTTCCTAATTTCCCATTTTTTTATGAACGTTTGATGTAAAAAAGGGAGATCATGAATACTATGAGGAGTTAAGCGTTTAAACCATTTATTGGGTTCTCCTCCTAAAATTTGGGCAAAGATTCTCATTTTAATGGTCTCGTCTTCTATTTCCATATAATCAAACGTATCATTCATCTTGTCTACATGTTGTTGAGTAGTAGTGGACTCAGTTCCAGTGAAATGGGGAGTTTTAAACTGATATTCATTGGGTAAAGGAACCAAAGGCTGTGGTAACACTAGGGGAGCATACCATGCTATCATGACAATATTTTTTGGGAGTAAAGGAGTGGCTTGAACAATAGGTATATGGATGGCAGAAGTGCTTGGGAGATTGTTGAGCGGATTTAGGGTGAGAGAGACCCAAGTTATGAATGAAATGGAGATCCGCAGGTGTGGATGGAGGGGTTTCTCTGCGCTAATATGTTGACCACAATGTGGTGGCAAACTTGGAGGCTCAAGTCTATCTAATATATACCACTAAGTGACTTAGTTCTGAGTAAATTACTTGGTAAATCTAAGTCAACTTGAGTATCTGATAGAGCTGTAAGGTTTTAGGGAACAAAGTTAGCTCTATTAATAGGTCTGACAATAGTTGGATCCCTAGATACAGGAGACTTCCTAAGAATGCTTTCTAGATTATCAACTATTTCAGGAGGGTTTGGGTTAGGATAAGCTATGGTATAAATTCTTTTTGAAGCCAGTATGTTAAGTTTTAGACCCCAAAAAAGAAGAAAGTTAGCTAGATATAACAATATTTAAGAGGAAAACCAACCTTTAACAAAGAAACATAATCCTCAAAGTTTCCTAAATGGATGTGAATAATGTTTTAATGATAGTGTGGGATGCCCCAGTGGAGTCTTCGTGAAACCAGGAATAATCAGCAGGCCTGCTGATCACCAGTGGAGTCTTTTGATCTTTTAGGAGTTGTGGAGTCGCCAGGTGGATGATTTCAAATGTTCAAGATGAGTTGATGTCCACCACAGTAGTTAAATACCAGTATAAAGATGTTGTGTTTTTTCTGATTTTTCAGGATGTCTA
The DNA here is from genome assembly GCA_034641835.2 of Pinus albicaulis. Taxonomy (NCBI): domain Eukaryota; kingdom Viridiplantae; phylum Streptophyta; class Pinopsida; order Pinales; family Pinaceae; genus Pinus; species Pinus albicaulis. The sequence goes on along the minus strand of MU968359.1, from coordinate 93,593,507 downwards.
AGATAGTAGTTTACTCAGAGTTGTTCCCAAGTGGAGTCACCATTATGTTGGGGTCCTAGTGATTTGGCAGACTAGCATACCAAATGACCAGGCAACATCAGAACCGCTTTGGAATCCTAGGATCTAGCCATCTTGGATTCAGAGAGGGATCTCTCTATGTAAGTATTTTTTTCAAAGATATTTCTTTATGCTTAGTTAAGATATTAGGCTAGTTATGAAGTTCAAGAGGTTTTTTGTTTTGTTTCGGTTGGGAATCATTAACTGACATGGTCATATGAAGCGAAGAAGGAATTAAGTGGATAGGTCAGAGAGTGCTAAACCATTGGGCTATGGAGTCATAAAAGGGTTTACTCACACATCAACCATCGAATAGTTTTCAAATGGAAAGTCATCTATATCAGAAGATCTTTTAATTTGAGTTTGTGATAGGGAACATTAAGGAGTGAAATGAAAGTAGCAACTTGTAAGAAAACAAAGGCAACCTAAGATCAAGCAAGGAATTTTAACCTAACATGCTTTTGGCGCACACTCATGAAAAACACATATGAGATAAACATAAAAAGCAACCTAAGATCAAGCAAGGACTTTAAATCTTTCCTGCTTTTGGCCTACTCTTAAGGGAAATCATCAAAGAAACTCTTTAAGACCAAACAAGGGATAGGGCTAACCATAGACTTCCTTGTTTAAGAATCTACTTAGCATGCAATTAAAATAACATTTAAGAACATTATCTCAAGTTCTACTCAATAAGACATGGGCTCACCAACATTCTTGACTAGTTATACTCTATTGATGTCACTCTTAAATACACATTTAGAGGAAAACATATAGATAAAGCTTATCAGTTAGAATTAGGGTACTTTAGAAGTAAATCATAATCTATATTTTGCTGCTCTTTATTAGAGAATGTGAACAAAATGGAAAACATAAGGGAATCCACAAAGACAATGAGGAAAACACATCACCAATGATTTAGATCAGGATCCAGTGAATCTGCTGGTGTATTGATGTCCAAAAACAGTTACATAATTTGAGCCCAACAGCTTTTACAGTCCAATTCTTCTCTTCCCAGCCTACTATATTACAACTACTCAGTAACTCTAACTCAACAACAGTTCAACAATTAACAATTTTCCAACCCTTTACAATAAATTTTCTGTGAATACTTATAGGTGAACGAAGAAGAGTGCTGTAGAAATGGTAATAAATGTGAATTAAGACAGAGTGGGAGAAGTGTTCGAATGCCCATTTTGCTCAATAAACATAGCATTGAATACTTGTACCATTTTGGTAGTTTTTTCCTATTTCTATGCATATCTGGTAAGCAAGGTAATAACTTCGAAGTGTTTCTTTGAAGATAATTGTGGCTGAAGTACCCTGTTTGACTTCTCGGATAAGAAAACTGTCAGTTTTATGGGTTTTGTAGCCCCATGTTTGCTTAATAACTTCTTTGGATATTTCACAGAGTGTTAGGCAGTAGGATGGCTATCAAAGTGTCTGTGTGAAGTAACATATGCCGCAGGTGTCCTTTTAGTCCTTGGGAGAAATAAATGCTTCTATGGATGTGACTTTAGAGGCCTTCCTTTGCTGACTTGTCTTCAAACTATGTTGTCCTTCGAGACTATGAGTTTAGGTGTGTATTCTTCAACTTAAATCTTAACCTCTTTGTCTTTATCTTTCTGATCTCCTTTTCAGTGTACCGGTAGTTTCGGTGCGCTGGAGGGTTTTATTTGTAATCAATGTCCATAAAACCTTTGATTAAACTCTGAAATTCGATCCCTCAGCCCCTTTAAACCCTGATTCTTTGTCCATGGGAGATATTTGGACAAATTCACCATTAAACCTGCACATGATGATAAACGAGTTAATAAATCCTACGTTTCTTGGTTTAACTGCAATAGAGGGCTCGAGCGTGGGCAGAGGAGCAGTGCAGAGGAGGCGAATGCAGCGGGGTTAGCTTCCATGGTAGAAAACAGGAAGAGAAGGTTTAAACAGGATTTATGGCGTGAAAAATAAAAATATGGATTTGGAAAACCAGTAGTGGTTTTCACGTGAAGTTTGGGAAGTAAGCGGTATTGCCCCGGGGGAACGCGATTCAGTCCAATGGTTGACACATATGCCTTTGAAAACCACCCACTTCACGTTCTAAATGGTCGATTAGATTTATTTGTGAAATGAACATGAAAAAGGCTTAAGACCGTCTTTGGGGGGGGGGGTGCAGATCCACAGTGGAGATTATGGAAAAACACAGCGGGAAGGCTCCACGTGGTCGGGTGGGACCAACAGGGAAATATGGAAAATATAAAGAAAATACATATAGCAGGGGCACTTTCGGGTATGGAAGGATTTGTGAACTTGGTGCTTCTGCAATGAATCTTGGCCATTGGATCGGGATAAAGAATGGAAGGCTTAGATCTAATCATAAGATTGGCCATCGGCGGGGTAAAGGGTCTGGGCACCAAAAAAGGGATCACCGATGAGCCAATGAGCGATGAGAGAAGAAACAACAATGAACGGAGGATCGTCAGATATGGAAGCAGTTCGAAAGTTAGGGTTTTATCGGGGGATCGCATTAGCAAGGGAAAACAAAATTGGGGGAGGGTCGCTGTGATGTGCAATGGAGCGGGAAGTGCACCGGCCATCCGATCCTTGGGGAGATGGATGGTCACGATTTCATCGGCCGATCAGCCATCGAAAAAAAAAGAAGACGGAAGTGGGAACTTTGGATTGTGCTGATGCGATGGAAAGATGGATTGTTGATGCACTGATGCACTTGGTCATAGGGCTCCAGTCATATGAGTGTGGGGTGGAAGATTTAAGCCCTCAGAATATCGCATCGGGGGGAAAAAGAGGAACGAACGCAGGCCTTTGGAGTTGGGATTTGTGATTTTCCAAGGACCGTCGGATCTGCAGCAAGATCTATGGTGGGGGGTTTAAAGCATGAAAGTGCACAAGGCCTAAAGGTTTAAAATGAGCAGAAAATAGGCCAAGATGGAGTCTTTTGAGGTTTTTTCAGGTTTCGATAGAGTAAACGGAGGGGTCTTGAAAAAAATAAAAATGGATTTTTATGGTTTGAAAGGAGATTTTTTGGGGAATTGAAGGGATAATGAAGGGAAAGGGGGATTTTTAGGAGGGAATAATGAAGAAGAGGATTTTGAATGCATAGATCAAATATTCAGGTTTTTTGAAGTATAAGGAACATAGTAGAGGCTTCAAGAAGTCACAGATTTTGCCTGAAATTTGTTTCTTGAAGACTAAAAGACCCCTTTTTAGCCATCTTTACATATGTAAAAATTATGGATGGCTAACACACAGTATGGAATTCTTGATGAGCCATACCTCACACATCATTATGAAAATTTCCACACAGCATAGGCATATATGGGTCATGAAGCCTTTTTGATTGAGAAGAAACTTAACGCATGTGCCATTGTTATCAAAGCCCTCCTCATGTAAAACTAAATTGTGCTTAATGGATTGATTAAAGATGCATACATGACATCTTGTGGTAGGGGAGGGAGACCACACAAGGAAAAGAGGGTGCAACCTGATGAAGACTGTTTCCAGCCGATCTGAGAGGACGAGGAAAACCGCAGAGCAGCGAAAGGGTGACCTGCTTATTCCGCGCTTGGTCTTATCGCAGTGCAGTCTCTAGAAACATGCTGTGATCAAAATTAGTCATGATAAAACTGCATATTGCGGGTATTTATTTAGCCATCAATACCGTGACCATTCTAACTCCTCCTCTTTGACACAAAGGAAATTACCCACCAAATTTTCAAGATATAGATAAATATTACAGAATATTTCTTCACGTTGATCATGGGCTATTTTCTTTCTATGCCATCGCACCGTCACACATGAGTCTGGAAATCCCATACTTCCCTTGGTGCATGAGAGGGATGCAAATAATCATGACAACGCCTCTCATATTGGACAGGCCATGAATAGCTGCGTCATGGACAAAACATCGATCATGTCTTGATTGAATGCAGAATAGCGAGTTCTGTTTGAAATGTCTGAGGGAATGCGACCTATGGTGTGTGCGACCAAGTCGCTGGGTCGCAGATCATGTAGAGCGTTCTAAAGTGTGACTTCCATGGCCATGAAAATGTGTGACTAATTTTTTGAGTCAAAAACCTAATGAACCAGGTCAAAACTGCAACTGGCATGGTAGTGTGACCATGCGACTTCTGTGAGGTCACATTTCAAACTAAAGAAAACACTAGGTTGCATTACTTTTTAGATCACTGAGTTGCACAAGCTCAGAAACAGGCTGATGGCATGACCTCCCCTAAATTGCGACTTTGCAACTTCGCCTGGGAGTCACACTCCCCCTCTAAGTGGGGCTGTCACATCACATCACCCAACTAACTGCCCATTTCATCCGGTATGCTACTAGGCGACGGCTAGTGAGTCGCACTACATAGGGTCGCAAGATCTCCCCTCAAGAAGGTAGCTGGGGTTGCGACCTCATAATTCGGTAATCCTGCAACCTGTGCTTTGCGTGCAAAAAATGAGAAAGCCTACTGACGGTGTCCGGGGAAGAACACGATGAGCGATAGCACCATGGTTTCAAAGCAATTAGACATGTCAATGTGCAGGCTCGTGGGCAATTGCAAAACTAGAAACTCTTGCTCAAGTTACCACTTCTCATTTGGCACAAATTGCATCCCTCTCCATGCATAGGATCAATGCTCGATTTACATTTGTGTCTATATGCAGGATTTAAGTCACGAAAGCCAGATCTTGGCATTCTCACACGCTCTCCAAATTACGACCTTTCGAACTCCATTCCAAAGGGTCTCCTCGTTATCAATATCACGATGTAAACCTTATAAAATGAGTAGAGTATCTTCGGCACATATCATGGTTTCTGTATGAAGAACATGAGGGAAAAATCCTAGTTGGCACTCCATTTCCAATGGGTTCTAGACCAATAGGAGGTATGATGTGATACCAGCAAGGCGAAACTCTGCCCCAACCATACAAGATCAATGCCTTTGATGATAGAGGCGCCTAGGCCGAAATAAATACATCTCCATCGATCCTATTGATGGGCTGCACCGTAAACATTCAGATCCTGGGAGAACTCAGCGGAGACTATGCTGTGACACATATCTCAGGCTTTAACTTTTCGGATTCCTTTGCTTGTGGCTTTCATCTCCCCAGAAACTTGTTGTTATATATGGATGATCACAACCTTTATGTGTGGGATGTACATAATTTATCAAAGATCCCCAGGGTCTGTGCATATTTTTCTCACAATGCCTATATATGGGATATTTCTAACCCTCTACCAAATCACAAGATGGAAACTAGAAACCCATTACATTCTGTGGGAGATGGCACATGCAGAGGGTCTTTTATCCTATCAATGGGTTTCGCTGCAAACATTCAGATACTGGGAGAACTCAGTGAAGACAATGTTGTAGCACAAAAATTGACCACACAAGGGTCTAAATTTATTATTTTCACTCTTACAATTAATTAAATAAGCCTATAGCATTACTATTATTCAATCATGAAGATGTGTAACCTATGCTATGTGATTGCAGGTAGAATTTTTGTTTGCACGAGGAGCTAGAGTCTTTCCCAATAAGTAAAGAGGTCCTTTGCAGAGCAAGTGGATTCTCACAAAACCCCAAGAAACTCACTCTAAGCTCAAAGGCACCTGGTCATGTTCACGAGATAGATATGCAGGAAAAGGAATCTTGCCGTGAAGCACATAGATCACCGAAAGAAGATTTTCTCGAGGTCGCAAGTCGTGGACTGACCAAGGTAGCAAGTCACGGATTGACCAAGGTTGCAAGTTGCAGATTTGCTCGAGGTCATAGCTCATGGATTGACCAAGGTCGTATGTCATAGATTTCCTGAGGTCACAGGTCACAGTTTTTCTGGGGTCGTGGGTTGCGGATTTCCTGAGGTCGCAGGTCACGGATTTCCCAGGGTCGTGGGTCGTAAATAGTCTAAGTCACAAACCATCCCAACAATCCGGAAGATCAAGAGTCGAGGGGGCAACTCAAGGGTCATCTCATCCTATATGTACAACTTCAAGGAAGGATTCACGAGACTTTTAGCTCGACAATGAAAGCCAGTATGGTAGAGGAATTGTGGCCAGAGAGCTAAAGGCACTCAACTCTTGATATCAAGTAGAAAAAAGGGTAGCAAGTCTAGGGTTTTGCATCATTCTTTGAGATGAACAACCCATGTTCCACTATTGGGTTTTAACAAGTTGTAAACATGTATTTGATGTTGCAGTAGCATTAATAATATATTCTCCTTCTCGTCACTGATTCATGTGCTTGTTTTTGGTGATAGTACTAGTTGTTTAGTACTTCATTATGTTGTACGTTTTATTTCATGCATGTCATCGGTTATGAACTATTTCTCAATGGCTGTATGTATGTCTTCTTTTGGATTAGTGTTTATTTGTCCTTGCCATGGCAGTAGTCTATTGTGAACTACTTTGCATTTAACTTCTGGCATGTTTTCTTTCACATATGTTTGACTGGTTTTTGGCTAACTGATCCCAGTTACGGAATATGTCCCTTTTATTTTTGCTACTTTGACTCGTTGGTACCTTTGTTTATGGTTCGTTAATCTTGGGCTGATTTTTTGCTTCATTGATTGGCCATTTCACCTTCGCCTCTGCTCCGTCATCTTCTCATCCGACAACCAAGATTGGAAACAATTATGGCGACAGCTGAGCCCACATACCGGATGGGGTTCCTATACAAACAGTGCGAGGTCTAATTGGGACCTTTCACCAGGGAGACCCCCCTTGTTGTCGGCAGTACATTTTTTCTCGTCAACAAATTGGCACTAAAAGGATGGCCAGATGACAAGCTGAGCCCTTAGAGCCTGCAGTTAGTCTCATATATCTAATGGATCATCCCCAAATCATTCTCCCGAGGTGTTTATCAGATTTATCTAGTTCTCGGTGCTCAATCCCTGATGAACCTATGTATCACTTGTCCGAGTTAAAATTCGATGGTTAAAGAAGAGTTTCCATAACCAATCACCTTTCATATTTCTGTGAGTTTTGTGAGTGTTATGAAGTTGACATGAAGGAGTTTGCTTGCATGCTTTTCTCCCTCACTCTCGAAGGTTGCGCTAAGAAATGGTGCGGCACACTACCGGTAGCTTCCATCCATTCATTTGAACAGCTTGCCAATGAATTACAACAAGATTTTCACAGGTACAATTTTCAAAATGTATTAATGAAGTTAAATGAGATCAGAATGGAACCTCAAGAATCTATAGAGGTGTTTTCTATCAGGTTTTTTAATTTTTGTCTTGAGTTCCCAGAAAGGGATATCAATTGGACATATTTAATTGAACAGTTTCGACACGTGGTTTTCATTTCCCTAGAGAAATTTCAATCGACAACTAAGCCTGATCCTAGCGACTATTCTGATGATCTTCAAGTTGCCATTTTTTCAGATTTTGTCCCAAAATCTTTCACACACTCTGTCAAATTAGAGTTTGAAAAGCATACTGGAATAGCATCTCTCCCTGTCAATGAAACCTATCTTAATTCCACCAAATGTCTGCCTGGGTACGATTCTAAATCTCATTCTCATACTGATAATAAATTGAGTCTTCTCCCAGGAAAAGTTGATTTCCCTACAAAATCATTGGACTGTGATGGGCATATGAAATCATTGACCTCTCTGGATGACATTGATGTGCATGAGGAAGGCCCTTGTGCGGTTGATAACCCTTCTTCCGAATCTTTTCTTTCATTATTCCTTGATTTATTTGATATGTCCATCACACCAGTAATTTCTTCAAGTCATTCAAAATTTTCTTATACTGTTATTGACGACAATCATAAGCACGTGGGTGGTGTTTCACAATCACACTATGAAATTGATGAATCCCTATGTCTGATATTTTTCATCCAAAATATTTAAACAACCAAAGGAGTGTCTTCCTACCTAGGAAACTTCAAGACATTTCTTTTATCGATTCATCCCAACTATTAACTCCTGTGAAGCCTAATGTGCCAGGTACCCAACCTGATCAAACTGATGGCTCTAGTGATCACTACTTATCTGAAAACATATTCACACATAACGCTGAGGACTATCACTTGTATATTTTTTTCAACCATATGAAGCCTCCGAAATTTGATGATCTTCTTTGCGAAGATTTAAGGACCCATCAAGAAATCGAAGCAATTCAACTTCTTCTGGCTGTTACCTCAAGTTCTTACGATCCTGATGAGACCCCTCAAACAAGTCCAAGTAGGGTTCCTCGAATTAGGGATTTTGAAATGACACTTCCCACGTATCACACTCCTCTAAGCATAACCGCATCAGATGTCAGCTCATTCGAGCAGGTCTTCCATTTGAGTGATCTTTCCCTGTTTACAGATCTCTATTACCTAATGGCCGGTATGCAACAACCGATGTACCCTAATTTATTCACTGGAAGGGAAACACCGGCCAATGTCTCTGATATTTTCGATTTTTGCCCAGCCAGTACTAGTTGCATTCAGGCACAAGTGTGTGATGTTTGGCAAACCTCTCTACTCGCTGAAATTTTTTTGGTCAATTCATCACATCCTGGGGAATCTAAAAAATCTGATAAATTACATTGTCAATCTGTTAGTGTGCAAACATTTGGCCGAATTGATATAAAGTCCACTGACATTTTTCCAATCACCACAATTAATGATCACATCCATTCGCTAGTTGATCTCGCCAAACCATCAAAGTTGGGAAGCCCCCCACTCAAAGGTCCGAAGTTTTTTCAGGACGGTGAGGAATTTTAGCCTCCACTAAAGTTTGATTTGGATCCTCACATCCTCAACAAAACCCAGGGAAAACTCTGAACTAGGGTTTTCAGAATTAGGGTTTCTGCACTTGGATTCACAAGCATCTATAATTCTCCTGTTAGATGCCTATTTTTTCCATTCCCTTAAATTAATCCTCCTCAACACCATGATGAGATTCTTGGCTAGTTTTCTGGGCCCTATCCGATGAATATACCTGCAAATAGGAAATGTATTCCCCTGCTTCCATCAGACCTAAGGTTGTGCGTGGGTGGATGTGTGTCATTTTTAATGATTTTAGTTTCGAGTACATACTTCTGTGTATTAGGATGAAAGTCCAATTCGGCTTGAACAATCCATTCTGGCACGTTCTCTGGTAAATAGCCATGACCGTCTTATTGTTGCACATGCTCTTTAAGTAAGTCTTATTGTTGGTGCACAATTTTGTAGGCTGGCTCTGATTGCGAACATTGTTGTTATTGCAGGACCGGAGCTAATGAGGTGGCTGCACTGGAAAGTTGATTTCACATAACCCGGCCACCTCTTTGGTTAAACTAGGGTTTTAGGTTTAGGCTAGCTAGGATATGCTAATAAAATTTTGTTAATCAAGTTGTTAATTACGTTTACTTGCTAAGGTTTTTCTTGATGGTTTAAAATTATGCTTGTTGTCTTTTCTTGCGATCAATAGTTTATGCATTATAATTATCCGTTTATGTTGCACTCATTTTCTTTCGGTTTTTCTTATTGCTGCATAATAGTCAAATAATCACTACATGTGCTTTTCCTTGTTTCCAACCTGCAACTAGTTGGTCTTTCTCACACATGGCATCGCATTGCGTCATAAGCCTCATCTATTGCATTGCGTTGCATGCTATCTCTCGCATCATTCGCATTGGTTATTAACATGGATTGGAAAATTTCCTTACATTGCATGCCACCACATGAGCCCTCATTAGAACCAGAGGCTCCAATCCCTCGGTGCCCTGACTGGCCTCCTTCTGTCTCCTTGTATATGTCTGAAGCCAGGTGGGTTTCTTTCACCTCTCTACACGCATCGAAACCCTAACCCTATTGTTTGTTCGGGGTTGTGGTAGTTACCCCAAGAGGCAACTTCTCTTAGAACAAGTCATCAAGGTTTCATTCTCAACTTTATCCCTGTGAGTTTAAATTCATTAGCTAGGGAGATACGAGCTGGTTGCTTGTGGGAAACCTTAACATGTTTGAATGGACTATACCTGTAACCTGAGCCTTGTGCCCAGCATAGTCCCGAACATCTTAACGATCTGTTCTGCACGTTTCGCCTAGGGTGGTAGGTAGGATGTGAAGACTTGGCATGAGGGAAAACCTAAATCACGATATCTTTCAGTTTCTGTCAAACAAGAAAAAAACCTCTCTTGCCCATAAAATAAGTCGGGATCCCTCATCCGCCCATGCAAAATAAGTGCCATGAGCACATGAAAATAAGTGCTACAAGCACATGAACAAATAAGGGTAAAGGATTGAGAAAGGCTTCCTGCATAGAGAGGTAAGGCAACGACTCTGCCGGGGTACTGACCAGGCTCGCTGGTAGTGGAGCAACATTTGTGATTTCTTGAAGTGACTCCGTCGGGGTACTATCCAGGCCTTCTGACAATGGAGCAACACCAGAAACTTATTTTAAAAATTCTAAATATAATAATCTTGCTTCCTTTCTCTCTACATAATCAACCAACCATTGGCATCCATAAACTTCCTCTTTGACGCATTTTGATTAACGAGACCTAGCTGGGGCACAAGGATCAAACATATCTGAAAAGGTCAAACAAATACATAGGTACCCTCAAAACTTGTTCAATATTCCCTTGCATCCCTACCTGGACATATAATTTTGTTGGGGTGTTGATAGAGATACTGGATTCTACCAGTGGTTAGCCAATTGTTGTATCCGATACAACACCACCCAAAATTTTGGGTATATTTAAAATTTCGGGTTCCCCTGATCGCTTAGCCATTAGGGTTTTGACCTGACTTGTAGTCATTGAACCTTCTCGCCATCATGAAGAGATTCTTTTGCCATAACCATGACATGTGTGGGAGGATCATCATGCATACACTCGAATGGAAACGTCTCTGTGCATTAAGTATATTCGTTAGAAGCCCTTTCATCAGGGATCATTTAGGCATTCTGTTTGGATACTTCACCAAGCTGATGTAAATTATTTAAGGGAATCATTCTCTAGAGGGTAACTATGAAGTAATTAATTTTATAATGTTTCATACAGGTTAGTCCCATGGATGATATACTCATAAATGTCATCACCACACCTAGGAAAATAAAATGAAGCGAAACAACAACGCCACAGCTGTGAAATGAGACATTTTCATCCACATGCCCCCCAGTACATGTGGGGATGAGACTTAAGGCTACAGTTGAAGACCTTGTTAAGGCAGATGACAAGGATGCAAAAACAGGTGAGGGGGAGAAGCAAGTGAGTAGTATTGTTAAAAGGAGGATGGTGTGGTACATGTTTATCCAAATAAAGAATCAAGGAAAGAGATTTTCATGTTGTTGATGCAACAACATTCTCCACTGATATAAATCAGATACCTAGAATCAATCCACTAGGAAATGTTCATACCTTGTGCCTTCATGCATGAACCAGAAGCATTTGCTGCATTTTATCAAATCTAAGCTGAAGGAGGAACCAGACAAGGTAGTTATATTCTGGGATGGCAAATGTCTTACCTCAAAGGAAGTTTTTGAAAGTCCTACAAGATACCAGCTCAATGTTGATCTCCTCGATGTACATGCAGAAGAGAATACATTTCACCAATTTGATAACTCTAGTCTGAAGTATAACCCATGTGGGAAAAGTAGACTTAGAAGAGTTCCCTAAAGCAAGACAATCTCATTCAAGGTTGTTCTCTTGCTGAGCTATCAAAAAAAGAATGATCTGATCTGGAAGCAAGTGAATGTCAAATGGAAGAATATGGTATATTTTTTTATGAAAGGAAACATAGCCAATGGAACCAGTCGACAAGTGGTTTTGTTAACAATGAGATATACAGTGAAAGTGCCATCTGGTTAATTCAGTCTCCTCGACTGTACAATGTGTACAAAGGATGTTTGGCTTTGATATGGTAGATGATGAAAGTAAACCTGAAAGGTGTCCCATAAAGCACACCCCAACCCTAGCTCAGTGGACAAATGATTTCAATCCTGATTTTTCATATCATCCTTATTATTGCTATGCAAATCTGTACACACTCTACAAGCTTCATGAGAGGAATGACATAAATTAAACTTCGTCCTTGTTATGGCAAGGCTAGTGATATTAATCACTTGGAAACTGCATTCCTATGGAAATAATCTTAGGAGGCCTCCTAGATTGGTGTGGCCCCATGTTTCCCTTTCAACAAGCGATCCATTATCGATCCATTTGACAAAATGAACCTCTTTTGTTGTCAGTTTTGGAAGCTCAATGCTTGTGATCTTTGTGAAAGCGCTCACCGGCCGGGATTCTCTCATCCGCGGGAGTCTCATTGGATGGAATAAAATATTACATTAGAGGCCTTGAAGGAAATGACATACATAAGACAAATGTATCTCATACGTGAGTTGAATTTCACCATGAAGTTTGGAAGGAGAAGGGTAATATTTGGTTCAAAGGGGAATCATATTTTTAATTAAAGGAGGGGTCCCATCCCATACAAAAGCCATAGTCAAAGGGTGAACGAAAGATTCGAATGACTATGCATTATAAAATGCCTTGAAGACCATGAGATAACACAAGCATAGACACAACTCCATAAATGTGCACTGTATGGACCGCTCGATGAGCGATACCTCGCACATCATTATGCAAATTTCCACACAGCATAGGCATATATGGGTCATGAAGCCTTGTTGATTGAGAAGAAACTTAACACATGTGCCATTTTTATCAAAGACCTCCTCATGTAAAACTAAAGAGAGCTTAATGGATTGATTAAAGATGCATATGCGGCATCTTGTGGTAGGGGAGGGGGGCCACACAAGGAAAAGAGGGTGTAGCCCGATGAAGATTGTTTGCAGCTGATCGGAGAGGATGAGGAAAACCGTGGAGCAGTGAAAGGGTGACTCGTCTATTCCGTGCTTGGTCTTATCGCAGTGCAGTCTCTGGCAGCATGCTGTGATCAACATTAGTCACGAGAAAACTACATATCGTGGGTATTTATTCAGCCATCGATACCGTGACTGTTCTAACTCCTTCTCTTTGAGAATAAGGAAATTACCCACCAAATTTTCAGGATACAGCTAAATATTACGGAATATTTCTTCACGTCGTTCATGGGCTTTTTTCTTTCTATGCCATCGCACCATCACACATGAGTCTGGAAACCCCATACTTCCCTTGTTACATGAGAGGGATTAAAATCATCATGACATCACCTCTCAGATTGGACATTCCATGAATAGATGCGTCATTGACACAACATCGATCATGTCTCGATTGAACGCAAAACACGGAGTTCTATTAGAAATGTCTGAGGGAATGTGACCTATGGTGTGTGCGACCAAGTTGCTAGGTCGCAAATCATGTAGAGCGATCTAAAGTATGACTTCCATGGCCATGTGACTATGCGACTAAGTTGCTGAGTCGCAAAGCTGATGAATCAGGTCAAAAATGCGATAGGCATGGCAGTGCGACCATGAGACTTCTGTGAGGTCACATTTCAAACTAATGAAAACAATAGGTTGCATTAATATTCAGATCGTTGGGTCGCACAAGCTCAGCAACAGGATGACGGAGCGGCCTCCCCTACATTGCAACTTTGCAACTTCGCCTGGGAGTCGCATTCCCCCTCTAAGTTGGGCTCTCACATCGCATCACCCAACTAACTACCCATTTCATCCGGTATGCGACTAGGAGATGGCTAGTGAGTTGCACTACCATAGGGTCACAAGATATCCCCTCAAGAAGGAAGCTGGGGTTGTGACCTCATAATTCGGTAATCCTGCAACCTATGCTTTGCATGCAAAAAATGAGAAGGCCTACTGATGGTGTCCGGGGAAGAACACGATGAGCGGAAACACCATGGTTTCAAAGCAATTAGACATGTCAATGTGCAGGCTCGTGGGCAATTGCAAAACTAGAAACTCTTGCTCAAGTTACCACTTCTCATTTGGCACAAATTGCATCCCTCTCCATGCATAGGATCAATGTCGGTTTACATTTGCGTGTATATGTAGGATTTAAGTCACGAAAGCTAGATCTTAGCATTCTCGCACGCTCTCCAAATTACGACCTTTCAAACTCCATTCCAAAGGGCCTCCTCGTTATCAATATCCCGACATAAAAATTATAAAATGGGTAGAGTATCTTTGGCGCATATCATGGTTTCTGTTTGAAGAACATAAGGAGGGAACAGTCCCAGTTGGCACTCCGTTTCCAATGGGTTATAGACCAATAGGAGGTATGATGTGATACCAGCAAGGAAAACCTATGCCCCAACCATACAAGATCGATGGCTCTGATGACAGAGGTGCCTAGGCCGAAATAAATACATCTCCATTGATCCTATTGATGGGATCCACCGAAAACATTCAGATCCTGGGAGAGCTCAGTGGAGACTACGCTATGACACATATCTCAAGCTTTAACTTTTCGAATGCCTTTTCTTGTGGCTTTTAGCTCCCCAGAAACTTGTTGTTATATATGGATGATCACAACCTCTATTTGTGGGATGTAAATAATTTATCAAAGATCTCCAGGGTCTGTGCATATTTTTCTTACAATGCCTATATATGGGATATTTCTAACCCTCTACCAAATCACAAGATGGAAACTAGAAACCCATTAAATTCTGTGGGATATGGCACATGCAGAGGGTCTTTTATCCTATTAATGGGTTTCGCTGCAAACATTCAGATTCCAGGAGAACTCAGTGATGACCACGTTGTGGCGAACCACTTGACCAAAAAAGGGTATAAATTTATTATTTTCACTCTTAAAATTAATTAAATAAGCCTTTGGCATTACTATTATTCGATCATGAAGACGTGTAACCTATGCTATGTGATTGCAGGTGGAAGTTTTGTTTGCATGAGGAGCCAGAGTCTTTCTCAATAAGCAAAGAGGTCCTTTGCAGAGCATGTGGATTCTCACAAAATGCCAAGAAACTCACTCTAAGCTCAAAGGCACCTGGTCACGTTCACGAGATAGAGATGCAGGAAAAGGAATCTTGCCGTGAAGCCCAGATATCACCGAAAGAAGATTTGCTTGAGGTTTCAAGTCGCGGATTGACCAAGGTAGAAAGTCGCGAATTGACCAAGGTCACAGGTCATAGATTTCCTCAAGGTCGCAGGTCATGGATTGACCAAGGTTGCAGGTCGTAGATTTCCCAAGGTCACAGGTCACAGAATTCCTAGGGTTGCAGGTCATGGATTGCCTGAGGTCATAGGTCACAGATTTCCCAGGGTCGTTGGTTGCAAATAGTCCAATTCGCAAACCAGCCCAACAGTCGGGAGGACCAAGAGTCGAGGGGGAAACTCAAGGGTCATCTCATCCTATATGTACAACTTCGAGGAAGGATTCATGAGACTTTTATCTTGACAATGAAAGCCAGTATGGTAGAGGAATTGTGGCTAGAGAGCTAAAGGCACTCAGCTCTTGGTATCAAGTAGAAAAAAGGTAGCGAGGCTAGGCTTTTGCATCATGCTTTGTGATGAACAACCCATGTTCCACTATTGGGTTTTAACAAGTTTTAAACATGTATTTGATGTTGTAGCAGCATTAATAATATATTTTGTTGGGCCTCTGTAATTTAGTAGAGTGGCAAGACTAAATGTTGTAGAGACTACATCAAAAACCACTTTGGGATTCTAGGATCTAGCCCTCCTAAATCCAGAGAGGGATCTCTTTATAAGTGCAAATATTGATTTATATTTTAAGGCTTTAGTATGATATTAGGCTATTTATTAGGAACAAGGGTTTTTTTTTTGTTAGGTTGGTCAAGGTATGATCTTTAATTGAGTGGAAAATCCTAAAAATGAAAGAGTTTCAGGGAGGTGAAAGTGTGAATAATCAATCAAGGTTCAGCTGATAGGATAAGTATGAAACTGCACTTAGTCCATTGGGCTATGGATTCATAAAAGGTTTTAATTATACAACAGTTATCAAGAGTGTTCCATGGAGAAAGTCATATATATCAAAATATCCTTTAGATTAAATGATGGAATGGAACATTAAAATGTTGTGAAGGTGGAAAAATCCAATAATTTCAACAAGGATTTATCAAATTTCCAAACAAGAAAATACTTTTTTAAGTAACTGTTTGAAACCAGCCAAAGGACAGGGCTAACCATAGACTTCTTTGGCCAAGCTTGTATTAAAGCTAACTTAGCAGACAAACAATCCAGTAATCCATATGACTACTTTCAAAAAGGATGAAAATAGATAAGAAAAACAAAGTGCAGCTTAAGATCAAGTCATATATCATTAAAATCCAGGCCTGCTTTCAGCATACTCTTAGAGAAACTTTCAAACAACCTTTGGAGAAAGAACTAGAAGACAGGACAAACCATAAAATTTTCTAGGTTTACTCTACTTAGCATGTAATTAAAATATCATTCAATAACAATGTTTAAGTTTAGCACTTCCAGACATGGACTAACCAACATTCCTTGACAATGTTTACACTTAATTTAAGTCATTCTTAAATACACAAAGGAGGAAAACATAACGATAAAGCTTATCAGTGAGATTAGGGTACTTTTAAGAGTAAATCCTAGCTCTATATTTGTTGTTCTTTATCAGAGAAAATGAGCAATTTTGTGGAAAACATAAGAAGGAAAACAATTACAATGAGAGGCACATCACCAATGGTATAGACCAGGATCCGATGAATCAGCTTGTGTATTGATGTCAATCCAGTTACATACTTCAAGTCCAATGTTTCAGAACAGCAAAAACTTCTCATCTCAGCCTAACTTCTTTGATTACAAACAGAGCTTCAACAACCTCTGAGAACTATTTACATGCAGAAAATTTCGAGCAGAAAGTATTACATCAAAGTCCAACAACCAACCCTTTACAATGTGCTCCTCAAGGATATTTTATAAGAAAATGAGGATGTGGAAGAGTTTCTAGGGTTCAAGTGTCATTAATTCTATACTAAATGTAATTCCTAAACTTGAAAACCATGCAAGGCATAAGGTAGGAATGCATTGAATTATAACTCTGTTTCATTTACTCTGTTTATGTTTTTTAGGCCTAGTGGATAAAAAGATTGACTTTAAGGCCCTTTTTATCTTTTACAATAACTTCATTGACAGTTTAAAATGTATTCTTTTGTTTGAAATAACTTTTCAGTTTTCTTTAGGCAAATATCTTCTGACTGGGCAATAACTATGCCTTGTTTTGATTTATTCAAGCTGCAAGTGGCACTCTAGTAGCTGAAGAGGATATTTTAGCCTTTGATGTGGCAGTGGAGGCCTCCTTTACTGATATTTTTCTCTGTCTTACCTTAAAACACCTTAATCTATCTTTACTCTGTGTTTTAGGCTTAATTAGCCTTGATATTTGTTCTCAGGTCTTCGTTCCTTAACACTGTCTTTATCCTTTAAACTTGTGGATTAAAAACCTTTATATTCAATTTTTTAGGTATTAATCCATTTACTATTAATTCTCCATTCTGATACACTTTTTTTGTTTGTTTATGTAGGTGGCTTTATGCAGTTGGAGGGCTTCTGCTAAACCCTGGATCGTGATCCAGATGTTTTAAACCTGGATTCAAAACTCGTAGCTCCTTTTTCCTTTGATTTTAAGCCAAGGAATCATCATTCTGGGCCTTTTTGTCACCTGACTATGACTGGGAAAAACAGAGAGAAAACACCATAAAAACCCTGCAAAAACACAGAAACTCATTATAAAATCCTACGGAATTTGGTTATGACTGCTTTCAGAGGTTTAATGGAGGGCATGGAGCTGTGCAAAATGGGAAAATGAAACGGAAGGGAAGGAAATCCCGTCAAAAATAGTTAACAAGGTGAAAAATGGAGTTTGGGCACGACAACGAACGTGGATCGTTAGATTAGAATGATAAACGGTTGAGATCATTTGGTGAAACGCTTGGGAGAAAAGATGGAGGGAAAAACGCATGGGGACAAAGTTATGTCAGGACTGTCCGATCTCAAAGATCGATGGCTGGGATCAAAGTGAAAATAACACTATGTAGGATGGCAGTTTGGTGGAAAACTGGCATTGGTTTTCGCAAAATATTTTGGGGGGTAGGTGGTATTGCTCAAAACAATGCGATGCGATACATTGTTTGGCGCGTGTCCCTCCCAATACTGCCCATTTCGCAAAATTTTTGGGCATTAAACCCCAGGCACAAATTTTTTTTGATATGGGATATCAGCCGTCAGATTGAAGGCTCCAGATCTGAGAGTACAAATCGCAAGTGATGGGGGTGAGGTGCACGACATGGGATGGTAGTGGGACCGACGAGTGTGTCAGCATTTTTGTCGCATAGCGGGCGGGTGTTTGAGTTATCAGGTTAAGTCTCGATCGTCTGATCTCTCGAATGAATGGTTAGGATTGAAGGAATGAGTGGATAGATGGATGGAGAAAAGGGTAAGGTAGGGAGAATGGGTGGATGAAAGGAGGGTCGATGGCCGTTGATCTATAGAGATCAACGGCCCGGATCCATTTTAAAATTTACATGTTGGGAATGAAAAAAAATAAAGGAAAGTTGGGTTCTGAAAAGGTTTTTAGGCCTTTAAGCGCCCAATTGTGGGGCTTTGGCCATATGAGGTGGGGGCTAAATGAAATAAGCCCTCAGGGGCTTAAGAACCTTATAGTGTAGAAAAGGATTTTTAGGCCAAAAAGCAGTGATTTTTAAGCCAAAATAAGGGTTCTGATAGAGGAAAGGAGGGAATTTAAAACCAAATAAAGGGGAGATATAAGGTTTTAAGGGGGGTTTGATGATTTTTAAGGTTAAAAAGAAGGTAAAATAGAGGGATTTCATGGAGGAAATAAGGATGAAAATGCGGTTTATTTATGAGAAAAGTAGTGAAAGTGATGAAAGATGGAGTTTTAAGCAGTCTTTCTTTTGGAAAACAGCAGGTTCTTTAGGATAAAGAGGGAAACATAAGTGAA
Source organism: Pinus albicaulis (assembly GCA_034641835.2). Taxonomy (NCBI): domain Eukaryota; kingdom Viridiplantae; phylum Streptophyta; class Pinopsida; order Pinales; family Pinaceae; genus Pinus; species Pinus albicaulis. The sequence continues at coordinate 93,574,604 of MU968359.1, read as the reverse complement.
GATTAACTCAAAGGGTAAAGAACATCATAAGACTTCAAAATATGATAGGTTTTGAAAGGAAACTATCTCTTGAAGTCTAAAAATATTTAGCCACCATCTGGTATGACAAATTTTATAGGTGGCTAACAGTGGCTCCACTTGGAAATGGAATCTTCTTGAAGGTGTCAAGAACCTCAGCTATTGATCTCTGGCCTTTTAGTAAACCAGTGCCTTATCCATTGGGCAGCAACCTTTATTTTCCTTTGTTGATCTTCTTTTGATCTGACAATCTTTGCAACAATTTGAAACAATGGAATTCTATCAAAACAACATCTCTACCTACCCGATCCTAATTATCCTAACATTTTTTTTTCTTTCAGAGTGCATTTTGGATTGGAAAACTCTTTTCATAAATATTTTATTCTTTTGAAAATAGTAAACTAATCTATGTCTAAACTTATTCCTCCATGAGTTCATATTAAGTAGTTGAACTCATAAGTTTCTCTATCTAACTACTATTTGTCAGGATTAGACTATCTAACAGACCTTTATTCTCTAATTTCTAAAACAGAAAATTTAAAAGCAGCTAAGCAAAGATTAAATATTCTAACTTGCTGCTGATCTATGGCATAAAACAAGCTGCACATAGACTAAAATTTGCAGAAAATTAAAACAAAAAATGTGAAGGCTTAAGATCTGAAAATTTCAAAACATCCTTCATTATTTCTTCAACTCTGGTTTTGAATTTGTTTGAGCTCTTTCCTCTTTCTTTCCTCGTTCAAGTTTTGAGTACATTGGAACCAGTTTATTTTCTCTCTTTGGCTCAAGTTTTAATCTAATTAGAGCCATTTTTTTTTTGAGATTCATAGGTTTAGATTTGACCTTGTTTGAACCTTTGTTTTTCTATCCTAATCTACCTTACTGATAAGCCAAGATTGAGTTGTTTGGCTGATCTAATTCACTAACCTATCAGAAGTAAATTGAAAAGCTAATTAGTCATGATTAGGCTATATGACTAACTAGAAGTGTGTTTTTAGGAGTGGCATTTGAGCTTGCACACTTTCAGACTTTGTTTCTCTTTTTGGTATGGGGTTGTACCTTTCTTGCTTTTACAATCTGCCCTCTTTTCTATTTTTATTGTTTTAGCATTTTTTCTTTTTCTAACTCTGAATGCAATGATGGATATGATATTTACAATGAGGAAAAAAATAAACAACTTCAAACTGGTACAGTTAAGAAAAATAATGTTTGAGCATCCTGCCATTGACAGGACCTCCAAAAAGTTCAGTTCCATTCTCTTCCTGCAAGAAATAAGCAGTGTTACCAGTAGTAAAATGAATGAGATAAGGGCCTAGCCATAAGTTATCAAATTTTCCATGTTTTCCCTTATCTTCTCTCCTGGAATCCCATTTCAGAACTTTGTCACCAATGTTGAAATCACTGGCCCTTGTCCTTTTATCAAACAACTTCTTGATGTTTTCTTTATTGTGTAGTGCTCTATTGTAGACTTCCTCTCTGGTTTGTTGAAGATGTATGGTCTAATTGATTCTTCTTGTCATATCATTATCCTCAGACTTTACTTCTTGGATCAGCTTCATGACTAGCACTCCTAGACTGGTTGAAAAAATTACATCTGCTCCATAGACTAGCTGGTAGGGTGACATTCCAATTGATTTCTAAAGTATTAATCTGTCAGCCCATAGTGCATGTTCTAGATTTGTGTGCCATGATTTCTTATTGTCTTCTAGCAACTTTTTGATTATATTCACCAAACTCTTGTTTGAGGATTCTGCCAACCCATTACCTCGAGGGTAATAAGCAGTAGAGTGGCCCAATGTAATCTGATATTTATGACAAAATTCAACCATATTTTTGGATCTAAATGCAGCATCATTGTCAGTGATAATCTTCCTAGGACAGCCAAATCTAGATAAGATATGAGTTTCAAGGAATTTTATGATGACAGAGTCAGTGGCTTGCCTAGAAGGGATGGCTTCTATCCATTTGGTAAAATAGTATGTTGCAGTGAGGATCCATATATGTTGGGCAGATGAGGCTAGATGGATTTCCCCAATGAAGTCTAAACCCCACTGTTGAAATGGAGCTTCAATAGTGATTGGTTGCAGAGGTAAGGGAAGCAATTTTATTTTTCCTTGAAATATTTGGCATTTGTGATAGGCAATAGTCATTTTGTGGACATCTTGAAAGAGGGTGGGCCAATAGTAACAAAATCTAAGGATTTTATTGGCAGTTGTCTTCCAATAGAGGTGGCCTCCACATTCTCCTTCATGAAATTCATGCTTGATCTTATCTACATCATTCTCAGGCAAACATTTAAGAATTAATCCACTAGCATTTTTCCAATATAGACATTTATCCAAAATGCAGTAATTAACAGCTTTCAACTTTAAAAATCTTGCCTTTGTTTTAGACAAACCAGGAGGTGTATTTAAATTGAGCAAGACAAATAAAATATCAGCATACTAAGATGAATTCAGAAAATGGTCTTCAATAGTTGGAGTTGACAACTCCTCCTATTCATCTAAAGCATCTAACATGTTTATATCAAGAGCTTCAAAATTAGACTCAGCCATTAATCTTGCTAGTCCTTGGCCTTTTATGAGCTTAGTGGGCTTGATTTCTAAATCATATTCAAGTATCACAACAATCCACTTTCCCCTTTTTCCATCTAGATCTTGGGTTAAAATGTCTTTCACAACTGAGTTAGGCACAAATGTAATTATGTGAGAATGTAAAATGTAAACTCTGAAGTCTTTCAAGGCTTTGACTAAGGAAAATGCTTGTTTTTCCATGATATTGTACTTAAGAGGTGCATCTCTTAATGCCTTAATAAAGAATGCAATTGGTTGCTCTTGTCCCTTCAAGTTTTTCTGTAATAGGATAGCAGCCACTATGTGTTCTGATGCAAATGAAAAAATGAAAAAATATTTGGTAAAATCAGGACTAATGAGAACTGGTGTTTTGGTTAGTGCTTGTTTTACCAGTTCAAATGATTTCTTTTCTTCTAAGGTCCATTTAACTCCTTCTTATCTTTTAAGAATATTGGTCATGTTGCTAAGGAGTTCAGCTAGATTGGGTATGAACCTTCTCAAGAAATTAATCTTCCCAATGAAAGATTGAAGTTCCTTGATATTTCTACGATGGTTGATTTGCAATATACCATCAATTCTCTTTGGATCTATCTTTATCCATTCTTCTGATATGATTTGTCCAAGTAGTTTTCCTTCTTGGAGACCAAACATTGTTTTCTTTGGATTTAAAGATAACCCAAATTTTCTACATTTCTCAAAGACTATTCTCAAGTGTTCTAGGTGTTCTTCATTTGTTTTGGAAAAAAAAGTGATATCATCAAGGTAAATAATGATGAAGATGCCTAATTCTTCTAAGAATGCAATATCCATGGCTCTCTAAAATGTAGCACCAGTATTCATTAAACCAAAGGGCATTTTCACATACATGAAAGTACCCCAAGGTGTAGTAAAGGTTGTTTTGAGTTGATCATCAGGATGTACTAATACCTGATTGTAACTTGAAAAGCCATCTAACAAAGAAATCATTTTAGAACCAACTACCCTTTGTAAAATATGATCCATCTTAGGTAAAGGGTAGTTTTCCTTCAGAGAGGCTTTGTTTAAGTTTCTAAAATCAATACAAAGCCTAATCTCTCTTGTCTTATTCCTAACTGACACAAGATTAGACACCCACTCTGAGTACCTAATAGGGACAATAATTCCAACTTCATACATTTTCTTAATTTCTTTTTCTACCAGAGGTAATTGAACAGGGTTAATTCTACACAATTTTTGTTTAAAAAGTTTCTAGTTTTCCTTAAGGGGTATCTTATGTTGAATTATCTTTGTATCACAGGATTTTAGATCCTCATAACTCCATGCAAATACACTAGAAAATTCCTTGAAGAGCTCAATGTATTTCAGTTTTATGCGAGCTGGTAAGGTTTTAGACAGTTTGATCATTTTTTTTTCTTGTTCACTGCCTATGTTACATTCTTCTACTTCAGTTTCAATAGGTTCCAGTTTTGGTTTTTTGGCAACATCATTGAAATTAAAGAGTTCTTCTAATGGGACCAGTCCTTTTGGCAAGTTTTGAGTGTTAGATTGCAACATTTCTAAGTCTTCTTTTTCTAAATATGCACTAATTTTTGTTGTATGTTCAAGTTTTTTAGATAACATATTTATCTTAGCAATCTCTGGAGACTTTACTTCTTCATCAAGTAGATTTTCTTCAATAGGACAGTCATTTTCATAATCTGAATCTGAACTGGGTGGCTCAAATTCATTTCTGGATTGTAGGAAGTCTTCTTTTTATTTCTCTCCATCAAAAACTTGCCATTATTTTTCATTTTCTGGGACAGTTGGTCTAAATTTGACTTGGGTGGTGCATATTTTGGTTTCATAAGGTGTTAGACAAGTTCTAGCAGCAAAGGCAAAACCACTGGCAAGGACATTATGGTTTCTTGGGACAAAGATAAGTTGGAATTAATCAAAAAAATTTAATAAGTCCATGACATCATTTCTATAGGCTCTAAGTCTGGGGTGTTTGGCACTATATTCCCCATTCACTTGCCTAATAATCAACTCTGAATCCCCATGAACTTTTATCCTTTTGGCCCCTAATTTCTTCAATAAGTGTAGGCCTAAAAGGAGGGCTTCATACTCAGCTATGTTATTTGTACATTGAAAATTTAACTTGTAGGAATGCCCCTCAGCATGATTTTTTTCAGTGTTGTGTATCCATATGCTTGCTCTTGCATCATTTTTAGTGCAAGACCCATCAAAGTTCATACTCCAAAGAGGACTATTTTCAGATTTACTAGTTTGACTACTATCTTCTTTATCTTTTGTGCTTTTAGATTGCTCTTGTATGCCAGCACTATGTTGAATTTGGTTTAATTCCTCATGTTCTTAATTATGTTGAGGATTCTTCTCTTGACTCTCAAGTTTTAAAACCAATGGAAGACTATTTTGTAGCCCTAGATCTGTGATTAGTTTGCTGTAATTTTCTGATTTGGCAAACTGTCTTGATGCTTTTGTCTTGTCTTCCTCCTTTTCTGTGTCTACCACTATGTTACAGTGAGGGGCCACTATGTTACAGTGAGGGGTGGCCACTAATTCAGTTATTTTTTCTTGCTCATTGAATGTTTCATGATTGAAGAGAATAAATGAGTCAAGGCTTGTATGCACAGAATAAAGAGGAGATTTTTCAGGTCTCCCTTGGCTACTAAGCATGTATTGCATGTGAGACTCCCTATAAAGTCTTCTAGTTTGATTAAAAAAAGGGATAGTGGCATATGCCATATCCATTTTTAGTGTTCCTTGTAACTTAGCTCCCCATGATCTTGATAACATCATACCATATTTGGGGGAACATCAGCCACTGCAATATCCATCACTAAACATTTGGCTGGAATTTGAGCTAAGTTTACACAGAGGTCTTTGATCAAACCTAAACATTTTACTCTACTGATTCAAAGGAGTATATATCTTTGTATGGTCTGGTGATTTAAAGGCCTAGGCTCTCCATTACTGCTTTGGGCATTAAGTTGTGAGAGGCCCCTGAGTCATGCATAGCATTGTGAAAAGTTTTGTCATGAATTTTCAAACTAACATAAATTGGTGGAACTGACCCTTCTTGGTATCTCCCCTCAATCTTAAAACCAAATAAGAGATTTGGTTGGTCATCATTGAGGTTAACAGAGCCATTATTTTCTACTATGTTGAAATATTTTAAAATTTGTGATCTATATACATCTTGGGTGACTAATTCAGTGAGGGGAACAGAGATTTTAATCTTGGCAATTTCTTGTTCCAAACTAAAAGGCAGTTGATTTTTTAAATGTTTGTTTCAGCCTTGTTAATCACCAATTTATCAGCAAAATCATTTTGCTGATTCCCTCTATTTACATTGGTCAAAATTTTTTTAATAGGAGAAGTAGCTGAATTTCTAACGCTGCTAAGATCTGCACTCTGTTTTTCATTAATTTGAGTGCCTTCCTCTTTTCTTTGATCATAATTTACAACCATTGTTTTGTCTTTATGTTTTACAATTTTGAGTTTATTCACAGGGCTATTTTTTGTAGAATTTTCAGTGGTTTTGATCTTGAGAGCTTCCTGATTCTTTTTACTCCTAAGGTCATATTCTTTTGGGGTTTCTATGATGACATTTTCTAACTTTTGATAATAATTTTCATCCTCTGTTCTTTTATCATCATAGGGTGTGTATAGACCTTGTTTTCTATTAATAGGTACATCAAAGTGGTCACCACCTATTCCCAACATGTTTATATCATCTTCCTCTATTTGTTCACTTTTTTCTTCAACCTCACTTACATAGTTTTCTTGGAAGGGAGGTATGATCTGTTGATCATCCTCTCTTTGTCTATTTTGAGGTTGATTTCTCCTAAAGTTCTGATTTTGATTCTGAGATTGATTTTGATTTCTGTTTTGGGGAGCTGATTGGTTTTCTCTAGCTTGTGCTCTCTCAAGTATGCTCATATTTTTCATCATTTCTTCCATCATCCTTTCCATTTTCAAGCTAGATGTGGAGGGTGTAGATTCCTCCCTAAATGATACTTTCTTCTCATTCCTCATCCTAGTTCTTTTCTCAATCAGATTTACCTCCATAGTAATAGCTCCCTTCTGCATATCTTCTAAAGTCAAGGGGCCTCTTTCTCTTAGCTGATAGGCCATTTGATGATCAAATCCTTCAGCAAATTTGGCCAAGGCTGAACCTTGTGGAGGTTTAAAGTCTGGGGGTAGTGCATCATAAACACTATTAAATCTAGTGCAATAATCTTGAACACTTTCCCAAGTGTTTCTTTTGAGGTTGTTGTAGTCTGAAAGTATTTGGAGAGGGTTTTTCCTAACTTCCCACTTTTTTAGGAATAACTGATGGAAGGCTTGGAGATCATTAATACTATTAGGGGTTAAGCTTTTGAACCATTTTCTTGCTTCTCCCCCTAGACTTTGAATAAATAATCTAAGTTTAACAGTTTCATCATCTATCTCATTTCTACCAAAATAGTCATTCATCTTTTCCACATGTTGTGAAATAGTAGTAGTACCATTGGCATCATATAATGGTATCTTGGACTGGTAGTCTTGTGGCAGATTGACTAGAGGTAAAGGAAGGACTGGAGGGGCATACCATGTTGCCATGTTAGGAGGTTGTGGAAAAAGTGGGGGGTTTACAAGTCGAGGGTGTAAAATGGGAGGGGTTTAATGGAATGGTGTAGTTTGAATAATGGGTGTATGGATAACAGAAGTGGATGGACTAGCAAGAGATTTTTGAGCCGATCTAGGATGAGATAGACTAAAATTATGAAGGAAATCCAAATCAGGTGGGGTAGTTTCTTTGCTACCAAGATTTTCACATCTATCCTGGGATGAAGTTGGAGACTCAAAATCTATCTGATATATATCATCAAGTGACCTAGTTCTGAATGGGTTTCTCAAAGTCAAATTGTGAATCTTGTAGAGCTGCAAGGTTTTCAGGAACAGAATTGGCTCTTTGGATTGGTCCGACAATAGTTGAAGCTTGAGCCTTAGGAGACTTCCTAAGTATGATTTCAGGATTATCAACTATCTCAGGAGGGTTTGGGTCAGGATAAGCTCTAGTCTAAACTCTTCTAGAAGCCACTATGCTATATTTTCAGACCCAATAATAAGAAAATTTTTAACCAACTATGACAATCTTTAATAGGTTAACTGATCTTTTAGCAAGAAAACTTTAATCCTCAAATTCTTCTGTACTGAGTTTAAATGATACTATGATAAAGGGTTTCCCAATGGAGTCTTTGGAAAACCAAGGAAAATCAGCAGGCCTACTGATGTTCATTGGAGTCACCAAGTGGAAATTTTTAGCTCTTTTGGAGGTAAAATTTTTTATGGTCCACCACCATATACCAATCTAAAATGTTTTTTGGCTTTCTGAGTTTTTTCAGTCCTATAGGTTAAGAGAGTGTCCTAAATTTGTTTCAACACTTAGCTATGGTGATGAGACAAACAGAGTTTACTCTAATGGCTTAGCTAGCTGATTCCTTCAAGGTTTGATAAGGTTCTATGAGAATCCTAAGGGTTACTTAGTTTGTCACTGATTCAAATAAGTCCCATCTTTTTGGTAGTGATTGAAGAAAGCTACTTATACTGCACTAAATGCTGAATGTTTTGTTTTAAAGATTTTACTCAGATATCCCCAGTATGGTTGCTAGAGATGTTGGGCCTCTGTAATTTAGTAGAATGGCAAGACTAAATGCTGCAGAGACTATATCAAAAACCACTTTGGGATTCTAGGATCTAACCCTCCTGAATCCAGAGAGGGATCTTTCTATAAGTTCAAAGATTGATTTATCTTTTAAGGCTTTAGTATGATATTAGGCTAGTTATTAGGAACAAGCGTTTTTTTTTGTTAGGTTGGTCAAGCTATGATCTTTAATTGAGTGGAAAATCCTAAAAATGAAAGATTTTCAGGGAGGTGAAGGTGTGAAAAATCAATCAAGGTTCATCTGATAGGATAAGTATGAAACTACACTTAGTCCATTGGGTTATGGAGTCATAAAAGGTTTTAATTGTACAATAGTTATCAAGAGTGGTCCATGGGGCAAGTCATCTATATGAAAAGATCCTTTAGATTAAATGATGGAATGCAACATTAAAATGTTGTGAAGGTGGAAAAAGCCAATAATTTCAACAAGGATTTATCGACTTTCCAAACAAGAAAATCCTTTTTTAAGTAACTGTTTGAAACCAGCCAAAGGATAGGGCTAACCATAGACTTCTTTGGACAAGCTTGTATTAAATCTAACTTATCAGATAAACAATCCAGTAATCCATATGACTACTTTCAAAAAGGATGAAAATAGATAAGAAAAACAAAGTGCAGCTTAAGATCAAGTCAGATATCATTAAAATCCAGGTCTGCTTTCAGCATACTCTTAGAGAAACTTTCAAACAACCTTTGGAGAAAGAACTAGAAGACAGGGAAAACCATAAACTTTTCTAGTTTAACTCTACTTAGCAAGTAATGAAAATATCATTCAAGAACAATGTTTAAGTTTAGCACTTCAATACATGGACTAACCAACATTCCTTGACAATGTTTAGACTTAATTTAAGTCATTCTTAAATACACAAAGGGGGAAAACATAAAGATAAAGCTCATCAGTGAGAGTAGGGTACTTTTAAGAGTAAATCCTAGCTCTATGTTTGTTGTTCTTTATCAGATAAAATGAAAAATTTGTGGAAAATATAAGAAGGAAAACAATTACAATGAGAGGCACGTCACCAATGGTATAGACCAGGATCCCATGAATCAGCTTGTGTATTGATGTCAATCCAGTTACATACTTCAAGTCCATTGTTTCAGAATAACAACAACTTCTCTTCTCAGCCTAACTTCTTTGATTACAAACAGAGCTTCAATAGCCTCTGAGAACTATTTACATGCAGAAAATTTCGAGCAGCAAGTATTACATCAAATTCCAACAACCAACCCTTTACAATGTGCTCCTCAAGGAGATTTTATAAGAAAATGAGGAGGTGGAAGAGTTTCTAGGGTTCAAGTGTCATTAATTCTATACTAAATGTAATTCCTAGCCTTGAAAACCATGCAAGGCATAAGGCAGGAATGCATTGAATTATAACTCTGCTTCATTTACTCTATTTATGTTTTTTAGGCCTAGTGGATAAAAATATTGACTTTAAGGCCTTTTTTATCTTTTACAATAACTTCATTGACAGTTTAAAATGTATTCTTTTGTTCGAAATAACTTTTTAGCTATCTTTAGGCAAATATCTTTTGACTGGGCAATAACTATGCCTTCTTTTGATTTATTGAAGCTGCAGGTGGCACTCTGGTAGCTGAAGAGGATATTTTAGCCTCTGATGTGGTAGTGGAGGCCTCCTTTACCAATATTTTTCTCTTTCTTACCTTAAAACACCTTAATCTATCTTTACTCTGTGTTTTAGGCTTAATTAGCCTTGAGATTTGTTCTCGGGTCTTTTTTCCTTCACACTGTCTTTATCCTTTAAACCTATGGATTAAAAACCTTGATCTTTAGGTTTTTAGGCATTAATCCCTTTACTGTTAATTCTCCATTCTGATACACTTTTTTTGTTTTTTTATTTAGGTGGCTTTATGCAGTTGGAGGGCTTCTACTAAACCCTGGAGCGTGATCTAGATGTTTTAAACCTGGATTCAAAACTCACAGCTCCTTTTTCCTCTGATTTTAAGCCACAAAATCATCATTCTGGGCCTTTTTGTCACCTGACTGTGACTAGGAAAAAAAGAGAGAAAACACCATAAAAACCCTGCAAAAACACACAAACTCATTATAAAATCCTGCAGAATTTGGTTAAGACTGCTTTCAGAGATTTAATGGAGGGGATGGAGCTGTGCGAAATGGGAAAATTCAACGGAAGGGAAGGAAATCCCGTCAAAAATAGTTAACCAGGTGAAAAATGGAGTTTGGGTGCGACAAAAAACGTGGATCGTTAGATTAGAATGATCAACAGTTGAGATCATTCGGTGAAACTCTTGGGAGAAAATATGGAGGGAAAAATGCACGGGGGCGAAGTTAAGTCAGGACCATCCAATCTCAAAGATCAATGGCTAGGATAAAAGTGAAAATAGCACTACGAAGGATGGTGGTTTGGCAAAAAATTGGCAGTGGTTTTCGCAAAATATTTTGGGGGGTATGTGGTATTGTTAAAAACAATGCAATACGATACATTTCTTGACGCGTGTCCCTCCCAATACCACCCATTTCGCAAAATTTTTGGGCATTAAACCTCGACCACAAAAATTTTGCGATATGGAATATCAGTCGTCGGATTGAAGGCTCTAGATTTGATGGTGTTGATCGCGAGCAATGGGGGTGAGGTGCACAGCATGGGATGGTAGTGGGACCAACGGGTGCGTCATCATTTTTGTCGCATAGTGGGCAGGTGTTTGAGTTATCGGGTTAAGTCCCGATCGTCCGATCTCTTGAATGAACGGTTAGGATTGAAGGAATGAGTAGATAGATGGATGGAGAAAATGGTAAGGTAGGGAGAATGGGTGGATGAAAGGAGGGTCGATGGTCGTTGATCTACAGATATCAATGACCCGAATCCATTTTAAAATTTACATGTCGGGAATAAAAAAAGAAAAAGAAAATTTGGGTTCTGAAAATTTTTTTACGCTTTTAAGCGCCCGATTGTGGGGTTTTTGCCATATGAGGTGGGGGCTAAAGGAAATAAGCCCTTAGGAGCTTAAGAACCTTATAGTGTAGAAAAGGATTTTTAGGCCAAAAAACAGTGATTTTTAAGCCAAAATAAGGGTTCCGATAGAGGAAAGGAGGGAATTTAAAACCAAATAAAGGGGAGATATAAGGTTTTAAGGGGGCTTTAATGATTTTGGAGGTTAAAAAGAAGGTAAAATAGAGGGATTTCATGGAGGTAAGAAGGATGAAAATGGGGTTTATTTATGAGAAAAGGAGTAGTGAAAATGATGAAAGATGGAGTTTTAAGCAGTCTTTCTTTTGGCAAACAGCAGGTTCTTTAGGATAAAGAGGGAAATAGTAGTGAAGATTAACTCAAAGGTTAAAGAACATCATAAGACTTCACAATATGATAGGTTTTGAAAGGAAACTATCTCTTGAAGGCTAAAAAATATTTAGCCACCATTTGGTATGACAAATTTTATAGTTGGCTAACATATTCACCTTCCTGACACTGATTCATGTGCTTGTTTGTGGTGATAGTACTAGTTGTTTAGTACTTCATTATGTTGTACATTTTCTTTCATGCATGTCATCAGTTATGAACTATTTCTCAGTGGTTGTATGTATGTTTGCTTTTGGATTCGTCTTTATTTTTCCTTGCCACGACGATATTCTATTGCGAACTACTTTACAGTTAAATTCTGGCGTGTTTTCATTCATATATGTTTGACTGGTTTTAGGCTAAATGATCCTAGTTACAGCATATCCCCCTTTTATTTTTGTTGCTTAGACTTGCTGGTACCTTTGTTTATGGTTCATTAATCTTGGGCTGATTTTTTTCTTCATTGATTAGTAATTTCACCTTTGCCTCTGCTCTGTCATCTTCTCATCTGACAACCAAGAGTGGAAAAAATTATGGCGATAGCGAAGCCCACATAACAGATGGGGCTCCTACCCCAAATGGTCTAAGGTCTAATTGGGACCTTTCACCGGGAAGACCCCCCTTGTTGTCGGCAGTACATTTTTTCCCGTCAACAGGGTCTTAACCTTAACCTTCACTATAACCTAACCTTAACCTTGACCTTAACTATAACCTAACCCTAACCTTGACCAAACCCTTATCATTAACCTTAACCTTAAACTAAAATTAACCTTAACTAAACCCTTAACCTTAGCGTAACCTTAACCTTAACCTAACCTTAATCTTAACTTAACCTTAACCTTAACCTTAACCTTAACCTTAACCTTAACCTTACCAAACATTTAACCTTAACCTTAACCTTAACTTAAACTTAACCTTAACCTAACCTTAACCTTACCCTTAACCTAATCTTGACCTTAATCTTGACCTTAACCTTAACCTTACCCTTAACCTTAAAGTTAACCTTGACCTTAACTATAACCTAACCCTAACCTTAACCAAACCCTTAAACTTAACCTTAATGTTAACCATAACCTTAACCTTAACCTTCCCATAACCTTAACCTTAACCTTCACCTTACCCTTAACCTTAACCTTAGCCTTACCTCCTTAACCTTAACCTTAACCTTACCCTGACTAAACCCATAACCTTAACCTTAACTTTACCCTTAACCTAACCTTAAACATAACCATAACCTTCACCTTACCCTTACCTAACCTTAACCTTAACCTAACCTTAACCTTAACCTTTACCTAACCTTAACCTTAACCTAACCCTAACCTTACCTTAACCTTAACCCTAACCATAACCTTTTCTTTACCCTTAACCTAACCTTAACCTTAACCTTAACTTAACCTAACCTTAACCTTAACTATAACCTTACCCTTAACCTAACCCTAACCTTAACCTTGACCTTGACCTTAACCTTAACCTTAAACTTACCCTTAACCTTCACCTTAAGCTTGACCTTAGGCTTAAGCTTAACCTGACTAAACCCATAACCCTTAAACTTAACCTTAACCTAACCAAACCTTAACCTAACCATAACCTTAACCTTAACCTAACCCTAACCTTGACCAAACCCTTCACCTTGACTTTAACCTTAACTGTAACCTTAACCTTAACCTCACTAAACCCATAACCTTAACCTTAACGTAACCTTAACCTAGACCTTAACTATAACCTAACCCTGAACTTTGCCAAACCCTCAACATTAACCCATAAACTTAACCTTATCTTTAAGGTTACGGTTAAGGTTAAGGTTAAGGTTATGGTTAAGGTCAAGTTCAAGGTCAAGGTTAAGGATAATGTTACAGTTAAGGTTAAGGTTAGGGTAAGGTTACGATAAAGGTTAATTTTAAGGTTAAGGTTAAGATTACGGGTAAGGTTAAGGTTAAGGTTATGTTAAGGGTAAATTTAAGGTTAAGGTTAAGGTTAATGTTAGGTTAAGGGTAAAGTCAACGTTAAGGTTAGCTTAAGGTTCAAGTTACGGGTTTAGTCAGGTTAAGGTTAAGGTTAAGGTTAAGGTTAAGGTTAAGATAAGGGTTGGTTAACCTTAACCTTACCCTTAACCTTATCTTAACCTTACCCTAACCTTAACCCTAACCTTACCCTTAACCTTAACTATAACCCAACCCATAACTATAAGTTAAGGTTAAGGTTATGGTTACATGTTTAGTCAAGTTAGGGTTAAGGGTGAAGGTTAATGTTACGGGTTAACATAAATTCAACCTTAACCTTCACTATAAGGTTAGGTTATAGTGAAGGTTAAGGTTAAGGTTGCGGTTAAGGTTAGGTTATAGTTAAGGTTAAGGGTTTGGTTAAGGTTAAAGGTTATGGTCATGGTTATGGGAAGGTTAAGGTTAAGGTTAGGTTAGGTTAATGGTTTAGGTTACACTTGAGGGACCATTGTCCTTCTCATTTGTTATACATAGCAGCAATCATGATTCTCCTATTTTCCCCCTATGATTATATTGTTCATGCCTCTATGAGGAGCAGGATTGAGGAGGAGACACATAGGATGGATGTGTCCATTGAGGGAGGAGTCTCTCACTTCTTTTTCATTGCATGTTCTAATGGGAACATGAGAAATGGTATGGCCACTATAGCAGCAACAATGTTTTATTATTAGGTGAGCCATATGATGGGTATGAGACCATATGAGGATGATTCCCGACTCATCACATATGGAGATGTCTGGGCCAACATGTCCTGCAGCGCTGGGGGAGAGACCTTGAGAGGTCTAGCCTTTTTCTTGCCACTTGAAGGCAACATTATTGCAGCCCAGGATCAGTAGACACTCTAAACCTATCTTATGTGGAGTGATGGATAGCGTGGGGTAGACTATAAGGTCTACCATGTGCATATTTTCAGCCCACCTTCTTTGCCGGAGCCAAAGGTGGATGACAGTTTTGCTGAGTTTCCTAGTTGGGAGGTGACTCAATTTGCATGGCACATAGCTTGGGGATGGATGGACCATATGGGGGAGACAATTCCCATTATATTTTAGACTCCATTCCCCAAGGGAGAACCTTTAAACACCACTTTCTATCCTCTTGAGCATTATACTTTACATGATGTTGGCTTGATAGCTACTTGCATGCTAAGGGGGATTATTGTGGAGGATTGGATTGATGAGCTAGCATCACTGCACTTGGAAGAGATCATCATACAGGGATGCTATAGGCAGTAGAGAAGAATACATAGTCTATCCTTTTGCTTTCTTAAGGGAAAGCAATCTTTGGGAGGGGAGGAGTGTAATGTTCCAATTTTTTGCAAATAAATTGGAACATTAATTTTTGCTCATATTATCTAGGAGATAAATAAAATGGGTGAGGAGACCCATTTGCATAAATAAAATTCCACAGGAAGCGGGAAGGGATCTATGGAGTAGCCATTTTTTCACCTCCTAGTATGAAAAGGGGGCAAACACATGAGGATGAGGCCATGTTGACCAAGTCAACACCGCAACACAAGAGGGTGTAGCTTGCTTGGGAAGATAGTGCAGTTAGAGAGGGAAGAAGAGTCCTTGTGGGAGAAACCCTAATTGGGTGGGGTCCATGGCATAGAGGCATCATTTTGCATATAAGGAGGATGTGCCAGCCATAGAGATCATTATTGAAGATTTGGACTTAGAGTCTATTTTCAATCTCCAGCTGTTCAGTTGAATTGCAGTGCCTTTGGCATGAGAGATTCCTGTTTAGGAGTTCCTCTCCTCCCTTGAGTAGCTTAAGGAGGATTTCTCTTCATTTCTCCATATCCAAGCATTTGGCTAGAGCCACTTATTCATCTACAACATAGTCACTAGGTTGTGTTGCAGGTGTTGCTGTGGAGGAGATTCCACAACACCATTCCTTGTATCATTTCTCATAGGAAGGAGTTCCTATTATTTGGGAGGATCAACAAGGAGGGTTTCTAGAGCTGATTTGCATATTTTGGTAGAAGGCCAAGCTTCTCCCACCTTTATCAGTGTAGTCCCTTCCATAGACTGCGTTATCTCAGAGTTTGTCTGTAGTGGGGGTTTGCTCCACCATTTTGGAGGAAGAGATTTCTTGTGCCGGGATCAGCCTTGGACATAAGGAATCCATTGGAGGAGGTTGTTTCAGTTTGTAGGCCATATTAATTCTCCTCCTTCTATTGTATATTTTGAGTTGCTATAGCTACCCAACAACTCCAGCATTATTGTATTTTCATATTTTGCACATGTATTGCAGCAAATCCTTCTAAGGATTGTGTATTAGTGTTATAGTAGTATTTTCAGGGGTTGATAGCATGCTCCCCATCATTTCTTGAGCTATTATTGTAATATAATTTTATTATCATTTTACATGTTGCAGTGTCTCCATATGACTATGTAGTCATAGCTAGGGTTCACATGTATAGCAGTGTTCTCTTGTAATTTTTCCTTGAGGATTGGTATTGTTCATCTTGAGCATCATTTCCCTCAAGATTTGGTATACATTTACAACTGCTATTATTATAATGAGATGGCTATGAGTTCTCTGGCATTTTCAGAAGTTTGAGAAAGTTACTCTTCATGCTTATGTTTTGCATATTGTTGTAGCTCATTCCCTTGAGAAATATCTTCCTCGGGAAGAAATATTTTCATAGCTATAGGCAGAGTCTGAGGAAGGGCCAGATAGCCTCCAATTCTGATCCTCTCTTTAGAGGTGAAATAAATGGTAAAATCCCTCTCAGTCAATCTCGGACATAGCCTTTTTCATATTTCCGACAAAAGAACATTTTAGCAGTGAAAAAGCTGATGATTTCCATTTCGGGATATTACAAGGGTAAAGTGAAGGTTAAAGTTAAGGTTAGGGTTATGGGGTCTAAACCTTAACCTTCACTATAACCTAACCCTAACCTTAACCTTAACCTGAACCCTTACCCTAACCTTAACCTTAACTTTGACCCGAACCTTAACCTTATCTTAACCTTAACCTTAACTATAACCTAACCTTAACCTTGACCTTAACTATAACCTAACCATAACCTTAAGGGTTTTTTCAAGGTTAGAGTTAAGTTATATTTAAGTTCAAGGTTAAGGTTAGGTTAAGGGTAAAGTTAAGGTTAAGGTTAGGTAATGATAAAGTTAAGGTTAAGGTTATGGTAATGGGAAGGTTAAGGTTAAGGTTAAGGTTAAGGTTTGGTCAAGGTTAGGGTTAGGTTATAGTTAAGGTCAAGGTTAAGGTTAGGTTAAGGTTAATATTAGGTTAAGGGCAAAGTTGAGGCTAAGGTTAAGGGTTTGGTCAAGGTTAGGGTTAGGTGTTACGAGTTTAGTCAGGTTAAGGTTAAGGTTAAGGGTTTGGTCAAGGTTAGGGTTAGGTTATAGTTAAGGTCAAGGTTCAGGTTAGGCTATAGTGAAGGTTAAGTTTATGATAAGGTTAAGGTTAAATTTAAGGTTAGGGGTAGGTTATGTTTAAGGTTAAGGTTAGGTTAAGGTAAAGGTTACGTAAGGGTAAGGTTAAGGTTACAGGTTTAGTCAAGTTAAGGTTAAGGTTAAGGTTAAGGTTAAGGTGGTAAGGTTAAGGGTAAGGCCAAGGGTAAAGTTAAGGTTAAGGTGAAGGTTAGGTCATAGTTAAGGTTAAGGTTATAGTTAAGGTAAAGGTTAAGGTTAGGTTATAGTTAAAGTTAAGGTTAAGGTAAAGGTTAAGGTTAACGTTAAGGTTACGGGTCTTAACCTGAACCTTCACTATAACATTAACCCTAACCTTAACCCTAACATTAACCTTATCTATAACCTAACCCTAAACTTGACCAAACCCTTAACCTTAACCTTAACTTGACTAAACCCGTAACCTTGACCTTAACCTTACCCTTAACCTTCAATATAACTTTACCCTTAACCTTACCCCCTTAACCTTAACCTTAACCTTAACCTTAACCTGACTAAACCCGTAACTTTAACCTTACCCTTACCTAACCTTAACCTTAACCTTAACCTAACCATAAGGTAAGGTTAAGGTTAGGTTAAAGTTAAGGTTAAGGTTAAGTTAAGGGTAAAGTCAAAGTTAAGGTTAGGTTAAGGTTAAGGTTATGGTTAAGGCTACAGGTTTAGTCAAGTTAAGGTTAAGGTTAAGGGTTTGGTTAAGGTTAGGTTAAGGTTAAGGTTAAGTTCAAGGTTAGGGTTAGGTTGAGGTTAAGGTTAAGGTTTGGTTAAGGGAAAATTTAAGATTAAGGTTAGGTTAAAATTAAGTTGAAGGTTAAGGGTAATGTTAGGGTAAGGTTAGGGTTAAGGTTAGGGGAAGGTTAAGGTTAAAGTTAGGTTAAGGTAAGGATAAGGTTAAGGTTAGGTTAGGTTAGGTTAAAGTATGGTTAAGGTTAAGGTTATGGTTATGGGAAGGTTCAGGGCTTAATCATACCCTTAACCTTAACCTAACATTAACCCTAACCTTAAGCTTGACCTTAACTATAACCTAACCCTAACCTTAACCTAACCTTAACCTCAACTTTAACCTTAACCTTACCCTAGTATTAACCATAACCTTAATCTAACTAAATCCATAACCTTAACCTTACCTTAATCTAACTTTAACATTAAACTTAACCTTAACCTAACTATAACCTTACCCTTAACCTTAACCTTGACCTTAACTATAACCTAACCCTAACCTTGACCATAACCTTAATATTAACCTTGACCTTAACCTTTAATTAATATTAACCTTGAACTTTACCTTAACCATAACCTTAACCTTACCTTAACCTAACCTAACCTTACCTTTAACCTTAAACATAACCTTAACCTTAACTATAACCTAACCCTAACGTTGACCAAACACTTAACCTTAACCTTACCCTAATCTTAACCTTCCCAAAACCATAAACTTAAACTTAACCTTAACCTTAATCTGACTAAACCCGTAACCTTAACCTTAAGGTTAACATTAAATTTAAGGTTAGGGTTAAGGTTAGGGGAAGGTTAAGGGTATAGTTAAGGTTAAGGTTAGGTTAAGGTTAACGGTAAGGTGAACCTTAACCTAACCTTAACTGGTTGGCTATTTTCCCTGTCATCTTTTCCTCTATTTATTTAACCTAATCGTTTCTCTTCTTTGCAGATTTGTCCTGAAGATGGGTCTTGATTTAGACCCGAAACCTAGACTAAAAAATAAGGACTGTAGAGATTCCAATTTTTGTATCTAAAAATCTACACGACATAAATTTACAATCTATCGTTAAGGGTAAGGTTAGGGTAAGGTTATAGTTAAGGTTAAGATAAGGGTAAGGTTGAGGGCAAGGTTAAGGTTAAGGTTAAGGATAAGGTTAGGTTAAGTTAAGGATAAGGTTAAGGTTTTGTCGAGGTTAGGTTTAGGTTATAGTTAAATTTATGGTTAGGTTTAGGTTATAGTTAAATTTAAGTTTAAGGTCAAGGTTAAGGGTAAGGTTAAGGTTAGGTTAAGGTTAAGATTACGTTAAGGGTAAAGTTAAGGTTATGGTTAGGGTAAGATTAGGGTTAAGGTTAAGGTTAGGTTAAGGGTAAAGTCAAGGTCAAGGTTAAGGTTATGGTTATGGGAACGTTTAGGTTAAGGTTAGGTTATATTTAAGGTTAAAGGCTTGGTCAAGGTTAGGGTTAGCTTAGGGTTAAGGTTAAGGTTAGGTTAAGGGTAAATTCAAGGTTAAGGTTATGGTTATCAGAAGGTTAACGTTAAAGTTAAGGTAAATGTAAGGTTAAGGTTAAGGTCAAGATCAAGGTTAAGGGTAAGATAAGGTTAAGGTTAAGGTTAGGTTAAGGTCCAGGTTAAGGTTAGGTTAAGGTTAGGGTTAGGTTAAGGTTAAGAGTGAAGGTTAAGGGTAAGGTTAAGGTTAAGGTCAAGGTTAAGGTTAAGATTATGGTTAAGGTTAAGGTTATGGTTAGGTCAAGGTTAAATTAGGTTAAGGTAAGGCTAAAGTTAGGTTAGGCTATAGTTAAAGGTAAGGTTAAGGTTAGGTTAAGGGTAAAGTTAAGGTTAAGGTTAAGGTTAAGGTTAAGGTCAAGGTTACGGTTATGTTAAGGTAAGGTTAAGATAATGTTAAGGGTTACGTGTTTATTGAGGTTAAGGTTAAGGTTAAGGTTACGGGTTTAGTGAGGTTAAGGTTAAGGTTAAGGTTAAGGTTACGGGTTTAGTGAGATTAAGGTTAAGGTTAAGGGGGTAAAGTTAAGGTTAAGGTCAAGGTAAATGTTAAGATTAAGCTAGGTTAAGGTTAAGGGTTTGGTCAAGGTTAGGGTTAGGATATAGTTAAATTCAAGGTTAAGGTTAAGGTTAAGGTTAAGCTTAGGTAAAGGTTAATGTAAGGTTAAGGTTAGGTTAAGGTTAAGGTTAACCTTAACCTTTTGCTTACCCTTAACCTAACCTTAACCTTAACCTAACCTTAACGTTAACCTTAACCTTCCCATAATCATAACCTAAACCTTAACCTTAAACTTAACCTCACCTTAACCTTAACGTTAACCTTTACCTTAAACTTAACCTTAACCTTGACCTTAATTATAACCTAACCCTAACCTTGATCAAACCCTTAACCTTAACTATAACCTAACCCTAACCTTAACCAAACACTTAATATTAACCTTTTCTTACCCTTAACCTTAACTGATCCTTAACATTAACACTAACCTTAACCTTGGCCTAACCGTAATGTTAGGTTAATGGTCAAGTCAAGGTTAAGACTGAGGTTAAGGTTAAGGGTAAAGTTAAGGTTAGGTTAAGGGTAAATTTAAGGTTAAGGTTAGGGTAAGATTAACTTTAGGGTTAATGTTAAGGGTTTGGTCAAGGTGAGGGTTAGGTTATAATTAAGGTCGAGGTTAAGGTTAAGGTTAAGGGTTTGGTAAAGGTTAAGGTTAAGGTTAAGGTTAGGGTAAAGGTTAAGGTTAAGGTTAAGGTTAAGTTTATGGTTAACGTTAAGGTTAAGGTTAGATAAAGTTTAAGGTTAAGGTTAATTTTAAGGTTAAGAGTAAAGTTAAGGTTAAGGTTATGTAAGGAAAATGTTATCGTTAAGGTTAAGGTTAAGGTTAAGGTTATGGTTAACTTTAGGTTAAGGATAAATTTAAGGTTAAGGTTATATTAAAGTTAAGGTTAAGGTTACAGGTTTAGTTAGGTTAAGGTTAAGGTTAAGGTTATGGTTTTAGTTAGGTTAAGGTTAAGGGGGTAAGGTTAAGGCTAAGGTTAAGGGTGAAGGTTAATGGTACGGGTAAGGTTAAGGTTATGGGTTTAGTTAGGTTAAGGTTAAGGTTAAAGGTTTGGTCACGGTTAGGGTTAGGCTATAGTTAAGGTTAAGGTTAAGGGTAAGGTTAGGGTAAGGCTAGGGTAAAGACTCATGTAAAGGTTAAGGTTAAGGGTTTCCTTGCCCTTAACCTTAACCTTGACCTCAACTATAACCTAACCCTAACCTTACCCTTAACCTTAACCTTAACCTTAACCTAACCTTAACCTTACCCTTAACATAATCTTAACCTTAACTTACCCTTAACCTTATCTTACATTGTACTTGACTATAATCTTAGCATTATATCATAACTATAACTCTACCCTTAACTAACCTAATCTTGACTTTCTACTAGTAACTTAGCAACAACCTTCACTATAACTAACCCTAACTTATACAGCCATCACATTCAAATACAGCCAAACCCTTAACATACCCTAACCTTACCATACCCACTTTACCTTACCCTTAACCTTATCTTAACCTTTACTTAACCTCAATCTTGACCCTTAACCTTATCTTCAACGTAACCTTAACCTTAACCTTAGCATAACTTTTACCACAGACATTAACGCCGCCTTAACCTTGCAGCAACATACAATAATCTTACCCTTAACCTTATCTTACATTGGCCTTGACTATAATCTTAACCTTAACCTATCCTTAACTATAACTCTACCCTTAACCTAACCCTAATCTTGACTTTACCATTAACTTAACCTTAACCTTCACTATAACCTAACCCTAACCTTGACCAAACCCTTAACCTTAACCTTACACTTAACCTTACCCTTAACCTTATATTAACCTTTACTTAACCTCAAGCTTGACCTTAACCTTATCCTTAACCTTAACCTTAACCTTAACCTTAACCTTAACTTTACCCTGAACATTAACCTTAACCTTAACCTTACCCTTAACCTTAACCTTGACCTTAACTATAACCTAACCCTAACCTTGACCAAATGATTAACCATAATGTTAACCTCAAGTTAAGGTTAAGGTTAAGGGTAAGGTTAGGGTAAGGTTAATATTAGGTTAAGGGTAAAGTTAAGGTTAAGGTTAAGGTTAAGGTTAAAGTTACCTTATAGTTAAGGTCAAAGTTGAAGTTAAGGTTAAGGTTATAGTTAGGTAAGGGTAACGTTAAGGTTAAGGTTAAGGGTAAAGTTAAGGTTAAGGTTATGGTTATGGGAAGGTTAAGGTTAAGGCTGAGGCTAAGTTAAGGTTAAGGTTAGGTTATAGTTAAGGTCAAGGATGAGGTTAGGTAAAGGTTAAGGTTAAGGTTAAAGGTAAGGTTAAGGTTAAGGTTACGGTTAAGTTAAGGTTAAGGTTAAGGTTTTGTTAAAGTTAGGGTTAGGTTATAGTTAAGGTTAGGTTATAGTGAAGGTTAAGGTTAAGACCCGTAACCTTAACCTTGACCTTACCCTTAAGATTAATCTTAACTTTAACCTTAACTTTGACTTTTAACTTTAGCCTTAACCTTATCTTAACCTTATCCTAACCTTAAACTTAGCCTTAACCTAACCTTAACCTTGACTTTACCCTTAACCTTAACCTTCCTCTAACCCTAACCCTAACCTTACCCTAACCATAACTTTAACTTTACCCTTAACCTAATCTTAATCTTAACCTAACCTTAACCTTACCCTTAACCTTGAACTTAACCTTAACTTTAACTATAACGTAACCCTAACCTTGACCAAACATTAAACTTAACCTTAACTTAACCTAACCTTAACCTTAACCATAACCTTAAACTTAACCTTAACCTTAACCTTAACCTTATCTTAACCTTAACTATAACCTAATTCTAACCTTGACCAAACTTTAACCTTAACCTTAAGTCTACCCTTAACATAACCTAAACTTTAACCTTAACCTTGACTTTACCCTTAACCTTAACCTTAACCATAACCTTAAACTTAAACCTAACCTTAACCCGACTAAACCCATAACTTGAACCTAACCCTAACTTTGACCAAACCCTTAACCTTAACCTTAACCTAACTAAACCCTTGAATTTACCCTTAACCTTAACTTTACCCTTAACCTAACGTTACCCTTAACCTTAACCTTTATAAACCCGTAACCTTAAGTATAACCTAACCCTAACCTTGACCAAACCCCTAACATTAACCTTAACCTTGACCTTTACCTAACAGTAACCTTAACCTTAACCTTATCTTAACCTTAACCTTCACTATAACCTAACCTTAACCTTGACCTTAACTATAACCTAACCGTAACCTTAACAAAACCCATAACCTTAACTTTAATCCTACCTTAACCTTAACCTTCACTACAACTAACCTTAAATTTAACCTAACCTTAACCTTAACTTTATATTAGCCTTAGCCTAACCTTAACCTTAACTATAACCTAACCCTAACTTTAACCTTAACGATAACCTTATCTTTAACCTTAACCTTAACCTTAACCTTAACCTAACCTTCACCTTAACTTTAACCTTAACCATAACCTTAACCTTAACCTTAACCTTAACATTACCTTAACCTTAACCTAACCTTACCCTAACCCTAACCTTACATTAACCTTAACCCTAACCTTTCCCTTAACCTTTCCCTTAACCATAATCTTAACCTGAGGTTAAGGTCCATTTTAATGTTACGTTAAGGGTAAAGTCAAGGTTAAAGTTAGGTTAAGGTTAAGATTAGGTTAAGGGTAAATTGAAGGTTAAGGTTAAGGTTAAATTTTTGGGCAAGGTTAAGGGTTAGGTTAAGGTTAAGGTTAGTTTAAGGGTAAATTCAAGGTTAGGGTAAAGTTAAGGTTAATTTTATGTTAGGGTTAAGGTTAAGGTCAATGTTAGGGATAGGTTATAGTTAATGTCAAGGTTATGGTTAAGGGTAAGGTTATAGTTAGGTTAAGGTTAAGGTTAGGTTAAGGTTAAAGTTAGGTTAAGGTTAAGGTTAGGTTAAGGTTAGGGTTATGGTTAAGGTTAAGGTTAAGGGTTTGGTTAAGGTTAGGGTTAGGTTTTAGTTAAGGTTAAGATTAGGTTAATATTAAGGTGAAGGGGGAAAGGTTAAGGTTGAGGTTAAGGCTCAGGTTATGGGTTTAGTCAGGTTATGGTTAAGGTTAAGGGTAAGGTTATAGTCAGGTTAAGGTTAAGGTTAAGGTTAGGATAAGGTTTAGATAAGGTTAAGGTTAAGGGTTTGGGAAAGGTTAGTGTTAGGTTATAGTTAAGGTTAAGGTTAAGGTTAGGTTAAGTTAAGGTTAAGGGTAAGGTTAAGGGTAAGGTTAAGCTTAGGTTATGGTTAATATTAGGTTAAGGGTATAGTTAAGGTTAAGATTAGGTTAAAGGTAAAGTTATGGTTAAGGTTAGGGTTAGGGTTAGGGTTAAGGTTAGGGTTTTGTCAAGGTTAGGGTTAGGTTATAGTTAAGGTTAAGTTTAAGGTTTAGGTTAAGGTTAAGGTTACGGGGTTAGTAAGGTTAAGGTTAAGGTTAAGGTTAAGATTAAGGGTGAGCTCAAGGATAAGCTTAAGTGTCTTAACATTAACCTTCACTATAACCTAACCTTAACCTTAACCTTAGCCTGAACCTTAACCTAAAATTAACCATAACCTTAACCTTAACCTTGACCTTAACCTTAACCTTTAACCTTAGCCTAACCTTACCCTTAACCTTGACCTTAACCTTAACCTAACCTTAACCATAACCATAACCTTAACATTAACCTTAACCTTGATTTTAACTATAACCTAACCCTAACCTTGACCAAACCCTTAACCTTAACCTTAACCTGGCTAAAGCTATAACCTTAAACTTAACCTTTACTCTTAAGCCTAACCTTACCCTTAAAATTAACCTTAACTTGAGGTTAAGATTATGGTTAAGGTTAAGGATAAGTTAAGGTTAAGGGTAAGGTTAAGGTTACGGGTTTAGTCAGGTTAAGGTTATGGTTAAGGGTTTGGTCAAGGTTACGATTAGGTTATAGTTAAGGTCAAGGTTAAGGTTAGGTTAAGGTTAAGGTTATGGTTAAGGTTAAGGTTATGGTTAAGTAAAGTTTAAGGTTATGGTTAAGGTTAAGGTTATGGTAAAGGTTAAGGTTATGTTAAGGTTAATATTAGGTTAAAGGTAAAGTTAAGGTTATGGTTAGGGTAAGGTTAAGGTTAGTTTAAGGGTAAAGTTAACGTTAAGGTTATGGTTAAGGTTAGGTTAAGGTTAAGGTTCAGGTGAAGGTTCAAGTTAGGGTTAAGGTTAGGGGAAGGTTAAGGTTAAACATAAGGTTAAGGTTAAGGTTTTACTTTACCCTTAACCTAATATTAAGCTTAAGCTTAAGATTAACCTTATATTTCCCTTATCCCTAACTTAACCTTAACCTTAACCTTGACCTAACCGTAACCTTCACCTTCACCTAACCATAACCTTAACCTTAACCTTAACATAACCCTAACCTTGACCAAACCCTTAACCTTAACCTGACAAAACCTGTAACCTTAACCTTAACCTTACCCTTAACCTTCACCTTAACCTTACCCTTAACCTAAGCTTAACATTAACCTAACCTAACCTTAACTTTACCCTTAACCTAACCTTAACCTTAACCTTAACCTGATCTTCAACCTTATCTTAACCTTAACCTAACCTTAACCTTAACCTTAACTAAAACCTTCTCCTAACCTTAACCCTAACCTTAACCTTAACTTTACCCTTAACCTAAACTTAACCTTAACTAAAACCTAACCCTAACCTTAACCTTAACCATAAAATTATCTTTACCCTTACCCTTAACCTTATCCTTAACTATAACCTAATTCTAACCTTTACCAAACCCTTAACCTTAACCTTAACCTAACCTTAACTATAACCTAACCTTAACCTTGACCAAACCCTTACCCTTAACGTAACCTTAACCTTGAATTTACCGTTAATGTAACCTTAACCCTGACTTTAACCCAACCTTAACCTTAAATTTACCCTTATCCTAATCTTAACCTTAACCTACCCTTAACCTTAAACTAACCGTAACCTTAACCTAACTTAACCTTAACCTTGACCTTGACCTTGACCTTGACCTTAACCTTAACCTTTCCCTATCCTTACCCTTAACCTTCATCTTAACCTTGACTTTAACCTTAACCTTCCCCTAACCTTAACTTTAATTTTACACTTAACCTCACCTTAACCTTAACCTTACCCTTAACCTCAACCTAACCCTAACCTTGACCAAACCCTTAACCTTATCCTTCACCTTACTAAACCCTTAAGGTTAGGGTAAAGTTAAGGTTAAGGTTAAGGTCAAGGTCAAGGTCAAGGTTAAGGTTAAGTTAGGTTAAGGTAAGGTTAAGGTTACAGTTAAGGTTAAGGGTAAGGTTAAGTTAAGGGTAAAGTCAAGGTTAAGGTTAAGGGTTTGGATAAGGTTCAGGTTAGGTTATAGTTAAGGTTAAGGGTTTGGTCAAGGCTAGGGTTAGGTGATAGTGAAGGTTAAGGTTAAGGTTAAGGTTAAGGGTTGAATTTACCCTTAACTTAACATTAACCTAACCTTAAACTTAAATTAACCTTAACCTTAATCTTAAAGTTTACCCTAACCTTAACCTTAACCTTATCCTTACCTTAACCTTAACCTAGCCCTAACCTTAACCTTAACCTTAACATTAACCTTAACCTAACCTTAACCTTAACATTAACCTAACCCTAACCTTAACCTTAACATGAAATTTTACCCTAACCTTACCGTTAACGTTAACCTTTATTATATACTAACCTTAACCTTAACCTTAACCTAACAAAACCCTTAAGGTTAGGGTAAAGTTAAAGTTAAGGTTAAGGTGAAGGTGAAGGTTACGGTTAAGTTAGGTTCAGGTAAGGTTATAGTTATTTTAATGTTAAGGTTAAGGTTAGGTTAAGGTTAAGGTTAAGGTTATATTAAGGGTAAGTCAAGGTTAAGGTAAAGTTAAGGTTAAGGTTAGGTTAAGGTTAAGGTTAGATTAAGGGTAAAGTCAAGGTTAAGTTTAGGTTAAATTTAAGGTTAAGGTTAAGGGTTTGGTTTATTTAAGGTTAGGGTTAAGGGGGTGAGGTTAAGGTTAAGGTTAAGGTTAGGGTTAAGGGTAAGGTTAAGGTTATGGGTTTAGTGAGGTTAAGGTTAAGGTGAAGGTTAAGGGTAAGGTCAAGGTTAAGGTAAAGGTCAAGGTCAAGGTTAAGTTTAAGTTAGGTTAAGTGTAAGGTTATAGCTAGGTTAAGGTTAATTTTAAGGTTAGGTTAAGTTTAAGGTTACGGTTATGGGTTTAATCAAGTTAAGGTTAAGGTTAATGGTTTGGTCAAGGTTAGGGTTATGGTTAAGGTTAAGGTTAAGGTTAAAGTTAGTTTAAGGTAAGGTTAAGGTTACGGGTTTAGTTAGGTTAAGGTTAAAGTTAGGGTAAGGTTAATGTTATGGTTAAGGTTAAGGTTAGGTTATAGTGAAGGTTAAGGTTAGGGTTAGGTTATAGTTAAGGTTAAGGTTAAGGTTACGGTTAGGTCAAGGTTAAGGTTAAGGTTAAGGATAAGTTAAGGTTAAGGGTAAGATAAGGTTAAGGTTAAGGTTAAGGTAAAGGTTAAGGTTAAGTTAATGTTAAGGTCAAGGTTAACGTTAAGGTTAAGATAAAGGTTAAGGTTAAGGTTAATGTTAAGGTCAAGGTCAAGGTTAAGGTTAAGGTTAAGGTTAAGGTTAGGTGAATGTTAAGGTTAGGGTTAGGTTATAGTTAAGGTCAAGGTCAAGGTTAGGTTAAGGTGAAGGTGAAGGTTAAGGATAAGGTTAAGGTTAAGGTCAAGGTCAAGGTTAAGGTTAATTTAGGTTAAGGTTATGGGTTTAGTCAGGTTAAGGTTAAGGGTTTGGTCAAGGTTATGGTTAGGTTATAGTTAAGGTTAAAGTTAAGTAAAGATTAAGGTTAAAGTTAAGGTTACGGGTCTTAACTTTAACCTTCACTATAACCTAACCTTAACCTTGACCTTAACTATAGCCTAACCCTAACCTTGACGAAACCCTTATCATTAACCTTAACCTTAAACTAACCTTAGCCTTAACTAAACCCTTAACCTTAACCTTAAACTTAACCTAACCTTAACGTAATCTTAACCTTAATCTAACCGTAATCTTAACTTCACCTTAACCTTAACCTTAACCTTACCAAACCTTTAACCTTAACCTTAACTTAAACTTAACCTTAACCTAGCCTTAACCTTACCCTTAACCTAATATTAACCTTAATCTTGACCTTAACCTTAACCTTAACCTTATCCTTAACCTTGACCTTAATTATAACCTAATCCTAACCTTAACCAAACCCTTAAACTTAACCTTAATCTTAACAATAACCTCATAACCTTAACCTTGACCTTACCCTTAACCTTAACCTTACCCCCACCCCCTTAACCTTAACCTTAACCTTAACCTAACTAAACCCGTAACCTTAACCTAACCTTAACCTTAACTTTACCCTTAACCTAACCTCAACCTTAACCTTACCCTTACCTAACCTTAACCTTAACCATAACCTTAACCTTTACCTAGCCTTAACCTTATCCTAACCCTAACCTTAACTTAACCTTAACCCTAGCCATAACCTTAACTTTACCCTTAACCTAACCTTAACCTTAACCTAACCTTAACATTAACCATAACTTATCCTAACCTCAACCTTAAGTATAACCTTACCATTAACCTAACCCTAACCTTAACCTTGACCTTGACCTTGACCTTGACCTTAACCTTAAACTTAACCTTGCCCTTAACCTTCACCTTAAGCTTGACCTTAAGCTTACGCTTAACCTGACTAAACTTGTAACCCTTAACCTTAACCTTAACCTAACCTAACCTTAACCTAACCATAACCTTAACTTTAACCTAACCCTAACCTTGACCAAACCCTTCACCTTAACTTTAACCTTAACCGTAAGCTTAACCTTAACCTGACTAAACCCATAACCTTAACCTTAACCTAACCTAAACCTTGACCTTAACTATAACCTAACAGTAACCTTTGCCAAACCCTTAACATTAACCCATAAACTTAACCTTAGCTTTAAGATTATGGTTAAGGTTAAGGTTAATGTTAGGTTAAAGGTTAAGGTTAAGATTAAGGGTAAGGTTAAGGTTAAGGTTATGTTAAGGGTAAAGGTTATGGTTATGTTAATGGTAAACGTTATGGTTACAATTAAGGTTAAGGTTAGGGTAAGGTTAGGGTAAAGGTTCATGTCAAGGTTAAGGTTAAGATTAAGGGTAAGGTTAAGGTTAAGGTTATGTTAATGGTAAATTTAAGGTTAAGGTTAAGGTTAGGTTAAGGGTAAATTCAAGGTTAAGGTTAGGTTAAGGTTCAAGTTATAGGTTTAGTCAGGTTAAGGTTAAGATAAGGTTTGGTTAACCTTAACCTTACCCTTAACCTTATCTTAACCTTAACGTAACCTTAACCCTAACCTTACCCTTAACCTTAACTATAACCTAAACCATAACAATAACCTTCGCAAATCCTTAACCTTAGAATTAACCTTAACCTAACATTAACCTTAACCTTAACCTTACCCTTATCTTTCACCTTAACCTTCACCTTAACCTTAACCTTAACCTGAGAAAACCTTATACTTAACCTTAACTTTACCCTTAACATAACCTTAACCTTAACCTTAACCTTAACCTTAAATATAAGCTAACCCTAACCTTAACCTTAACCATAACCTTATCTTTACCCTTAACCTTTGTTGATGTATAAAAGGTATATTTTAGCACCTATTTATCCTACATTAATCATCAATCCGAGAACAAATTTTTGTTTCAAGAGTGTACTATGTTTGAGGCTGCAATTTGAGCTAAGAGAAATGCTGTGTGAGATGGACTACAATATTTGAAACACAAGAGTAAACAGATGTTGGGAAAGAAATATAATCACACAAACTCAAAGGCTCTAAAACTTAACTATTCACTCTGCAAAGCATCAATCAAGAATACATTAGCAATAACTCATTCCTTTAGAAATTGATGCAACTGAAATAAAACTAGAACAAGGCAATCAATCTGGGAATGAAGAAGCAATAACCAATGTTCTCTACAGTTGACAGTCTTGATTTAAAGCAATTAAAGAGAAATAGAAATTGAACTAATAAAATTTTGTAAACTTAATGAACTCGAAATGAATAGAAAACTGTAATCGAATAACAATGTAAATAAGCAAGCTCTCTGCAATCTAAAACTAATGAATTGGAAATGAAAATCACACTGGATTTGAATAGCAAATGCTAACTAATGAATCAAATCTTAACTTAATGAAATCAACTAACGAACTCTGTTGAACACCAAACCATGTCGATAGCAAAACTTATTAAGTAGCAACCTTAAATGAACAACAATCCAATGGAACAACAAATAGAGTTAAATATTGAACAGCAAAGCTTTATAACCAATAAAAATATGAATAATACAGTAATTAAGATCCCTGTTGAAATGGAACAACAACGAAATTCATTAACACAACACAGCAATACCAATAAGCAATTCAACAACAACTAATTAACTTTGTAACTGTAATAAAACTGACCACGATTATCACACAACAGTAATTAAAAGATAGAAATACAAACAGCAGATCGATTCCACCAGGGGCGGGCCCATAGCACCAGTGGAACATTGTTGGGTTACTGCAGAGCTTGAACGATGAAATTGAAATGTGTCTTTGTATTAATTAAACATAAAAAGTGTTTATAGCGACCACTCTCTGATCACGAGAGTCAATAAAGTACAAAATTACAAGAGAAATGTTTTAATCAATGATTCAACTCCTTCAATATCTAAAGGCATTGCCTTATATAACAACTTCGACGGATAAGACAAGGAACAAGATAAGATTTGAACAACGATCCCTCAGGATCGAAGGATCTTGAGGGATTCACTTCCATTCTTTCTTTAGCTATCACTTGATATTCTTCGGTTGAAGCCGTGTTGTTCCCTGCCTTCTCTTAGCAATGCATTCTGATTTTCTTCTCTTTGACAGGATATGGTCTATTACTGGAGGAACAATAGTTACTCCTGCTTTAGCCTCGCCTCTGGTATAGTTTTTCACCTCGTTTGATTCCTGTTTTTGACAATAAAAGGCAGTTTTTAGTTAATTTTTACAATAAACATAAGTATTTGAAATTCTATCATAATTCTATAATAAATCACCTTTCTAGAATAAAAAGAGTTATGTTTAAAGGAAAAAAATGAGAAAATACATGGTGAATTCATACCTTTTTCAACACTCAACATACCCCCCTGCTTACCCTTTTTCATGTCCTCATGAAAACCATAGTTTACATGCAAAGCAGTTAAAGAATAGGCTGGAGAAGGTTTTTCATCAAGAGGCCTAAAACCATGATTTGCAGCTAAAGCTTCGAAGATATGTCCTCTTTGTCCTTTGGGTATTTCATAAATGGCTTTATAATTCATTGCAGGGTACCATGCAATGGGGCTTCGAAACCTACACCCTAGCCAGAATGGGCCTTCCCTCAAGATGAGGTTGCTATAGAGAACCAAGCGGCCAGAAGCTAATCCAAAATTTTTATAGTTAAATGGATCTCTATTGTGAACATTTCGATTGGAAATCCCCCATCGGACTTTAGCTACTATATAGGCCTAGTCTCTAATAGATAGAAAATATTCTACCCCATTTAAGAAAATTTCTTTATGGACAGGCCCCAATGCTTGGATAACACCCTCTCTTGTCATGAGTCTCTTCTGCCTACCCCATAATTGCAATGGTTGTTTTGGTTCACTCCTAACCCACAAGTTTAACTCATTTTCTTGCCTTTGGAAAACATTATAGGTTTTGAGACATTTAAATTAATTAACAACAAATGAAATAAATTCTTGGTATTGGATGTCACCCACAAAAGGGCTGGGATTTATCTCAATTTCATTCTCCAATATAAGATTATGTAAATAAAACTCAAAAAGGAGATGTTGTACCTTAACCCCATAGAGTTTACAACATTTTACAAAATCCTCTACCGTGTTTAAGTCTATAGACTTTCCTGCCCTCACTGCTTTAATTTTTAACTATAAATATCTCTCTAATAAAAATAAAGCATAATTCTTGGTAGGGCATCGACAAGCTAAAACATCTGTGTATAATGAGCAGAGAGTATCCATTCGATTTTGAGCTATTTTTAATTTATTCATTACCTTTTCAGCCTTCTCCTCTGCCTTCCGATACTTCTCATAGGCTTCAACCTCTATTGCATGGATTCTCTTCATCTGCTACTACAACTCTTGGTATTTTCTTCTAGGGATAATGTCTTCTTCAAGTTTTTCCCTTTCCTGTCGAGCCTGTGCCAACTCATCTTGGATTTTGGCTATAGTAGGATCACTAAAAGTGTTTTGACTACAGGCTTGTACACTTTCATTTGAGGTTGCTGCATCCAAAACATTTGTATCTGGAATAGCTGCCTGCTGTTCCATATCTTCATGATTAGGCTCAGCCTAGGTTTCCATAGTCTCTACAACTTGGGGCTTTGTTTTGGTGGCCACTTTCCTCTTTTTTGGGGCTCATTTGGTGACTATGCTTCTCTTCTTTGGGGTTCGTTTGGGCTTTTGATTCATTTTAAGAACCCTAGTAGTCTGCCTAAGTTGTTCCACTAGCTTTTGAAGCTTCTGCCATTCCCTACAAAGTTTCTCAATTTCAGTTACTTTCTTTCTCCTCCTTGTTGGAGCAATTGTTCCTTTTTCTGAACCCAATTGCTCAACTGGGGTTTGCTTCTTAGCATCCATGCCTTCGGTTGGGCTTGCTTCCCTATTTTCTGTGTGGAGCACTTCTTCAGTATTCATATGCTCTCAGCTGCATTCTTCAGAGGTAATAACCCCAATTGGCTCTGCTGTTCCCTGATAATTTTCAGTTTGGAACACCATTTTAGTTGTCAAACCAGGAGGTAACTCCTCAAATCAGAATGTGTATTAGCTGAAGAATGCATATGGATTTATACATGGAGGTGAGGCTATTGGGATTCATCTCCCAATGAATCTTGGCCTTCCTTATTTCCTAATATTAAATAATATACAATATTACATGTGCACACCCATCCCATAGGATTAGGTGTCAACATTCCCCCCTTTAATCTGAAGGGATGTTGGTGAGTCCAAGCATCGATCTGAACTTTTCAAACTTTTCTCTTCCAAGTGCTTTGGTGAAGATGTCAGCAGTTTGCTCATTTGTGGAACAATGATGTAGATGGAT
The DNA here is from genome assembly GCA_034641835.2 of Pinus albicaulis. Lineage (NCBI taxonomy): Eukaryota > Viridiplantae > Streptophyta > Pinopsida > Pinales > Pinaceae > Pinus > Pinus albicaulis. The sequence goes on along the minus strand of MU968359.1, from coordinate 93,541,591 downwards.
GGTTTTGGCCTGAACATGATGTTGAATTAGATGGTACTTTGTATTGATGTGCTTTTTTCGATCATGGAACTTTGGGTTCTTGGCCAACTTTATTGCAGAAGTGTTGTCGATCATGAGTGGAGTGGAATACATTTGTTTCATCTGCAAATCTTCCAGGATCTTCCGGAGCCACACAATTTCTTTTTTTGCTTCAGCTGTTTCCACATATTCTGCCTCGGTCGTGGAATCTGCTGGAATTGACTGTTTGCGTGATCTCCATGAGACAGCTCCTGATTCAAGACTCATGGTGTAACCTGTAGTAGACACCCATGTTTCTTTGTCACCATGAATGTATGAATCAGAGTATCCGATCAAGCTGAAGTCGCCTACCTGTGTATATTTGAGTCCAAAGTCTTGAGTCCCCTTCAAGTACCTTAACACTCTTTTCGCAGCAGACCAATGTCCTTCACAAGGTTTTTGCATGAACCTTGAGAGGATTCCAATAGAAAATGAAATGTCAGGTCTGGTGGTGATCAGGTAGATAAGACTTCCTACAAGCTGTTTATACTTAGCTGCATCCTCAAGTTCCTTCCCTTCAATAGATGTGAGCTTCAAGTTTTGTTCCATTGGAGTGGTTAAGGGATTACAGTCATCCATGCCAAATTTGTTCAAGAGATCTCCAATGTACTTCTTTTGAGAAATAAATATGAATTTAGGATGTTGAATTACTTCAATACCCAAATAGTAACGAACATGACCCAAATCAGTCATTTCAAAACCTTTCTTCAACTCTTTCTTCATGGATGCAATATAGCTCTCATTGTTTCCTGTTATCAAAAGATCATCTACATATACCACAAGATATACAACTGTTTTTCCAACCTCATCATGATGAACATTCTCCAGTGTCTTTGTCAGCCATTTGGGAGGAACTTTCTGAGATGGCCCAGGCTGGTCATTTGACTGAGTTGGGATTGATTCAAGATTCAATCTCCCAATTCTGTCAATCACATCATCTAATGTGTCATCCGTGGTTGTTTCTTCATGTGGGGGAGAGAGTGCTTCAGGACATGATTCCACAGTTTGATTCAATATCGGAATCCCCCCTTCAAGATGTGGAATCACATTATCAAATTCTTGGAAAGACTTTGCATGTGTGAATCTATCCAGGCGATCAAGTTGCCGCTCAACAACCTTATCACTCTTGGAAGATTCAAGAAATATGACATCTCTTGCTATCACAAACTTCTTATTTGCTTCATCATAGAGACGATATCCTTTGGAGGTATTGGAGTACCCCAAGAAGATACATTTGCGACTTCTAGCACCAAGTTTTTTCCTTTGACCCTTGGGTATCAAGGCATAACAGGTGGACCCAAAGACCCTGAAATGCTTTACCGAAGGAATGTGGCCATGCCACATTTCAAAAGGAGTTTTTTTTCTAATTGAACTTGAAGGACACCTATTATTTATGTAAATAGCACATAGATCTGCATCAGCCCAAAACATCAATTTTACATTCTTGAAAAATAACATGGAGCGAACCATATTTAATATAGTTCTGTTCATTCTTTTAGCTACACCGTTCTGTTGTGGATTATATGGCACAGTTGTTTGATGTTTTATTCCATGTTGACGAAGATAATTTTCAAATTCGTTTGAAGTGTATTCTTTTCCATTATCAGTACGTAGAGAGCCAATATGTGTTTGTGCATCATTTTCAATCCATGCATGAAAATTCTTGAAAGTTTGAAAAGCATCGGACTTATTCTTCAGTAAGTAAATCCAACACATTCTGGTGTAGTCATCAATAAATGTCATCATGTATTTGTTTCCATTTGCAGAAGCAATAGGCATAGGGCCACATAAATCTGAATGAACAAGCTCAATTTTTCTATGTGCTCTGGAGTGTGAATCATGAAATGGCTGTTTTCTATGCTTTCCTAGAATACAAGCATCACATTCCTTAGGTTTTCTAGGAATTGTAGGCAGTCCATCAACACCATTTTTCTTCAACAAACGAAGGCTTTCATAGTTTAAATGTCCAAATCTAGCATGCCATAAAAGGCTTGATAGGAATGTACCTTCATCATGATGTGAGCTGAATGCAAAGTTTTGAGCATGAGCAGATGAACCTTTCAGCTTCAAGAGTCTCCCTTCTTCTATTCCCTCCATGACAAGTGAGTGACCTGATGCTTTTATGACCTCTGCCTTGCCATCAAAAAAGTGAATTGAGTGTCCTTGCTGCCGGATTTCGACCAGGGACAGCAAGTTTCTCTTCAAATCAGGGAGGGATAGAATCTCATGTAGGATATGATCAGGAAGACCAGGCAGTTTAAGCCTGATTGTGCCAAGCCCTGATGTCTTGAGTTTGGATTTATCTTCGAAATATACTGCTCCATCAACTTTTTCAGTGAATTCTTCAAAAAAATCTCTTCTAAATGTCATGTGACATGTTGCTCCTGAATCTAGCAACCAATCATCTCTCCATGAAGTAAATGAAACATCAAATAGGTTTTCAGTTACTCCATTGTTACTATGTGCTAGAACAGAATGAGCTAATTCAGCTGGTTTACCTTTGTCTTTGTCATTAGTTTTACCTTTGTCTTGATTTGTTTGCTGCTGAGCTTTAGATTGTCTGCCCCCCTTTTCTCTGAAGTTTCTTCTTCGTCTTCTGCCATCTCTTCCTCTGGATGAATCTGAAGCATGTCTCTTTTCTCTCTGTGCCCAGTATGTAGCCTCTTTAGAAGATGAAGGGAATGTCATCTTCTTTTGAAGGATAAAAGAAAAAAAAAACTGTGCTGGAGAATCTCTTTTGAAGGAGAGAAAACAAAAATACTCTTTGCTGGAAAATATACTGAAAAAACTCTTTGCTGCAAATATACTGAATTTAAAGGACAGAAACACTTTTTGCTAAAAGACGGAATTTAAAAGGACACAAAAGCTCTTGCTAAAAACTGAATTCTGCACCAAAAATTATATATATATTTTTTGTTTTGTTTGGAAAGAAAAAAAAAATTGTATGATATGGTCGATATGGAATGGCTGTATTATAAGGTGGTGGAATGGTATATGAATATAATGAGGGGGTGGTATATGAGGAGTGGTATTAGAAGAGTGGAGGGGGTGGTTTTAATATGGTGGACAGACAACGTTGTATATGGATGGGGCGGTTTTAATATGGTGGACAGACAGTGTTGTATAAGAGCGGTATTGAATAAAATGAGGGGGCGTTTTCAATATGGTGGGCAGACAGCGTTGTATATGGACAGACAACGTTCTATTATATACAAAGGGCGTAAGTGATGTATGAGTGACAGCGTATGGTGGGAGGACTGCGTGGTAATGGTGCAACTGTATGACTGTGTTGACAACGCGGTATTATATATGGTGCAACGGACAGAGGTCGTATGACAACACGGTCAATGTAATATGGATGGCATGTTGTATGCAGAATGCATCGAATATATAACGCATCGAATATATATATTATGGTGGGATTTAAATCTGCGTGGGAGCTGTATATGGTGGGCAGAGAGGCGTTATTATAAATGGAGCGCTGTTATAAATATTGGTGGTATTTTGTAATGCAGACAGCGTATGATATGGAAGTGTGGAGGGCAGTATTATTGACAAAGTTGTGAATAATGGACAACGTATGTTAACCACAGACAGTGCAGTGGAATTCCAATCGATGCAAATGGAGCGTATGACAGCGTGGAGGGGAAATACAACATGGAGGGCATAAATATAACTGGTAAGGGAGGGGATGTTATAACAGGTGAGAAGGGCCGAACGGGGAGAGAAGCGTTGTATGGGAGGGACAGACTTGAAGTGTAACGCTGGGACCGAAGTGTGGGCAGCGTGGAGATGTGCCGAGGGACTGGGCGATGTGAGAACCAGTGCAGAGGATATATGAAGGACAGTCGACTTTGGACTGTGGACGAGGCCCTACGTAGGAGTAAGCGGTGGTAGTAGAGCATTAAGCCAGAGGGATAAGGGAATGTTGTAGCAGATTGGACACATTAAGCAGAGGAGCTGGGCGTTGTAAGGGGAAGGGATGGAGTGAGAATTTGGAAGGGAGGGTGTGAGTGGAAAGGGGAGTGTAGGTGAGGGATGTGATTGATGTGAATGAGAGAGGAGCACTGGTCGATGAGGAGTGTGAGAGGAGTGCTAGTCGATGAGGAGTGTGAGAGGCGTTGGGTAGGTGAGCGAGAAGTGAGGGCATTACAAAAAAAAACTGAAATGGCAGTGTGCAGGACTGTAGAATTTCAGAGTGGCAGGGGTTGCAATTTTCAGAATTTCAGGGTCTGCAGAATTGCAGAATCTTCAGGAGCTGCAGGAGCTACAAATGTTAGACCTGTCGATAATTGAAGAGAAAAAAAAATGTAGAAAAACAGTATAGCAATTTAGGAGCAGCAAAAAACTATTAATAAAAACTGACTGAGCAAAGGAGAGGGAGTTACACCACAGTCAGAAATGAAAATAGTGGGGTTGGCTTTGATACCATGTCAAACCAGGAGGTAACTCCTCATGTCAGAATGTGTATTAGCTGAAGAATGCATATGAATTTATACATGGAGGCGAGGCTATTGAGATTCATCTCCCAATGACTCTTGGCCTTCCTTATTTCCTAATATTAAATAATATACAATATTAAATGTGCACACCCATCCCATAGGATTAGGTGTCAACATTAGTGTTCACCTCTTCCTATCCACACTTCTCAAGGGAAGTAACCATAGCTAATTCTGTTGTTCTGTTAGGGTTTCCTCTTTCTATTTCATTTGGAATTGCCTCATCCATCTCTTTATTGGTAACAGCATGCTCCTGCAATTGGTTGATATCAAAATTAAGGTTGAGTGGGCTGTGGGGCTGCACATATTCCCTCATGTTGGCCAATATTTTGGGCAATTGGTCCTCTTGCAAAGGGCTTTGTGGTGAACTTGCAGTGGTGGTTTCGGGAGGCTCTGTTCCCTCTCTTTCATTCTCACTGCTATGATTATATTCTTCCTCTTCATAAGTATGGTAACTAACTTCTTCCTGATCATAGTAGTGAATTTCTTCCTCTACACTAGTATGAGGACTTCCTTCTTCTTCCTTAATTCCCTCTTCTTCATCATTTCCTTCTCCTGCACTACTTTGTTCCTCACCACTGGTGTGGTGGCTCATTTCTTCTTCATCGTCATAAGTGCGGTGATTACCTCTGATCCAGGTGGATATTGGTGGTCACCCGCCTATTCCACTTGGGGCTCCACCATTGTCTATTTCAGTTTTTCAGTTTCGGCACAGTTTACTATTTTTAGCAGTTTTTCAGGTCCTAAACTTTCGGAGCAGTTTTGAGGCCCTAAACGACGTTTTCTGGGAAAACAAAGAGCAACATGGGTCCATGGACCGATGTTGCTCGTTCCAAATTTGTAGTCCTTAGATAGATCTTTCTAACGAGGTATGGTACGCGTCAAACAGAGATCACATGCCAAAGTTACGCCCCTGGGAAGTTGAAACACCAATTTACCCAAACGGGGCCCATAGTTTTGGCGCTTCATCTCCTAGGGTTAGGGTTGTTAGCGCTCAAATCTACCTTAGGCTGAAATAAGGTAAAACTCAAGGCTACATCAAACCACGCTCAGCCTCGTAGCTAGCCCTACGAGGACAAGAGAGGGCTCTCTCCGGGTCTATCTTGGAAAAAGGTTTTCAGAGGGGCTGAGATGACTTATAATGAACAAGGAATACTGATTTTAGGCTAGTAAAGAGATAGGAAAGTTTGATTTTGATTTTTTGGGTTTTTGTTGGAGAAATGGGAAAAACAATTTTTGGGTCCGGGGATAAGGCCAGATCTTTGCAGAATTCGAGTTGGGGCGAGGTAGGCAGTAGTCTTGATGCTTTTGATTGGGTATATGGATAGATCAGAATGACAAGGAGCTGAAGAGGGCAAAGAAGAACTTGGATCCTCTCCAAAGAGGCGAAAACATGTAAAACTAAACGAATTCAAAGGCAGAGCACTGTAAACAATGGATTCAACCTCATCTACTCATTCATTTAGTTTCAGAAGCATAAGAAGAGATGGCATACATTAAACATGAAATAACTTACAATAAAATGAGAGAAAACACCATCAAGAACTGAAAGCCACAAGAATCCCAACAGGTGCTGCAAAACCTCTGATCTTTCCTTAGCCAAAATATGAAAAATATGTACAATAGTGTGCCAAAAGTTTCCCAAGAGTCCAACCTGTAGAATGTATCAAAAATTACAATATATAGATCACTCTAACCCCTTCCCATGCCTCTAGGGGTCGAATTCCTTCTTCAGGGATCAGTTTCAACCAAATTCTAATCAAGGAGCTAAAATCTAGGCAACTAACAACTTGCCTCTAAAAGAGTGGAAACTGATTCATTTACATGATTTTCACTTTTTTGAGAGTGAATCTTCTAGAATAGGTAAAATTAAGCCAAAGTTACATGCCAACCATCAATTTACATTATGAAAACCCAAAAATTTCATCCACAAGAAAAACTGGTCCCAACTGGCCGAAATTCTGAGCTGGAAGTTGAAAAATCAGCCAAAAATCTATGTGGGTAGCGCGCCTGAGCTATATGGGTAGCGCGCCTTTCAGCCTTATTTTGAGGCACTTCCCGGCATCCAAATTGAGCTCATGATAGCTCTTTGGAAAGCCCTGGATGTTGGCTATCCAACCCAAGTGGAAGTTCTCAAAGTTGAGCTCATTTTCCCCTCCAAAACTTCATTCTCCCAGAAGTACTTCCTGCTGGTGCAAAAGGTGGCAGCAAGGTGGTTTTCATGGTGTTTTTGAGCCTTTTGACCATCCAGAATCTGATGAAATGCTTCAACAATTCCTGAGAATGCATAACTTACAATGAAAAATCCAAAAATGCAAATATTTCCTTCAACAAGTGTCCCAAAAAAAAGTGAGCACATCGACGCGCTACCCGTATAGCAGAAAAATCTGTTTTTGGACCAAAATATTTCAAAATGACAAAACTTTCTCCGAATTTACTCAAATACAGAGCGAAGACCCTCCATCATGTATCATGCCCAACCAAAAATCCTTGGCCAAAATCCGGAGTGGATCAGGCCTTTTTCGCCGTTTTAGTGCTTCGCTCAACCTCCTCTTCAGAATCTTCATTCTCGCTTTGCAGACATGCATGCGAGCCCAATAATGACCTTTCATGTGGCGAAGCATGTATTTTTCTCTATTGGCCTTCTCAATCAACTTCTCCAAATGAATGTTAACCCGTGTGAGTACAGAATCTCGATCAATTGGTGTCATGTCGCCGGGTCTCTTCCGGGCCAATTGTCGATCTTCACGGATTCGTCGCAGCTCATAAAGTTCGTGCTCATCCTCCAGTTGTTTGTTACACTGATCCAGGTAGTTTATCACCCACTGAGCCCTCTGCAATTTCTCTTTCAGCATGTCATTCTCGGCCCTCTGCTCCTGGATGATCTCTTTCAGTTTCAAGCTAGGAGAGCTCGCATCAACATCAATGATCGTGAAATCCGTGACCTGGCCTCCTAATGGGCCCTCATCATGCATGGGCTTCTTTCCCCTGTCCTGGATCTGTACCTGTGCTGAAGAAGAAGGCGAGACTCCTTCCACATCATGTGGAGATAATACTCGCTCTACTGATGGAGTCGGCAAGACCCCTTCCACCCCAGGTGGAGATAATACTCGCCGTGTAGCTGCAAATAAGGCCCTGTGGCCTCGCTGGTATGTCACATACAATGGAGCACTGATATGCTCAATCTCAGGAATGTCAGGCTGGTGTGAAGGCTCTCCCGCATCATGAACTACCTCGGGAGGCGGCTGTGGCGCTGTGAAAAAGTCACGGGAGATGAAATCCTCCCAAGTGATGCCCTGTTGTGTCAACTGATGTAACACTATGATCTTGATCAGATCGTAATGATATATACTTCTATGCTGCTGTGCTGGGCTCTTCTTCTGTACAAAAATCATCATCTTCTCTATGTTGCGATACATGAAGTACGGAATGTTCATCATACGTACCCTCGTGAAGTGCATCAACAAACGGACATGGTACGCAAAGAGACGCGAGAATCTGCCCTCGCAACTGAAATACCGAATGATGAGTTTCATCAATGGTGCAAACTCATCCTTCAGGAATCTGAAAGGAAAAACCCTGCTCAGGTGCCTCATATACCCAGGTTTGATGTATGGCTCATAGTGTAATTTCTCTAACTGCTGACGTTTGTTCCATTCCTCTCCTATATTTGGTATCCCGGTGGCCTAAGCAATAGTCTCTGGTGACAGAATGAAATCTACTTCGGCGAGGTTTACACGGCCATCATGTAAATGTAGAACAAATAGACGAGCTAGTTCACGATGATGCTGGTTTTGTGAAATCATCTCACAGTATTGGAAACATGAATGACGCTGAAAACAATCCATTGCAAGCGGGCAAGCCTGCAATTGAGCCAAAGAAGTAGGCTCCTCCCTGAGATGCTTACCACCTTTGCCACCTTTGTGAGGCCTCCGTGGCACATTACCCTCTGCTGTGGAATCACTGTCAGACTCCTGCTCATAAACTGAATCTGTCTCTGACATGGCTTTGAAAACAAGATATTTGCAATATGGATGCTGATATAGGTGCAGTGAAGGCAAAATTTTAATGTATGTTCAAAACCCAATAAATGTCACACATGTACCCAAGTATCACAGGAGAAAAAAATCATAATGAGGATGGCTCTATTTTAATGGCATAAAAACTATCACTGTTTTGATCACAAGTAAGTTTGACAAATGAGTACCAAATGCAAATGTATGGTACAACTTTATAATGATGGCCAAAATTTGTCAAAGGAGCAAACAAATATGGGACTGTGTTTTATCAAATGGAGAATAGGAACAACATGACAATGATCATAGTGAAACAAATGGCCATTACAGTGGTAATAGAATGATGATGACAGCAGCGGTGATATTATGGTGATGGAGGATATAGACTAGTCAACATAAGACTATGTAAAAACATGAAAGGACATGACAGCAGTGATAAGATGATAAACTAAGGGCGTGAGGATGATGTACACAACGTGCTAGGGCATGAGCATATCTACCATTCACAAAAGTTTTCAAACCCTTCACAAGACTGTCCATATATATTCAAAACCCTTAAGGAATAAATCTGCATATAAATGTAGGGTTCATACATTTCTCTTCAACCAAGGCTTGTTTCCCAACATCAATAACACCACAATCATGCTAAAAATCTACTGAGCAATGATAAAAACCTGTTTGCAAGTTGCTGGAGCCGATTTGATACGAAACTGGGCGCAAGACAACAATTTTCTGGGCTCTGTCGCTGTATGGGTAGTGCCCCTGCCCAATGGGTAGCGCGCCTCAAGTGGGTAGCGCCCGTGTTAATTAACACTGGCTGTGGCGTTTAAGTGGGTAGCGCGCACCATGTGGGTAGCGCGCACTCCGTATGGGTAGCGCGCACTCCAAACACTGTCCACGGTTATGAAAACACGGCTTCGGCCTTCAAGAACTCAAATTCGACTTCTGCCTTGCGGATTACTTGCAAATGACTTTGTTTGCCATGTTTTATACATGAAGAAAATATCTCATCAAATCAGATTTCATTTCAAATTTGTTTGATAACCCACTTTCATAATGTTTCTGCACTTTGACATTTGATCTTTTAATACAATGCTTCTCCTTTGGCTTTTCTGAGTTTTTGGACTGATAACTTTGCTGTCTTTTGCAGGGATCCGGCACTTGGCTTAGGAAAAGATCAAAGGCTTGCACTGAAGCTTCTTATGATGAAACAAATACAATTATTACAAACATGAAATTAGACAATTTCTAGTTCCAAAACAGAGTTTTGGACTAGAAATGTCTTCAAATACTTATGATAATAAAAATATGAAACGAGAACTTTTTGGAACCAACCTCATGGCCTGCGGGCTTTATGACATGTATGCAAAGAACATGAAAACCCTAGACTATAAGACTAAAGACTCTTTTTTAATGAAAACAATCATTAATGACCATGAATGAAATGACGATGAACTTCAGTGATTTTTGAGGAATTTCTAAATAGCCCTGCAGGTATAAGCATGAGGAAAAACATGACAACCAGACCCCCTCGTCAGTCAATGGCATGCTCCTAGCGAAATGAAACGAAGTGGAACAAGTGAGACACCTAAGAATGATATGCAAAAAGAGAAATAATCTCTGACAGAGGGTTGTAAGGACCGACTCTAACATTGGCTCCAATGGGGAGGGTGGCTCCATGGAGATGCCAAGAACGGCAGATCTCTGGGAGAGGCAGACAGTGCCTTCATCCATTGGGTGATGGAGTCATTATTTCGACAGAGAACTCAAAACTCTTGATACATTTATTAACTGTAAACTTGACTGAAAAGTGACTGAAACTTGACCAAAAATGACTTGACTCTAAAACTAAAAAGACTGATAAAACTAACTTGACAAACTTCAAACCAACCAACCTCCATCTCCAGAATTATAGCCTTCACTCCGGGCCCCAGACTGAAGATGAGAGATCAGTACACACTTGCAATAAAACAGAAGTAAAACGATATATACAATGATGATGAAATCAGCAGAAAATACTCAGAAGTGGTATCGTTTCAGCAACCGACCATTGATCGGTCCTCCAGGACAATCATCTCCATTCATTTCCTTGAGAAGAAAGGCGTTTTGACCACGATACGCTGCAATCTTAAAAGGACCCTTCCATAGGTTTTCAAATTTACCGTGCTTTCCCTTATCTTCATTCCGAGCATCCCATCTCAAAACTACCTCATCCAACTGAAACTTATCTGCTTTTTCCTTTTTGTCGTAGATCTTCTTTATGCGCTCCTGCAACTTGAAAGTATTTTGAAATACCTCCTCCCGTGTCTGCTGTAAATGAATCATCTAGTTAATCCTCCACTGCATGGGATCTTCCTCACTACTAGCTTCCTGAAGCAATTTGACCACCAGGACAGCAAGTGAAGTAGGAAAAACCGTGTCTATCCCGTACACCAGCTCGAAAGGAGACATGCCAATAGAATTTTTCTGACTTACTCTATCAGCCCACAGTGCATTCACTAATTTCTTGTGCCAGCCCTTTTTGTTGATTTCCAGCAATTTCTTAATGATATTCACCAAGGACTTATTTGAGGATTTCGCCAAGCCATTCCCTTGTGGATGGTAGGCAGTAGAATGTCCCAAGTTGATATTGTACTTATAACAAAATTCAACCATCCTCTTAGACTTGAAGGCCACTGCATTATCTGTGATTATTTTACTAGGACACCCAAAACGTGACAGAATATTGTTTTCAAGAAAAGAGATAATTACTGTATTTGTGGCCTGTCGAGTGGGAATCGCTTCGATCCACTTTGTGAAGTAGTCCGTAGCTGTCAATATCCATCTATGCTGTCCAGAAGATGCTGGGTGGATTTCCCCAATAAAATCCAATCCCCATTGCTGGAATGGTGCACTAACTTCAATTGGTTTGAGAGGCAAAGGCTGTAATTTTTGCTTCCCTTCGAAAATTTGACACTCGTGACAATTCTTAACAGCCTTGTATACATCGAAAAACAAAGAAGGCCAATAATACCCTGTCCTTAGAATCTTATTCGCTGTGGTCTTCCAAAACAAATGGCCTCCGCAGTCACCTCTGTGAAATTCCTCCAAAACTCTTTTGGCTTCCTCCTCTACCAAAAAATTCAACAACACTCCCCCAGGGTCTTTCCAATACAATGCAGAATTCAGAATGCAAAATTTTGCAGCTCTCAACTTCAATGTTCTACTCTTATTTCTAGGCATCCCGGGAGGTGGAGATAAATTCTGAAGCACGTATAAAATGTCAGCATACCAAGGGGAAGAAACAAAAATATCAGATACCTGAACTGACGTACTTTCCTCATCTGCATCGGACATGGCAGCAATCAAATTTATATCTAGAGCATGCAGATTTGTTTCAGCCATGAGCTTGGCGAGTCCTTGTCCTTTAATCAGCTTGGTTGGTTTAATCTCCACATCGTATTCTAACAACGCAGCGATCCACTTCCCCCATCTTCCCTCTGGATCTGCCTGTACCAAAACATCTTTCACTGCTGCATTAGGAACGTATGCTATAATGTGGGAATGCAGTATATACACACAGAAATCTTTCAAGGCCTTTACAAGCGCAAGTTCTTGTTTCTCAATAATGTTGTATTTCAATGCTCCGTCCCTTATAATCCGACTGAAAAAAGAAATGGGCTTCTCAACTCCATCCCTTTTTTGCATTAAAACAGCTGCCAATGTGTGCTCAGAAGCAAAAGAAAACAAAATGAAGTCTTGTGTGTAGTCCGGGATGATTAAAATAGGGGCTGAAGAAAGAGCTAACTTTACCAAATTGAATGATTTCACTGCCTCTTCTGTCCACTTTACCTGACTGTCCTTTTTCAGCATGTTCGTGATTTCTCTAAGATGCTCTGCAATATTTGGAATGAAATGATGCAGAAAATTCATTTTACCATTAAATGACTGTATTTATTTCTTGTTCCGGGGCTGTTCAATCTGCTGTATGGCTTCAACACGTGCAGGGTCAACACGAATGCCATGTTTCGATATGATGTGGCCAAGGAGCTTGCCTTCATCCATGGCAAAACGACTCTTTTTCGGATTCAGCGAAATGCCATATTTTCTGCACTTCTGGAAAACAACTTTCAAATGATATAAATGTTCCTCATCAGAATTTGAAAACACAGTTAAATCATCAAGGTAAACAACCAAAAATACATCTTTCTCGTTGGCAAAAGCTATGTCCATTACACACTGAAAGGTGGCACCTGCATTCTTCAAACCAAACGGCATTTTTGCATAATGAAACGTTCCCCATGGAGTGGTGAATGCAGTCTTGTCACGATCATCTTCATGCACTAAGATTTGATTATAACCTGAATATCCGTCGAGTAGTGACATCCTTGATGCTCCAACTACTCGCTACAAGATATGGTCCATTTTTGGCAGCGGATAATTGTCTTTTAATGACACCTTATTCAAATTTCTGAAATCGATACATAAACGGATCTCACTTATTTTCTTTCTCACGGGCACCAAATTTGATATCCAATCTGAAAATCGGATAGGCATAATGATTCCTGACTTATACAACCTGTTTACCTCTTTTTCAATCGATGGTAACAGCTTTGGATTGATTCTCCTCAACTTTTGACGAAAAGGCTTCTGATTTGGTTTAATGGGGATAGTATGCTGAATGATATTAGTGTTGTATGTTTTTAGATCTGAGTAATCCCACGCAAAAGCATCAGAAAATGAAGACAACAATTTCACATACTCAGCCCTTACCTTTGGTGACAATGACTTTGATAACTTAACCATCTTGGGATTCTCAGCTGTCCCAATATTTACCTCCTCAACACCTTTTTCAGTTGGCCTCAATGTCAGTTTGCAGGCTACATCATCTTGGTCAAACAGTTCTTCCAAAGGAATCAATCCCTTAGGAATGATGTTATCTTTAAGTTGCAGCACTTCCATTTGGTTTATTTGTATGTCATCATTACCATCATCATGTTCTGTATCTATTGAGGTGTCTTTAAACTTACCCTTATTCTGCAGAAAGTCACTAATCTCCTCGTCATCCTGAAAGACTTGCCAACATCGCTGATTGTCTAGAACGGTGGGGCGATGTTTCACATGAATCTCGAACTTGTTGCTGGAATTCATTGGAATTTTTAAATTGCTTGCTGCCTTAGCAAGTCCATCAGCAACACCATTTTATATGCGAGGCACACATGTCAAAGTATGATAAGAAAATAACTTCAGAATGTCTAAAACTGCATTACGGTAAGCCCTCATGCGAGGATGCTTGGCCTGAAACTCACCTTTAACTTGCTTTATCACCAACTCTGAATCACCATATACTGCAATTCTTTTCACTTTCATCTTTCTAAGAATCTTAAGGCCAGCAATTGGAGCCTCATATTCCACTTCATTATTAGAACAGTCAAATGCTAGCTTGTAGGAACACACTCTCACATTGCTTGGAACCTTATCCGGAGCGGAAAATGGACTACGAATCCAAACACCAATTCCAGCACTGTCACTACCCACTGCGCCATCAAAATCCATGGTCCAAAGACCATCTTCATCGTCCTCTAAATGCTGAAATTGCACCAGCTCTGTTTTTTCTGTTTGCTGCCCATTGTCTTTAGCTGATTGCTCCACAGTAGCTTGTTTTTCTCTTCTTTCCTTTTGCAGAACTTCTCTAAAATTATCAGTGATTTCTGGTATATCTTCCGCCTGAACTAATTGACTATCTATATCATTAAAACTATCAGCAAGCAACACAAACGACTCTAAGTCAGTATGTACATAATTTACAGGATGATTGATTGGCTTCTCTTTGCTAGTTATCATGTATTTCATCTTCTGCTCTCGATATAACTTTCTCATTTGAACGAAGACTGGAATTGTCGCATAAGAGAAATCTAACTGAAGTGTGCCTTTCAACTTTGCCCCCCAAGATCTTGAAAGGAGCATCCCAAATCGCGGAGGAATGTCCGCCACCACCACATCCATCAAGACATTCTTCGCTGGAATTTGATCTAAGCTTACAACCAAATCTTTGATGAGTCCTATACACCTCACACGGCTGGAATCAAATGAATACAAATCATGATATTTTCTTGTGATGTCTAGTCCCAACTTTTCCATGATCACCTTTGGCATCAAATTGTGCGAAGCACCCGAATCGAACATGGCATTGTGCAAAACATATTCATGCAACCTCAAACTGATATAAAAGGGAGGAACATCACTGTCAGGGGACTCACCATCTAATGCAGGCCCGAAAATCAATTCTGGCTGATCATCCTCAACATTTACCGTATCGAACATTGGATCAAAGTTCAGAATTTTGGAGACTTGACCGCGGTAGCTGCTATTCTTCATGATTTTTGTCAAAGGAATAGATATTTTTAATTTGGAAATTTCATTTTCCAAACTAAATGCTGAAACTTTTTCGACTTCTTTGACCAGAAATTCCTTCTTTTCAGCCTTATCTTTCACTATGTTTGGCTGATTTACCTTCTCTGCTGATGATACTTTACTAGCTGCGGGATCAATTGTCTCTTTTCATTTCTTCTGTGGTATCGGTGAATCCGTCTTCGATGCTGAAGCTTCTTTTCGTTTCTAAATTGGATTTATGGGCACATCTTGGTTTCTCAATGAGTATTGCTTTTGTTGGGCGGAAAAAGCATTCAAATATCCTCTTTGGTAATCATCTGACTCTTCCTCTAAATCTGCATCATTTGCTAAAATGAAATCTTCATCTTTCTGTGCAGCTGAACTTTCTCCATATTCTTCATCCTCAGTAATGTAAATAGGCAGATCGTCGGGAGTAAAGAAATGATTCTGCTCACCTGCTACATCATCATCATCGTCTGAATCTTGACTCACAAAATTCTGCAAAAGAGGTGTTTTAATCTACTGCTGGGCTGCCGGCTCTTGTGGTCTTTGTTCACGCTGCTTTATTCTCTGTGGCTGATGCTGGCCATGATAATTTGGATTCTGAATCTGCGTTTCTGGTTTGTCAAGTGTCATCCTTTTGAACATTTTTTCCATCTCACGAAGCAAGTGCTGTTCGGATGTAGATGTGGAAGGCTCTTCCTTTATAATCACTCTTTTCTCTGCTTTCAACCGTGCTCTTTTATCGTTCAGATTCGCCTCAACACTAACGGCAATCTTCTGCATATCTTCTAAGGTAGGCGGATCTCTGTCACGTAGCGAATAAGCCATCTCCAGATCGAAACCATCCGGGAATTTAAGAAGAGCTGACTTTTTTTACGGTCTTAAGTCATATGGAATTGCATTATACACTGTATTGAATCTGATAATATAATCCTGAACGGACTCACCAGGATTACGCTTGATGTTTGTATACTCTGAAGTGATCTGCAGCGGATCTTTTTTCATCTCCCATCGATCTAGAAACTGTGTCTGAAGGTCTTGCAATGTATTGATACTTCTGGCCTGTAGAGCTCTGAACCATTTACGAACCTCTCCTCCAAAAGTCTGGGCAAACAATCTCATTGAAACATTTTCTGCATCAACTTCATGCAGGTCCAAAAATTTTGTCATCCGGACAATATGCTGCTGAGCTGATATACTCTGTGGTGTGCCATCAAATATGGGAATCTTGCTCTGGTAATCAGCAGGTATAGGATCTAAATTGGCCGGCAAAGTAAGAGGTGCAAATCTGGCTGCCATGACTCTTGGCGGATTTATAATCTGCTGTCTCGAAGAAACAGGAGGACTGGGAGCAGTAGGTGAACGAGGTGTATGCGGTGGAGACGAAGGAGAAACTACTGTTGATTGCTGATCAGAAATCTCAGGCTGAACGGGAATGGTAGGGATGAAGGAAGGTTCAGTGGGAATCCGTGAACTAGATGCAACTTCAGATGGTCCAAGAGTTTGTGAAGCAGATTCAGTGAATTCGGGAATGTTGGTAGCCACAATGGAATTTTGCAAATATCTGTCCAAGTGATATGAAACAAATCTGAATTGCAAATCTTCAAAAAACAATGGATCCGGAACTAATCTTGATAACTTAGTTTCAGAAAAATTAACAAATAAGGATGTTTCAAATCATTCATCAAAACGAATTTCGTCAACATATATAATTTTCACAGGACAGGATGCAGATCTAGAAAGGGATCTGGAACTTCCAGAACTCTCTTGACTTTCTCTTTCAGAACTTTCTTGACTTGCTTGTCTTCTAAGAATCCTAGGAATCATATTTGGATTTTCAAATATCGTTGGTGGATTAGGGTCAGGATTTGACCTAGTATTCCTTCTTGAAGCCAGTGTATTGATCTTCTCGGGAAAAATTTCAAGAAACACAATCAATTATCTTCAGCCTATCAACTTCTAGACTCAATCATCCAAAAGTCTAGAATGAAAAAGTATACTGGGGTGATTTGCAAATCAAGTGCTGCATTCACAAGCTTACCGGAGATCGACTGAAGCAGCGTTTATCTACTTCCGCTTATGCATGGCAAAAGCGTTTCGAAAGCTACTTGGCGTGACTTCAGACTCCGTCTAAGACTCATGAAACAAACACATCAACAATCAAACCATTGAGAGATTCCCTAGTATGGTCGCCACTATGTTAGTGCTCAAATCTACCTTAGGCTGAAATAAGGTAAAACTCAAGGCTACATCAAACCACGCTCAGCGTCGTAGCTAGCCCTACGAGGACAGGAGAGGGCTCTCTCCGGGTCTAGCTCGGAAAAAGGTTTTCAGAGGGGCTGAAATGACTTATAATGAACAATGAATACTGATTTTAGGCTAGTAAAAAGATAGGAATGTTTGATTTTGATTTTTTGGATTTTTGTTGGAGAAATGGGAAAAACAATTTTTGGGTCCGGGGATAAGGCCAGATCTTTGCAGAATTCGAGTTGGGGCGAGGTAGGCAATAGTCTTGATGCTTTTGATTGAGTATATGGATGGATCAGAAAGACAAGGAGCTAAAAAGGGCAAGGATGAACATGGATCCTTTTCAAACAGGCGAAAACATACAAAACCAAATGAATTCAAAGGCAGAGCACTGTAAACAATGGATTCAACCTCATCTACTCATTCATTTAGTTTCAGAAGCATAAAAAGAGATGGCATACATTAAACATGAAATAAATTACAATAAAAAGAGAGAAAACACCATCAAGAACTGAAAGCCACAAGAATCCCAACAGGTGCTGCAAAATCTCTGATCTTTCCTTAGCCAAAATATGAAAAATATGTACAATAGTGTGCCAAAAGTTTCCCAAGAGTCCAACCTGTAGAATGTCTCAAAAATTACAATATATAGATCAATATAACCCATTCCCATGCCTCTAGGGGTCGAATTCCTTCTTCAAGGATCAGTTTCAACCAAATTCTAATCAAGGAGCTAAAATCTAGGCAGCTAACAACTTGCCTCTAAAAGAGTGGAAACTGATTCATTTACATGATTTTCACTTTTTTGAGAGTGAATCTTCTAGAATAGGTAAAAGTAAGCCAAATTTACATTCAAACCATCAATTTACATTATGAAAACCCAAAAATTTCATCCACAAGCAAAACTGGTCCCAACTGGCCGAAATTCTCAGCTGGAAGTTGAAAAATTAGCCAAAAATCTATGTGGGTAGCGCGCCTGAGCTGTATGGGTAGTGCACCTTTCAGCCTGATTTTGAGGCACTTCCCAGCATCCAAATTGAGCTCATGATATCTTGTTGGAAATACCTGGATGTTGGCTATCCAACCCAAGTGGAATTTCTCAAATTGGAGCTCATTTTCCCCTCCAAAACTTCATGATCCCAGAAGTACTTCCTGCTGGTGCAAAAGGTGGTAGCAAGGTGGTCTTCATGGTGTTTTTGAGCCTTTTGACCATCCAGAATCTAATGAAATGCTTTGGAAATGCCTGAGCATGCATAAATTACCGTGAAAAACCCAAAAATGCAAAGATTTCCTTCAACAAGTGTCCCAAAAAAAAGTGAGCACATCGACGCGCTACCCGTATAGTGGAAAAATCTGTTTTTGGACCAAAATATTTCAAAATGACAAAAATTTCTCCGAATTTACTCAAATTTGGAGCGAAGACCCTCCATCATGTATCATGCCCATTCAATGAAGCCTCGGCCAAAATCCGGAGTGGATCAGGCCTTTTCCGCCGTTTTAGTGCTTCGCTCAACCTCTTCTTCAGAATCTTCATTCTCGCTTTGCAGACATGCATGCGAGCCCAATAATGACCTTTCATGTGGCGAAGCATGTCTTTGTCTCTGTTGGCCTTCTCAATCAACTTCTCCAAATTAATGTTAACCCGTGTGAGTACAGAATCTCGATCAATTGGTGTCATGTCGCCGGGTCTCTTCCGGGCCAATTGTCGATCTTCACGGATTCACCGCAGCTCATAAAGTTCGTGCTCATCCTCCAGTTGTTTGTTATGCTGCTCCAGGTAGTTTATCACCCACTGAGCCCTCTGCAATTTCTATTTCAGCATGTCATTCTCGGCCCTCTGCTCCTGGATGATCTCTTTCAGTTTCGAGCTAGGAGAGCTCGCATCAACATCAATGATCGTGAAATCTGTGACCCGGCCTCCTGATGGGCCCTCATCATGCATGGGCTTCTTGCCCCTGTCCTGGATCTGTACCTGTGCTGAAGAAGAAGGCAAGACCCCTTCCACATCATGTGGAGATAATACTCGCTCTGCTGATGGAGTCGGCAAGACCCCTTCCACCCCGGGTGGAGATAATACTCGTCGTGTAGCTACAAATAAGGCCCTGTGGCCTCGCTGGTATGTCACATACAATGGAGCACTGATATGCTCAATCTCAGGAATGTCAGGCTGGTGTGAAGGCTCTCCCGCATCATGAACTACCTCGGGAGGCAGCTGTGGCGCTGTGAAAAAGTCACGGGAGATGAAATCCTCCCAAGTGATGCCATGCTGTGTCAACTGATGTAACACTATGATCTTGATCAGAGCGTAATGATATATACTTCTATGTTGCTGTGCTGGGCTCTTCTTCTGTAAAAAAATCATCATCCTCTCTATGTTTCGATACATGAAGTACGGAATGTTCATCATACGTACCCTCGTGAAGTGCATCAACAAACGGACATGGTACGCAAAGAGATGCGAGAATCTGCCCTCGCAACTGAAATACCGAATGATGAGTTTCATCAGTGGTGCAAACTCATCCTTCAGGAATCTGAAAGGAAAAACTCTGCCCAAATGCCTCATATACCCAGGTTTGATGTATGGCTCATAGTGTAATTTCTCCAACTGCTGACGTTTGTTCCATTCCTCTCCTAAATTTGGTATACCAGTGGCCTGAGCAATAGTCATTGGTGATAGAATGAAATCTACCCCGGCGAGATTTACACGGCCATCATGTAAATGTAGAACAAACAGACAAGCTAGTTCACGATGAAGCTGGGTTTGTGAAATCATCTCACAGAATCGAAAACATGACTGATGCCGAAAACAATCCATTGCAAGCGGACATGCCTGCAATTGAGCCAAAGAAGTAGGCCCCTCCCTGAGATGTTTACCACCTTTGCCACCTTTTTGAGGCCTCCGTGGCACATTACCCTCTGCTGTGGAATCACTGTCAGACTCCTGCTCATAAACTGAGTCTGTCTCTGACATGGATTTGAAAAAAAGATATTTGCAATATGGATGCTGATATAGGTGCAGTGAAGGCAAGATTTTAATGTATGTTCAAAACCCAATAAATGTCACACATGTACCCAAGTATCACAGGAAAACTAAATCATAATGAGGATGGCTCTGTTTTAATGGCATAAAAACTATCACTGTTTTGATCACAAGTAAGTTTGACAAATGAGTACCAAATGCAACTGTATGGTACAACTTTATAATGATGGCCAAAATTTGTCAAAGGGGCAAACAAATATGGGACTGTGTTTTTTCAAATGGAGAATAGGAACAACATGACAATGATCATAGTGAAACAAAAGGCCATGTCAGTGGTAATAGAATGATGATGACAGCAGTGGTGATATTATGGTGGTGGAGGATATAGACTAGTCAACATAAGACTATGTAAAAACCTAAAAGGACATGACAACAGTGATAAGATGATAAACTAAGGGTGTGAGGATGATGTACACAACGTGCTAGGGCATGAGCATATCTACCATTCACAAAAGTTTTCAAACCCTTCACAAGACTGTCCATATATATTCAAAACCCTTGAGGAATAAATCTGCATATAAATGGAGGGTTTATACATTTCTCTTCAACCAAGGCTTGTTTCCAAACATCAATAACACCACAATCATGCTAAAAATCTACTGAGCAATGATAAAAAACCTGTTTGCAAGTTGCTGGAGCTGATTTGATATGAAACTGGGCGCAAGACAAAAAATTTCCGGGCTCTGTCGCTGTATGGGTAGCGCCCCTGCCCAACGGGTAGCGCCCGACAAGTGGGTAGCGCCCGTGTTAATTAACACTGGCTGTGGAACTTATGTGGGTAGCGCCCGGCAAGTGGGTAGCGCGCACTCTGTATGGGTAGCGCACACCTCCAAATACTGTCCACGGCTATGAAAACACGGCTTCGGCCTTCAAGAACACAAATTCGACTTCTGCCTTGCGGATTTCTTGCAAATGACTTTGTTTGCCATGTTTTATACATGAAGAAAATATCTCATCAAATCAGATTTGATTTCAAATTTGTTTGATAACCCACTTTCATAATGTTTCTGCACTTTGACATTTGATCTTTTAATACAATGCTTCTCCTTTGGCTTTTCTGAGTTTTTGGACTGATAACTTTGCTGTCTTTTGCAGGGATCCGGCACTTGGCTTAGGAAAAGATCAGAGGCTTGCACTGAAGCTTCTTATGATGAAACAAATACAATTATTACAAACATGAAATTAGACAATTTCTAGTTCCAAAACAGAGTTTTGGACTAGAAATGTCTTCAAATACTTATGATAATAAAAATATGAAATGAGAACATTTTGGAACCAACCTCATGGCCTGCGGGCTTTATGACATGTATGCAAAGAACTTGAAAACCCTAGACTCTAAGACTAAAGTCTCTTTTTTAACGAAAACAATCATTAATGACCATGAATGAAACGACGATGAACTTCAGTGATTTTTGAGGAATTTCTAAATAGCCCTGCAGGTATAAGCATGAGGAAACACATGACAACCAGACCCCCTCGTCAGTCAATGGCATGCTCCTAGAGAAATTCAACGAAGTGGAACAAGTGAGACACCTAAGAATGATATGCAAAAAGCGAAATGATCTCTGACGGAGGGCTGTAAGGACCGACTCTAACAAGGGTTTTGGCTTTTTAGGATTTCCCATTGTTTCTAAATGATAAATAGGCCCTCGAGCCTCATTGTAACTCATTTTAGAGGCCGGTAGCCGCCACATCTCTTCTCAGAGATAGCTACCAGTGCCCTAGCTATTTTTATTTCCATTCTGTCTGTAAGCAAATTTCAGTTCTTTGATATTAATGAAATGAAGTGTTGTTTCCGCTGCATCTCTGTATTTATGTTTATATGTTTATTCTGTTGCGTTCCTGCATAAATCTGGATCAGTGGTATCAGAGTGGTCTACTCTTTCTCGATCCTTCTTTGCATGTCCCCAATGAGGTTGGGGTATAAGGAGCTAGGGCTCGATCTGGTGGAACCTTTGCAAGATCAGCCTCGCAAACCTCGACGGACGCCCATGGGGGACGAAATGAGGGAGCAGGAGATCCTATCAAAATATTGCTCAAGGAGGCCCTCGAAAGACAAAGGAACGTGATGATGGATAACTTTGCTCAGATCCTTCAACGGCTACCCACCGGCGGCGCATCTGCATCCAGCAGCCACTCTAGAGGCGCGACTCCTTTTAAGGTACAAGTAAATTTTTACATTCCCATATTTGAGGGTCAAATAGACGTAGATGCCGTAGATAGATGGTTGAATCTGTTAGAAGGATATTTCTCGGTTCATGACTTTTCAGACCGGGAGAAGATTATTTTTGCACTCCTCAAAGCTAACCCCCATGTTAAGGACTGGTGGGAAACCTACTGTGAGAACAAGGACCAGACAGAACCCTCTCTGTTCTCGGCCGTACCAACTTGGAATTATTTCCGAGACGCCGTCAAGGAACAGTACTATCCCGTGGGGAGCTATGAGGACAAGTACATACAATGGACCACGCCGCGACAACAAAGGGATCAAGATGTGCATGAGCTGACGAATCTGTTCCATACCCTGCGCACAAAGTTGGGTATCAAAGATTCAGAGAAACATCTGGTGCTAAAGTATCGCAACTGTCTGCACAGATACATTCAAGAGGAAATGGAGTTCCTCGACATCTCCTCGCTTGGTACGGCATACCGGTATGCTGCCAAGATTGAGCAGAAATTCAAGCAGAAGAAGCGAGACTTTGGATTTGCGAATCAAAAGCAAGGGAAAGGTGCTTCCAAACCGCAAAACAAAGGACAGAACCAAGGCATGGCGGCTAAAGACAACTCATCGAAGCCATAAGAAAAGAACAGCACCGCAAAGCCAAAGAAGGACACGGGAAAGTGGTGTGAGTTCCATAAGAGCTCCACTCACAACACAAGTGAGTGTCGGGCCAAGCAGTCGCTAATGGCCGAGATGAGGGCTTCTGAGTCAGATGCATGCTCCGACTCCGAATCAGAACCTGAAAAGGGGAATGAAAAAGGGAAACAGATTATTGATGCGGAGCCCAACGCCACTGTTGCCACTGCAAAGGTCCAGAAGGAGGAACCGGAAGACCCAGAGGAGGAGGAACGTCTCTTCCACTCCCAGATGTGGGTAAAGGGCTCCCCTGTACAGTTCATTGTCGACAATGGGAGCCAAAAGAACCTAATTTCAGCAGACGCTGTGAAGCGGTTGGGCTTGCCGACCACAGCTCACCCACATCCATACACCATCGGGTGGCTTCACCAAGGACGAGATCTCCGCGTCAGCCGGCAGTGTCGCCTTCCCTATAGCATCAAGCCCTTCAAGGATGAGGTATTATGTGACGTTGCTCCTATTGATGTTTCTGATGTATTATTAGGACAACCATACTTGTGGAAGCGTCATGCTGTGTATGAGTCTCGACCTCGTGCTGTTATTGTTACTTTGGGAAACAAGTTGTACAGGATACCAGAGGTACCACCTCCTGCCGCTATCTCTTTGGTTACTGCAAAACAATGCAGTAAGCTCATTTCCCAAACCAGGAAATTCGTTTTCCTGATGATCCGCCCCCAGGGCAAGAAGAAGACTGTGGCCACGACCTCCAGACAGGGCTCCTCTACACAACAAAAACAAATGGATAAGGTTGTGGAGGAGTACGGGGACATATTCACCTCACCCACAGGGGTTCCTCTGCACTGTCAGGTCAAGCACCCGATTGATCTGACCCCCGGTGCGCCGCTACCTAATGGACTGATCTATCGGCGCTCTGTTCCGGAGAATGATGAAATCAAGAGGCAGATTCAGGAGCTGTTGCAGAAAGGTCACATCAAACCAAGTTCATCACCCTGTGGGAGCCCGATCGTGTTGGTACAGAAGAAGGATGGGACGTGGAGACTCTGTATTGACTATCGGGCGCTGAACAAGATCACTGTCCGGAATAGGTACCCAATCCCACGGATTGATGACCTTCTGGACCAACTAAAAGGTGCAAAATATTTTAGCAAGATCGACCTGAAGTCTGGGTATCACCAGGTACCAATTGAACCCTCCGATGTGTGGAAGACTACCTTCAAAGCCAAGGAAGGCCTTTTCGAATGGCTGGTCATGCCTTTCGGGTTGACGAATGCTCCCACCACCTTCATGAGGATGATGGATGACATCTTGCAGCCATTCACCAACTCATTTGTAGTGGTGTACTTGGATGATATTCTGATCTTCAGCCAGACTTGGGAAGAGCACCTTCACCACATCCGACAAGTCCTCCAAACACTGCGGCAACACAAGTTGTGTGCCAATTTGGAGAAGTGCACTTTTGGCATGACCCAGGTTCAATATCTGGGATACATTATCGATGAAAGGGGGGTGCATGTGGATCCAGCCAAGATCCAAGTCATTCAGGATTGGCCAGCCCCGACTACTATAACAGAGCTTCGCAGCTTTCTGGGTCTTGCTAATTTCTACCGTAGATTCGTGTTGGGATTCTCTCATATCACTTGGCCCTTGAGTCAAGTCACCAAGGGAGGAGCAAGAGAAAAAAAATTTTGGTCAGAACCTCAACAGAAGGCGTTCACAGAACTGAAAAACCGCCTCTGTTCTGCCCCAGTGCTCACTTTACCAGACTTGCAACAGCCATTTGAGATCGAGACAGATGCCTCCGACTATGCTATTGGGGCAGTTCTTACTCAACAGGGACATCCAGTGGCATTTCACAGTGAGACATTGTCTGACACAGTTCGCAAGTACCCCACATATGACAAAGAAATGTACTCCATTGTGCAAGCTTGTCGACAATGCAAGCATTACATTTTGGGGAAGGAAACAATCATCCATACAGACCACAGGCCCCTGCAGTTCATACAGACACAAGGGAAGTTGCAGAATGATCGCCATCAGAAGTGGTCTACATATCTGCAACAGTTTCATTTGAACATCAAGTGTAAGAAGGGTAGCACCAATCATGTTGCAGACTGCCTCAGCCGACCACCGATCGTGGCGCTCACCACTGTGCTCAACTCTTGTGGGCACGAGACTTCTGATTGGCCGCTTCTCTATGAGAGTGACCCAGAATTCGGCCAAACTTACAAGGCACTCTCGGGGGGTACGCAAGTTCCAAATTTTCACCTCCAAGATGCACTTTTATGTCACATGGGACACCTTTGTGTTCCTTCAAGCGAGCGTGCCAAGATGATATGGGAAGCACACTACAGTCGAGTCGCTGGGAATTTCGGGATTGAGAAAACAGTAGCAATCCTGCAGAAGTATTTCTACTGGCCGAACCTTCGAAAGGATGTCGAGAAGCACATCAGATCCTGCACTGCTTGTGCCATTGCCAAACCGTCCATGAAGAAGCAAGGCCTATATACTCCTCTACCTACCCCTAGTCGACCTTGGGAATCCATCTCCATGGATTACATGTCAGGCCTGGCTTCTACTAAGCAGGGAAATGACTGTGTTTTCGTGGTCGTCGATAGATTCTCGAAGATGGCCATTATGGCGGTCTGCAAGAAGAATATCACAACAGAAGCCACTGCTAAACTCTTCTTTGAACGAGTGTGGGTGCACTTTGGGATCCTTCTACTCATCATATCAAATCGGATAGCAAAGTTCCTCATCACATTTGGCTGTACCTTCCGGTCGATGTTGGATACCAAGCTCACTAAGTCCACGCGCCTTTCATCCCCAAACGATGGCCGTACGTGTCGTCAATGTAATGATCGTAATAATATTCGCGCATGTACACCAAAGCATCCACGCACATGGGACGAGAGCTCTCCTTATATACAAATATAGTTATAATCGTTTCCAGCGCGCTCAATCGTCATAGCCTCCTTCTTCTTGTGTGGCTTGGGATTCCAAACACTATGTCCCATTGACATAGCCATGCCGTCCTCAATAGAAGGCATTCACAAAACTGAAAAACCGCCTTTGTTCTGCCCCAGTAGCTTCATCGAGCGCATTCAACACATCCGCCAACAGGTTCATGATATATTGGAGAGGGCCAATGCCAAGTACAAGCAACGCCATGATCAACACTGGGTGCCACACAACTTCCAGGTGGGTGACAAAGTATGGCTACATTTGCAGAAGGAGCGCCTCACTGGACCCCACAACAAGCTTCGCCCGCTCCGATACGGGCCGTACACCATCACCAAGGCTATAGGGAACAATGCATTCGAGCTCAGTATTCCACCATTCCTTGGTCTGCACCCAGTCTTTAATGTGGATCACCTTCGTCCTTACTTCTCACCTCTACTGGACACCTCGGACATTGCAGAACAACTCACACCAACTGAGTTAAATCCAGATTGCATGGAACAGGCCACCACAGATTGCATCATGGACATGCAAATCAAGAACACTCGCCCGTAGAAGATCCAACTGGGTTGTCAAAGGCGCGTAACTCTACACCCAAGGAAAGTGGTTCACCGGGGACCAAGTTCGGCGAAATTTCCTCATCTCATGGAGGAACTTAACGCAATGGGGACCATTTCTTCCTAAGGGGGGAGGAATGATCCAAGTGGATATTGGTGGTCACCTGCCTATTCCACTTGGGGCTCCACCATTGTCTATTTCAGTTTTTTAGTTTCGGCACAGTTTACTATTTTTAGCAGTTTTTTGGGTCCTAAACTTTCGGAGCTGTTTTGAGGCCCTAAACGACGTTTTTTGGGAAAACAGAGCGCAACATGGGTCCATGGGTGGACCGATGTTGCTCGTTCCAAATTTGTAGTCCTCGGATAGATCTTTCTAACGAGGTATGGTACGCATCAAACGGAGATCGTATGCCAAAGTTACGCCCCTGGGAGTTTGAAACACCAATTTACCCAAACGGGGCCCATAGTTTTGTCGCTTCATCTCCTAGGGTTAGGGTTTCGGCTATTTAGGATTTCCCATTGTTTCTAAATGATAAATAGGCCCTCGAGCCTCATTGTAACTCAGTTCAGAGGCCGGTAGCCACCACATCTCTTCTCAGAGATAGCTACTAGCGCCCTAGCTAGTTTTATTTCCATTCTGTCTGTAAGCAAATTTCAGTTCTTTGATATTAATGAAATGAAGTGTTGTTTCCGCTGCATCTCTGTATTTATGTTTATATGTTTATTCTGTTGCGTTCCTGCATAAATCCGGATCAACCTCCTTCAAGTTGTGGGGGTTGTTCATCCTCCGAGCTAGGAAATTCCAAGGGTTGACTACTGCTACCTTGAAGGCCTTCTAATATCCCCCTACATATTTTTAACCAGGAGGATTGTCTACGTTTTGATGGATCTGCTGCAGAGCTAGCCATTCTCTTGCATTTTGGGGCAGGTAGGGCTAATCCTCCATCAATCAAAAATATCAGTTCTTCCCAACTGGTCTGTTGTTGGGCAAGGTTGTAACTTACTATCAATCTAATTAAGCAATGGTGGCTTACCACCATGTCTGTGTGACGAGATTTTCATATAATACAGGCAACATCATGCAGTAAAGCATTTAAAAATGCAGGTAGGTTTATGGTACATTTCTATTTTAATACTGCTAATAGCTTAAGGTGGCGAGGTATTACCACATCTTTCCTCCCGTTGCATGTTATGTAGGCCTGGATTACTTTTTCCAACTCTGTCCATGGTTCTCCCAATGGCACTGGCTGAACTCCTTTCCCTTTGAAAACCAGGTTCTGCCCTTCCTCTCAGAAAAGTTTCATGGCATCTTAGAGTTTCACCTTCTTATGGGTCCATATGGCTCCTTCTACGGGTAGACCAGACACCTCTGCAATTATTTCATTTGTTACTGCTATCTGTCTACCTCTAACCATGGAGTAACCTTCCTGCAAATTCTGTAAAAAATCGATAGCTACTGTTTCATGAGGTTGTTGTAGCCTTGTGAGGTATTTAATCCATCCCATTTTTTCCAGAATTTCTC
Source organism: Pinus albicaulis (assembly GCA_034641835.2). Lineage (NCBI taxonomy): Eukaryota > Viridiplantae > Streptophyta > Pinopsida > Pinales > Pinaceae > Pinus > Pinus albicaulis. The sequence goes on along the minus strand of MU968359.1, from coordinate 93,513,502 downwards.
GTGCAACGCTTGAAACAACCAGCACCTGCAGCTCACTACAAATTGGTTGTCCTCCCATTTTACCTGCACACTATTAATTCCTCACAAATGCATAGAAATGCAATGGAACAAAATAGTACAGTATTTAGTGAATATCGGAATAATACCGTTAAGCCTTCACTATTACTAATAATATAGGAATTTAACCCGCATGTAGACATTAAAAGGCATTTGTGCCCCCCTGAAGGGTGATAGGTTGTCCTTGACTGTCAAATAAGAGAGTAAAGGACTGCACAGCAGTTGTACAACATTTGAACAACATACACACTTATGATACAATCACAAATGATTACATTAATGAAATCAATGCATAATATTAAATTGCAAATAGATATGGAAACATTCATACAATGATTCGAAGATAATGGAAGGGACAACTGATGTAAAAACAAGTACTTATGCGATCATTGTTCTCATAAACTATTATGATCGGGTTATGAATAATTTTCATGTATAATACATTCAAAACAAAGGGTTTAAAGGTATCCTCTCATTTGATCTTATGTAAAGATATAACAAAAAGGTTCATCCTTACTATTGATTTGAAAAATATGACTCCAATACCATCAGCAGAGCTCTGTTGCCCACAGGTGTCTATAACCTTGAAAAAGTTGTTTTTTCACTCTTGGAACCATTATCCTTTATTTATGCCTAGGGAGGTGCTTTGTAATGTCATGATGGAGGCCACTGTGCTAGCTTCGGAACCAGATGAACCACAATGCCATTCACCGGGAAGAAGTGAAAGGCAGACAGGTCGGCTCGTGATGAGACCTCCTCTTCCATGGACTTATTATTATTTTTTCTGAGTTGCACATTAGACCATATCCCTAGTGTGGTGGCCATAATGGGAATGCCACTTCATTGCTTCCTTATGACCATGTTATGCTGGCTCTTGAATTTTTAATAATTACATAATTGTTTTTCTTTTATCCTTTGTTTCATATATAACACTTCCCTACTTATATATAGAGGATGACTCAACACTCCTTAAGAGTAGGGATGGTGGAAGAAGTCTGGACATCTCAATGGAAAAAGATATGCCTTTATTCTTATTTAATAAATAAATATCAAAGAGAGATAGTTTAGGGAAGAACCAGCATGATAAAAATACCTGATCATATTAATTTAAATGAGAATAAGAACAAAAAAGAAATATAAATGGTTGTGTCCTTTCCTTTCCTTTATCAATGCAAAACTATTTCTTAAAAATAACAATTTCTCTTGATTTGTTGATTTCAGTAATTTCTAATTTGTGTATCCTTACATAAATCATGTGTTTTCCATCAAGAGAGTCATGAAGAATTCATAAAAATCCTCAAAATGCTATTCAAAATCAACAAAAAAAATATACTCAAAAAATGATATTCCTTTAGAAAGGAACAACAAAAAAAATTTGCGAAAATGTTGTTCTTTTGGAAAGGAACAGCAAAAAGATAAGCGGAAAAACTGTTGTTCATTTGGAAAGGAATAGCAAAAAAATGTTGTTCCTTTGGAAAGGAACAACAAAAACACTCGCAATGAAATTGTTGTTCCTTTTGAAAGGAACAACAAAAACGCAGTAAGAAATTGTTGTTCCTTTCAAAAGGAACAGTAAAAAAAACACTCAAACACGCTATTTCTTAAGAGAAATAGCTACTATTCCTTAGAAAGGAATAGCTTAAGAAATAAATTCTACACACAAAAAACAAGAAAAATAAAGAAAAAAAACATTATGTACAAATTTCAAAATAAAGAAATGATTCAGAAAATGGGTGCTGAGGAGGAGTTTCCTCCCTCAACAAGAATCTGCATGGTGGAATCTTCCCATAATTATTGGTAAAAGGATTCCCGATTAAGCGATTTATGGTAAAGTCGCACTCGATGACCGTTTACTTTGAAGGAATGCCCAGATCCATCAATGGTGGTTAATGTGATGGTGCCATTATCATGCACCTCTTGTATTTCGTAAGGTCCAAGCCATCGTGTCTGGAGTTTTCTTGGGAAATCTTGAAACCTGGAATCATATAGGAGTGCCCAATCTCCTTCGTGGAAGATTTTCTCTTTGATGAGGGTGTCATGCCATTTTTCTCTTTGTTGTTGAATTAATGCAATGTGCTGAAGAGCAGAGAGCCTAATTTCATCCAACTCATTGATTTGCTGTAATCTTCTGACCTCGGCTTCATTTAAGTCTAAACCCACCTCCTAGGCTATTCTTAATGTCTAAATTTCAAACTCTATCAGAAAGATGGGCTCTTTTCCAAATACCAATTAATATGGTGAATACCCCGTGGTACTTCTCCATGTTGTCAAGTACGCCCACAAGGCTTCGGGTAATCTATAAGCCCAGTCTTGTCTGTGTGAGGAAACTGTTTTTTTCAGTATAGATTCGATCACTTTATTCGTGCTCTCTACCTAGCCGTTTTCCTGTGGATGGTATGGGGTTGTAATTTTGTGCTGAGTGTGGTAATTCTGTAATGTTTCAGCGAGTTTATTACCTACAAAATGTGGTACTCCATCTATGATTATGTCCCTTGGGAGGCCGTATCGCACAAATATTTTGAAAAGGAATTGTATTACAGAGTCCTCTGTAGCTTTCGAAAATGCCTCTGCTTCAACCCATTTAGTGGCATACTCGGTTTCGAGTAGGATGTATGTTATTTGGTTCTATTGGGGGTTAATGGGACCAAAAAAATCGAGTTCCCAGTGTTCATATGGTTCAATTACTAATTCTGGGTTCAAAGGCATTTCGTCAAACTATCCAGGGTGACCCACCCTTTCACAACTATCACAGGCCTGCACAAATTTTTTAGCATCTTTAAAAATTGTAGGCCAATAGTATCCTGTCTATAAAAATTTGTGGGTAGTTCTATGATCTGCAAAATGTCTGCCACACAGCCCGTCATGGCGTGCTTTTAGAATATCAAATACTTCGTCCTCTCGGATGCATCTCCTGATTTTCATATCTGACCCTGTATGAAATAGGTAGCCCCCAATCTAAGAGAATCAGGTACTACACTGTATTATCTGCTTCCATTCATTAGGTGTTAGATGTTTTGGTAATTTACCTATTACTAAGTAATTTTCTATATCAGCATACCATGGGGTTCTAATAGTAACAGTGAAGAAATGTTCATCTGGGAAGTGATCTTCGACTACTGCTACATATGTTGGCTTTGGCATTCATGACAAGAAATCAGCTACAAGGTTCTCTTTTCCAGGTTGATCTTTAATTGTGATATCGAATTCCTGCAATAAAATCAACCATCTTGTAACCATTCCATTTGTAATAGATTTATTTGCTAAAAATTTAATGGCAGAGTGATCGGTATATAAAACTAAAGGATACCCAGTTATATAATGTCTAAACTTATTTACAGCATGAACTACAGCTAAAAATTCCTTCTCAGTCACAGTATAATTTAATTCAGCAGGAGATAGATTTTTGCTAATATAATAGATTTCATATGGTTTCTTATCCTCTTCCTACCCAAGCACTGCTCCAATTGCTGTGTTTGAGGCATCAAATGAAATTTGGAATGGAAAATCCCAATTTGGGACCCTCAGCACTGGGGCTGTTGATACAAGCTTTTTTAGATCCTTGAAAGCATGGTCACATTTATCTGTCCAAACAAAATCAACATTTCCTGTTAGTGCATATAAAGGTGCAGCTATTTGAGAGTAATGTTCTATAAATCTTCTATAATAACCAGAAAATACGAGAAAGCTACGTACGTCTGTTTGTGTGGTAGGAGTAGGTATTAACAAAATTATCTAAATTTTGGTTGGATCCACGTGAATTCCAGTTGTTGAAATATAATGTCCTAAGATAAGTCCTTCGGTCATCATCATATGACACTTTTCATGGCTTAAACAAAGCCTAGTGTCAATACATCTTTGCAACACCTTTTCTAAGTTTTCTAATGCTGGCTTAAAATCATCTCCGTAAGGTGTCAAGTCATCCATATACACTTCGAGCCCTTCATTTATTAAGTCTGAAAATATTTTGAGAATGGCCCTCTGAAATGTAGTAAGGGAATTGCATAGGCCAAAGGGTAAGACTAGATAGGAAAATGTCCCCCAAGGACAGGTAAAAGTGGTTTTGTCTTGGTCTTTAGGGGAAATCTAGATTTGATTGTACCCACTGAAGCCATCTAGGAAAGAAAAGAATTTCTTTCCTGCCAATGTATCTAATACCTGGTCAATGAAAGGAAGGGGAAAGTGGTCTTTATGGGTTACTTTGTTCAGTTCTCGATAATCTACGCATATTCTCCACTTTCCGTTCTTCTTTGGTACCACTACTAATGGAGAGACCCACTTGCTATCAGATATTGGGTAAATGAAATTAACATCTAATAGTTTTTGTAATTCAGCTTTCACAATATCTTTAAGGTGAAGGTTTAGTCTTCGTTGGGGTTAGCGAATGGGTCTCGCATCTTTTTCAGCTCCCAAATCAACTAAGGCATTTGGAAACAATTTCCCATTGATTTGCACCGTCACTATAGGATTTCCTGGGTCTTCATATTTTACAGGTGTTTCGATTCCTAATAATAAGTCAGATAGAGTGCTGACTACTTGGACAGTTGGGTTGGTTTTTCTTCTCCTCTTTGGCTTCTTTATACACAATTCATTAATGGTTTTTGCATAAATAGGAATGTCTTGGATAGCTTGGAGGAGAGGTATTTTATACACTAATTTTTTAATTCTCCTAGAAGATCAAATTCAGGATATTCTATTGGGCAAGGTATGATTAATCGTTCTGGGAATGGTGGAGAAGAGGTGGTTGCTTGTTGTGGAGTTTGATGTTGAGTTTGTTGTTGAACCACCTTCTCTTTTTTCCATGTTTGTTCTACGGGTAACGGATCTTCAGTGTGAACATTTTTGTCTCCCTATGTTTCTACTATGCGCCCAGATCTCAATTGAAGTTCATTACACTCCCTCAATTCGGTTTCTGATTCTGGTGGTTCCATTATTTGGACAAGACTGAAATGGCCTATTTTTTGGGCTTGGGTTGGGTTGGGATGGGAGTTGTGGTCTTAAATTGGTCTGGGGGTTTTGTGGCAATGGATAGGGAGTTGGCAGTGTAGGTTGAGAGAGGGGAATTGTTCCAGTTGGCTAATTTGTAGGTCTTTGCCAATTTGACTACCAAGCTTAACTCTGCGAAGTGGAGGGGGTCCATTGTGTTGGATAGGCATTGTTTTGCCAAAACGGTGGGAAAAAACGAAAATTTGGCCAATTAGTTTGGTTTGTTTTATTTGGCCATGATGATGTAGGAAATCACTGTTGTGACCAATTGGGGAAAGGTGTTGATTTTGCCACATTCCATTATATTGTTGAGCATTATATTGAGGAGGCTGAAAAGAAGAGAATGGATCAGTTGGCGTACCTGATTGTCGTGGCTGCCATTTTCGGCACTAATTAAGTAAGCATACCACTTATGATTCTACTTCTACCTCTTTATAGACTGATTTTAACCCAGGAAGTGAGGGACATCCTTCTGTGGGGTGATCTTTTGTGCAGATGGCACAAACTTTGATTATATCCAGCGGGCACTCTTTGTGGTTGTGTTTCTTCCTGCACTTAGGACAGAATATTGCCAAGTTTAGTTTGGCTTCTGCTTGCTTTTGTTTGGCTTGCATAATGTCGAACTACATTGTTAGAGTCCCTAGAATATATGTTTTAAAATCTTCCAGCAGATTGCCAATATCTGCACGAGTTACACCTTCACTAGAGGTCTTATTATCCCTTGTGATCATGTCACGTTCTGCTGATTTTAGCTTTGTACTACCTCTTGAACTCCTGATACACAAATAAATAATGTTAGCATATATTTCCTGATATATATCACCTTTTCCCATAATATTTAATGTTTCAACCCATTGATCCTTGATCCCCCTAATTAATGTAGTTTTCAGCACATTTTCAGGTAAGGGTAAAGATGCATAAGGAGATCTCTGGAGGTTGTATTGAAATCGTTCCACATATTCTTCCAGAGTTTCATTGGGTTTTTCTGTCATCTAAAATATTTCATCTTTTAGTTCCTGGGACCTACAATAATTTTTGGAATCTAAGCTTCTGTGATCCATAATATAAATTAGTAGAAATTCTTTCGGTAATAATCACATGCAAAAGAACATCGTCGACGAGTTTCGAACCAACTAGTGTGGTTCATCATCAGGACTATGAGAGATCAGATCCAGACATTATGTATAAATAGATGTAGAAATGGCTCAACTAGCCGTTAGGATAACGACTAGTTTGACTAAGAAAAAGTAAATATTCCATTATTTATTTATTTATTTATTTATTTAATTTTTATTTATTTATTTATTATTATTATTTTAATAAATTTTTATTTATTATTATATTCCATCATATTTGCATAGAAGATGCTAAGGTCATTGCTAGAATCGACCATTTCCATCATCGTAAGTTGAGAGAGGCTATTGAAATTGAAAAACGGCCCATTAATCTCAATAGAGATGACAGTTGGAATATCAGCAGGTGCTAGATTCCTGCATTATATTCTTGATTTTTTTATTTTTTTCAATTTTTTTATTTATTTATATTTATATTTATTTATTTATTTTTTTATTTATACTTTATTTATTTGTTTATTTATACTTTATGTATTTATTTATTTTTATTTTTTTAACTTTTTTATTTATTTATATTTATATTTATTTATTTATTTAATTTATTTATTTGTTTATTTAAAAAATAATAATAATAATAATAATAATACTAATTAATTAATAAAATATTTCTATTTTTATTTATTAATTTATATTTATATTTTATTTTTGTTTTTATTTATTTATTTTTATTTATTTTTATTATTTATTATTTATTAGTTTTTTATTTTTTTATTTTTTTTATATTTATTTATTTATTTATTTATTTTATTATTATTATTATTATTATTATTATTAGTATTATTATTTTTTTATTTATATATATTTTTTTATTTTTATTTAGTTTGACTCCATGTTTGACTATTGGATTGATAGTTTGTTTTAATTAAATTACATGAATAAGAATTAAATATATTTATTAATTAATAATAATAATTGATTATTATATAATTTAATCAAAATTTACATATATGCACCAAGATTGGTTAAATTACTTACCATTATATTAATTAATTGGTTAATTAGATGTTTAAATATATTAAAGGTTTTAAAAATTTATTAAAATAATAATAATAAATAAATAAATAAAAATTAATTAATTAATTAAATAAATAAATAATGGAATATTTACTTTTTCTTAGTCAAACTAGCCGTTATCCTAACGGCTAGTTGAGCCATTTCTACATCTATTTATACTTAATGTCTGGATCTGATCTCTCATAGTCCTGATGATGAACCACACTGGTTGGTTCGAAACGCGTCAACCACGTTCTTTTGCATGTGATTACCTACAATATCCTGATATTTCTTTAGAAACACAGCTTTCATCTTATCCCAATAATTTATAACCCCTCCACCTAATCCCATAAACCATCGTAAAGTTGATCCTTTTAATGTGGAAGGAAATAATTTTAATTTTTGGGGATCGGCGGTATAGTCATACCCCCTACATAATACATCGAATTCAAACAAAAATGCATCTGGATCTTCCGATGTCAAGCCATGGAATGTAGGAATATGTTGAACAGGAATGGATTTCATAGGTGCATTAACTGTAGTGTCCACAATGGGATATTGCAGTGTGGAAGTTTGTTGAAGTGTTTGTTGGTTCTGGTTCTAGGCCATTTGATCAAATATGTGCCAATATCGTTCTGGGATCTCAAAGGAATTCCTAGGCTGACTAGAAGGAATAGGAATGACCTTGACAACACTCGCTTGATCCGGAATAAGTGTTCCCTGCTGGCCTACTATTTGAGCAGATTCAGGTCCTTTGTTTTGGATGATGTTGACAGAACTTCCATTATCTGGGCTGCTCACTGTTTGGATTACTTCAAGAGGAGATTTTTGTTCTTCTGTTTCCCCTGTTTCTCCTTCTCCTTTGCAGAGATTACTAGAGTTCCCTTCTTGTGGAGAAATTAGGCGAGAATTCTCAATTTCTTGGGAATTTTGCTCAATTCCTTTTGTTTGACTATGTATCTCAGCAAAGGCTACAGATGGTGACTTTATGGCCTGAAGGGAACTAGTGGGTTGTCTAGAAATAACTTTCCTAAGTCCTACTGATGGCTGAGATTCATTTTTCTTAAGGATTTCATCAATGAAAGTTGTTCGCCCAAGGGTCACTGGTCCCTTAGTTTTTTCGGGTTTAGGAGGAATTTTGTTTTGTTTATCTTTTCTATTCATTCAAAAAAACAAGCCTTCATTCCTACATAAAGAAATAAATTTACCCAACTCTATTGTGAAGCGGGCTATGAGAAACTATGTTCCTTGCTTGGTGCATAGGTTCTTACCTTCCGTCTTTAATACTTAATTCTTCGCAATCAGAAAAAAAGGTCAAATGTCCATCACTCCTTCTAAATGGCATACACTCTCCCCGGCAACGGTGCTGAAATGTTGAGGTATAAAATGTATCTTTTTAGCACCTATTTATCCTACATTAATCATCAATCCGAGAATGACTTTTTGTTTTAAGAGTGTACTCTGTTTGAGGCTGCAATTTGAGCTAAGAGAAATGTTGTGTGAGATGCAGTACAATATTTTAAACAAAAGAGTTAACGGATGTTGGGAAAGAAATCTAATCACACAAAATCAAATGCTCTGAAACTTAACTATTCACTCTGCAAAGCATCAATCAAGGATACAATAGCAATAACTCATTCCTTTAGAAATTGATGCAACTGAAATCAAACTCGAACAAGGCAATCAATCTGGGAAAGAGGAAGCAATAACAAATGTTCTCGATAGTTGACAGTCTTGATTTAAAGAAATTAAAGAGAAATAGAATTTGAACGAAGAAAACTCTGTAAACTTAATGAATTGGAAATGAACAACAAACTGTAATCGAATAACAATGTAAATAAGCAAGCTATCTGCAATCTGAAACTAATGAATCAGAAATGAACATCACACTGGAATTGAACAACAAATGATAACTAATGAATGAAATATTAACTTAATGAAATCAACTAACGAACTCTTTTGAACACCAAACCTTGTCGATAGCAAACGTTATTAAGTAGCAACCTTAAATGAACAGCAACCCAATGGAACAACAAATAGAGTTAAATATTGAACAACAAAGATTTATAAGCGATAACAAGATGAACAATACAAGAATTAAGATCCTTTTTGAAATGGAACAACAATGCAATTCATTAATGCAACACAGCAATACCAATAAGCAATTCAACAACAACTAATTAACTTTGCAACCATAATAAAATCGACCACGATTATCACACAACAGTAATTAAAATATAGAAATACAAACAACAGATTGATTCCACTAGGGGCGGGCCCGTAGCACCGGTGAAACACTAATGGGTAATTGTAGAGATTGAACTATGGAACTGAAATGTGTCTTTGTATTAATTAAAGATAAAAAGTGTTTACAGCGACCACTCTCTGATCACGAGAGTCAATAAAGTATAGAATTACAAGAGAAATGTTTTAATCAATGATTCGAATCCTTCAATCTCTAAAGGCATTGCCTTATATAACAACTTAAACGGATAAGACAAGGAACAAGATAAGATTTGAATAGAGATCCCTCAGGATCGAAGGATCCTGAGGGATTTGCTTCCTTTCTTTCTTTAGCTATCACTTGATCTTCTTCGGCTGAAGCTGTGTTGTTCCCTGCCTTTTATTAACAATGCATTTTGATTTTCTTCTCTTTGACAGGATATGGTCTATTAATGGTGGAACAGCAGTTACTCCCGCTTTAGCCTCGCCTCTGGTATAGTTTTTCACCTCATTTGATTCCTGTTTTTGACAATAAAAAACAGTTTTTAGTTACTTTTTACAATAACCATAAGTCTTTGCAATTCTATCATAATTCTATAATAAATCACCTTACTATAATAAAAAGAGTTATGTTTAAAGGAAAAGAATGAGAAAATACATGGTGAATTCATACCTTTTTCAACGCTAAACAACCTTAACCTTAATCTTAACCTTAACCTAACCTTAACCATAACCTACTCTTAACCTTAACCTTAACTTGACCTTAACTATAACCTAACCCTATCCTTGACCAAACCCTTAACCTTAACCTGAACCTTTACCCTAACCTTACCCTAACCTTAACCTTAACATTAACCTAAGGTTAAGTTAAGTTTAAGGTTAAGGTTAAGTTATTTTAAGGTAAGGTTATAGTTAGGTTAAGGTTAAGGTTATGGTTAAGATAAGGTTAAGTTTAATGTTAGGTTAAGGTTAAGCTTTAAGGTTACAAGTCTTAACCTTAACCTTCACTATAACCTACCATTAACATTAACCTTTACCTAACCTTAACCTTAACCTTAATCTTAACCTTGAACTTAACTATAACCTAAACCTTAAATTTAACCTTCCCATAACCATAACTTTAACCTTAACCTAACCTTAACCTTGACTTTACCTTAACCTAACCTTAACCCCTTAACCTTAACCTTAACCTTCCCATAACCATAACCTTAACCTTGACTTTACCCTTAACCTAAACTTAACTTTAACCTTAACAATAACCTAACTAAACTCGTAACCTTAACCTTAACTCAACCTTACCCTTGACCTTAACTCTAACCTAACCCTAACCTTGACCAAACCTTAACCTTAGCCTTAACTTAACCTTAACCTTAACCTTAACCTTTCCATAACCTTCACTATAACCTAACCTTAACCTTTACTTTAACCTTAACCTTAACTTTACCCTTAACCTAACCTTGATGTTAACCTAAGGTTAGGGTTAGGTTATAGTTAAGGTCAAGGTTAAGTTTAAGGTTAAGGGTAAGGTTAAGGATAAGTTTAAGGTCAAGGTTAAGGTTAATGATAAGGGTTTGGTTAAGGTTAAGGTTAAAGTTAAGGTTAGGTTAAGGGTAAAGTTAAGGTTAAGGTTAGGTTATAGTTAGGTTAGGTTAAGGGTAAAGTTAAGGTTAAGGTTAAGGTTATGGTTAAGGTTATGGTAACGTTAAAGGATAAGGTTAAGGTTACGGGTTTAGTCAAGGTTAGGGTTAGGTTAAGGTTAAAGATAAGGTTAAGTTTAGGTTAAGGTTAAGATAAGGTTAGGTTAAGGGTAAAGTTAAGGTTAGGGTTAGGTTAAGGTTAAGGTTATGGTTAGGCAAAGGTTAAGGTTAAGTTTAAGATTAAAGTTAAGGTTAAGGTTATGTTAAGGTTAAGGTTAACGGTTAGGTTAAGGTAAAGTTAAGTTTAAGGTTAGGTTAAGGTTAAGGTTAAGGTTAAGGTTAAGGGTTTGGTCAAGGTAAGGATTAGGTTATAGTTAAGGTCAAGGTAAGTTTAAGGTTAAGGTTAAGGTTGCGGGTTTAGTCAGTTTGAGGTTAAGTTTAAGGGTAAGGTTAGGTTAGGTTAAGGGTAAATTTAATGTTAAGGGTAAACTTAAGGTTAAGGTTAAGGTTATAGGTTTAGTATGGTTAGGGTAAGGTTGAGGTTAGGTTAAGGGTAAAGATAAGGTTAAGGTTATGGTTAAGGTTAGGTTCAAGTTCTGGTTAAGGTTAAGGGAAGGTTAAGGTTAATCTTAATGTTAAGGTTAAAGTTAAGGTTAGGGTCAAGGTTATGTGAAGGTTAAGGTTAAGGTTAAGGTTAGGGTTAAGGTTAGGTTTAGGTTATAGTTAATGTTAAGCTTAAGGATAAGGGTAAAGTTAAAGTCAAGGTTAAGGTTAAGGGTTTGGTCAAGGTTAGGGTTAGGTTATATTTAAGGTCAAGGTTGCGGTTATGGTTAAGGTAAGGTTAAGATAAGGTAAAGCGTAAGGTTAAGGTTAAGGTTAGGTTAAGCTGATGGTTAAGATAAGGTTAAGGGTCAAGTTAAGGTTAAGGTTAGGTTAAGGTTAAGATAAGGTTAAGGGTAAGGTTAAGGTCAAGGTCAAGGTTAAGGTTTAGGGTAAGGTTTGGGTAAGGGTAAGGTTAACCTTAAAGGTTACGTTAAGGGTAAAGTCAAGGTTAAGTTTATGGTTATGGGAAGGTTAAGGTTAAGGTTAGGGGAAGGTTAAGGTTAAATTCAAGTTTAAGGTGAAAGTTAGGTTAAGGTTAAGGTTATTTTAAGGGTAAAATTAAGGTTAAGGTCAGGTTATGGTTAACCTTAACCCTTAACCATATCTTACCCTTAACCTTAACCTTAACCTTAACCTTAAATTTAATCTTAACTTAACCTTAACCTTTAACCTTAACATAACCTTAACCTTAACATTAACTTAACCCTAACCTTGACATAACCCTTAACCTTAACCTTAACATAACCTTGACCTTAAATTTACCCTTAACTTTGACTTTAACCTTAACCTTCCCCTAACATTAACCTTAACCTTAACCTTCCCCTAACCTTAACCTTAACCTTGAACTTGACTTTAAACTTAACCTAACCTTAACTTTAACCTTACCCTTAACCTTCACCTTAACCTTAACCTTAATCTTAACCTTAAGATTAAGGTTATGGTAAGGGTAAGGTTAAGGTGATGGGTTTAGCCAGGTTAAGGTTAAGCTTATAGTTAAGGTCGAGTTTAAGGCTAAGGTTAGGTTAAGGTTAACCTTACCCTTACCTTAACCTTAACCTTAAGCTTGACCTTATCATTAGGTTAAGGTTAGGTTAACCTAAGAGTAATGTTAAGGTTAAGGCTAAGGTTAGGTTAAGGTTAAGGTTAAGGTCAAGGTTAAGATTAATATTACGTTAAGGGTAAGGTTAAGGTTAGGTTAAGGTTAAGGTTATGGTTAAGTTAAGGGTTGAGGGTAACGTTAAGGTTAAAGTTAAGGATAAGGTCAAGGTTAAGGTTACGTTAAGGGTAAATTCAAGGTTATGGTTAAGATTAGGTTAAGGGTAAAGTCAAGGTTAAGGTTAAGGTGAGGGTTAAGGGTAAGGTTAAGACTAAAGTTAAGGTTAAGGTTAATGTTAAGGTTAAGGTTAAGGTTAGGTTATAGTTAAGGTCAAGGTTAAGGTTAGGTTATGGTGAAGGTTAAGTTTAAGGTTAAGGGTGAAGGTTAAGGGTGATGTTTAGGTTAAGACCCGTATCTTTAACCTTCAACCTTAACCTTAACCTAACCTTAACCTTAACCATAACCTTACTAAAACTTAACCTTAACCTTAACCTTAACCTAAGCATAACCTTACTCTTAACCTGAACCTTAACCTAACCCTAACCTTTACCTTAACCTAACCTTGACTTAACGTCAACTTTAAATTTACCCTAGCCTTAAACTTAACCTTACCCTTACCCTTAACCTTAACCTTATCTTAACCTTAACCTAACCCTAACCTTAACCTTTAATTTACCTTAACCTAACCTTAACATTGACCTTGAATTTACCTTAACCCCTTAACCTTAACCTTCACCTTAACCTTAACTTTACCCTTAACCTTAACCTAACCTTAACTATCACCTAACCCTAAACTTGACTAAACCCTGATCCTTAACCTTAACTGTAACCTTAAATATAACCTAACCCTAACCTTGACCTTAACCTTAACTATAACCTAAACTTAAATTTTCCCTTAACCTTACCTTAACCATAACCTTAACCTAACCTTAACCTTAACCTTACCCTTAACCTTATCTTAACCTTACCTTAACAATACCCTTAAACTTGTCCTTAACTATAACCTAACTGTAACCTTAAAATTATCCTTAACAGAACCCTAACTTTAGGTTACCTTAACCTTAGCCTGACTATAACCTTAACCCTAACCTTAACCTTAACCTTCCCCTAACCTTAACCCTAACCTTGACCTTAAGTATAACCTAACCCTAACCTTGACGAAACCTTAACCTTAAGGTTAAGGGTTAAGGTTAAAATTAAGGTTAGGGTTAAGGTTAGGGGAAGGTTAAGGTCAAGGTTAAGGTTAAGGTTAGGGGAAGGTTAAGGTTAAAGTCAAGGTTAACGGTTAAGGTTAAGCCTATGGTAAGGTTAAGGGTAAGGTCAAGTTTAAGGTTAAGGTTAGGATAAGGTTAAGGTTAAGGTTAGGGTAAGGGTAAAGTTAAGGTTAAGGTTAAGGTTTGGTCAAGGTTAGGGTTAGGTTATAGTTAAGTTTAAGATAAGGTTAAGGTTAGGTTAAGGTTAATGTTAAGGTTAGGTTTAGGTTATAGTTAAGGTTAAGGTTAAGGTAAGGTCAAGGTCAAGGTCAAGGTTAAGAGTAAGGTTAAAGTTAGGTTAAGGTTATGGTTATGGGAAGGTTAAGGTTAAGATTACCCTTAACCTAAATTTACCCTTAACCTAACCTTAACCTTAACTTTAACTTTACCCTAACCTTTGAGGGTTTAGTTAGGTTAAGGTTAGTCAGGTTAAGGTTAAGGTTAGGATAAAGTTAAGGTTAAGGTTAAGGTTAGGTTAAGGGTAAAATCAAGGTTAAGGTAAAGTTAAAGTTAAGGTTAAGGTCAAGTTTAAGGTTAAGGTTAGGGTTAAGGTTAAGGTTAGGGTTAGGGTTAGGTTAACGTTAAGGTCAAGGTTAGGGTTAGGGTAAGGTTAGGTTATAGTTAATGTCAAGGTTAAGGTTAAGGTTAAGGTTACGATTTAGTCAGGTTAAGGTTAAGGGTGAAGGTTAAGGTTACAGGTCTTAACATTAACCTTACCCTTAACCTTCACTATAACCTACCCTTAACATTAACCTTTACCTAACCTTAACCATAACGTTAACCTAGCATTAACCTTACCTTAACCTAACATCAACGTTAACCTTCACTATAAGGTTAAGGTTAAGGTTGCGGTTAAGGTTAGGTTATAGTTAAGTTTAAAGGTTATGGTTATGGTTAATGGAAGGTTAAGGTTAAGGTTATGATTATGGGAAGGTTAAGGTTAAGGATAGGGTCAAGGTTAAGGTTACATTAAGGTTAAAGTCAAGGTTAAGGTTAAGATTAGGTTAAGGGTAAAGTCAAGGTTAAGGTTAAGGTGAAGGCTAAGGGTAAGGTTAAGACTAAAGTTAAGGTTAAGGTTAGGTTATAGTTAAGGTCAAGGTTAAGGTTAGGTTATGGTGAAGGTTAAAGTTACAGTTAAGGTTAAGGGTGAAGGTTAAGGGTAATGTTTAGGTTAAGAACTGTATCCTTAACCTTCACCCTTAACCTTAACCTAACCTTAACCTTACTAAACACATAACCTTAACCTTAACATTAACCTTGACTTTACCCTTAATACCTTAGCTTTAAATATAACCTAACCCTAACCTTGACCTTAAATTTACCCTTAACCTTAAACTTAACCTTCACCTTAACTATAACCTAATCCTAACCTTAACTTTAACTTTACCCTTAACCTTCACCTTAACCTTAACCTTAACCTTAACCTTAGCTTAACCTAACCTTAACCTTAACCTTCCCCTTTACCATAACCTTAACCTTAACCTTGACTTTACCCTAACCTAACCTTAACGTTACCCATAACCTAACCTAACATTAAGGTTAGGTTAACCTTGACCAAGCCCTTAACCTTAACCTTAACCTAACCTTAACCTAACCCTAACCTAACCTTAACCTTAACCTTATCTTAACCTTAACCTAAGCATAAACTTACCCTTAAATTGAACCTTAACCTAACCCTAACCTTTACCTTAACCTTAACCTTAACCTTAACCTAACCTTGACTTAACCTTAACTTTAAATTTTTTGTGTAACCAGCTCCAAAAATAGAAGAAAAGAGATATCAACGCCTTATAAATAAGCCACTTCGAGGGGGAAACCTCCAATACATTACATAAATGAAAAATTCTTGGATGATACAATTTACAAAACCTCCATTCTATATATATGAGTCCATGTGGCCATAATGTAATCCTAGTGGGCCACAATGTAATCTTAGCCGACCTAACAATAATAATTTAAGGGCACAATAATAACAAAATGGGGGTTACAAGGGTACAATAATAACAATAAGGGGGTTACACTAATAACAATAAGGGACTATACTAGCAATATAGGGACTTAACATGCCCCTCTCCTTCAAAAACGTGTTGTCCTCAACGCTTGAGTAGCTCTGGGTGCTTCTATATAAAATTCTCATCCTCCCATGTAGAATCTTCAGTGGGTAAGTTCTTCCACTTGATGAGATAATCTGAAATTGATCGATTCCGTAGCTGTCGAGTTCTTGTTTCCGTGACCGCTTCAGGTTCCAATATGATTTTTCCTTCCTCATCAAGTTCTGGCAATATTGTTTGAACTCGAAGATTTTCACCTATAACCTTCTTTAAGCATGAAACATGGAAAACTGGATGTACTCGCGAAGAAGCAGGAAGCTCCAATTTGTATGCCATAGTACCAATCTTTTGCAACACCTTGTAAGGACCATAGTACTTTGGCGATAATTTATTATCCTTATTTGCTTGCTTGAGGGACATTTGTTTGTATGGTTGTAGCCGTAAAAATACCCAATCTCCTCCATCAAAACTTCTCTTGATGCGATGTTGATCTGCCTGTTGTTTCATTCGATTTTGTGCCAAATTCAGGTTATCCTTTAAGAGTTGGAGAACTTCTTGCTGATGCTCGATGTGATCTTCCACTGCTTGAACCTTCGAATTTTCCCTTAAAGATGATGTGATGGATGGTGGATGATATCCATAAAGTGCCATAAATGGGTCATTTTTGCTGCAGTATGGAAGGAAGTGTTATACCACCATTCAGCAAGAGGTAACCACTTGACCCATTGTGTTTGTTTATCAGATACAAAACAACGAAGACATCCTTCCAAACATTTATTTACGATCTCAGTTTGACCATCAGATTGAGGATGATAAGATGAGCTATGAGCTAATTGAGTACCCAAACAAGAAAATAACTCCGTCCAAAATTTCCAGTAAAAATGGGATCTCTGTCGCTCACAATAACCCTTGGGCTTCCATGTAGCTTTTGAATTCTATCCATAAATGTAGTAGCAACCGTACTTGCTTTAAATGGATAAGATAATGCACAAAAGTGTGCATACTTGGTAAGTCTATCAACTACCACCATGATGACACTCTTTCCTTCGGACTTAGGTAAACCCGTGATAAAATCCATTGAAATCTCCTCCCAACGTTGACTTGGAATGGATAAAGGTTGTAGAAGTCCTGGGGTCTTAATTGTTTCCACTTTATTCTGCTGGGAAACCAAACATTCCGCCACAAACTTTCGAATATCAGATTTAAGGCCATCCCAAAAAAATTCTTTCTTCACCCTGTGGTAAGTTTTTAAAAATCCTGAGTGTCCTCCTAAAGGAGAAGTGTGCAATTCCAGAAGAATTTTTTGTTTTAGTTGGGAATTATTACAAAGATATAAGCAATCTTTGTACCATAAGGAATCATTTTTCCAACTAAATTTATCAGATGTACTAGGATCTTGCTGCAACTTTTGAGTGAGTGTCCATACATATTTGTCCTTATTCCATTCATCTCTTGCTTCGGTTATCCAATATGGTTGGATAATATAAATGGCACAAAGCAATGGTTCGACCTCTTCATTCTTTCTTGAGAGTGCATCTGCAACAACATTAAGCTTTCCTTTTTTGTATATTATTTCAAAGTCATAACCCAACATCTTTGTGACCCATTCTTGCTGCTCTTCTGAAGATAGTCTTTGTTCCAAAAAGTGTTTAAGACTATCATGATTAGTTTTTACCTTGAAATGTCTTCCCATTAGGTAGGTTCTCCATTTCTTTAGTGCATGCAGTATTGCTAACATTTCCTTCTCATAAATAGGTTTCTGTAAATACTTTCCTTTGATTGGACGAATTTCAAAAGCAATGGGTCTTCCTTCCTGCATTAAAACAACACCAATTCCATTTCCTGAGGCATCACATTCCACAATAAAGGTTTTTGTGAAGTCTGGCGTCGCTAAGACCGGTGCTAGGCACATTGCCTCTTTAAGATGTTCAAAGGCTTTAGTTGCTTTAGGAGTCCATGAAAATGCATCTTTCTTCAATAATGTTGTTAGAGGTGCTGCTATTCTCCCATAATTCTTAACAAACTTGCTATAATACCCTGTTAACCCAAGAAATCCTCGCAACTGCTTTATGGTTGTGGGGACTTTCCATTCCTTAATGGCTTTAATTTTGTTAGGGTCTACTTTAACACCCTCGTGAGATACAATATGACCCAGATATTCCACCTCTTGTACTCCAAAGAAACATTTGAATTTTTTTGCATATAATTGTTTCTCCTACAATATTTTGAGCACCCTGTCAACATGTTCAACATGATCCTTCCAAGACCTGCTGTAGATTAGTATATCATCAAAAAATACTAGCACAAATTTTCTAAGGAAGGGTTTGAAAATGGAATTCATCAACCCTCGAAATGTAGAAGGTGCATTGGTAAGGCCAAAAGGCATGACCAAAAATTCATAATGACCCTCATGAGTTCGAAATGTTGTTTTGGAATATCTTCAGTCTTCATTCTAATTTGATGATATCCTGAACGAAGATCCAACTTGGTAAAATAAATTGCTCCATGTAATTCATCAAATAATTCATCAATCACAGGAATGGGAAATTTGTCTTTAATGGTGAGCTTATTGAGCTCCCTATAATCCGGACACATTCGCCATGATCCATCCTTCTTGTGTACCAATACTACAGGAGCAGAGAAAGAACTTTGACTAGGTTGAATTATACCGCCTCTAACATTTCTGCAATCATACGTTCAATTTCGCTCTTTTGGAAGTAAGGATATCTATAAGGCCTGATGTTTGGAGGAACACTTCCTGGAATCAAATGAATAGCATGATCATGATCACGAATAGGTGGGAGTCCTTTGGGAGTTTCAAACACCTTGGAATGATTGTCCAAGACTTGTTGGAGATCTGCAGAAATAGATGATTTTGATTTTGGAACTTCTAGTGAGCATAATTGTGCAATTACGCCTCGCTGTTCTTTCTTTAGAAGCTTTGTCATGACATTAGAGCTTATTATCCTTCCTGGCTTCCCCGCAATACCCCGTAATTCAACTTCCTTTCCTTATGAAAAAAATTTCAAGAAAAGTTCTTGAAAATTAAAAGCTACCGTCCCCAAAGATTGTAACCATTGTACTCCTAGTACAACATCAGCACCTCCCATAGGAATGGAAAGCATTGGACTAGTCAATACATATTCCCCTATGGTTAGCTTGATATTATGGCATTTTCCAGAGAAATTTATAGTTCCTCCATTTGCAACCATCACTTGACATTCTGGTGCTGGGTATAGGAAACAATTCAATTCCTTGGCTACCTTACAATGAATAAAATTATGGGTACTACCCGAATCAATCAAAACTATTACCTTTTTCTTCTTGATATGTCCTTCTATCTTGAGAGTTTGAGGAGTGGTAATTCCTGCCAATGCATTACACGATACGGTTGGATTCATTTCTTCCTCTTCTAGGGCTGGTTCCTGGTGTATATCCTCTTCTTGGTCATTTTCTTCTTCCTCTTCACAATCTATGTAAAATAATTTCTTCTCAGCACATTTATGACCTTTAGTGTATTTGCTATCACAACTTTAGCAAAGCCCTTTTGCTCTTTTTTCTTCCAATTGTTGTTGTGTCAACCTTGTAGGCTGTGGAAATCTAGGCATAGAAACACTTCCTTCTTTATAGAAGTGAGTGGTAGGCTTCCTTGTCGCCATAATTTTACATTCATTTTTTCTTGCCAACCTGAATGCCTTCTCTAATGAATTAGGTTCCAAAATGAAAAATTCAAGTTGGATGTTATCCTTTAAAGTGCCTATGAAGAGATCAATCATGTGTTCCTCTTGAATATCAGTTACCCTTATATTCAATTTTTGGAAGTCCTCAATGTGCTCCCCCACTAAACCATTTTGTTTGAGATTTATCAATTGGCTAAAGAAGGTGTTGCTCTTTGTATCCTCATAATGTGCTATCATTTCCTCCATAAAAATTGATCAAGTGACAATTTTTTTACGGGAGAAAAGCCATCGATAACATACAAATCTATTTTTTTCTAAATGTAAAGTTGCAATGCATACATTTTGTGTGTTTTGCACGTTATGGAGATCAAAATATTACTCCATCTGTAGTATCCATGTTACAGGATCCTTTCCATTAAACTTCCTCATCTCCATTTTTGGAATATGGTGGTTCTTCCCACCAACATTAGAGTTTATCAAATCACGATTAACATTTATTTTTTTCTCATCATGAGTTTCTTCTACTATCTTTTCACCATTATGAAACATTTCTTGTATCAAATTTTTCAAACCTTCCATGTTTGCTTTTAGATCCTTATTCATGTTTTCCATGTTTTATTTCATGTCATCCATCTTAGCTTCCAAGCCAGCTTCCATGCCATCCATCTTAGCTTCCATGCCATCCATCTTTGCTTCCACGCCTTTCTTCAAAACTTCCATTTCATTTTTTTTTTCTCTTTGCGAGAGCGAAATTTGGTGCACTTGCTCTTGTAATTTTGATAGATCATGTTGCAACTCTTCATCTTCATGAGTCATAGTAGAGCCTTCTAAAGGTTTAATGGGTGTTGAATTATTTTTATTAAGTATCTTTTAGAATCCAATACTGATATATATTCTATAATATTCCCTTGGAATCAATTCAAATTGATTCTTCAAACAAGACTTATGCAATTTGGAAAAAAAAATACACACCTTTTTCTTGCTTTTGAGGAGGTCTATATTGAAATTTGATTATATATGATATTGTAGCACTTCAATATTTGAATTTTGGTACCAATGTAGCCCTCTAAGTTCTCTTTCGAATTCCATAGGTCTGACCTGATTTGGATTCTCCAAGACAAAGTTGTGTCCAATCTCCCACAATGACCTAATTATGGACTGGTTCAATAGAGCGAACTTGTATGACTTGCCACATGTCACTATTTCATCCTTCAATTGATAGCCAAGAAGCTACAATCCATTTAATTGTGACCACTTTTTACGTTTCTCCAATCCAACGCTCAGAGAGAGAGTTATGGATATTTTCCCACGATCACCTCTTTGAGATGAAATTCGGGAGCTGGAAAAATCACTATCTTCCACAGATCATATCTCCAAAAATGTTGCGAACCAAGATTTGAAATTTCTTGATGAGTTTCCTCAGGATTTTGGCTTTCACCCTAAACATTTTAGATTCTGAAACTTCGTATAAAAAACGTTATAGCGCAAATTCCACGATCACCTGTTTAGGAGCCTGAAAAAATACCTAACTTCCATAGATCATATCTCCAAAAATATTGCGAACCAAGCTCTGAAATTTTTATAAAATATTTCTCAGGATTTTGGCTTCACACCCTAAACATTTCAGCTTCTGAAACTTCATAGAAAAAAATTTATAGCAAAAATTCCACAATGACCTGTTTGGAGCAGCGAAACCCTAGAATCCAAAGTTCTGATACCAAATTTTGTGTAACTAGCTCCAAAAATAGAAGAAAAGAGATATCAACGCCTTATAAATAAGCCACTTCGAGGGGGAAACCTCCAATACATTACATAAATGAAAAATTCTTGGATGATACAATTTACAAAACCTCCTTTCTATATATATGAGTCCATGTGGCCATAATGTAATCCTAGTGGGCCACAATGTAATCCTAGCCGACCTAACAATAATAATTTAAGGGCACAATAATAAAAAAATGGGGGTTACAAGGGTACAATAATAACAATAAGGGGGTTACACTAATAACAATAAGGGACTATACTAGTAATATAGGGACCTAACAAAATTTACCCTAGCCTTAACCTTAACCTTACCCTTACCCTTAACCTTAACCTTAAGCTAACCCTAACCTTAACCGTTATGTTACCTTAAACTAACCCTAACCTTGACGTTAAATTTACCTTAACCCCTTAACCTTAACCTTCACCTTAACCTTAACTTTACCCTTAACTTAACCTTTACCTAACCTTCACTATAACCTAACCCTAAATTTGACCAAACCCTGAACCTAAACCTTAACCTTAACCTTACGTATAACCTAACCCTAACCTTGACCAAACCCTTAACTTTAACCTTAACCTTAACCTTAACCTAACCTTGAATTTTCGCTTAACCTTACCTTAACCATAACCTTAACTTAACCCTAATCTTAGGTTAACCTTAACCTTAAACTTAGCCTAACCATAACCTTAACCCTAAACTTAACAATCCCCTAACCTTAAACCTAACCTTAACCTTAAGTATAACCTAACCCTAACCTTGACCAAACCTTAACCTTAAGGTTAAGGGTTAAAGTTAAAGTTAAGGTTAGGGTTAGGGTTAGGGGAAGGTTAAGGTTAAGGTTAAGGTTAAGTTTAGGGGAAGGTTAAGGTTAAAGTAAAGGTTAAAGATTAAGGTTAAGTGTATGGTAAGGTTAAGGGTAAGGTCAAGGTTAAGGTTAGGTTAAGGCTAAGGTTAGAGTAAGGGTAAAGTTAAGGTTAAGGTTAAAGTTTGGTCAAGGTTACGGTTAGGTTATAGTTAAGTTTAAGATAAGGTTAATATTAGGTTAAGATTAAAGTTAAGGTTAGGGTTAGGTTATAGTTAAGGTTAAGGTTAAGGTCAAGGTCAAGGTCAAGGTCAAGGATAAGTTTAGGTTAAGGTTAAGTTTAAGGGTTAAGACAAGTTAAGGTTAATATTACCCTTAACCTGACCTAACCCTTAACCTTACTTTACCATTAACCTAGCCTTAATCTTAACTTTAACTTTACCCTAACCTTAAGGGTTTAGTTAGGTTAAGGTTAAGGTTAGAATAAAGTTAAGGTTAAGGTTAAGGTTAGGTTAAGGGTAAAGTCAAGGTTAAGGTAAAGTTAAAGTTAAAGTTAAGGTCAAGTTTAATGTTAAGGTTAGGGTTGAGGTTAAGGTTAAAGGTTAGGTTTAGGTTAAGGTTAAGGTCAAGGTTAGGGTTCATATTAGGTTAGGTTATAGTTAAGGTCAAGGTTAAGGTTAAGGTTACATGTTTAGTCAATTTAAGGTTAAGGGTGAAGTTTAAGGTTACGGGTCTTAACATTAACCTTACCCTTAACCTTCACTATAACCTACCCTTAACATTAACCTTTACCTAACCTTAACCGTAACATTAATCTAGCCTTAACCTTACCTTAACCTAACTTCAACCTTAACCTTCACTATAAGGTTAGGTTATAGTTAAGGTTAAGGGTTTCGTTCAGGTTAAAGGTTATGGTTATGGTTATGGGAAAGCTAAGGTTAAGGTTATGGTTATGGTAAGTTTAAGGTTAAGGTGAGGTCAGGTTAAGGGTTTAGGTTAAAGTTAAGGTCAAGGGTAAGATAAGGTTAATTTAAGGTTAAGATTAAGGTTCTGGTTAGGTTAAGGTTAGGGTTAATGTTAAGGTCAAGGTTTAGGTTAACATTATGGTTAAAGGTTAAGGTTAAGGTTATGGTTAAAGTCAAGGTCAAGGTCAAGGTCAAGGTTAAGGTTAGGTTAGGGTTAATGTTAGGTTAAGGTTAAGATAAGGTTAAGGGTAAAGTTAAGGTTAGGTTTAACCTTAACCTTAAGCTTAACCTAACCTTAACCTAACCTTAACCTTAACTTTAACCTTACTAAACACATAACCTTAACCTTAACCTTAACCTTCAAGTCAACCTTAACGTAACCTTAACCTTAACCTTAACCTTAAAGTCAAGGTTAAGGTTAAGATTAGGTTAAGGGAAAAGTTAAGGTTAAGGTTAAGGTTTGGGTTAAGTCAGGTTAAGGTTAAGGTTAATGTTAAGGTTAAGATTATGGAAAGGTTAAGGTTAAGGTTAAGATCTTAACCTTAACCCTAACCTAACCTTAACCTTATAGAAAGGTTAAGGTTAAGATTAAGATTATGGTAACATCAACCTTAATCCTAACCTTAACCTTAACCTAACCATAACCTTAACCTAACTTTAACCTTAACCTTAACCTTAGCCTAACCATAACTTTATCCCTAACCCTAACCTTAACCTTAACCTAATATTAACCTTACCATTAACCTAAACTTAACCTTAACCTAACATTAACCTTAACCTTAACCTTACCCTTAACCAAATCTTAAACTTAACCTAACCTTAACTATAACCCAACTATAAGCCTACCCTTAACCTTAACCTTGACCTTAACTATAACCTAACCCTAACCTTAACTTTAACCTTAACCCAACTATAAGCCTACCCTTAACCTTAACCTTGACCTTAACTATAACCTAACCCTAACCTTGACCAAACTCTTAACATTAACATTAACCTAACCCTAATGTTGAGCAAACCCTTAACATTAACCTTAACCTTAACCTTAGCTTAACCATAACCTTATCCCTAACCTTTACCTTAGCCTAACCATAACCTTATCCCTAACCTTAACCTTAACCTTAACTTTAACCTAACCTTAAGCTTAAGCTTAACCTTGACCAATCCCTTAACTTTAACTTTAACCTTAACCTAACCTCAACCTTAACATTAACCTTAACCTTCCCATATCCATAACCTTAACCTTAACCTTAACCTTCACCTTAACCTTTAGTTTTACTTTACCCTTAACCTAACCTTAACCCCTTAACCTTAACGTTAACCTTAATCTTCCCATAACCATAACCTTAACCTTGACTTTACCCTTAACCTAACCTTAACCTTAACCATAACTTAACACTAACCTTGACCAAACCTTAACCTTAACCTTAACTTAACCTTCAACTTAACATAAACCTTCCCCTAACCTTAACCTTAACCTTAACCATAACCTTAACCTTCACCTAACCATAACCTTAACCTTAACCTTCCCATAACCGTAACCTTAAACTTAACCTTGACCTTACCTTTGACCTTCACCTTAACCTTCACCTTCACCTTCACCTTCACCTTGACATTGACCTTAACCTTAACCTTACCCTTAAACTTATCTTAACCTTAACCTTAACTTTAAACTTATCCTTACCTTAACCATAACCTTAACCTAACCATGACCTTACCCTTAACCTTATCTTAACCTTACCTTAACCATCACCTTAAAATTAACCTTATCCTAACCTTAACCTTGACTTTAGCTTTAGCGTAACCTTAACCGTAACCTTATCTTTACCCTTAACCTTAACCTTAACCATAACCTTAACCTTCACCTTCAAATTGACTTTACCCTTAACATAACCTTAACCTAACATTAACCTTAAATTAACCTTAACGTTTAGCTTAACCATCACCTTAACCTTACACCTTTAACCTTAACCTTAACCTTAAGCTTGAATTTACCTTAACCTAATCTTAACCCCTTAACCTTAACCTTAACTTTATCCTTAACCTTAATCTTAACCTTAATCAAACCCTTAACATTAACATTAACTTTACCTTAACCTTAAACTTAACCTTAACTATAATTATAACCTAACTCTAACCTTGACCAAACCTTACCTTTAAGGTCAAGGTTAAGGTTAGGTTGAGGTTAAAGTTAAGGTTAAGGTTAGGTAAAGGTTAAGTTTAAGGTTAAGGTTAGGTTATGGGTTTGGTCAAGGTTAGGGTTAGGTTATAGTGAACGTTAGGATTAAGTTAAGGGTAAATTCAAGGCATAACCCTTAACCTTAACATTACCCTTAAGCTTCACCTTAACCTTAAACTTGACTTTACCTTTAACCTAACCTTAACCTTAACTATAACCTAACCCTAACCTTGACCTTAAACTTACCCTTAACCTTGACCTTAACCTTGAATTTGACCTTAACCTAACCTTAACCTTATCTTGCCCTTAACCTTAACCTTAACCTTCCCAAACCCTTCAACTTAACCTTAACTTAACTTAACCTTAACCTTAAACTTAACCTGACTAAACCCATAACCTTAAACTTAACCTTAACCTAACCTTAAATTTGGCTAGATAAAGTCAAGGTTAAGGTTACGTTAAGGATAAAGTTAAGGTTAAGGTTAGGGTTAGGTTATAGTTAAGGTCAAGGTTAAGATTAGGTTAAGGCTAAGGCTAAGGCTAAGGTTAAGGTTAAGGTTAAGGTTAAGGTTACCAATATAGTCAGGTTAAGGTTAAGGTTAAGGGTTAAGTCAAGGTTGAGGCTAGGTTAAGGTTAGGGTTAAGGTTAAGGTTAAGGTTAAGTCTTTGGTTATGGTTAAGGGTAAGGTTAAGGTTAAGTTTAGGTTAAGGGTAAAGATAAGGTTAAGGTTAAGGTTAACGGTTTGGTCAAGGTTAGGTTAAGGTTAAGGTTATGGTTAGGGTTAAGGTTAGGGTAAGGTTAGGGTTAGGTTAAGGTTAAGGTTTGGTAAAGGTTAAGGTTAAGGTTAAGATTAAGGTTAAGGTTAAGGGTTTGGTCAAGGTTAGGGTTAGGTTACTATTAAGGTCAAGGTTAAGGTTAGGTTATGGTTAAGGTTAAGGTTAAGGTTAAGGTTAAGGTTAACCTTGAATTTACACTTAATCTAACCTTGACCTTAACTTTACCCTTACCCTTAAACTTAACCTTAACTATAACCTAACCCTATCCTTACCCTAACTATAGCCGTAACATTAACCTTACCTTAACCTAACTTTACCTTAACCTTGACCTTAA
Source organism: Pinus albicaulis (assembly GCA_034641835.2). NCBI lineage: Eukaryota > Viridiplantae > Streptophyta > Pinopsida > Pinales > Pinaceae > Pinus > Pinus albicaulis. The sequence goes on along the minus strand of MU968359.1, from coordinate 93,486,974 downwards.
CCTTAACCTTAACCTTACCCGTAACTTTAACCTTAAATTTACCCTTAACCTCAACTTTACCCTTAACCTAACCTTAACCTTAACCTTACCCTTAACCTTATCTTAACCTTAACCTTAAAATTACCCTTAACCTTCACCTTAACCTTAACTTTACCCTTAACCTTAACCTTAACGTTGACTTTACCATTTACCTAACCTTAACCTTAACCTTAACCTGACTAAACACGTAACCTTAACCTTAACATAACCTTAACCTTAACCTTAACTATAACCTAACCTTAAATTTGGCCTTAAATATAACTTAACCCTCAGCTTGACCAAACCCTTAAAATTAACCTTAACATTGACCTTAACCTTAAACTTAACCTTAACCTTAACCTTAAACTTAACCTTGACCTTAACTATAACCTAACCTTAACTTACCCTTAACCTTGACCAAACCCTTAATGTAACCTTAACCTTGACTTTACACTTAACGTAACCTTAAGCTTGACCTTGACCTTACCCTTAACATTAACCTTAACCTTAAACTTTACCAGACTAAACCCGTAACCTTAACCTTACCCTTAACCTTAACCTTAGCCTAATCTTAACCTTACCCTAGCCTTACCATTGCCCTTAACCATAACCTTCACTGAAACTTAACCTTAACATTAACCTTATCCTTATCTTGAACTTAACCTAACCTTAACCTTGACCTTAACCTTAATCTTAACGTTAAATTTATGGGTAATTTTAGGTTAAGGGTAGGGTTAGGTTATAGTTAAGGTCAAGGTTAAGGTTAGGTTAAGGTTAAGTTAAGGTTAATGTTAAGGGTTTGGTTAAGGTTAAGGTTAAGGTTAAGTTTAAGGTTAAGGATATCTCTTAGGGTTAAGGTTAATATTAGGTTAGGTTAAGGTTAGGGTAAGGTTAAGGGTAAGGTTAAGGTTAAGGTTAAGGTTACATTAAGGGTAAAGTCAAGGTTAAGGTCAGGCTAAGGTTAAGATAAGGTTAAGGTTAATGTTAACGTTAGGTTACGGTTACTGTTAGGTTAAGGTTAAGTTAAGGTTAAGGTTAAGGTTAAGGGTTTGTTCAAGGTTAGGGCTAGGTTATAGTTACAGTTATGGGAAGGTTATGGTTAAGGTTAAGTAAAGGTTAAGGTCAAGGTTAATGTTAAGGGTTAGGTTAAGGGCTTGGTCATGGTTAGGGTTAGGTTAAGGTTAAGTTTAAGGTTAGGTTAAGGGTAAAGTTAACCTTAACCTTAACCTTGACCATAACCTTAACGTAACCTTAACCTTGACCTTCATGTTTGGTCTCAATCTAGTCTCCTAAACTGAGTTCATTTAATTGTCAACCAGGATTTGTAAACTGCTGAAGTGAAGTGTACCATATGTACCTAGGTGCTTGTTTCCTAATGCGTTGTGTGTAGTGTTTTGTGATGTTTTTGGTCTTTTATGATGATTTATGATGTTTTTGGTCTTTTGGTGGGTCTTTTGGTGATTTTATGTTCACAATGAAAATGCCTAGAAAACTAATGGAAAGGAACTGGTGGTCAAAAATAGAGTTAAGCCTAATGGATGGAATGGAAAATGCAATTGAAAACACTGAAGCAGAATCTAAACTATGACTAAATAAAAGCAAAGCTTGATAATGAATTTCAAACAAATGATTCAAAACACAAACTAAACTTGAGAAATGATCACTAAGTATGCAAATTTTCTAAATAAACAATGAAACAACTAACTTACAATGATGCAATACTTTGTCCTTGATTAGAGATTTGAAACATAATTAGAGGAAAAACATTGTTATCATCATAAGATCTTCTATTTTAGAACTAACTCCTATCTCTATTCTGCAATTTAATTGAATGTCACAAAACCTTTACTCAAGAGTTATCGATTTCTTTCTAAAGTAGTCTTTTGAGGAAGAGCTCTGTTTATAAAATGATGAGGAAATTGCAGAGATACTTCAGGCCTTAGAATGATGTTGTCTTCTGTTCATATGGTTATAGATCAATTAGGGATTTTAGAACAAGAAGAGGTTTGTGAATAATGAAGGCTGTCTTGTTAATCCTAACAACTGAAGTAATTTATTGTGCAATGGATGACAATTTGAATATGAGGTGCAAGTACAATAAGTTAATCTAAGAATGAACCTAAGATGCCACTAATCTAGAACAATGCTAAACCATAAGTCATCATCAAAATTGAAACAAAGTAACTGAACATGAGTTAAATGCAATGAAACTCCGGAGCATTCTAACTATGCTAACATGCATTATTCTATGAAGTTACACAATCTGTTTGTTCATCATTAGTGATATTTTGGAAGAGTTCCTTCTTTTGGAAGAGATAGAAAAATTCTTACTGTGTAATTGGGTGCAATTGTAAGCAAATAGACTGAAAGAAAATGAAAAACTAAGATATCATATCCATACCCTACTTGTCATTATGATGTCCTGGGCAAGCGTTTAAGAGTAAGAACAGAGATGATACTTAGTACAAACACACAACTAAATCATTCATTATCACGGTCATGTCTTGAACTTCTTAAGAATTTCTTGGAAGAGTTTCTTCTTGTGGAAGAGTGATTAGAACAAGTGTAACTGTGATATTGAATAGCAAAAAAAACTACAACTAAATCCTACAGTACTATAGCTATTCATCATTCATCATTATAATCTTTTGGAAGAGTGTCTTCTTGTGGAAGAGCTAGAATGAATATAACTACAGTAGCTAGTTAAAACAACTAATAATTCAACTCCTAATCCTACAATACTATAGTCATTCAACATTCATCATTATAGTTTTTTTTTTTGGAAGAGCATCTTCTTGTGGAAGAGTTAGAATGAGTACGACTACAGTAGCTAACAAAAAAAACTATTAATTCAAATGCAAAACGTAAAGGCAGCTAGAAAACTTATCTAATTTACGCAAAATAAATCCGTGCAAGAGGCAGGGGCCCTCTACCACTTGACGACATTCAACTCCAAATTAAATCACGCCTTCAAAATAACTTTGTCTGCTCCATTAAAGATGAAATAGTTTGAACATAACACTCTGCGTCTTTAGGAATGTAACACAGAGTCTAAACAAAATCTAGCATCAAATCTAACATAAAATCTCCAACATAGCTCTCGGTCTCCCAAGAGTTTATAAAGCAAATGCACATAACAATAATTGCAACAATTCAGGAACACTGTCTTTCCTTATCCGAATCACGTTAGGACTCTTTGAAGTGGTTGCGTGAAGAAGAAAAGACATCTGGACTGAGACAGTCCTAATAGAAGTCTTCCTTCCTAAATGTGTTCCCCACGTTCAAAACCATACCCAGAATTCGTTTCTTCCTCCATGATGAGCAACGAACCATGTAGACATGATGTGGATCATGCCCATATGCGGTTTTTCTCAAGAGGCCACCTGGAACATACTCAAACATGAAGTCAGCTGCAGAATCGCCGGTTAGCTACGGAATGTCTGCATTTTGCAGCTAGTTCTGGTCAAAATGCTTTACAATGGAAAAAATCACAAAATTCAACAAGTCATTCATGTAAATCATTCTAGAAGTAATTTTAACTATATTCATTGATCAATTGGGTCTAAGATAGAAATGGACAAGGGAAAATGAGGTAAAATGAGGTGAAGGAAAGCACAAATTTGAGGCTCAACATACCCCCACTGTTGTTTCTTTGCATGTCCTCATGCAAATTATCCTATGAATTCAGAGGCTTCTGCAAGGACATCTAATCCCCTTCTTCTCCTTTGTCTGGAAGCTAGAGGTCTTCTGGGTTTCCTGATAACAAGTTTGAACCTGAGGTTGGTGAGTGCCTTGATTAGCTTTTTGTTCCTTGTCTTCAACTTCTCATTGGTCTTCTCCACTTTGTCTATATGCAGGGATAAGGTTGAGTTCATATCAGTTTTGAGCTTGATTTGATCCTTGAGAATTTCATTTTCGTTTTTGATGTGTCTATTCAACAATTCCAACTCATATCTATCCCTCCTTAATATATCTATTTCAGACAGTGGAGGATTGGGGGTTCTCTCTCTGCTTTCTGAAGCTCTCCTCTCCAAAGTTTCCACATAGTCATAAATTTCCTGTTGAGCAGGGTCAACTTCAGGGGTTCCCTCATAAAAATCTTCTTCAACATCCTCTTCAATGGATGTTTCTTCATCTTCTATATTGATTACCCCTGTTTGCTTGATTAGTGTTTTCTTCAGTTTCCCCTTTAATCTATGGCTTATTCTAGGCTGAGAAGATCCCTCTCCTTTCTCCATGGCAGATTTCTTGATTACCTTTTCTTCCTTAAGTTGCCTCTTGATTCGAGTCAACTTTTCTAAAATGATTTCCTCACTGCTTTCTTGGACTGTTTTATCAATTTCAACTTCTGAAGCCCTCCATTTCCTACTTCTTCTTGTAGGCTGTGGTTCAGGTGATGGTTCTTTTGCTTCTTCAAAATGATTTCTTATTAATAAATCATCCCATGTATCATTTGTTTTAGCTAGATGATGTTCAATCAAGATTTTGACCAAACCATGATGATACAGGGTTGTCTCTAAAAATTGAACTCTTCTCTGAGCACAGGAAGCCATCTTCTTCAGACTTTGAAGCAAGAAATATGGTAGGTTTAAGTCTTCTCCCAGAAAATGCATCATTAGTCTAATGTGGTAGACATAAAATGCCCCATATCTACCCTCACATGTAACAATTTTTTGCAAAAGAAGTAGTATGTTTCTCCATTTGTTTTTCAATGCAGAACTGGGAATTCCTTTCTTGAATACACTGACATCCATATTTGGTGATTTTAAAATTTGTTTCCAGGAGTCATTGTGGAATTCTCTATTTTTAAACCATCTCTCTCCAGTTTTGAGCAACCCTGTAGCCTCTGCAATAAAAACTTCAGTGACAGTAAACTTGACATCCCCCACTTCAACTTCGGTTCCTTGAAATGATCTTGCAAATGTTTTTAGTGACTTCCTTGTGGAAGCCATTAAATTTTTCCAAAAATTGAAGCCATCCTATTTGTTGTAACATTTCTTTGCATTGTGGGTAGCCTTCTAAATATTTTGAACCCACTGGTTCAGTTCTTACAATTAAACCCATTATTGATTCTTCAATGTTCAAATAAACACTCTTCTACCCACAAAAACAATGACTTTCACCTTTGAATTGAAATGACTTCAAGTTCTAAATGAAAATAGCTCCAAACTTCATAATGACATACCTCTGATTGATAATGACAAATGCCTTCAAAACCTCGGACTGATATGCTTCTGTTGACAATTGAACTTTGGAGTGATATGCCTCTGTTTGATAATGAAAGCAGTTTCAATTTCGAGCTGATATGTCTCTGATAGACAGTGGCAAATGGCTTCAAATTTCTTTTGTGCAATACCTATGGCTCTTGGTAGCAAATGGTTTCGATTTCAACACTACAACACCTCTGTCTTTTGGTAGCAAAAGACTTCAAACTCCACACTGCTACACTTCTATGTTTATAGTGAAAATGCTTCAAACTCTGTCCACAGTGATATTTTATTTGTCCACGGGATCAAGTGGCTTCAAGTCCTCACACTGTTATACTTCCAAATTTACCCTTCTGCTCTGCTCTGCGTTTACAATGCTCAATGCTATTCAAACTGATATCCTTTGGCTCTGCTCTCGGTGATAACAATATCTCTTTCTTCGGAATGAAATGCCGGCTACAGAATGAAGTAATGGCAGTGGTCACGGAATGGAGTAGTGGAGTGAGGTGGAGGGAATGTATTAATGATTGAAGAGATGGCGGAGGATTTTACGACGGCAGAGGGAATCATCATTGAATGATTTGGTTAAGAGACGTGGAGAATTCAAACACCTCGGCCATTTTAACCGCTTAAATGCTATCGGATATGAAATTTGAAATGGAAGATTTTAATCCAAAGTCTGTAGAGGGTTTGTTCGTGTTGATCAATAAAAACAATTAAAACAACCTTTTCGAACAATCCATAACTAAACTATGCTAAACTTTTATGAAATGACATTATAATTTAAACTTGTTACCTCTGCCCTTTATTTGATTTTTGTAGCCTTTGTCTTCTTGTTCACCTTTGGAGGAGTCTTCATAATTTTCTTGATGCTTTTGATTCATGAATACACTGGGTCACTTTGTTGCAATTCTGATGTCTGCTGGTTGATGCCTTCAGGATTTATAGCTGCGGAAAGACTGTCTGGCTGCAGAAAGGCTGATCAGCTGCAGAATGTCCACTGAGTTGCAGAATGTTCCTGTAGAGCACTTTAATCATGAAAATGGAGTGTTTTTGGAATATGGGTGAAATGTTATGTGGTATGAATGAAAATGGATAATGGATTATGATATGTATGAAGTGGATAATGAAATGGAATGGGTTCAATTCATGAAATGGAGTGAAAGAATCATAAGGACTGTACTGCAATTCAGGACATGTTTTATTCACTTACAGCAAGATATCAAATTTTGTATTTTGACATGAAAATGAGATGGATGAAAGATGGAATGAGATGAATGAAATGTGGAATGGAGTGAAATATGAATTATGGATGAGATGGAGTATGGATGAATAAGTGGATGGAGTGAAATGAAATGAATCATAAGCACTATGGAACTGAACTTATGATTTTTATAACAGCTGCTTATAAAAACAAAAATGGGAAAAGTTAGAGTGTCAGAGAGACTCTGATTTTCACCCTATCTTTTCTGTATAAACATGCCAATCAATGATTGGTTTTCATGTTTATACCTTTATTTTATTTTTTATTTTTTATTTATTTTTTATTTTTTTATTTTTTTTTAAAAGAGAAATGCTTCAGAAATTTTAATCAAGTTGATGAAGAAGAGAGACTCTTCTTCATTAACTTCAAATCATTGTCTTCTTGGAACTTCTTGACAAACTCTTCTCTTGAGAGTGGCTTGTGGTATAACTTCAGTCTATGACCATTCACAAGAAAAGTGACCTCTTCTTCATCTATAGTTCTGATTTTTACTGCCCCATTATCAAAAATTCGAACAATTTCATATGGCCCAAGCCAATGTGTCTGAAATTTTCCTTGAAAATCCTTGAATTTTGAATCAAACAAGAGAGCCCAGTCACCCTCTTTAAATTTCTTCTCCTTGATGTACTTGTCATGCCATCTAGCCCTTTGCTGTTGGACTAGACTTGTTTTCTGAACTGCATCTTGTCTGATCTCATCCAATTCATTAATTTGCTCCAGCCTATGCTTTTGTGCCTCCGTTAGATCAAGTCCTAGTTGAACTGCCATCTTGAATGTTTGAATTTGGAACTCTATAGGAAACAAAACTTGCTTTCCATAAACAAGCTCATAAGGAGTATGGCCTGTTGTGTTTCTCCATGTAGTTCTATAGGCCCACAAGGCTTCAGAAAGCCTATCTACCCAATCTCTTCTATGTAGATGAACAGTCTTTGTTAGGATTCCTTCAATGACCTTATTAGTAGATTCCACTTGACCATTTGCTTGTGGATGATAAGGAGTAGATGTTCTATGTCTGATTTTTTACTTCTCCATCATTTGCTCCACTAGCCTTGATGTAAATTGAGCTCCTTGATCTGTAACAATTTCCCTTGGGACACCAAAACGAGTAAAAATATCCTCAAAAAGAAAAGTAACTACATATGATTCATTAGCAACAAGTAATGGTTTAGCTTCTACCCACTTAGTAACATAATCAGTGCAAACTAATATATATTTCTTTTGTCTTGATGGAGGACTAATAGGTCCTACAAAATCCAAAGCCCATTTTTCAAAAGGTTCAATGTGTACCTGAGGTTGTAATGGCATCTCACCTGAAGGAGAAGGTTTCCCTACCCTTTGGAAACTGTCACACCTTTTGACATACTCCCTTGCATCTTTAAACAAATATGGCCAATAATATCCTAAGTTAAGGATCTTATAGGCTGTTCTCTTATCTGCAAAGTGTCCGCCACAAGGTTCATCATGACATGCCTTGAGAATTTCAGGCATCTCATCTTCACGAACACACCTTCTAATGATCAAATCTGAACCTGTCTTGTATAACTCATTAGCGACCCATGAATATCTTGCACTATCATTAATGATTTTTCTTTTATCCCTTGCATTCATAATTGAAGGAAATTTTCCCGAAACTAAATAATTGGCAATATCAGCAAACCATGGAGTTTGAGTAGAGATTGCAAAAAGATATTCATCAGGAAATTGATCTTCAACCAGAGTGTCATCTTTGACATTTTGGATTCTAGACAGGAAATCAGCCACAGTGTTTTGTTTTCCAGGCCTATCTAGAATAGTAATGTTGAATTCTTGCAATAGTAACAACCATCTTATAACTCTGCCATTAGTGATTGATTTGTTCATTAAGTATCTAATGGCAGAATGATCAGTGTGAACAAAAGTTTCATATCCTGTTATATAGTGTCTAAACTTGTTTATGGCATGAACAACAGCTAAAAACTCTTTTTCAGTTACAGTATAGTTTAACTCTGCAGGAGTCAAATTTTTACTGGTATAATAGATGGCATAGGGAATTAAATCTTTCTGTCCCAATACTGCTCCTAGAGCTGTATCGAAAGCATCTGTCGAGATATGAAAAGGTAACTTCTAGTTAGGTCCCCTTAATATAGGTGCTTCAGAAATTTTGGTTTTCAGGGTTTCAAAAGCTAACTGGCAATCAAAATTCCACTTAAATTCACAATCTTTGGTGAGTAATTTGAAAAGAGGAGATGCTATTTTGGTGAAGTTTTCTATAAATCTCCGATAGTACCCCGTAAATCCTAGAAAACTTCTTACATCTCTTTGACAACTTGGAATGGATAGGTTAGAAATAACTTCAACTTTCGCTTCATCAACTCTAATCCCATCCCCCGAAATGTGGTGCCCTAAAACAATACCTTCAGTGAACATCATAAAACATTTTTCATGACTAAGAGAAAGGTTTGCTTCTTGACATATTTTTAAGACTTTTTCCAAGTTTTCTAAAGCCTCTTCAAATGTGTCCCCATAAACTGTGAAATCATCCATATACACCTCTACACAGTCATGTATCAGATCAGAAAAAATTCCTAATACTGCCCTTTGGAATGTTGCAGGTGCATTGCACAATCCAAATGGCAATACTTGGTAGGCATAGGTACCCCAAGGACAAGTAAATGTGGTTTTATCTTGGTCTTCAAGTGCTACTTGGATTTGATTGTAACCACTAAATCCATCCAGGAATGAAAAGTACTTTTTACCCGCTAATGTATCTAATACTTGATCTATGAAAGGTAAGGGAAAATGGTCTTTAAGAGTAGCTTTATTCAGTTCTCGGTAGTCAACACACACCCTCCATTTTCCATTTTTCTTAGGTACAATTACTAAAGGAGAAACCCACTGACTGTCTGAAATAGGATAGATGAAATTAACATTTAACAATTTTTGTAATTCTTCCTTCACAATTTCCCTAAGATTTGGATTCATCCGTCTTTGAGGCTGTCTGATTGGTTTGCAATTTTCCTCTATATAGATGTGATGAGTACAAGTCTTGGGACTTATCCCTTTCATGTCAGTGTATTCCCATGCATATGCAGAAGAATGTCTCTGTAATATTTTGACTAACTCTTCTTGTTGAGATTTTTCTAGGTTCTTATTTATATTCAAAGTTTTGCCTGGAAAAATTTCACTTGTAGAGCTGCCAAATTTGTCCATAGAATGAAGAGACATCTGCCTAGATGACAAGAACTCAATATTGGATCCCTCTTGAAATGATTCATGTTTATGTTCTGGAGAGGATTCAAATTTTTCTAGAGTATTCAGAATTTGATTATCTTCACTAATTTCTGAAATTGTGAAGAGTGGTTGTAAATATTCTTCATCCTCTATCCATTGAGTGTCATCTAGATCCGTAATTGTCCTAGCTGGAGGATATAAAGTGAATTTCTTTGTTGAACTACCATCAGAAATATACATATCACCGGACCTACAACTAATAAAAGCATCAGCTGTAGCCAACCAAGGTCTTCCTAGTATAACAGGATGGCCTCCTAGATTATTCTTGGGTGTCAGGATCATGAAATCCACAGGGTACTCCCAAGAGTCTAGGGACATTGGAATGTCTTCTATTACCCCATCTGGTCTGATCACAGATCTATCTGCTAATTGTAATAGTGTGGGTGTAAAGAGAAGATTAGGAAGTTTCAGCTTGTCCATGATTTGTCTACTCATGATATTTATTGCTGCTCCTAAGTCAATGAGTGTGTTTTGAATTTCAATTCCATTGATGTGAATTTTGACAACTGGATTTCCTGGGTCAAGGTACTTTGGAATAGTAATCTTGCCCATCATAATGTCTGCTATTTGTCCTACCAGTTGAATTTTATTGGTTTCTCTTATTCTTTTTCTTGTTGTCTTCATACTCAACTCCTTTATTGTTTTGGCTAAAATTGGGATTTCCTTGATGGCTTGCAATAATGGAATTTTAATGCAAACATTTCTCAATTCATCCAATAAATCATAATTAGGCACCATTATTTTTTTTTCTACACCTTTATCAATTTGTAGTCTTTCCGGAAAGGGAGGTATAGAAGTAGATGTGGATGGTTGCTCTAATACTGGAGTTGGATTTATTGGATCTTTTTGTTTCAATTTTTCAATGTTTTGATCTTGAAAGGATGTATCTTCCTCAAGACTTTTATTAACCCGAAGGGAGTCTTCCTCATAATTATCTTGTTCTTGTATGATCACAGAAGGTTTCCTCTTCTCAAGTATCCTTCCAGACCTAAGTTGAACATCACTAAGGTCTAGAGGAGTAATTAAATAAGTTGGAAATTGTTGTCCTTCTATCATGTATGTATTTTGAGGATTCTTATTATTGGGGTTTGGTATGGGCTGAGCTGGCAATTGATTGGATTTTTGAGGGAATGGTAATGGAAGTGGTTGATTTTGATGAGGTTGGTTCGGATGATGTTGTTGAGGATTTTGTTGAAGATTTTGAGGAAAATTTTGTTGGGAATTTTGAGGATAAAAATGTGGATATGGTGGATACTGATAATATGGAGAGTATCTTCCATAGGGACCTTGTGATCCTTGTGCCCAAGCTTGAGATTGATTTTGAAATTGGGGCCAAGGTTGCCGCCAAGAATTCCAAGGTGGAGGTTGATTATACATTTGATCATGGAATCCTTGTGTCTGAGATCCCTGCCAAGGTCTTCTAGATACAAAGTTAAGAGATTCTGTGGAGTCTGTAGGAGTTTCTTCTTGAAAAACAGCCTTGAGACCAAGAAGAGAAGGACAATTCTTGGTCTCATGTTTCTCAGAACAAATAACACAGGTTTCTACAACTTTTACATCTAGAGGACACTCTCTCAAGGCATGTTTCTTCCTACATTTGGGACAAAATATTGCCAAGGCATCAGATTCAGCCTTTTGCTTGTTTTGTATCTTGAGGGTGTCTATTTTTTCACTAAGACTCCCTAAGATGTCAGATTTAAAATCATCAAGCATGTGTCCTATTTCTGATCTACTTACTATCCCAGAAGCAGATTTACTTGCTCTTGCAAGAGCAGGATCTCTTGGACCTTTGACAGTTTTGGATTTCCCTCTGGAAAGGTTGATACATAACTCAGATATTTCAGGTAATGTGAGTTGTGATATATCCCCTTTTCCCATCATGTTAATGATATCCAACCATTCATCCCTAATGGTTTTCAACAAAAGAGCTTTTAAAGTGTCTTGATCTAGGTTTTCCATTTGTGCCCTTTTTATGTTGTATTTAAATCTTTCCAACAAATCTTCTAAGTTTTCATCTTCTTTTGTAACATCTTGAACACTTCTTCCTTATGATTAACCGGCATACAATAATCCAAGTATCTCTCTAGAAATGCTTGTTTCATGTCTTCCCATGTTCTAATAGAGCTATTGATTAGACTCATAAACCACTTCAATGCTGCTCCCTTCAGAGTTGAAGGAAATAATTTCAATTTTTGAGCATCTTGTAGGTAGTCATAAGTTCTACACAGCACTTCAAATTCGAATAAGAAAGTTTCAGGATCCTCAGTTTTAAGCCCATAGAAGTTCGGAAGGACAGAGGGTGAAATGTTTTTCATGGTTGTATTGGTTTCTTCATCAAGTATAGGGAACCCAAAAGAGCTTCCTATTCTACCTCTTCCTCCATCTGCACCTCTACCTCCTTCTCCTCTTCCTCCTTCTCCTCTACCTCTACCTCTACCTCCTCCAAATAATGTGTGTTCTCCATTAACAACTCCTCCTCCTCCTTCTTCTACCATGGTTGACTCTCCTGTGGAAGTAGAAAGGTTTGTATCCCCAACAAGAATTTTTAGATCTTCTTCTATGGCAGGTTCAGTGGATGAAGTGGGAGGTTTCCCTAATGGAATAGGTGACCTTAGATCTTCTAGAAGTCCAGGATCAGTAAAGGATGGAAGATGGGTTTGAGTTGAAGGTGTACTAGTTCTAGGTCTAGATGAAACAAGTGGTGTTCTAGAAATCAAACTTCTGCCTCTGCTGCTTATAAATCTTCCCCTTGAATCTCTCTCCCTATGCATAAATTTTTTTTTGGATGCTAAGAAACAAAGGTTACCTAGTTTTCACTTCCTCGGCAACGGCGCCAAAATGTTTGGTCTCAATCTAGTCTCCTAAACTGAGCTCATTTAATTATCAACCAGGATTTGTAAACTGCTGAAGTGAAGTGTACCATATGTACCTAGGTGCTTGTTTCCTAATGCGTTGTGTGTAGTGTTTTGTGATGTTTTTGGTCTTTTATGATGATTTATGATGTTTTTGGTCTTTTGGTGATTTTTATGTTCACAATGAAAATGCCTAGAAAACTAATGGAAAGAAGTTGGTGGTCAAAACAGAGTTAAGCCTAATGTATGAAATGACAAATGACAAATGCAATTGGAAACACTGAAGCAGAATTTAAACTATGACTAAATAAAAGTGAAAGCTTGATAATGACTTTTAGGCAAATGACACAATCTAAACTTGAGAAATGATCACTAAGTATGTAAATTCTCTAAATAGACAGTGAAACAACTATCTTACAATGATGCAATACTTTGTCCTAAGCTCTTCTATTCTATGACTAATTTCTAGTTCTATTCTGCAATTTAATTGAATGTCACAGAACCTTTACTCAAAGAGTTATTGGTTTCTTTTTCAAAGTAGTCTCTTGAGGAAGAGCTCTGTTTATAAAATGATGAGGAAATTGTAGAGATACTTCAGGCCTTAGAATAATGTTGTCTTCTGTTCATATGGTTATAGATCAATTAGAGATTTTAGAACAAGAAGAGGTTTGTGAATAATGAAGGCTGTTTTGTTAATCCTAACAACTGAAGTAATTTATTGTGCAATGGATGACAATTTGAATATGAGGTGCAAGTACAATAAGTTAATCTAAGAATGAACCTAAGATGCCACTAATCTAGAACAATGCTAAACCATAAGTCATCATCAAACTTGAAACAAAGTAACTGAACATGAGTTAAATGCAATGAAACTCCGGAGCATTCTAACTATGCTAACATGCATTATTCTATGAAGTTACACAATCTGTTTGTTCATCATTAGTGATATTTTGGAAGAGTTCCTTCTTTTGGAAGAGGTAGAACAATTTTGACTGTGTAATTGAGTGCAATTGTAAGCAAATAGACTGAAAGCAAATGAAAAACTAAGATATCATATCCATACCCTACTCGTCATTATGATGTCTTGGGAAAGCGTTTAAGAGCAAGAACAGAGATGATACTTAGTACAAACACACCACTAAATCATTCATTATCACAGTCATGTCTTGAACTTCTTAAGAATTTCTTGGAAGAGTTTCTTCTTGTGGAAGAGTGATTAGAACAAGTGTAACTGTGATAGTGAATAGAAAAAACTACAACTAAATCCTACAGTACTATAGCTATTCATCATTCATCATTATAATCTGTTGGAAGAGTGTCTTCTTGTGGAAGAGCTAGAATGAATATAACTACAGTAGCTAGTTAAAACAACTACAAATTCAACTCCTAATCCTACAATACTATAGTCATTCAACATTCATCATTATATTTTTTTGGAAGAGCATCTTCTTGTGGAAGAATTAGAATGAGTACGACTACAGTAGCTGATAAAAATAACTATTAATTCAAATGCAAAACGTAAAGGCAGCTAGGAAACTTATCTAATTTACACAAAATAAATCCATGCAAGAGGCAGGGGCCCTCTACCACTTGACGGCATTCAACTCCAAATTAAATCACGCCTTCAAAATAACTTTGTCTGCTCCATTAAAGATGAAATAGTTTGAACATAACACTCTGCGTCTTCAGGAATGTAACACAGAGTTTAAACAAAATCTAGCAGCAAATCTAACATAAAATCTCTAACATAGCTCTCGGTCTCCCAAGAGTTTATAAAGCAAATGCACATAAAAATAATTACAACAATTCAGGAACACTGTCTTTCCTTATCCGAATCACGTTAGGACTCTTTGAAGTGGCTGCGTGAAGAAGAAAAGACATCTGGACTGAGACAGTCCTAATAGAAGTCTTCCTTCATAAATGTGTTCCCCACGTTCAAAACCATACCCAGAATTCGTTTCCTCCTCCATGATGAGCAACAAACCATGTAGACATGACGTGGATCATGCCCATATGCGGTTTTTCTCAAGAGGCCACCTGGAACATACTCAAACATGAAGGCAGCTGCAGAATCGTCGGTTAGCTACGGAATGTCTGCATTCTGCAGCTAGTTCCGGTCAAAATGCTTTATAATGGCAAAAATCACAAAATTTAACAAGTCAGTCATGTAAATCATTCTAGAAGTAATTTTAACTGTATTCATTGATCAATTGGGTCTAAGATAGAAATGGACAAGGGAAAATGAGGTAAAATGAGGTGAAGGAAAGCACAATTTTGAGGCTCAACACTTCACTATAACCAAACCATAACCTTGACCTTAACCTTAAGTTAACCTTAACCTTAACTTTAACCTTCCCATAACCATAATATTAACCTTGACTTTACCCATAACCTAACCTTAACTTTAACCTTAACCTAACCTTAACATTAACTTTAAATTTACCCTAACCTTAAGGGATAACCTAACCCTAACCTAGACCAAACCCTTAACTTGAACCTTATCCCTATCCTTAACCTTAACCTTGACTTTACCCTTAACCTTAACCTTAACCTTGACCTTTACCTTAACATTAACCTTAACCATAACCTTATCTTACCCTTAGCCTAACCTTAACCTTAACCTAACTAAACCCATAAACTTAACCTTAACCTTACCTTATCCTTATCCTTACCTTAACTTTAACCTTAACCTTCACCTTCCCCTAACCTTACCCTTAACCTGAACCTTAACCTGACTAAACTTGTAACCTTAACCTTAACCTTACCCTTAACCTTCACCTTCACCTTAACCTTGACCTTACCCTTAACCTTCACCTTAACCTTCACCTTCACCTTAACTTTACCCTTAACCTTGACCTTACCCTTAACCTTCACCTTGACCAAACCCTTAACCTTAACCTTAACCTCACTAAACCAGTAACCTAAGGGTAAAGGTAAGGTTAAGGTTAGGGTTAAGTTTAAAGTCAAGGTTAACCTTAACTATAACCTAACCCTAACCTTGACCAAACCCTTAACCTTAAGCTTAACCTGACTAAACCTATAACCTTAACCTGAACCTGAACCTTAACTATAACCTAACCCTAACCTTGACCAAACCCTTAACATTAACCTTAACATGACCCTTAACCTAACCTTAACTATAACCTAACCCTAACCTTGACCAAATCCTTAACCTTGACTTTAACCTTAACCTTAACTATAACCTAACCCTAACCTTGACCTTAACCTTAACCTAACCTTAACCTTGACCTTAACTATAACCTAACCATAACCTTGACCTTAACCTTAACTTAACCTTAACCTTCCCATAACCATAATCTTAACCTTGAATTCACCCTTAACCTAACCTTAAATTTAACCTTAAACTAACATTAACTTTAACTTTAACTTTACCCTAACCTTAAGGGATAACCTAACCCTAACCTTGATCAAACCCTTAACCTTAACCTTAACCTTGACCTTAACCTAAACCTTTACCCTAACCTTAACCTTAACCTTGATTTTACCCTTAACCTTAACCTTAACCTTGACCTTAGCCTTAACCTTAACCTGACTAAACACGTAACCTTAACCTTAACCTTACCTTAACTTAACATTAACCTTAACCTTCACCTTAATCTTAACTTGACTAAACTCATAACCTTAACCTTAACCTTACCCTTAACCTTCACCTTAACCTTAAATTTACCCTTAACCTTCACCTTACCCTTAACTTTACCCTTAACCTTGAACTTACCCTTAACCTTCACCTTAACCTTAACCTTAACTTTACCCTTAACCTTCACCTTAACCTTGACCAAACCCTTAACCTTAACCTTAACCTGAATAAACCCGTAACCTAAGGGTAAAGGTAAGGTTAAGGTTAAGGTTAGCTTAAGGTTAACCTTGACCTTGACCTTGACCTTAACCTTACCTTTAAACTTTACCTAACCTTAACCTTAACCTAACCTTGACCTTAACTGTAAAATAACATTAACCTTAACCTAACCTTAACTTTAACTTTAACCTTAACTTTACCCTTAACCTAACCTTAACCTTAACCTTAACCTTACCCTTAACCTTCACCCTTAACCTTAACCTAACCCTAACCTTGAACAAACCCTTAACCTTAACCTTAACCTGACTAAACCTTTAACCTTGAACTAACTGTAACCTTAACCTTACCTAAACCTAACTTAACCTTGACCTTAATCTTAACCTTAACCTTACCTTGACCATAACCTTAACCTTAACCTTACCCTAACTTTACCCTAACCATAACCTTAACTTTATCCTTAACGTAACCTTGAGGATAGGGTTAGGTTAAGGGTAAAGTTAAGGTTAAGGTTAGGTTAAGGTTAAGGTTAAGGTAAGGGTAAGGGTAAGGTTAAGGTTAAGGTTCAGGTCAAGTTTAGGGTTAGGTTAAGGTCAAGGGTGAAGGTTAAGGGTAAGGTTAAGGTTAAGGTTAGGGAAATGTTAAGGTTAAGGGTTTAGTTAAGGTTAAGGTTAGGTTAAGGTTAAGGTTAAGGATACGGGGTTAACCTAAGCTTAACCTTAACCTTAACCTTAACCTTAATATAACCTTACCTTAACCTAACTTAACCTTAACCTTGACCTTAACCTTAAATTTAACTTTACCCTAACCTTAAGGGTTTAGTGAAGTTAAGGTTAGTTAGGTTAAGGTTAAGGTTAAGGGTTTGGGCAAGTTTAGGTTTAGGTTATAGTTAAGGTCAACGTTAAGTTTAGGTTAAGGTTAAGGGTTAAGGTTAACCTTAACCTTAAACTGACCAAACCTTAACCTTAACCTTAACTTTACCCTTAACCTAACCTTAACCTTGAATTTACCTTAACCTAACCTCAACCCCTTAAACTTAACTTTAAATTTACCTAAGGTTAGGGTTAAGGTTACTTTGACCTTGACTTTAACCTTAACTGTAACCTGACCCTAACCTTGACCAAACCCTTAACCTTAACCTTAACCTTAACCTAACCTTAAAGTTGAGGTTAAGGTTAAGGTCAAGGTTAAGTTGAAGGTTATTTTAAGGTTAAGGTTACGGGTAAATTTAAGGTTAAGGTTAATGTTAAGGGTAAGGGTAAGGTCAAGGTTAAGGTTACGTTAAGGGTAAAGTCAAGGTTAAGGTTATGTTAAGGGTTTGATCAAGGTAAAGGTTATAGTTAAGGTCAAGGTTAAGGTTAGGTTAAAGTTAAGTTTAGGGTTAGGTTATAGTTAAGGTCAAGGTTAGGTTAAGGTTAAGGATAATGGTTAAGGTTAAGGTTAAGGTCAAGGTTAAGATCAAGATTAGGTTAAGGGTAAGGTCAAGGTAAGGTTAAGGTTAAGGGTTAGGTTAAGGTTGGGTTAAGGTTTAGGTTAAGGTTACATTAAGGGTAAAGTCAAGGTTAATGTTAGGTTAAGGTTAAGATAAGGTTAGGGTAAGGTTAGGGGAAAGGTTCAACTTAAGGTTAAGGGTTTGATTAAGGTTAGGGTTAGTTTATAGTTAAGGTCAAGGTTAGGTTAAGGTTTAAGTTAATGTTAAGGCTACGGTTAGGTTAAGGTTAAGATTAGGCTAAGGTTGAGGTTAATGTTAATGTTAAGGGTTTGGTCAAGATTAGGGTTAGCTTAAGGTTAATGTTAAGGGTTTGGTCAAGGTTAGGTTTAGCTTATAGTTAAGGTCAATGTTAAGGTTAAGGGTAAGTTTATAGTTAGGTTAAGGTTAAGGTTAATGTTAGGTTAAGGTTAAGATAAGGTTAAGGTTAAGGGTTTGGTCAAGGTTAGGGTTAGGTTAAGGTTAGGTCAAGGTTAAGGGTAAGGTTAAGGTTAGGTTAAGGTTAAGATTAAGGGTTTGGTTAAGGTTAAGGGTAATGTTATGGTTAAGGGTTAAGGTTAAGGTAAAGGTAAGGTTAAGGTTAAGGTCAAGGTTAGGTTATATTTATGGGCAAGTTTAAGGTTAGGTTATAGTGAAGGATAAGGTTAAGGTTAAGGTTAAGGGTGAATGTTAAGGTTAAGATTAAGACCCGTAACCTGAACCTTCACCCTTAACCTTAACCTAACCTTAACCTTAACCTTAACATTAATCGTAACCTTCCCCTAACGGTAAACTTAAACTTAACCTTAACGTTAACCCTAAACTTAACCTTAACCTAACCTTAACCTTGAATTTCCCCTTAACCTTAACCTGACTAAACTTGTAACCTTAACCTTAACCATGACCTTAACTATAACCTAACCCAAAACTTAACCAAACCCTTAACCTTAACCTTAACCTTAATCATAACCTTAACCTCAATATTCCCATAACCTTAAGGTTAGGTTAAGGTTAAGATAAGGTGAAGTGTGAAGGTTAAGTTTAAGGTCAAGATTAAGGATAAGGTTTGATTAATGTTAAGGTAAGGTGAAGGAAAATGTTAATGTTAATTTTAAGGTTAAGGTTAAGGTTAATTGGGTAAGGCTAAGGTTAAGGTTAAGGGTAAGGTCAAGGTTAAGGTTAAGGTTATGGTTATGGGAAGGTTAAGGTTAATGTTAGGTAAAGGTTATGGGTTTAGTAAGGTTAAGTTAACCTTAACCCTTAATCTTACCCTAACCGTACTGTTGGGCATAAAAATAGTCCCTATTCTCACTCCATTATTCACCAATACCTTCACATTACTTCCATATTACCTTCATGTCACCTTCATTCCACCTCCACATCATTACATTTATCTCATCATTGGGTTATAACTATGTTTTACCAAACTTTATTAATTCTTAACATTTTTAAGTGGATTTGTGGTTAAACTTTAGAAAATAATATGCTTATACTTACACCTAACAATTAGAATGAGCTTGTTGACATGTGTAGGTACAAAAGAAGCTTCCTAGGCACCCTTATGTAGAACTCTATGTTCAAATTCGAATTTGAGGAGATCATGGACCTCATGGAGGATAGGGTTATGTGTCACCATTGGTTGAGAAATATGTGGGTCAAAGGAGGGAATAGTGGATTTACATTTATGAGTTTGTTATCATAGCTTTTGTATAAATAGGAGTGTTATCTCCTTCATTTTTAGTCTTAATCTTGATTTGTAATCTTAATCTTAATCTTCTTCCTCATTTTGTAATCTTATTATCTTATAGGTTGGTAGTGAGAAGTTAGATTGGAGAATCAATGTAATGGTTGAAATTATAATTTGAAATTGATGATAAATAAGACAGAGCTTCTTTGATCCTCTACATTTGACTTTTGTTTTTGGTGTGCTTGTGAATCCTTGGAAGGATCCCCATTGCCTAGCAAGTATACTTTTATTTTAGTAGGCTTTTATTTTATGTTTGTTTGTAAATTTAATTAGATTAAATTATTAGGTTCATATGTTTGGAATATTAACGAATGACCTTTCGTAAGAAAGTAATAATGTTTCCTTCAATGAATCGGATTTGTTATTTAATGTTTGATTTCATTAGTTTAAGTTTCTTATTTATATGCTTGAGATATAAATGAATAGTCTCTTGTAATAGAGCTTTAAAATTTCATGCAATCAATTAGAATTAGATTTAATTGCTTTAATTTCATTAGTTTAAATAGTTTGTTGATTAAGATGATTAGAAATATTAATGAACAGTCTCCTGTAAGGGAGCCTTAATATTTCTTACACTTATCACAATGTATTTAGATTTCATTTTGATTAAATAACTAAATAAATGTTGGATATCCTAATGAAAAACCTCCTGTAAGGGAGCTTTGGGATTTCTTCACCTAACTAGTTTAGTTTGTCTCTAAGTCCATATATATTGGATGATCCTCGAAGTTTACTTACTCGGATTGATAGTAAATGAAACTCTAATTTGAATCCCCATTTTAGACCAAACATTTTGGCGCCGTTGCCAGGGAGGATGATTTAGAGATAGACTTAGGAAGACATTTTTATTGCAATTTATTTTTATGGACTAACTTGTGAGACCTAGTGATAACAGGATCTTCATAAATGAGTTTAAGTGAAGCTTTTTATTTTTCTTTTCATACTTAGTTAGTTTAAAATTTAGCTTTGAAACCCCCCATTTATTACTAATTCATCTACAGATGAGAAATTTGAATATGTTAAACAGGTACTTTTTGGAGAAAAAGAATAATCTTGAAGACTGGTTCCAAAATAACCTTGCGCAAACTCCAAAAATAAGACATGTTACTCACATTCTTGCAAATCATAAGGTAAAAATTTTAAATCTTGATGTGAGCATTTTCAAATTCTTAATCCGTAGGTGGCTTCATTGGAAGCATTCTTTTACCTAGGAAATAAAAAATATTTCAAGCAAGTTAGAATAAATTAGGAAAATAAAATTAGCTCGTTAGAAGATTTTAGTCTTATTTTCAAAAATAATAAATAATAAATCATCATAAATAAATGAATAAATTCAGTGGCACAGTAAGAGTTGCTTCATCATCGCATTTCAATATCTTGTTTCTGTATCACGGGTAAGCCAGGAGCTTGATTATCAGAAAGATTTGTCTTTCGAGAATCTAAATGCCCCCACGACATTGCAAAAATATTATAGACAATGCGAGTTTTTGTCGCAACTCTTGATTATGTTTATTATCCATCCACGCCAACCTACAGAAATAACATTAATTCAAGAAATTATTATGCTCTCTTCCTGCGCTTTGAGTGATCAAGAAGATCATAAAATCTATTGAATTATTTAAATAATAATAATAATAATAATAATAATAATAATAATATTGTTGGAAATGTAATTTCAGATCTGATATTGATTGTTTGAGTCATAATAAAAAAAAATCTTCTCTTTTAGAAATATGTTCTTCATTCTTAGTGGCTGTCACCAGATCTCTCACTACACTCCAAGAATATTCCAAATCTCTATCACCAGATGTGAGTAGGAATCGACTCGCATCTATAATGCCTTGCACTATATGGACAATTACAAAAAATGACATCCCTTGCAAGACCAAACATTTTGTATACAATACGCAAGTGCTCTTAATTTTCTCCCACAATTGCTTTAGGTTTTTCTAAAAAAATGCACCTTTATATGACAAACCTTATCCAATTTCCTCAACTTAGTTGTGCTACAAAGATCCATGGAGAAGGGCCTTTCGTGCTATGAGCTCGGAAATACTGAATCGAGCTATGCACGACAAAAATGTTGGATCATTTTGACATCATATCATCATCATATTCTCATGCTTAGTTTTCCCAATATTTTATTTTTATTTTATGGTCTTTGAAAGCAGTGAATTTGACTTGAATTGCACTTGGGAACATAGGGTGACTATAACCGACTTAAATTGAATTTACCTGGTCCTGGAGAGGGCCCCTTGAATTTAACTGGTCTCAGGGAGGGGCCATATTTGAATTATTCAAAAATCTGGAGTCGTGTCACCTAGAAAATAAGTCTAAATAATTATTCTTCGAAAGATTCAAGGAGATGGAGTTAGATTAGGAGAGCGACATATATACAAAAGGGTCAAGAAAATCAATTGTACTACACTGAGCACTAGATTCTAATGGAAAGTTAAAACTGAGAACAAAGTTAAAACTGAGCATATTCATGAGCAACTATATAATAAATCAAAATTCAAGTGAAGAAGAAAGTCAGATACAACAACATAAAATTCTATAGATTTTTCATGCATATATATTGTATGGGAAAAAGAACTTTCCAATTTCTGTAGTCTGAGTACAAACAAAAGCTTAAAGCATCATTCCGGGGCAAGCTGCATTAACATCATAGAGAAGTTGTAGGTTAAACGGATTCCAACTTCAACATCAATATGATAATAACAAGTTCGCGTCATATTTTATTTCGATCCCGAGTACAATTCTCCATGTTTGTTTATCTTATTTTTTACCATATTCAATTTTCACAGAAGGAAAAATTGTTGTACTTCAAAGTTCCAAACAAATAATGTAATCTGGTTTTTCGATTTCTAGTTCTTGAATCCTATACAGAAGTCAAATCTAGATTTCATACAACATTTTGGCAAAATGAACCATATGATCTGGTTGCAATCCCAATGCAACTGAAAAACTTCCATCATTAGCAGAACTGGGAAAAATGAAAGCAAGGCCTTCATAATCAATACCTCCAGGTCCCATGAATATGGGTCTTCCACACCAAAAGTTTGCATCATGAATATTCTTCACATTAACCTCCTTCAGCCAATATTAACTATTTCAACGAGAAAGCCACCACAGTTTGCTCCAGCATCTGTTCAAATAATGAGAGATGAACCCATCATTATCGATTTATTTTGATAGATGAACCCAGCAACAATTGGTCAAAAAGCTATCACTACAGATGTGGGATCTCACTCATTTGATGCGGAAAATGCTATTCTTGTTAAATGTTGTGTCAAACATTAACAAAATGACATTTATTTGGAGATTATGAGTTCAATTTTGTGCTAATTTTATATATTTAATTATTCAAACATTATCCAAATATGCAATCTAGTTATGAGATCCAATTATTGAGCCTTATTTGGAGCGATTTGATGATTATGATGGAAATTCAAACGTGAATATGAGCGGTTGGTTGTTATGCATTATGCAATAGTCGGTGGAGAAGGTTGAAGCAGAACTCGTGATATATCACAATCCCAATCTCACCCTGCACTCTAGTGATTAACACTATGTTACAACGTAGGTATCATCGTGGGGAATACTGCCTCAATATCCATCCTGAGATTTTCCAGGAGGAGGAAATCAGCCAACTAATGTAGCGTCAGTAGTATGGAAGCATTTCTGCGTGCTTGGGTGGATGCCCATCTTCATGCACAACCCAAAAGACATTCAATGCAAAATCTACCACTTCCAAAAGTACGGAGAATAAAACAACAAGGGATCCGGTAAATATTCTCTGTTGGCTTCTCTACGTTGTCTGGACTATTTACGCCATTGTCTAGGGCCGGTCGTTGTAGCTTCGCATGCCAAGTTTAAAGTGGAGTTTCAAGCTTGTGTTTAAAAACGTGAACTGCCATTTTAAGGAGGGTATCTTTAATTTGTTTTTCTTATGATTTCAAATATCCAAAGTTTTTTTGTTCTCTATCATTTCCTGTGGAATTTTCTCCCTCCTTTAGCTAGCGTCCTAACAGACACCATTAAAGAGAAAATTCACGTTTTCCGGATCCACTAGTTTCGCTGAATAATCATATAAATTTGAAGCACTTGGCTCCATTTAATTGTATTTAGATCAACGTCAACCTAGTATGTAGAGTAAATAAGTGAGAAAGAATTAAAGAAGGGAGGTTGACCGAATATTTTCTTGTAAGTCGTGGATGGTAGTAGTTGTGCTGCCAATTCAGCGTGACATAGTTTGAAGCATTTTTATTTGTCCATTTTTGAAAGCTAAGTATGGAAGTTTAAGAGCTTTTTTAACCACCTTGAAGGCCACTTTGGGCCCTGAGGCATGTGTGCTCTCATTGGAAGAAGATTTTGGGGCTGTCTGCCCAATTTAGAAGGTTTCAGTGCAGCAGGATTGCAAGACTAATGGAAAAAAATCATGCTATTAAAGGACCTTTTGAGGCTGGATGTTTCACCAACAATACTTCATTCGTGGAAAAGGGTCATGTTTGAGGGAAATTTTTTTAAAAACAAACACTACAACATTTTTGAAAATCATTCACTATTTATAGAATTCTGGCTTCTGTGAACCATCGTAAAATTATGAATAATTTTTTCGGTAATAATCATATTCAAATGAACATTGTCGACGTGTTTCAAACCAACCAGTGTGGTTCATCATCAGGACTAGGTGAGAGATCAGATTCGGACATTGAGTTTAAATAGATGCAGAAATGACTAAACTAGCCGTTAGGATAACGACTAGTTTGACTATGAAATTTAATAATCTCTTGTTCCATTTTAATTAATTTAATTATTTACTTAATTATTAAATAAAATTATAATGGCTAGTCTTTAAATCCAAGGCTATTTCCTCTGCTCTGTACCATCCAACGCTTTGGAAAAGGTTTGTTGATGATACTTGTGTCATCTGGCCTCATGGTAAGGAAGAACTAGATCGTTTCCTCATTCATATTAATAGTCAATGTTGCTCCATAAAATTCACCATGGATTATGAGGTGGATGGTAACCTTCCCTTCCTTGATGTTCTTATCTCTAGAAAGGACGATGGCTCTTTCTCCCATCAATTTTTTCAAAAGAAAACCCATATTGAGAAATATCTTCACGCTGGTTCTCATCATTTTCCTGCTCAAAAATTGGGCGTCCTTAGCACCTTAGCCACCAGGGCATTGAGAATCTCTGATAAATCTCACCTTGAGGGAGAAAAGACCCATCTCCTTAGTGTCTTTTGTAAAAATGGTTACAGTAAGTCTCAAGGACTTAAGGCTTTTCTTAAAGCAGAAAGAGGTCCCTTAGTTAAAATAAAAATATAAATGAACCTAAACAGTGGTCTTGCAATGTAAGGCTTCCTTTCATTCAAGGAACCACTGATAGGATTGCTAGGATCCTTAAGAAGCATAAGGTTTCTTCTTCTTTCAAGCCCCTTAGAACGATTCGAAACTCTCTTAAATTGGTTAAAGATCCGGTTAACCCTAGAGATGGAAAAGGTGTCTATATTATTACTTGTTCTTGTGGGACACCTTACATTGGTGAAACTGGTCGATCTATCAACCAAAGGATCAGTGAACATGCTACTGACATTAAGCATGGAAGATCCCGCACCTCTGCCTTAGCTGAGCATGCGGAACAGACTAACCATCATATATGCATTGAAGAGGCTAAGGTCATAGCTAGGATTGACCATTTCCATCATCGGAAGTTAAGAGAGGCCTTAGAAATTGAAAAAAAACCCATAAATCTCAATAGAGATAACGGCTAGAATATAAGTAGGTGTTGGATCCCTACCCTATATTCTTAATGGTCTAAATAAATAAATAAATAAAATAAATTAATAAATAAATAAATATATTCCATTATATATATATATATATTCAATAGAGAAAGGAGAATAATATATATATATATATATATATATATTATTTTTTATTTATTTTTTTTTTATTAGAGAAAGGAGAATAACAGGATTACAAATTTACATTTAGTTAAATAAATAAAAATACTAAAATATAATAGGTAATAAATAATTAAATAATAAGGAATTAATAAAGAAATAAATTATAACAACAACAACAACAACAACAACAATAATAATAATAATTAATTAACTAAATAAAATAAAATAAAATATAAATATTTATAAATATATTTTATTAAACTTTTAAATTAATTAAATAGAACTAGTCGTTATCCTAACGGCTAGTTTAGCCATTTCTGCATCTATTTAAACTCAATGTCCGGATCTGATCTCTCACCTAGTCCTGATGATGAACCACATTGGTTGGTTCAAAACGCGTCGACAATGTTCATTTGAATGTGATTATTATCGAAAAAATTCTTCATAATCATTCACTATTGTCATTCTCAAAATGCCCTTTCATTTCTGATCTTTTTACTCCTTCACTTGAAGGATACTTCGAAGTCTTGCTAGGAAATCTTACACATATTTGATATTTCATTGATTTTAAAACATATAATGGAACATTTGGGAGATTAATTTAAAGAAAATTTGGTGGATTATTTAAATTCTGATTAACTTTCTTAGAGTTGGCAACTTCATATTGTTGTATGCTTTTATAACGTACTAATATGTAGGACACAACAAATCTATAATGCCAAGCTTTTCGCCATGCACAAAAGTTAGCTGACAAAAATAGGGAGTAAATTTACTTTTCATGGTTATTTCTTTAAGAATGGATTGATACTAATATCATGAATTGAGTTAATTTTAGCACTTTGATTTTTCTTAATCTGTTTTATTTGGTACGAAATTTTTGCGTAAGAATCATGAAGGAAATGGCCATTTATTCTTGAACACAATTATGTTTTATTTCTGCCAAGTTTTTTTTCGCAGGTTACAGGTTAATCAAGTGATCAGTAAGGAGATTACATTGTGACGACAATTGGTCTTCCCAAGACTAATTTCATGAGAAATTCTAAAGAACCAGTCAATGATCATAAACAAAATTTCTAGAAAATTACAAGTTCTTGCAACTTCCTATAATAGATTAATGGTTTGACATGTTGCATGACAGATTAGCACAATTCAAAGACCTGGGGTTTTTTCTAAATGTATAAGGATGGTGAAATACCTATGCACACTTGAATTCCACGTCTACAAGTAGCTGGTCAATGCTGGTCAAACTCAGCTATTTTAGCAAAAAGTCCAAAATTAAAGAGCAGATTTGCTATATTTGAGAAATTGCATGCCATAATTCATTTTTTTTTCCCAGCAAGAGTCATTATCCATTTTCCATTACCACATACACTTCATTACATTTTTATTCAATCCTAACCCACCAATAAAACCAACCAAGTTCATCTACAAGCTGTTTGGTCCACTTTACATATTCATTGTTAGTTTCCTTTTTCCTACACTTGCAAATAAAACCTTCCTTCCATACACCGTTGAGTCCATAGTCCTTGAGTCTAAATATTTTTCTAAAAACATCTTGCATTCCTTAAGGGAAAGCTATCATGCCGATAAACAAAAGGGAATACATCAATGTCCCTTGTTCATCGGATCTTCTAAGTATTCGAAAACATCAAATTCATTCATACATAGAAAGATGTGTTTGGGGCATCTTGACTCTCATCCTCATTAAATATGGGAGCTGCTGTGTTGACTAGTGGCATCCATCAATAACCACTAATTTAACAATTTCTTGTTATGTTCGACACTGAAACATTTATTCACATGACAAGAATTGTGCCAATTAGCATTGAAGACTTGAAGACCAATCATTTTGTAGCAGAAGATGCAGAATTACTTTCGTTACATTTCAGTTTTTGATGTAAATGACTTGAGGACAAGTCAATAAATAAGGCTAGGGGGGAAAGTGTAAATTCTAAATTTTGTATAGCTTCTAAGCCTTATCCATTTTCAGCCGCATTCAGCAGCAGACTCCAAACATTCAGTAGAAAATCAAGCAGCAGATTCAGCAACGATAAAAGATTCACCTTTTTTATTTCATCCACCATTTTCACAACCAAGTAAAGAAGGCTATGAACAAAATTTTGCAGCCACATGTGCACAACTCTCATCCATTTTTGAAAGGGTACGTTAAGGTATGATATTTTTCTAACTTTTAACCATTTAATTCCTTGAAAAGTTAGAATGATAATTTTTAGAAAAACTTCACTTCCTTTCATCATTTTATCAAATTTCCAAAACCATCAGTTGAGGGGGGAAATACATTTACATTCATATGTTTCCACATTCATATAACATTAAAAACATTCATATCACATTCAAAGCCCACATACTTTCAAAATGTATTTACTATCACATCATCATGAGCATATAAATGGCTTTTCAAAAAGTACTTAAAAGATAATTGGATGCCAACACAATCATGATTGTCACACAAGAACCAACCATGATGCATTCCAACAAAAATATTCTACAATAAAAATCACATTATCAATATGCAAAAATCATACATTAAAATTGAATGCAACAAACAAAATATGGTTGAAACATAAGAACCAACCAAGTTGCAGTTCATCAAAAACACTTTGCAAAAGTTAAGTAAATGATATCATGCAGAGTTTAAGACAAACCCCAAGTATCAAAAAGTAATGTAATAGATTGCATGAGGACATGCAATACCTTCAGTTTGGGGGTATGTTTGGCCTCAAAATAGTCCCTATTATCACTCCATTATTCACCAATACCTTCACATTACTTCCATATTACCTTCACTTCACCTTCATTCCACCTCCACATCATTACATTTATCTCATCATTGGGTTATAACTATGCTTTTCCAAACTTTATTAATTCTTAACATTTTTAAGTGGATTTTCGGTTAAACTTTAGAAAATAATATGCTTATACTTATACCTAACAATTAGAATGAGTTTTTTGACATGTGTAGGTACAAAAGAAGCTTCCTAGGCACCCTTATGTGGCACTCTATGTTCAAATTCGAATTTGAGGAGATCATGGACCTCATGGAGGAGATCCTGGAGGATAGGTTTATGTGTCACCATTGGTTGAGAAATATGTGGGTCAAAGGAGGGAATAGTGGATTTACATTTATGAGTTTGTTATCATAGATTTTGTATAAATAGGAGTGTTATCTCCTTGATTTGTAGTTTTAATCTTGATTTGTAATCTTAATCTTAATCTTATTCTTCATTTTGTAATCTTAGTATCTTATAGGTTGGTAGTGAGAAGTTAGATTGGAGAATCAATATAATGGTTGCAATTGCAATTTGCAATTGATGATAAATAAGACGGAGCTTATTTGATCCTCTACATTTGACTTTTCTTTTTGGCGTGCTTGTGAATCCTTGGAAGGATCCCCATTGCCTAGCAAGTACACTTCTATTTTAGTAGGCTTTTATTTTATGTTTGTTTGTGAATTTCATTAGATTAAATTATTAGGTTCATATGTTTGGAATATTAACGAATGACCTTTTGTAAGAAAGTAATAATGCTTCCTTCGATGAATCTGATTTGTTATTTAATTTTTTATTTCATTAGTTTAAGTTTATGATTTATATGCTTGAGATATAAATGAATAGTCTCTTGTAAGAGAGCATTAACATTTCATGCAATCAATTAGAATTAGATTTAATTGCTTTAATTTCATTAGTTTAAATAGTTTGTTGATTAAGATGATTAGAAATATTAATGAACGGTCTCTTGTAAGGGAGCCTTAATATTTCTTACACTTATCACAATGTCTTTAGATTTCATTTTGATTAAATAACTAAATTGGTGTTGCAGATCCTAATGAACAACCTCCTGTAAGGGAGCTTTGGAATTTCTTCACCTAGCTTAGTTTAGTTTGTATCTAAGTCCATATATATTGGATGATCCTTTGAAGTTTACTTACCCGGATTGATAGTAGATGAAACTCTAATTTGCATCTGCATTTTAGACCAAACATTAACCTTAACCTTAACCTTAACCTAACCTTAACCTTAACTTTACCCTTAACCTTAACTTTAACATTAACCTTAACCTAACCCAAACCTTGACCAAACCCTTAACCTGAATATACCCGTAACCTTAACCTTAACCTTAACCTTACTATAACCTAATCCTAAACTTTACCAAACCCTTAAAATTAACCTTAACTCTAACCTTAACCTTTCCCTAACCTTAACCCTAACCTTAACCTTAACTTTACCCTTAACCTAACCTTAACCTTAACTTTACCCTTAACCTAATCTTAACCTTAACATAACCTTAACCTTACCCTTAACCTTAACCTTAACCTTAACTTAACTATATCTTAACCCTATCCTTGACCAATCCCTTAACCTTAACCTTATCTTAACCTTAACCTAACCTTAACCTTAACCTTAACCTAACTATAACCTTACTCTTAACCTTAACCTTGACCTAAACTATAACCTAACCCTAACCTTGACCAAACCATTAACATTAACCTTAACCTAACCCTAACATTGACAAAGCCCTTAACATTAACCTTAACCTAATCTTAACCTTAACCTAACATTAACCTTAACCTAACCTTAACTTTAACTTTACCCTAACCTTGAATTTACCCTTAACCTTAACGTAACCTTAACCTTAACTTCACCCTAACCTTGAATTTACCCTTAACCTTAACGTAACCTTAACCTTAACTTCACCCTTAACGTAACCTTAACCTTGAATTTACCCTTAACCTTGACCTTACCCTAAAATTAACCTTTACTTTACCATTAATTTAACCTTAACCTTCACTATAACGTAACCCTAACCTTGACCAAACCGTTAATCTTAACCTTAACCTGAATAAACCTGTAACCTTAACCTTAACCTTCAACTTAACCTTAAATTTACCCTTAACCTAACTTTAACCTTAACCTTGACCTTGACATTAACGTTAACCTTAACCTTACCCTTACCCTTAACCCTAACCTTACCCTTAACATAACCTTACCCTTAACCTTAACCTTACCCTTAACCTCAACCTTAACCTTAACCTTATTTTTATCTTAACCTTAACTATAACCTAACCTTAACCTTAACCTTAACCTTGGTTAGAATTAGGTTAAGGTTAAGGATAAGGTTAGCTTAATTGTTTGGTCAAGGTCAAGGGTAAGGTTAGGTTAAGGGTAACGTTATGGATAAATTTAAGGTTAAGGTTTGGGTAAGGTTAATGTTAGGTTAAGGTTAAAGTTAAGGTTAAGGTTAGGCGAAGGTTAAGGTTAAAGCTAGGTTAAGGTAAGGTTAAGGTTACGGGTTTAGTCAGGTTAAGGTTAAGGTTAAGATAAGGTTAAGGTTAAGGTTAAGGTTAGGTTAAGGGTAAATTTAAGGTTAGGGTTAGGTTAAGGTTAAGGTTAAGGTTAGGCTAAAGGTAAAGTTAAGGTTAGGGTTAGGTTAAGGTTAAAGTTAAGGTTATGGTTACGCTAAGGTCAAGGTTATGGTTAAGGTTAAGGTTAAGTTTAGGTTAAGCTTATGGTTAGGTTAAGTTTAATATTAGGTTAAGGTTAAGGGTAAAGTCAAGGTTAAGGTTACGTTAAGTTTAATATTAGGTCAAGGGTAAAGTTAAGGTTAACGTTAGGTTAAGGTTAAGGTCAAGGTTAAGGGTAAATTTAAGGAAAGTGTTAGGGTTAGGTTATAGTTAAGGTGAAGGGTATGGTCAAGGTTAGGGTTAGGTTAAGGTTAAGGTTAAGGTTAGGTTAAGATAAGGTCAAGGTTAAGGTAAGGTTAAGGTTAAGGTTACGGGTTTAGTCAGGTTAAGGTTAAGGTTACGGTTAAGGTTAAAGTCAAGGTTAAGGGTTTTGTTAAGGTTAAGGTTAAGGTTAGTTTAATTTAAGGTTAAGGTTAGGTTAAGGGTAAAATTAAGGTTAAGGTTAGGGTTAGGTTAAGGGTAAGATAAGGATAAGGTTAATGTTAAGGTTAAGGTCAGGTTAAGGTCGAGGTCAAGGTTAAGGTTAAGGTCAAGGTTAAGGGTAAAGTTAAGGTCAAGGTTAGGGTTAGATTATAGTTAAGGCTAAGGTTAGGTTAAGGGTAAAGTAAAGGTTAATGTTAATGTGAAGGTTAAGGTTAAGGGTTACGTGTTTAGTTAGGTTAAGGTTAATGTTAAGGGTTTGGTTAAGGTTAGGTTAAGATTAAGGTTAATGTTAAGGGTTTCATAAAGGTTAGGGTTAGGGGAAAGGTTAGGGTAAGTTTAGAATTAACGTTAGGGGAATGTTAAGGTTAAAGATAGGTTAAGTCAAGGTTAAGGTTAAGGTAAGGTTAAGGTTAAGGTTACAGGTTTAGTCAAGTTAAGGTTAAGGTTAAGGGTTTTCTCAAGGTTAGGGTTAGGTTATAGTTAGGGTTAAGGTTATGTTAAGGGTAAAGTTAAGGTTAAGGGTTTGGTCAAGGTTAGGGTTAAGTTATAGTCAAGGTTAAGGTTAAGGTTACGGTTAGGCTTAAGGTTAGCATTAAGGTTAGGGTAAGGGTTCAGGTCAAGGGTTTGGTCAAGGTTAGGGTTATGGTTAAGATTAAGGTTAAGGTTAAGGGGGTAAGGTTAAGGTTAAGGGTTAAGGGTTAAGGTTAAGGTTAGGGTTAAGGTTAGGGGAAGGTTACGGTTAAGGTTAGGGTTAAGGTTATGGGTTTATTCAGGTTAAGGTTAAGGTTAAGGGTTTGTTCAAGCTTAAGGTTAAGGGTTTGGTCAAGGTTAGGGTTGGGTTATAGTTAAGGTTAAGGTTAAGCTTACAGGTTTAGTAAGGTTAAGGTTAAGGTTAAGGTTAAGGGTTTGTTCAAGTTTAGGGTTAGGTTATAGTAATCTTTAAGGTTAAGTTAATCGTAAAGTAAAATTTAGGGTTAAAGTTAAGGTGAAGGTTAAGCGTAAGGTCAAGGTTAAGGTTACCTTAACCTTAACTTTAACTATAACCTAAACTAACCTTAACCTTAACTATAACCTAACCTTAACCTTAAACTTAACCTTCCCATAACCATAACCTTAACCTAAAATTAACTTTAACCTTAACCTTAACCTAACCTTAACCTTAACCATAACCTAACCTTAACTTTACCCTAATGTAATTTTCCCAATTTTAGCATCAAGCTAAAATGGAAAATTATTTTTGTTTAATAAAATGGGGAAGGAGACACCTTAGCCCCTTTTAGATGAAGAAATAACACTCCTCATGTGAAAAGGAGGAGAATAAAGCAGCTGAAATAAACACCAAGGGTGTGAGTGGAACCCAGCTCACTTGATTAGTCACCTTTGACTAAAGTCAACAGTGTTGCCCAAGGAGGAAGAGGCTTCCTAGAGAAGCTGCGCAGTTTTGGAGGGAAGAGATTCACATGAGGGTGGAAACCATAATTGGTGGGACCATGGTGGAGAAGAGTTCTCTCACTTTATATGGAGGAGATGGAAGCCCATTTTCATTATGCTATGTTTTAGATTTTCAGACTTGGATCTGAAAAAGCTTGCATCCCTGGGCTGTTTAGCAAGTTTATGGTGCCCTCGAGCACTAGGGTGTTCCCGGTTGGGAATCCATGCCTCTTCCTTCAGGAGGGATGAGGATTGAGCTACATTTCCTCAATCCTGCATTAGCCATAGCTACATTCATCTTCTACAGCTTTATCTTTGCAGTAGAGAGGACATTGTGTTGCTGTGTGCAGCATAGGAGGAACTCATGGAGTCATCTTAGCTTGTTTTATTCAGTGGTGGAGAGATCTATTCATTGGAGGAGTTGCAAGGAGGATTCCCGGGCTTCATTTCAGATCTGTTGGCATGGGCCAACATTCCATCATCTCTCACTGCACAGTCCATGGAGGAAACTGCATTATTTTATGGAGGCAGTGAGAGAGGGTTTCATGGAGCTCATCAGGAGGTTGTTTTTGAGACAAAGGGATCAGCCCTTTGTATTGGAGGCATTATCACAGGAGGGAATTTTCATTTCTGATCTGTCATAGCCCCATTCCCATTTTGTATTAGTTGCACTAACAACTTGGTTGTCACATTTTTGGTTTCTTCGGTATTTCTAGCAATCTCTCATAGATTGGCTAGAAATCTTGTATTTCAACCCATTTCTTGTCCTTGGGCTTATTTCTTGTATTCATTTAGCCACATATGTATTTTATTCATATTCAGTGGCTTATATCTTCATGTACACAGCACAGTTGCAGCTACTCCGGCATTTTGTAGAGTTGTAGCTACTCTTATATTTCATGGCCTATTCATTGCAGGTTGGATCAACAAGTCTGAGTGGCTTTTCCCTCAGTTATTTCTTGTATTTATTTACTGATATATCATAATATCATAACGGCTGTAGAATTTTCCCTCTTATGGTGTATTTCAGATTTGCAAAGTTACTGGTTATGTTCATTGAGCCTTGTTTTAGAGATCTAGTTTGGGGAGATCTGAATAACCCATCTAGAATAATTTATTTGAGCTCATTTTCTACCGGGGAGTTTTATTAAAGTTTTTCTAGGGCATCCCAGTGTTTTTTTGCCTTATTTATGTAGCAGCTTCCTTATACAGCGTCCTCCAGGATCATGTAGCAGAAATTCCCAAGGTGTAATATTGCATATCTGTAGACAGAGTCTGAGAAGGGCCAGCTAGCCTCGGGATTTCTCCCTTATTTATAAGGAGTAATATCCTATAAATGACCCATAATTCAATCTCTAAAATGGACTTGTGATAGCTCACCGAAGAAGGAATAGGAATATCTGAAGATATTCCCGACGAGGCAACATGTTCCTGAAAAAGGGACACTACAGTGGTATCAGAGCATGATCTTGGCTCAGCTTGTGCCCAAGATCTAATGCCATCAAAAATATGAGATTCTCTCCAAGGAGAGAATATTGACAAAGGAAACAAGGAAGAGGAATGACGGACGAGGAGGTTTCCCTTCTTCTTTTCCAGACCATTGAGGAGATTATTGAAGATCTTGATGAAAGGGAAAATTTGGAGAAATTTATTGAAAGGGTTTGTGAATGATCAAGCCCTATATATTTTCATGAAGGGTGTGAGCATTCAGCCATACATGCAAATCCATAGTGCAGTACATTGCCCATAGCTACTGCAAGAAGGATGGATGGAAAAAGTTGAGGCCTTTGGAGGAGAAGTGCTGCAACTCAAAGGTATGAGTCATGATAATTGATTTCAGAGTTCTATTTCATGTTATCATGCAAATGAGAGATCATATGTTAAAGTTACATAGGATTTTGCAAATGGGATTGGTGAAAACCAATGAGAAGCATGGTGTGACAAATCTCCAAACACTTTGCATGCATGAAGGGGAACCATGGAACAAAAGATCATTCCATCTTTCTAGAGGGGGAGTAAATTAGAAGAATGGATTTCTAGAGGCAAGACCCCATTATATGAAGGGAAATCTTCCATTTGTGAGGGTATGGAGATATTTTCTTCAAGGGAAGGCCAAGATACAAGGCCTCTCATTGAGGGGAGATACACTCACATGTTGGTAGAGAGGAGGTGCATAGAAGAATCTACAATGTTGCACCATTAGAAGAAGAAGAAGAGTAGAAGGATCAACATGAAGGGATGATGGACATTCACCCCTATCTATTTTCAAAGATTTTATTCACATGGGAGAAGGATTGCTCTGCGTAGTAGAGAGAGAGAGGACCTTTCATTCCTCTCATATATTCAGTCTGATTCCTATCTTGATGTCTCACTTTTTGGAGGTTTCCACTTGGGAGGCCACTTGATCTAGAGATGATGAGAGGCATCATGCTTTGAGGTTCACCACTCTTGGATTCTAGAGAGGTGGAGAAATTGGAGGAATCCACTACAGCACAGAGAGTTTGGGACAAGCTCATGGAGGAGGGTTACACACTCTCATTTTTAGTATCACCCATTCTCATTAGTTTCACTGTGCAGATAGAGTTGTTGTATGGATGGAGGATAGCATCCTCAGGATCCAGGATTACTGCTCCATGGATTTAGTGAGAGAGAGGTCAATTCCTTTGGGGAAGAAATCTTTCATGCTTTGGAGTAGAGGGAGGCCACTCATGCTTATATTGCCCAGGATCGAGAGATTCTTTGGAGATGATAGTCTCTCATGGGAGGCTTATTTTTAGAGATCATCATTTCTTTGAGCATGAGCAGTTGCATGATGGGCATGGCAGCAACTTGGAGGATGACTTTGGCATGAGGGGATGTCAAGGTAGTAGGCAACAACATGATGGGAGCACTTTATTGCAGATTACCAGCGCTGTCTATGTGGAGGATTGATCCATGTTGGAGGACTCAGCTTTGGTTGAGAGGTCCCAGGATCTTGGTGCATGCATGATTCTTGATGACCAGGAGGATGATGTTAGATACATGGTTGATGATATGGTCATCTATTGTTTTGGTAGAATCTTCTTGACTAGAATTTCTAGTCTCAAGGAGAAATTATTTGCATGCAGCATATGAGGTCTTCCTAGCTATGCACTTGTATGCATACTTTGTCTTGCTAGAGGAGTTCACTTGGAGGGCATTCATGCAGCATATGAGGACTTCCTAGCTATGCACTTGTATGCATACTTTGTCTTGCTAGAGGAGTTCACTTGGAGGGCATTCAACATGACCTACATTATCATATGGATAGATGCAAAGCCTAGATGACTTTGGAGAGGTTGGCACAACCATTCCCTTACTCATTGGAGGAGAGGGAGAGCATTCAGCTGAGCCATTTCAGCTCAAGAGCTCTATTGCATGATGGAGGAGGTATAATTTCATGATTGGTATTGTACTACTTTTCATTGATTGAGGAGCATGATGCATCAAGGAGGCTTGTTACTTCTTGAATTTTTCATGAGGATGTACTTGCAGCTACCTGTAGCCTTGATTTTGGCTAATTTTATGATGGTTTATGGGGGAAGCCACACGCTTCTTGGTGTGCACCATTGGCATCAATTTGTATTTTGATGATTCCATCTTATGAGGAGTTTGTGGCAGCAAAAAATTGGCTATTTCAACACTTGTTACTTTTGATTTTGAGGTAGGCCAAGGAGGCACTGTGTAGGTTCCATGAGTGGAATCTGGAACCACTCTCTGGTTGTCATTTTACAACTTTTTTTTATTGCATATTGCTCCATTGTATTGTAGATGTTGGTACACTCATGAGGAGAATTATTTGGAGAGTATTGTATGTAAAACCCATTGGGAGCATGATTCTCCCTATTATACATGCTTCATTTTGCAGGAGATACCATGGGAAAACCATGATTGCCACATTTTTACTTCTACCTTCTTGAGCGAGGAACCACTTGGAGAACTTGCAGAGGCATTTCATGGCTGATTTTATTGATGGGGTATCTTAGGCCATTCTTGGAGGCCATAATATTTTAGCCCAAAGAGAAAGGCAGCCCCATATGAGCAGCATATGGAGAGAGGGCCATCATGGGAAACCAAAACAACTCTCCATTAAGCCCCAACTCATTGCAGAAATCAGGGGTGAGATTTCATTTGGATGATTGCATGGATGAGAGGATCATCATTGGGAGCAAAATTTTCCCATGCATATCATCACTCCTCCCTTAAGGAGCCCTTAGCATAGAAAGAAGGCTTCCACTACACCTTCTATCTTTCCATGAGGAGCATTGTATCAGTTTTCATGCTTGGGAGAGAGCATTGGAGGACAGATTTATGGTAGCATATTTGAGAAGTGGTGGGACCATTGATGAGGAGGCCACAAGAGAAGAAGGGGGAGAAGATTTTGTTCTCTCTATTTAGTTGCTTGAGGACAAGCAACATGTGGGAGGGGAGGATTGTAATGTTTCCAATTTTAGCCTCAAGCTCAAATGGAACATTATAGCTACACATTTTATTTTTGTTTAAAATGGGGAAGGAGACACCTTAGCCCCTTTTAGATGAAGAAATAACACTCCTCATGTGTAAAGGAGGAGAAAAAAGCAACTGAAATAAAAACCAAGGGCATGAATGAAACCCAACTCACTTGATTAGTCACCTTTAACTAAAGTCAACAGTGCTGCCCAAGGAGGAAGAGGCTTCCTAGAGAAGTTGCGCAATTTTGGAGGGAAGAGATTCACATGAGGGTGGAAACCCTAATTGGTGGGACCATGGTGGAGAATATTTCTCTCAATTTATATGGAGGAGATGGCAGCCCATTTTCATTATGCTATGTTTTATATTTTCAGACTTCGGTCTGAAAAAGCTTGCATCCCCGGGCTGTTTAGCAGGGTGATGGTGCCCTCAGGCACTAGGGTGTTCCCGGTCGGGAATCCCTACCTCTTCCTCATGGAGGGACGAGGATTGAGCTAAATTTCCTCAATCCGGCATTGGACACAACTACATTCATCTTCTACAACGTTATCTCTGTAGCAAAGAGGACATTGTGTTGCTGGGTGCAGCAAAGGAGGAACTCATGGAGTCATATTAGCTTGTTTTCTTCAGTGGTGGAGCGATATATTCATTGGAGGAGATACAAGGAGGATTCTAGGGCTTCATTTCAGATCTGTTGGCATTGGCCAACATTCCATCATCTCCCACTGCGCAGTCCATGGAGGAAACCGCGTTATTTTATGGAGGCAATGAGAGAGGGTTTCATGGAGCTCATCAGGAGGTTGTTTCCGAGACAAAGGGATCAACCCTTTGTATTGGAGGCATTATCATAGGAGGGAAATTTCATTTCAGATATGCCATAGCCTCATTCCCATTTTTTATTAGTTGCAGTAACAACTTGGTTGTCACATTTTTGGTTTCTTCGGCATTTCTAGCAATCTCTCATAGATTGGCTAGAAATCTTGTATTTCAGCCCATTTCTTGTCCTTGTGCTTATTTCTTGTATTCCTTCAGCCAAATATGTATTTTATTCATATTCAACAGCTTATTCCTTCATTTACATAGTGCATTTGCAGCTACTCCGGCATTTTGTGGAGTTGTAGCTACTCTTGTATTTCATGGCCTATTCATTGGAGGTTGGATCTACAAGTCTGAGTGGCTTGTCCCTTAGCTATTTCTTGAATTTATTTCCTGATATATCATAATATCATAATGGATGTAGCATTTTCCCTCTTATGGTGTATTTCATATTCGCAGAGTTACTGGTTATGTTCATGTATTGTTGTAGCTCTCTCATTGAGCCTTGTTTTAGAGATCTAGTTTAGGGAGATCTGAATAACCCATCTAGAATCATTTCTTTGAGCTCATTTTCTATAGGGGAGTTGTATTAGAGTTTTTATAGGGCATCCTAGTGTGTTTTTTCCTTATTTATGCAGCAACTTGCTTATACAACGTCCTCCAGGACCCTGTAGCAGAAATTCCTAAGGTGGAATATTGCATATCCATAGAAAGATTCTGAGAAGGGCCAGCTAGCCTCAATATTTCTCCCTTATTTAGAATGATTCATATCCTGTAAATGCCCCATCAGTCAATCTCTGAAATGGACTTGTGATAGCTCACCAAAGAAGGAATATGAATATCTAAAGATATTCCAGGCGGAGCAGCATGTTCCTGAAAAAGGGACATTACACCTAACCATAACCTTAACTATAAAATAACTGTAACCTTAACCTTACCCTTAACCTAATATTAACCTTAACCTTGACCTTGAACTTAACATTAAACTTAAACTTAACTTAACCTTAACTTTAACTATAACCTAAACTAATCTTGATCTTAACTATAACCTAACCCTAACCTTGACCATACCCTTAACCTTAAGATTAACATTAACCTTAACCTTAACCTAACATTAACCATAACCTTAACCTTCCGATATCCATAACCTTAACCTTCACCTTAACCTTCACCTTGACTTCACCCTTACCCTAACATTAACCTCTTAACCTTAACCTTAACCTTCCCATAACCATAACCTTAACCTTGACTTTCCCCTTAACCCTTAAAATTATCTTAACCTTACCTTGACCTCAGCCTTATTCCAACCTTAACCTTTACTTTAACCTTAACGTAACCTTAACCATAACCTTGTTTTTACCCTTAACCTTAACCTTAAATTAACTATAACCTTAACCTTCACCTTAAAATTAACCTTAACCTTTAATTTAACATTAACTTAACATTAAACTAGCCTTAACCTTAACTTAACCTTAACCTTAACCTTAACCTTCACCCTAACCTTACCCTCTTAACCTTAACCTTTACCTTAACCTTGACTTTACCTTAACCTTAACCCTAACCTTGACTTTACCTTAACCTTAACCTTAACCCATTAACCTTAACCTTAACTTTACCCTTAACTTTAACCTTAACCTTAACCAAACCCTTAACATTAACCTTAAATTAACCTTAACCTTAAACTTAACCTAACCTTAACCTTGACCTTAACTATAACCTTCCCCTAACCTTAACCTTAAATATAACCTAACCCTAAACTTGACAAAACCTTACCCTTAAGGTCAAGGTTAAGGTTAAGGTTAAGGTTTTGGTTTTGGTAAGGTTAAGGTTAAAGTTAAGGTTAGGTTAAGGGTTTGGTCAAGGTTAGGGCTAGGTTATAGTGACGGTTAAGGTTAAGTTAAGGGTAAATTCAAGGCGTAACCCTTAAACTTGACCTTACCCTTAACATTCGCATTAACATTAACCTTGACTTTACCCTTAACCTAACCTTAACCTTAACTATAACCTAACCTTAACCTTAACCTAACATTAACCTTAACCCTAACCTTACCCTAACCTAACCTTAACCTTAACCCTAACTTTATGAGAAGGTTAAGGTTAAGGTTAAGGGGTTAAGGTTAGGTTAAGGTAAAATCAAGGTTAGGGTTAGGTTATAATTAAGGCTAAGGTTAGGTTAAGGGTAAGGTTAGGTTAAGGTCAAGGTCAAGGTCAAGGTTATGGTTAAGGTTAAGGTCAAGGTTAAGCATAAATTTAAGGTCAAGGTTAGGGTTAGGTTATAGTTAAGGTTAAGGTTAGGTTAAGGGTAAATTCACGGTTAAGGTTAGGTTAAGGTTCAGGTTAAGGTGAAGGTTAATGTTAAGGGTTTGGTTAAGGTTAGGTTAAGGTTAAGGTTAGGTTAAGGTTAAAGTTAAGGTTATGGTCAATGTAAGGTTAGGGTAAGGTTAAGGTTATGGTTAGGGTAAGGTTAGGGTTAAGGTTAATTTTAAGGTTAAGGTTAAGGTTAACGGTTTAGTTAAGGTTAAGGTTAGGTTAAGGTTAAGGATAATGTTAAGGGTTTGGTAAAGTTTAGGGTTAGGTTATTGTTAAGGTCTAGGTGAAGGTTATGGTTAAGGTAAGCTTAAGATAAGGCTAAGGGTAAAGTTAACGTTAAGGTTAGGTTAAGGTTATGGTTCAGGTAAGGTTAAGGGTAAAGTTAAGGTTAAGGTTAGGTTACGTTAATGTTAAGGTTAAGATAAGGTTAAGTTTAAGGTTAGGTTAAGGTTAAGGTTTAAGGTTATGGGTCTTAACTTTAACCTTCACTATAACCTACCCTTAATATTAACCTTTACCTAACCCTAACCTTAACCATAACCATAACCTTAACCTTGACCTTAACTATAACCTTAACCTTAACCAAACCCTTAACATTAACCTTAACTTAACCTTAAAATTAATCTTAACCTAACCTTAACCTTGACCTTAACTATAACCTAACCCTAAACTTGACCAAACCCTTAACCTTAACCTTAACCTTAACCTAAACTTAACCTTGACTTCAACCTTAAACCTAACCTTAACCATAACCTCTACCTTAACGTAACCTTAACCTTAACATTTACCTTAACATAACCTTAACCTAACTAAACCTGTAACTTGAGCATTAATCTAACTTTAAACTTGACTTTACCCTTAAACCTAACCTTAACCATAATGTTTACCTTAACGTAACCTTAACCTTACCCTTAGCTTAAGCTTACGCTTAACCTTAACCTTTACCTTAACCTTGACTTTACCCTTAACCTAACCTTAACCTTAACCTTAACCTTATCTTAACCTTAACCTTATCTTAACCTTACCTTAACCTAACTTAACCTTAAGGCTAAGGTTAAGGTTAAGGTTAGGTTAAGGGTAAAGTCAAGGTTAAGGTAAAGTTAAGGTTAAGGTTAGGTTAAGGGTAAAGTAGAGGTTAAGGTTAAGGTTATGTTTAAGGTTAAGGTTACAGTCAAATTAAGGGTAAAGTTAAGGTTATTGTTAATGTTAAGGTTAGGTTAAGCTTAAGCTTAAGCATAGGTTAAGGGTAATATAAGGTTAAGGTTAAGTTTGGGTTAAGGTCAAGGTCAAGTTCAAGGTTAAGGTTAGGGTCAAGGTTAAGGGTAAAGTTAAGGTCAAGGTTAGGGTTAGGTTATAGTTAAGGTTAAGGTTAGGTTAAGGGTAAAGTCAAGGTCAAGGTTAAGGGGAAGGTTAAGGGTAAGGTTAAAGGTTAGGTTACAGGTTTAGTTAGGTTAAGGTTAAAGTGAAGGTCAAGGTCAAGGTTATGGTTATGGGAAGGTTAAGGTTAAAGTTAGGTTATTCTTAAGGTTAAGGGTTTGGTCAAGGTTAGGGTTAGGTTAAGGTTAAGGTTAAGGTTAGGTTAAGGGTGAAGTCAAGGTTAAGGTTATGGTTATGGGAAGGTTAAGGTTAAGGTTAAGGTTAAGGTCATGGTCAAGGTTAAGGGTAAGATAAGGTTGAAGGATTATGGTTGTTGGTTAAGGTTAAGGTCAAGGTTAAGGTTAAGATTATGGTTAAGTTTAAGGTTACGGTTAGGTCAAGGTTAAATTAGTTTAATGTAAGGTTAAGGTTAGGTTAGGCTATAGTTAAAGTTAAGGTTAAGGTTAGGTTAAGTGTAAGGTTAGGTTAAGGTTAAGGTCAAGGATATGGTTATGTTAAGGTAAGGTTAAGATAAGGTTAAGGGTTACGGGTTTAGTCAGGTTAAGGTTACAGGTTTAGTGAGGTTAAGGTTAAGGTTAAGGGGTAAGGTTAAGGTTAAGGTTAAGGTCAAGGTCAAGGTTAAGATTAAGCTAGGTTAAGGTTAAGGGTTTGGTCAAGGCAAGGGTTAGGTTATAGTTAAGGTTAGGTTAAGGTTATGGTTAAGGTTAAGGACATGGTTAAGGTTAAGGTTAAGGTTAGGTAAAAGTTAAGGTAAGGTTAAGGTTAGGTTAAGGTTAACCTTGACCTTGACCTTAACCTTAACCTTACCTTAAGCTTAGCATTAACCTTAACGTTCCCATAACCATAACCTTAACCTAACCTTAACCTTAATCGTAACCTTTACCTTAATATTAACCTTAACCTTAACCTTGACCTTAACTATAACCTAACCCTAACCTTGATCAAACCCTTAAACTTAACTATAACCTAACCCTAACCTTAACCACAACCTTAACCTTAACCTTATCTTACCCTTCACCTTAACTTAGCCTTAACATTAACATTAACCTTAACCTTGACCTTACCGTAACCTTAAACTTACCTTAACCTAACTTAACAGTAACCTCAACTTTAGGTTAAGGGTAAAGTCAAGGTTAAGAATGAGGTAAAGGTTAAGGGTAAAGTTAAGGTTAGGTTAAGGGTAAACTTAAGGTTAAGGTTAGGGTAAGATTAAGTTTAAGGTTTATGTTAAGTGTTTGGTCAAGGTTAGGGTTAGGTTATAGTTAATGTTAAGGTTAAGGTTAGGTTAAGGGTTTGGTCAAGGTTAACGTTAGGGTAAAGATTAAGGCTATGGTTGAGGTTAAGGTTATGATTAAGGTTAAGTTTAAGGTTAGATAAAGTTTCAGGTTAAGGTTAATTTTAAGGATAAGGGTAATGTTAAAGTTAAGGTTAGGTTAAGGTTAAGGTTAGGTAAGGATAAGTTTAAGGTTAAGGTTAAGGTTACAGGTTTAGTCAGTTTAAAGTTAAGGTTAAGGTTACGACTTTAGTTAGATTAAGGTTAAGGTTAAGGTTAACAGGGTAAGGGTAAAGTTAAGGTTACGGGTGAAGGTTAATGGTAAAGTTAATGTTAAGGTTACGAGTTTAGACAGGTTAAGGTTAAGGTTAAAGGTTTTGTCAAGGTTAGGGTTAGGTTATAGTTAAGGTTAAGGTTAGGGTAAGGTTAGGGTAAAGGTTCAGGTTAAAGTTAAGGTTAAGGGTTTCCTTGCCCTTAACCTTAACCTTGACCTTCACTATAACCTGACCCTAACCTTACCCTTAACCTTAACCTTAACCTAACCTTAACCTTAACCTTAACCTAATCTTAACCTTAACCATAACCTGACTAAACCTGTAACCTTAACTTTACCCTTAACTTGATCTTACATTGACATTAACTATAACCTTAACCTTAACCTAACCTTAACCTTAACTTTAATATTAACCTAATCTTAACCTTAACCTAACCCTAACCTTGACTTTACACTTAACTTAACCTTAACCTTCACTATAACCTAACCCCAACCTTGACCAAACTCTTAACCATAACTTTAGCCTTACCCTTAACCTTAACCCTACCCTTAACCTTATCTTAAACTCACCCTTAACCTTATCTTAACCTTTACTTAACCTTAACCTTGAACTTTACCTTATCCTTAACCTTAACCTTAACGTTAACTTTACCCTTAACCTTAACCTTACCCTTAACTATAACTTTAACCTTAATCTTGACTTAACTATAACCT
The DNA here is from genome assembly GCA_034641835.2 of Pinus albicaulis. NCBI lineage: Eukaryota > Viridiplantae > Streptophyta > Pinopsida > Pinales > Pinaceae > Pinus > Pinus albicaulis. The sequence continues at coordinate 93,442,850 of MU968359.1, read as the reverse complement.
AACCCTAACCTTGATCAAACACTTAACCTTAACCTTAACCTTACCCTTAACCTTAACTTCTCCTTAACCTTAACCATAATCTTAACCTCAGGTTAAGGTTAATGTTAAGGGTAAGGTTAGGGTTAAGGTTAGGGTAAGGTTAATATTAGGTTAAGGGTAAATTTAAGGTCAATGTTAGGGTTAAGGTTACGGTTAGGGTTACCTTAGAGTTAGGGTCAAGGTTGAGGTTAAGGTTAAGGCTATAGTTACGTAAGATTAAGGTTAAGTTTAAGGTTAATGTTAAGGTTAGTTAGCTATAAACTTATCTTAACCTTTACTTTAACCTTCACCTTAACCTAACCTTAACCTTAACCTGACTAAACCCGTAACCTTAACTTTAACCTTAACTATAACCTAAACCTAACCTTGACCAAATCCTTAACCTTAACCTTAACCTTAACCTTTCCCTAACCTTAACCTTAACCTAAACTATAACCTAACCCTAACCTTGGCCAAACACTTAACCTTAACCTTACCTTAACTATAACCAAACCCTAACCTTGACCAAACCCTCACCTAACCTTAGCCCTAACCTTACCCTAACCATAACCTTGACTTTACCCTTAACCTTGACCTTGACCTTAACTTAATATATAACTTAACCCTAACCTTGACCAAACCTTAACCTTAACTTAACTTAACATTAACCTTAACCATAACCTTAACCTTAACCTTATCTAACCTTAACTATAACCTAACCCTAACCTTGACCAAACCTTAATTTTACCCTTAATCTAACCTTAACCTTAAATTTAACTTTAACCTCGAACCTAACCCTAACCTTGACCAAACCCTTAACCTTAACCTTAACCTGACTAAACCCTTGACTTTACCCTTAACCTAACCTTACCCTTAACCTTAACCTTAACCTGAATAAACCCGTACCCTTAACTATAGCCTAACCCTAACCTTGACCAAACCCTTAACATTAACCTTAACCTTAACCTTTACCTAACATTAACCTTAACCTTAACCATAACCCTAACCTTGACCTAACCTTAACCTGAACCTTATCTTAACCTTAACCTTCACTATAACCTAACCTTAACCTTGACATTAACTATAACCTAACCCTAACCTTGACCAAACCCATAACCTTAACCTTAATCTTATCTTAACCTTAACCTTCACTATAACCTAACCTTAACCTTAACCTTATCTTACCCTTAACCTAAACTTAACCTTAACTATAACCTAACCCTAACCTTAACCGTAACCATAACATTATCTTTACCCTTCACCTTAACCTTAACCTAACCTTCCCCTTAACCTAATCTTAACCTTAACCTTAAACATAAACTTAACCTTAACCTTAACCTAACCTTAACCTTAACCTAACCCTAACCTTACCCTAACCTTACCCTTAACCTTAACCATAATCTTAACCTTAATTTAAGGTTAAATGTTTGGTGAAGGTTAAGGGTTAGGTTAAGGTTAAGGTTAGTTTAAGGGTATAGTCAAGGTTAAGGTAAAGTTAAGGTTAAGGTTAGGTTAAGGTTGAGGTCAAGGTTAGGGATATGTTATAGTTAATGTCAAGGTTAAGGCCAAAGGTAAGGTTATAGTTAGGTTAAGGTTAAGGTTAGGTTAATGTTAAAGTTAGGTTAAGGTTAAGGTTAAGGTTAGGGTTATGGTTAGGTTAAGGTTAAGGTTATAGTTAACTTAAGGTCAAGGTTAAGGTTAGGATAAGCTTAAGATAAGGTTAAGGTTAAGGGTTTGGTCGAGGTTAGTGTTAGGTTATAGTTAAGGTTAAGGTTAAGGTTAAGGTCAAGGTTAATGGTAAGGTTAAGCTTAGGTTAAGGTTAAGGTTAGGTTAAGGGTAAAGTTAGGTTAAGGGTAAAGTTAAGGTTAAGGTTAGGGTTGGGGTTAGGGTTAAGGTTAGGGTTTTTTCAAGGTTAGGGTTAGGTTATAGTTAAGGTTAAGGTTAAGGTTAAGGTTGAGGTTAAGGTTAAGGTTACGGGGTTAGTAAGGTTAAGGTTAAGGTTAAGGTTAACGTTCAGATTAAGGGTAAGGTTAGGTTAAGGTTAAGGTTAACGTTCAGATTAAGTCAAGGTTAAGGTAAAGTTCAGGTTAAGACTAGGTTAAGGTTAAGGTTAGGTTAAGGGTAAAGTCACGGTTAAGGTTAGGTTAAAGTTAAGGTTAAGGTTAGGGGTTTGGCTAAGGTTAGGATTAGGTTTTAGTTAAGGTTAAGGTTAAGGTTTAGGAGGTAAGTTTAAGGTTAAGGTTAAGGGTAAAGGTTCAGGTAAGGGTAGGGTTAAGGTTACGGGTTTAGTGAGGTTAAGGTTAAGGTTAATGTTAATGTGAAGGTTAAGAGTAAGGTTAAGGTTAAGGTTAAGTTCAAGGTCAAGGTTAAGTTTAAGTTAGGTTAAGGGTAAGTTTATAGTTAGCTTAAGTTGAATATTAAGTTTAGGTTAAAGTTAAGTTCAAGTTTATGGGTTTAGTCAGGTTAAGGTTATGGTTAAGGTTAAGGTTACGAGTTTAATTAGGTTAAGCTTAAGGTTAATGGTTTGGTCAAAGTTAGGGTTAAGGTTAAGGTTAAGGTTAAAGTTAGGCTAAGGTAAGGTTAATGTTACGGGTTTAGTCAGGTTAAGGTTAAGGTTAGGGTAAGGTTAAGGTTAAGGTTAAGGTTAAGGTTAGGTTATAGTGAAGGTTAAGGTTAGGGTTAGGTTATAGTTAAGGTTAAGGTTAAGGTTACGGTTAGGTCAAGGTTAAGGTTAAGGATAAGTTAAGGTTAAGGGTAAGATAAGGTTAAGGTTAAGGTTAAGGTTAAGGTTAAGGTTAAGGTAAAGGTTAAGGTTAAGGTTAATGTTAAGTTCAAGGTTAAGGTTAAGATCAAGTTTAAGGTTAGGTAAAGGTCAAGGTTAGGGTTAGGTTATAGTTAAGGTCAAGGTTAAGATTAGGTTAAGGTGAAGTTTAAGGTTAAAGTTAAGGTTAAGGTCAAGGTCAAGGTTAAGGTTAAGTTATCTTAAGGTTACCTGGACCAAAGCCTTATCATTAACCTTAATCTTAACCTAACCTTAATGCAACCTTAACTAAACATTAGCCTTAACCTTAACCTTACCAAACCCTTAAACTTAAACTTAACCTAACCTTAACCTTACCCTTAACCTAATCTTAACCTTAATCTTGACCTTAACCTTAACCTTACCCTTCACCTTAAACTTAACCTTGACCTTAACTAGAACCTAACCCTAACCTTAACCAAACCCTTAACCTTAACCTTATCCTTAACCATAACCATAACCTTCACCTTCCCATAACCATAACCTTAACCTTGACCTTACCCTTACCCTTAACCTTACCCCCTTAACCTTAACCTGACTAAACCCGTAACCTTAACCTTAACCTTAACATGACTAAACCCGTAACCTTAACCTTAACCTTAACCTAACCTTAACCTTAACTTTACCCTTAACCTAACATTAACCATAACCATAACCTTAACCTTAACCTAACCTTAACCTTAACCTTAATCTTAACCTTAACCTAACCCTAACCTTACCTTAACCCTAACCATAACCTTAACGTTACCCTTAACCTAACCTTAACCTTAACCTTAACTTAACCTAAAATTAACCTTAACTATAACCTTACACTTAACCTAACCCTAACCTTAACCTTAACCTTAACCTTGACCTTAAGCTTAAACTTAACCTTAGCCTTAACCTACACCTTAAGCTTAACCTTAATGTGACTAAACCTGTAATCCTTAACCTTAACCTTAACCTAACTAAACCTGTCACCCTTAATCTTAACCTTAACCTAACCTAACCTTAACCTAACCATAACCTTAACTTTAACCTAACCCTAAATTTGACCAAACCCTTCACCTTGAATTTAACCTTAATCGTAACCTTAACCTTAACCTGACTAAACCCGTAACATTAACCTTAACCTTCACCTTAACTATAACCAAACCCTAACCTTGGCCAAACCCTTAAGATTAATCCATAAACTTAACCTTATATTTAAGGTTACGATTGAGGTTAAGATTAACGTTATGGTTAAGGTTAAGGTCAAGGTCAAGGTTAATGTTAGGTAAGGTTAGTGTAAGGTTCAGAGTAAGGTTAAGGTTACCTTAAGGGTAAAGTTAAGATTAAGGTAAAGTTTAAAGTTAGGTTAAGGGTAAAGTCAAGGTTAAGGTTAGGTTAAGGTTCAAGTTAGAGGTTTAGTTAGGTTAAGGTTAGGCTAAGGTTAAGAATAAGGTTAGGATAAGGTTTGGTTAACCTTAACCTTACCCTTAACCTTATCTTAACCTTACCCTAACCTTAACCCTAACCTTACCCTTAACCTTAACTATAACCTAACCCATAACCTTAACCTTCCAAAACCTTAACCTTAACCTTACCCTTATCCTTCACGTTAACCTTTACCGTAACCTTTACCGTAACCTTAACCTTAACCTAACCAAACCTTAACTTTAACTTTACCCTTAACGTAACCTTAACATTAACCTTAACCTTAACTATAACCTAACCCTCTCCTTAACCTTAACCATAATCTTATCTTTACCCTTAACCTTAACCTAACCTTAACCATAACCAAATCTTAACCTTAACCTTAATCTGATATTAACTATAACCTAACCCTAACCTTGATCAAACCCTTAACCTTAACCTTAACTTGAACATTTACCCTAACCTTACCTTAACCTTAACCTTGACGTTAACCTAAGGTTAAGGTTAAGTTGAAGGTTAAGGTTAAGGTTAAGTTAGGTTAAGGTAAGGTTATAGTTAGGTTAAGGTTAACGTTAAGGTTAAGATAAGGTTAAGTTTAATGTTAGGTTAATGATATGGTTTAAGGTTATGGGTCGTAATCTTAACCTTCACTATAACCTATTCTTAACATTAACCATTACTTAACCTTAACCTAAACCTTAACCATAACTTTAACCTTAACCTTTAACTTAACTATAACCTAAACCTTAAATTTAACCTTCCCATAACCATAACCTTAACCTTAACCTTAACATAACCTTAACCTTGACTTTAAATTAACCTAATTTTAACCCCTTAACCTTAACCTTAACCTTCCCATAACCATAACCTTAACATTGAATTTACCCTTAACCTAACCTTAACCTTAACCTGACTAAACCCATAACCTTAACCTTAACCTAACCTCAACCTCGACCCTAACTATAACCTAACCCTAACCTTGACCAAACCTTAACCTTCCCATAATCTTCACTATAACCTAACCTTATGGTTAAGTTTATGGTTAACGTTAAGGTTAGGTTAAGGGTAAAGTTAAGGTTAGGGTTAGGTTAAGGTTAAGGTTAGGTTGAGGGTAAAGTTAAGGTTAGGCTTAGGTTAAGGTTAAGATTATGGTTAGGCTAAGGTTAAGGTTAAATTTAAGGGTAAATTTAAGGTTAATATTACATTAAGGTTAAGGTTAAGGTTAAGGTTAGGTTAAGGGTAAAGTCAAGGTTAAGGTTAAGGTAAGGGTATGGTAAAGGTTCAGGTTAAGGTTAAGGTTAAGGGTTTGGTCAAGGTTATAGTTAGGTTATAGTTAAGGTCAAGGTAAGGTTAAGGTTAAGGTTAATGTTGCGGGTTTAGTCAAGTTAAGGTTAAAGTTAAGGGTAAGGTAAGGTTAAGGGTAAAGTTAAGGTTAAGGTTATGCGATTAGTATGGTTAAGGTAAGGTTAAGGTTAGGTTAAGGGTAAAGTTAAGTTTAAGTTTATGGTTAAGGTTAGGTTCAGGTTAAGGTTTAGGTTAGGGTTAAGGTTAGGGGAAGGTTAAGGTTAAACTTAATGTTAGGGTTAAGGTTAAGGTTAAGGTTAAGGTTAGGTAAAGGTTAAGGTTATGGGAACGTTAAGGTTAAGTTAAGGTTAAGGTTAAGGTTAGTGTTAAGGTTAGGGTTAGGTTATAGTTAAGGTTAAGGTTAAGGTGAAGAGTAAAGTTAAGGTCAAGGTTAAGGTTAAGGGTTTGGTCAAGGTTAGGGTTAGGTTATAGTTAAGATCAAGGTTGAGGTTAAGGTTAAGGTAAGGTTAAGATAAGATAAAGGGTAAGGTTAAGGTTAAGGTTAGGTTAAGGTTATGGTTAATGTAACGTTAAGGGTAAAGTAAAGTTTAAGGTTAGGTTAAGGTTAAGATAAGTTCAAGGGGAAGTTTAAGGTCAAGGTCAAGGTTAAGGTTAATGGTAAGGTTAACCTTAAAATAACCTTAACCTTAAACTTGACCTTTACTATAACCTTAACCTGACTAAACCTGTAACCTTAACCTTAACCATAACCTTGACTAAACCCTTAAGTTTAGATTAAGGGTAAATTCAAGGTTATGGTTAAGGTTAGGGGAAGGTTAAGGTTAAAGTAAATGTAAGGTGAATGCTAGGTTAAGGGTAAAATTAATGTTAAGGTCAGGTTCAGGTTAACCTTAACCCTTAACCATATCTTACCCTTAACCTTAACCTTAACTTAACCTTACATTAACCTTAACCTTAACCTTAAACTTAACCTTAACCTTTAACCTTAACCTAACCTTAACCTTAAAATTAACTTAACACTAACATTGACATAACCCATAACCTTAACCTTAACTTTACCCTTAACCTTGACTTTAACATTAACCTTTCCCTAATCTTAACCTTAACCTTCCCCTAACCTTAACCTTGACCTTGAATTTAACCTTAACCTAACCCTTAACCTTCACCTTAACCTTAATCTTAACTTTATGGTTAAGGTTATGGTAAGGGTAAGGGTAAGGTTACGGGTTTAATCAGGTTAAGGTTAAGGTTATAGTTAATGTCAAATTTAGGGTTAAGGTTAGGTTAAGGTTAACGTTACCCTTACATTAACCTTACCCTTAACGTTAACCTTGACCTTACCCTTAGGTTATGGTTAGGTTAACCTAAGGGTGATGTTAAGGTTAAAGTTAAGGTTAAGGTTAAGGTTAGGGGAAGGTTAAGGTTAAAGTAAAGGTTAAGGTGAAGGTTAGGTTAAGATTAAGGTTAGGTTAAGGGTAAAATTAATGTTAAAGTCAGGTTAAGGTTAACCTTAACCCTTAACCGTATCTTACCATTAACATTAACCTTAACCTTACCCTTAACTTAACTTTACCTTAACCTTAAGCTAACCTTAAACTTAACCTTAACCTAATATTAACCTTAACATTAACTTAACCCTAACCTTGACATAACCCTTAACCTTAGCCTTAACCTAACCTTAACCTTAACCTTGACTTCAACTTTAACCTTAACCCTGACCTTAACTTTAACCTTACCCTTAACCTTAACATAACCTTGACCTTAACTTTAACCTTAACCTTGACCTTAACCTTAACCTTCCCCTAACCTTAACCTTAACCTTAACCTTCCCCTAACCTTAACCTTCACCTTGATCTTGAATTTAACCTTGAGCTAACCTTAACCTTAACCTTACCCTTAACCTTAACCTTAATCTTAAACTTAAGGTTAAGGTTACTGGTATAGTCAGGTTAAGGTTAAGGTTATAATTAAGGTCAAGTTTAAGGTTAAGGTTAGGTTAAATTTAATCTTACCCTTACCTTAACCTTAACCTTTACCTTACCCTTAGGTTACGGTTAGGTTAACCTATGGGTAATGTTAAGGTTAGGTTAAGGTTAAGGTCAAGGTTAAGGTTTAGATTAGGTTAAAGGTAAGGTTAAGGTTAAGGTTATGGTTAGGTTATGGGTTTTGGGTATCGTTAAGGGTAAAGTTAAGGTTAAGGTTAAGGATAGGTTCAAGGTTAAGGTTACGTTAAGGGTAAAGTCAAGGTTAAGGTAAAGATTAGGTTAAGGGTACAGTCAAGTTTAAGGTTGAGGTGAAGGTTAAGGGTAATGTTAAGACTAAAGTTAAGGGGAAGGTTAAGGTTAAGGTTAAGGTTAGGGTAAAGTTAAGGTTATGTTATAGTTAAGGTCAAGGTTAAGGATAGGTTATGGTGAAGGTTAAGGTGAATGTTAAGGGTAAGGTTAAGGTTAAGGTTAAGGTTAAAACCGTAACGTTAACCTTACTTTAACCTTGAATTTACCCTTAACGTTACCTTAACCTTAACTATAACCTAACCCTAACCTTAACCTTAAGTTTACCCTTAACCTTAACCTTAACCTTGACCTTAACTTTAACTTTACCCTTAACCTTCACCTTAACCATAAATTTTCACATAACCTTAACCTTAACTACAACCTTAACGTTAACCTTAACTTAAAATAATGTTAACCTTAACCTTCCCCTTGACCTTAACCTTAACCTTGACTTTACCCTAACCTAACCTTAACGTTACCCATAACCTAGCCCTAAGCTTGAGGATATGTTAACCTTGACCAAACCCTTAACCTTAACCTAACCATAACCTTACCCTTAACCTAAACCTTAACCTTAACCTTAACCTTAACCTTAACTTAACCAAACCCTAACCTTGACCTTAGCCTTAACCTTAACCTTAACCTAACCTTGAATTAATATTAACTTTAAATTTACCCCAACCTTAACGTTCACCTAACCATTAACATTAACCTTAACCTTAACCTTATCTTAACCTTAACCTAACCCTAGCTTTAACCTATCCATAACCTTGACCTTGACTTTACCTTAACCCCTTAACTTTAACCTTAACTTAACCTTAACCTAACCTTAACTATAACCTAACCGTAACCTTGACCAAACTCGGAACCTTAACCTTAACCTTAACCAAACTCTAACCTTGACCAAACCCTTAAACTTAACCTTAAACTTAACCTTAACTATAACCTAACCTTAAATTTTTCCTTAACTTTACCTTAACCATAACCTTAACCTAGCCTTAACCTTAACCTTACCCTTAACATTATCTTAACCTTACCTTAACCATACCCTTAAAATTGTCCTTAACTATAACCTAACCCTAACCTTAACCTTAACCTAACCCTAACCTTAGGTTAACCTTAACCTTAACCTTAGCCTAACCATAACCTTAACCCTAACCTTAACCTTAAGGCTAAGGGTTTGGTCAAGATTAGGGTTAGGTTTGGTTAAGGGTAAAGTCAAGGTTAAGGTTAGGGTCAGGTTAGGGTTAATATTAACCTAAAGTCAAGGTTAGGTTAAAGTTAAAGTTAAGGGTTTAGTCAAGGTTAGGGTTAGGTTATATTTAAGGTTAAGGTAAGGTTAAGGGTAAAGTTAAGGTTAAGGGTTTGGTCAAGATTAGGGTTGGGTTAAGGTTAAGGCTAGGTTAAGGGTAAGGATAGGTTAAGGTTAATGTTAAGCTTAGGTTATGGTTAAGTTTAGGGTTAGGTTATAGTTAACCTAACCTTAACCTTAACCTTAACATTAACCTAACCTTAACCATAACCTAAGCTTAACTTTAACTAAACCCTTAACATTAATGTTTAGGGTTAACCAAACCCTTGACATTAACTTTAACCTAACCTTAATCCAACCTTAACTATAACCTAACCCTAACCTTAACCTAACCTTAACCTTAACCTAACCCTAACCTTAACCAAACCTTACCCTTAAGGTCAAGGTTAAGGTTAGGTTAAGGTTAAGGTTATTGTTATGGGAAGGTTAAGGTTAAGGTTAAGGTTAGGTTAAGGGTTTGTTCAAGGTTAGGGTTAGGTTATAGTGAAGGTTAAGGTTAAGTTAAGTGTAAAGTCAAGGCGTAACCCTTAACCTTAACCTTACTCTTAACCTTCACCTTAAACTTAACCTTGACTTTACCCTTAACCTTAACTATAACCTAATCCTAACGTTGACCTTAACTTTACCCTTAACCTTGACCTTAACCTTAATATTAACTTTGACATTGTCCTTAACCTAACCTTAACGTTAACCTTAACCTTAACCTTATCTTAAACTTAACCTTAACTTTCCCAAACCCTTAACCTTAACCTTAACCTCACCTTAACATTAACCTTAAACTTAAACTTAGGGTTAGGTTATAGTTAAGGGCAAGGTTAAGTAGGTTAAGGTTAAGGTTACAGGTTTATTTAGGTTAAGGGTAAAGTCAAGGTTAAGGTTAAGGTTAGGGTTAGGGTTGAGGTTAAGGTTAAGGTTAAGGTTAAGGGTTTGTTCAAGGTTAAGGTTAAGGGTTTGGTCAAGGTTAGGGTTAGGTTATAGTTAAGGTTAAGGTTAAGGTTAAGTGTAAGGTTAAGGTTAACGATAAGGGTTTGGTCAAGGTTAGTGTTAGGTTATAGTGAAGGTTAATGTTAAGTTAAAGGTAAAATCAAGGTTAGGGTTAAAGATAAGGTTACGGATAAGGGTAAGGTCAAGGTTAAGGTTACGGGTCTTAACCTTAACCTTCACTATAACTTAACCTTAACCTTAATGTTAACTCGAGCCTTAACATTAACCTTAACTTTAACTATAACCCAACCCTAACCTAACCTTAACCTTAACCTTATCTTAACTTTAACCTTAACCTTAACCTAACTATAAACTTACCTTTAACCTTAACACTTACCTTAACTATAACCTAATCCTAACCTTGACCAAACCCTTAATATTAACCTTAACCTTAACCTTTACTTATTCTTAACCTTAACCTTAACCGTAACCTTAACCTTATCTTAACCTAACCTAACCTTAACCTTAACCTTAACCTTTACCTTAAACTTAACCTTGACCTTAACTATAACCTAACCCTAACCTTGACCAAACACTTAACCTTAACCTTACCCTAATCTTAACCTTAACCTAACCTTAACCTTCCCGTAACCATAAACTTAAACTTAACCTTAACGTTAACTTGACTATACTCGTAACCTTAACCTTAAAGTTAAGGTTAAATTAAGGTTAGGGTTAAGGCTAGGGGAAGGTTAAGGTTAAGGTTAAGGTTAGGGTTAAGGTTAGGGGAAGGTTAAGGTTAAATTCAAGGTTAAGGGTAAAGTTAAGGTTAAGGTTAGGGTAAGGTTAAGGGTAATTTTAGGGTTAAGGTTATATTTAAGGTTAAGATAAGGTTAAGGTTAAGGTTAAGGTTAAGGTTAAGGCTAAGGTTAGGTTAAGTTAAGGTTAAGGTTAAGGTTTTTTGAAGGTTAGGGTTAGGTTATAGTTAAATTTAAGCTTAGGGTTAGGTTATAGTTAAATTTTATTTTAAGGTCAAGGTCAGGGGTAAGGTTAAGGTTAGGTTAAGGTTAAGATTAGGTTAAGGGTAAAGTTAAGGGTATGGTTTCGGTAAGATTAGGGTTAAGGTTAGGGGAAGGTCAAGGTTAAGGTTAGGTTAAGGGTAAAGTCAAGGTCAAGGTTAAGGTTATGGTTATGGGAAGGTTAAGGTTAATGTTAGGTTATAGTTAAGGTTAAGGGTTTGGTCAAGGTTAGGGTTAGGTTATAGTTAAGATCAAGGTTAAGGTTAGGTTAAGGTAAAGGTTAAGGTTAACGCTAAGTTAAGGTTAATTATAAGGGTTTGGTCAAGCTTAGGGTTAGGTTATAGTTAAGTTAAGGTTAAGGTCAAGGTTAAGGGTAAGGTTAAGGTTAAGGTCAAGGGTTTGGTCAATGTTAGGGTTATGTTATAGTGAAAGTTAAGCTTAATTTAATGGTAAAGTCAAGGTTAAGGTTAATTTCAGGTTAGGTTAAGGGTAAAGTTAAGGTTAATGTTAATTTTTTGTCAAGGTTATGGTTAGGTTATAGTTAAGGTTAAGATAAGGTTAAGGGTAAGGTTAAGGTTAGGGTTACAGGTCTTAACCTTAACCTTCACTATAACCTAACCTTAATCTTAACATTAGCCTGAACCTTTACTCTAAGATTAACCTTAACCTTGAACTGAACCTTAACCTTATCTTAACCTTAACCTTCATTATAACCTAACCTTAACCTTCACCTTAACTATAACCTAACCATAACCTTAAGGGTTTGTTCAAGGTTAGCGTTAATTTACAATTAACTTCAATGTTAAGGTTAGCTTAAGGGTAAAGTTAAGGTTAAGGTTAGGTTAAGGGTAAAGTTAATGTTAAGGTTACATAAGGGTAAGGTTAGGGTTAAGGGTAAAGTAAAGGTTAAGGTTATGGTAATGGGAATGTTAAGGTTAAGGTTAATGTTAAGGTTTGGTCAAGGTTAGGGTTAGGTTATAGTTAAGGTCAAGGTTAGGGTTAGGTTATAGTTAAGGTCAAGGTTAAGGTTAAGTTAAAGGTAAAGTCAAGGTTAAGGTTAAGATTAGGTTAAGGGTAAAGTTAAGGTTAAGGTTAAGGGTGTGGTCAAGGTTAGGGTTAGGTTATAGTTAAGGTCAAGGTTAGGTTATAGTGAAGGTTAAGGTTAATATAAGGTTAAGGTTAAATTTAAGGTTAGTGTTACGTTATAGTTAAGGTTAAGGTTAGGTTAACGGTAAAGTTAAGGAAAAGGTTAGGTTAAAGTTAAAGTTAGGTAAGGATAAGGTTAAGGTTAGGGGTTTAGTTAGGTTAAGGCTAAGGTTAAGGTTAAGGGGGTAAGCTTAAGGTTAAGGTTAAGGGTAAGGGTAAAGTTAAGGTTAAGGTGAAGGTTTGGTCATAGTTAAGGTTATAGTTAAAGTTAAGGTTATAGGTTAGGTTATAGTTAAAGTTAAGGTCAAGGTAAAGCTTAAGGTTAACGTTAAGGTTATGGGTCTTAACCTTAACCTCCACTATAACCTTAACCCTAACCTTAACCTTAGCTATAACCTAACCCTAACCTTGACCAAACCCTTAACCTGACTAAACCTGTAACCTTGACCTTAATGTTACCCTTAACCTTCACCTTAACCATAACTTTACCCTTAACCTAACCTTAACCTTGAACTTAAACTTAACCTTACCCCGTTAACCTTAGCCTTAACCTTAACCTGAACCTGACTAAACCCATAACATTAACCTTACCCTTACCTAAACTTAACCTTAACCTTAACCTAACCTTAAGGTAAGGTTAGGGTTAGGTTAAGGTTAACGTTAAGGTTAGGTTAAGGGTAAAGTGAAGGTTAAGGTTATGATTTTAGTCAGGTTAAGGTTAAGTTTAAGGGTTTGGTTAAGGTTAGGTTAAGTTTAACGTTAAACTCAAGGTTATGGTTAGGTTGAGGTTAAGGTTAAGGTTAGGTTAAGGGTAAAGTTAAGATTAAGGTTAGGTTAAAATTAAGCTGAAGGTTAAGCGTAAAGTAAGAGTAAGGTTAGGGTTAAGTTTAGGGGAAGGTTAAGGTTAAAGTTAATTTAAGGTAAGGATAAGGTTATGGTTAGGTTAGTTTAGGTTAAAGTAAGGTTAAGGTTAACTTTAAGGTTATGGGAAGGTTAAGGGTTTAATTATACCCTTTGTTGTGGATGATTTTGTCACCCTCCTAGAGACAGTCTAGAGTTGCCATAGACCAGTGCCTAGGACATCTTAACATAGAAAGGAGCCCTTTATAGTTTGGGTTGTCAGTCCAAGAACTCACTTACTATCTCTTGCTTGAACAAGGAAATTAGTTTTGATTGGGACCAATCTCTCTCAGAAGCTGGTACAAAGATAAGAACAGTGTAGGGACATCATGTAAAACTCCAACACAAAGGCATCAGACAGTTAAGAGACCGCTTACTGTAAAGAGGGCCAGTTCAGATAATATATCACAGAAATCAAATATCAGATGATGAGTGCAGTGAAGAAACATAAAGAAGATATTAGCTGACATGAGATTGATACCCAAATACACAACAGAACCATATAAGGGCATACCAATTTATGAATCCTTATATGACAATGGTGTTTTAAAAGCACCCCCCTCAAACAACTAATATAGCAGAAAATATGGATGAAGTGAACATGAAACAGTATACCATGACTAGGCCTATTTAAAGCGCTTGACTAATTCCAGAAAGGGCATCAACAAGGATGAATCCTGACTGCAAACTAGTGAGCCACTCGCATTCTAGAACATGATACAAGAAGATAAATAGCATGAAAGAGATATTGTATTAACACATAAGATAAATTACATACTGTGAGATACCAGAGACCAGAATCCTCATTATAGTTATAACCCATCCTCACTGAGACCCTACGGGCTCTGAAACTTCATACAGGAAATATTACAAGATGTATACAAGAGCCTTTTCACTGCACCATTTGCTGATAGAAATCGGGAACCTTTTCAATGTCTTCTTTTCGAGCCTTTATAGGAAAGATAGAAAATTTTAGAGGAGGGGATAGATGAAGCACAATTAATGACCCAATTTTGAATAAAATGGCAGAAAACATTCGCGCCCACTCTATGAATGACTAACTATGAATGTCTATACTTTACAATCTATCTGTGAAAATAAATGCTGGGAGAGGAAAATCTCTTTATATACATGACACAAATAATAAAATATATACAGTGTGATGCCTTTAGCTGAGAGAAAATCTGTTGTCGTGAGAGACCTGAGATAATCTGCAATTCTGTACTGTACTCTCGGCCGTCGATTTTGGACTCGAATCCTGGATCTTTAATGCAGGGTGAATTTCTCTGGAGGGTTCTGTGAAGGCATTTCTTTGTCTTCTTTAATGGTGGTCATTTCATGCACCTACCCTCAGCTTCTTCATTATATTTCACCCACAGGAAATCGTCTTTCATGGGCTCTAAACCTTTGCAACAGAGGCGGTGAATTAAAACGCCCTCCTGTTATATTGAAACCTGCAAAACCCACAAAAATTAAAGAAATCCGACACAGATGGAGGCAGGGACGATGGAGGTGGAGATGAAGACGACATCGTGGACACGAACAAGGGACAGGAACATGCAGGGTGGCGGAAGAAAATCGATGGAGGTAGGGAGTAATCAGGCGAAGTGCGTAAAACTGTTTGGTTGTGAGGGAATAAATAAAATGGGGGAATATGAATGAAAACACACGCACATATATATATATATATATATATATATATATATATGACGGGGGAAATTTTTTGGGTGCACGGGGGCGAACACGTGGGAGTACGGGGGGACAAGTGGGAGGACGACGTGGCGAAGTCAACGGGTGGAAATAAGTGAGGGCGACATGATGGAGGGCCCTATGTCATAGAGGAAAAGTGATAACGCGTGGGAAACTCTGGCACACATCTGCCGTTGGATGGAGATCAGTAGATCGGACGGTTCAGATGAATTCCGCTGCCTGGCCCTGGTACAGCCTTTAACGCGAGGGAGAAAAGCAGTTTTCCACCCGTACTGAGGACACGCGGCAGTGGATTTGTGGCGTCGCTGGCCTTGGGCCCAAAACTTCCGGCTTGTTGGAAGTGGTGCGGGGTAATACCGCCGGTTTCATGCACGCGGGGCCCTCCACACTGGTTGATTGCCGCACCGTTGATTTGGACTTTGATTGGACGGCCACCATTGCGCCCGATCATTAAAATGATAGGTCCCTTTTCGTTTTGGCTTATGGTCTTCGGCCTCTGGTCATGTGACGACGACAGTAAGGGGGCTAAGGCCTTGGGGCTTCGGTCCAATATAATTTAAATAGCAGATTTTAAACCTTTGGACAATGTATTTCGGGGCAGAGAAGGTGGCGATGAACGCGACATGGGGGTTTTTGACCACAAAGACATTGGAAACAGATTTAAAAGGAACTGGTGGCCAAAATTTAAATGGAGAAGGGAATATGTACAACATCGGCTCCATCTGGGGACGACATGGTCGTCCTCGGGCATGTCGAGAACACGCAGACCACTGAATAGTTCACTCTGTTCTTCAATTCCCATGCGCTTATTCTTCAGGTGATTATCAACATCCTTTTTTCTTATTAAAATGAAAACCAAAACAACTTATATACAATATATACAATCAGGCATTCTCCGTCTGGGTCAGAATTGGAAATACGGCTTGAGGAATTGGCCATTCATGGGTGCATCCAACAAATCACCCTGTAGATTTTCTAAAGAAAAAGTGGTGTTTCTTCCTAGCTCCACTATTTTGAATGGCCGAAACCACAACGAATCAAATTTAGCATGCTTGCCCTTTTCTGCTCTGCGAACATCCCATCTGAGAACCAGGTCTCCAACTTGAAAATTTCTATCCTTTGCGTGCTGATCAAAGACATTCTTCATTTTCTCCTGATATTCTATCAGTCTCTGATTTACCTGGTTCCGTGTTTCTTCCAATTCTACCAATTGATTAATCCTCCTGATCATATCATCTGGTTCCTCTTGATTCTCTTGCATAAAACGTGCCACGGGCAAAGACAATTGCATAGGAAACACAACAGCTCTCCCATATACCAGCTCATAGGGTGACTTCCCTGTTGCTCTTTTGCTGGTTATCCTATTTTCCCATAGAGCAAACTTCAATTGAGAGTCCCAATTCTTTTGATTTTCACTGATTGTTTTCTTCAGGGCTCTCACCAGGGTTTTATTAGATGATTCTGCTAAACCATTTCCATGTGGATAGTATGCTGTGGAGTGAGTCAGGATGATGTTATACCTTTGGCATAAATTCACAAATCTGGCAGATTTAAAAGCTTGTGCATTATCAGTTACAATTCTTGCAGGACAGCCAAACCTAGATATGATATTATCCTCTATAAAACTCATTATTACAGCATCTGCAGCATTTCTGGTGGGTATGGCTTCCACCCATTTCGTAAAATAATCCGTGGCTGTCAGTATCCATTTATGTTGGCCACTTGATGGGGGATGTATTTCTCCTATAAAATCTAATCCCCATTTCTGAAATGGTTCATTTACATGAATAGGAATCAGGGGCATAGCAGCTAATTTTTGCCTTTCTGCAAATCTTTGGCACTTGTCACATGCCCTGACCCAAGAAAAAGTGTCTGTATACAATTTAGGCCAGTAAAAACCAGCCTTCAGGATTTTGTGAGCTGTTGCCCTCCAACTGTAATGTCCTTCACATATCCCCTCATGAAATTCTGTCATTATATTTTTCACTTCATTTTCTGTGAGGCATAACAGCAATACACCTAGAGGGTCTCTCCAGTAGAGCTGTCCATTGGAATTTACGTATTTCTGTGATTTCATTCTTACATCTCTGTATTTGACCTTATCACAATTTGGAGGACAGCTAAGTGTTAAGAGATATTCAACAATTTCTTTGTACCAAGGACTAGTTATGTATTTCACATGTACCTTTTGAGTGGCCATCTCCAGTCCTTGTTGCTCCTCTTTTTCAGATTCTTCATTTGCTATCATGGATACATTAATGCCCAAAGCTTGATGATTTGACTCAGATAACATCTTGGCAAGTCCTTGTCCTTTGATCAATTTAGTAGGCCTTATATCCAAATCATACTCTTGAATTTTTGCAATCCATCTTCCTCTTCTACCTTCGTTGTCTCCTTGAACCAGAATGTCTTTGACAACTGTTGTGGGAACATAAGCAGTAATATGAGATTGCAAAATATAAACTCTAAAAGCTTTAAGGGACTTTACCAGCGCATATGCCTGCTTCTCCAATATATTATATTTCAATTCTGCATCATAAAGTACTTGACTAAAGAAGGCTATAGGCTGTTCATATCCCTCTTCATTTTTCTGTAGTAACACTCCGGCAATTGTATGGGGTGAAGCGAATGAGAATATCATAAATGGCTTTTTTTAATCAGGTCCAGCTAGCACAGGAGCTTTAGCGAATGCCTATTGTATCCTTGTGAATGCATCTCTAGACTCCTGGGACCATTTGACTTCACTATCCTTTTTCAACATATTAGTTATATGCCTAACTATCTCAGCATAGTTAGGAATGAACCTTCTTAGAAAATTAATTCGGCCCAAAAACACTTGTACTTCCTTTTTATTCCTGGGAAGAGGAATGCAGTTTATTACTCCGACTCTCTTAGGGTCTATTCTCACACCATCTTTAGTTACGATGTGCCCTAAGAGTTTTCCCTCATCTAATGCAAACAAAGATTTTTGAGGGTTGAGAGATAGGCCGTACCTTCTGCATTTTTCGAAAGTTCTCCTTAAATGCTTAATATGCTCATCATAATTCTTTGAAAACACTGTGATATCATCAAGATAAACTACCAAAAACTTGTCCTGTTCTCCAACAAAGGCTATGTCCATTGCCCTCTGGAAAGTAGCTCCTGCATTAATTAATCTGAATGGCATCCTGGCATACATAAAGGTTCCCCATGGTGTAGTAAATGCAATTTTCTTCTGATCTTCTGGAAATACAGCTACCTGATTATAACCAGAAAATCCATCCATCATTGACATTCTGGATGCTCCCACTACTTTCTCCAGGATGTGGTCCATTTTAGGCAGTGGATAATTATCTTTCAATGATGCTCTATTTAAATTCCTGAAATACACACAGAGCCTTATTTCTCCATTCTTTTTTCGAACAGGAACAAGATTTGCTACCCATTCTGAGTACCTCAATGGCACAATTATCTTGGCCTTCAGTAATTTCTTGATTTCTTTTTCAATTGAGGGAAGCAACAAGGGGTTTATCTATCTGAGCTTCTGCTTGTATGGCTTTGCATCTTCCCTCAGTGGAATCTTATGCTGTATTATATTTACATCAAAAGTTTTTAGGTCCTGATAGGACCAAGCAAAAACATCTTTGTAGGATTGAAATAACTTCAAATATTTTTCTTTATAATCTTCTGGGACTCTTTTGGATAATTTAACAATTTTGGGATCAGCATGAGTACCCAGATTGAAATCTCCCACTTGATCTTCTTCTGTTACCTTGTTAGGCTGCACTGGAATATCATTTTTGTCAAATAATCTTTCCAAAGGCACTAGCCCTCTAGGAATAACATTTCCTTTCAGCTGCAGCACTCTATTTCCTGCTATATTCTCTTCCCATTTGTTTTCTGCAATATTTTCAGCTTCTTCCTCCCTCTCATCATCAATCTCTATGTTAGAGAATTCTCCCACTGTCTCCATGAATCTCTTCATTTGTTCATCATCTTCAAATACCTGCCAGTGCTTTATATTGTCTGGAATGGATGGTCTGTAACGTACCTCCACTTCATATCTTAACAGTGGATTCTGAGGAGGCCGGAATGTACTGGCAGCAACAGCAAGAGAGTCTTCTATTCTGTTCTGCTCTCGGGGCATGAATTGTATATTAAAGGCTAAAAATAAATTTTCTATCATGTCCCATACTTCGTTTCTATATGCTCTGAGCCGAGGGTGTTTAGTTTGACATTCATTTTTGATCTGCCTCACTACCAGCTCAGAGTCTCCCAAGACTTTTAAACATTGTATGCCCATGTTTTTAGCTTTCTGTAGTCCCAATAGTAGTGCTTCATATTCAGCTACATTTTTTGTAGCCTCATACTCCAATTTAAAAGACAGTGGCACACATTTTCCTGTAGGAGAGATCAACAAAACCCCAGCTCCATTGCCTTCTCTTGAGTTTGCTCCATCAAAATGCAGAGTCCAAATTTCTGATTCTTGATCTCCTTTAGGCTGCTCAACTTGAATTTGACCAACAAGGGGCTCATGAGCATAATTTTGATTTTCTTCTAACATGAAACATGAGAAATCTCCCTCTTTGTTATATACTAGAGAGTTCTCTGAGCAGTCAGCCTTAGTTACCATTTTAACAAATCTAGTCTCTCTGTATAGCCTCCTTTCCTGTCCTCCAAAGACTGGGACAGTAGCATATGTTAAATCCAATTTTATTGATCCCCCAATCTTGGTACCCCAGGACCTTGACAGCAGCATGCCAAAGCGAGCTGGGATATCAGCAACCACAATGTCCATGACCACACTCTTTGCTGGAATTTGGGCCAAATTGACCACTAAATATTTAATAATTCCCAAGCACTTCACCCTTTTAGAATCAAATGAATATAAATCTTTGTATGGTCTTGTAATTTGCAGCCCTAGTTGCTCCATGACAGAAAAAGGCATAATATTATGGGAAGCCCCAGAATCTAACATACAATTATGTAACAGCAGGTCATGAATGACTAGGGACACATAAAAGGGAGGAGTAGAAGGGTCTATCTCCTCAACATGTGGGCCAAAGACTACCATGGGTCTTTCTTCTTGAAAGTTTAAACTATCAGGTGCAATTGGTAGTTTAGGAGGAAGTATGAAAGAGGTAACTTGAGACTGATATACAGGTTGTTTTAATAACTCAGTCAGAGGGACATGAATCTTAATCTTCTCAAGTTCTTTTTGCAAATTAAAAGCAGATGTGGGATTTTCTATCACTACTTATTTTGACTCCTTACTTTCAGCTGAAGACTTAATTTCTTTTGATACTGGCTCAACATTAGGAGGACTGACTATTTTAGAAGAAGAAGGAATCTGATCACTAGACTGCAAGGGGGTATTCAGAAGATTCTTACCTTTTTCCACATTCTTCTTTGTTGCTGATTCCTTCTGAGCAGATGCTTCTTCTTGAGGTGGTTCTTCTTCTTGCTCCTGAGTTCTGGTCCTCTTCCTTGAGGATCTGAGATCATATTTTACATTGAATTGTGCTTCCATAAAATCAGCAAATTGCTTACAGTAATGGTCAATCTCTGCTTCTTCATCTTCATCTTGCAACGGGCATTCCATATCATCATTATTTGAAAAAGCCAGATTGGAATCTTCTAATCCATAAGCTGCATCTCCAGTGGAGTCATCTGCTGGTCCTTCCAGGTACAAGGGATGAGGTACCTGGTCTTGTTGTTCCTTTGTTTCTCTTGGCAATATCTGCAATGGTGGCCTTCTGTACTGAGGATTATATCCTCTGTTTGGAGCATTATAATAGTTCTTGGGAGCTGAATTCTTTGCCTCTAGTTCAAGCTTGACCATATTCTTTATCATTTTGCTTATTTCATCCATTTTATCTAAATATTTTTCCTGATTAGAGGTGGAAACCTCTTCTTTGCCTCTCCTCTTATTATCCTGTTCAATTTTTTCTTTTAACTTTCCAGTGGAGGCAAAGTTTGCTTCCAATTCCAGAGCATCTGACTGTGCATCATCCAAAGTGGCGGGTTTTCTTTCTCTCAATGCGAAGCAAAAATCAAACTCAAAGGCTGCTATGAAAATTATCTTGGCAGCAGCTTCATGGGGCTTCATCTCAGGAGGCAGGCTCAGATATAACTTGTTGAATCTTTTGATGAATTCTGCCACTCCTTCATTATGTTTCTTCTTCATGGTATTAAATTCAGTGAGACATTGACCGTGATCTTTCTTTTCTCCCCACTTCTTGATGAATACATTTTACATGACATCCCAGGTGGTCACAGAACGATTTCCCAATGTCTTGAACCATTTTCTGACTTCCCCTTCCAAATACTGCACAAATAATCTCAAGACCACATCCAGATGTTCAACATTTAAGTTCTCTGCAAAAGAGCAGAAGGTTTCGAGGTGCTTCTGAGCATCAATTTCATTTTCTCCATTGAATCTTGGCAGAATCTTCAAATAATCCTGTGGCATATCATTAAGCACTTGGGGCAAGGCCAGTGGGGCGTATTTGTTCAAAAGAAATGAAGGAACATTGGCCATTGGAGGAGGTGGGGGTTGCACAACAGTCTGAGATACAAAAGTAGGGAGAGGAGTAGGAGGAAGCGGAGTGTGAATAACAATGGGAATATATTGCACAGAAGCCTGAGGTGTGGATGGGAATAACTCACGGTTAACAGCAACTACTTTTGTGACTTCTTTAATTTCTTCGGCCTTGAAAGCAGGATGAGATTCTTCTTCAATTGAGGCACTTCCTCTACGTGGAGTCTCCGAGTAAAACTCGGGATTTTCTGTTCTAACTTCTTGAGAAGAAGAGGGCGGGTAATCTTCAACGGAAAATTTAGAATTTTCAGCACGGGCTGACTTCCTCTCCTTCCAAGTACTTTTATGAATAATATTTTCTGGGTCAGACACGTAGGGTGTCTTCAGCTGGGATGTATCTGACCTCAAATGTGGCTTACGAGGAGCCAGGACTACCAATAAAACTTATCAAATAAAGACCAGTGGAGTCGCCAAGGTGAGAGATATGCAACTCTTCAACTCTCTGTGCTCACCTGATTAGAGAGTGAAAACAATTTGTCGAGACCTAGGGAAACTGATATTCTTGAATTCGTTCCCCGGCAACGGCGCCAGAAAGATGTTGTGGATGATTTTGTCACCCTCCTAGAGACAGTCTAGAGTTGCCATAGACCAGTGCCTAAGACATCTTAATATAGCAAGGAGCCCTTTATAGTTTGGGTTGTCAGTCCAAGAACTCACTTACTATCTCTTGCTTGAACAAGGAAATTAGTTTTGATTGGGACCAATCTCTCTCAGAAGCTGGTACAAAGATAAGAACAGTGTAGGGACATCATGTAAAACTCCAACACAAAGGCATCAGACAGTTAAGAGACCGCTTACTGTAAAGAGGGCCAGTTCAGATAATATATCACAGAAATCAAATATCAGATGATGAGTGCAGTGAAGAAACATAAAGAAGATATTAGCTGACATGAGATTGATACCCAGATACACAATAGAACCATATAAGGGCATAACAATTTATGAATCCTTATATGACAATGGCGTTTTAAAAGTACCCCCCTCAAACAAATAATATATCAGAAAATATGGATGAAGTGAGCATGAAACAGTATACCATGACTAGGCCTATTTAAAACGCTTGACTAATTCCAGAAAGGGCATCAACAAGGATGAATCCTGACTGCAAACTAGTGAGCCACTCGCATTCTAGAACATGATACAAGAAGATAAATAGCATGAAAGAGATATTGTATTAACACATAAGAGAAATTACATACTGTGAGATACCAGATACCAGAATCCTCATTACAGTTATAACCCCTCCTCACTGAGACCCTACGGGCTCTGAAAGTTCATACAGGAAATATTACAAGATGTATACAAGAGCCTTTTCACTGCACCGTTTGCTGATAGAAATCTGGAACCTTTTCAATGTCTTCTTTTCAAGCCTTTATAGGAAAGATAGAAAATTCTAGAGGAGGGGGTAGATGAAGCACAATTAATGACCCAATTTTGAATAAAATGGCGGAAAACATTCGCGCCCACTCTATGAATGAATAACTATGAATGTCTGTACTTTACAATCTGTATGTGAAAATAAATGCTGGGAGAGGAAAATCTCTTTATATACATGACACAAATAATAAAATATACATAGTGTGATGCCTTTAGCTGAGAGAAAATCTGTTGTCGTGATAGACCTGAGATAATCTGCAATTCTGTACTGTACTCCCGGCCGTCGATTTTGGACTCGAATCCTGGATCTTTAATGCAGGGTGAATTTCTCTGGAGGGTTCTGTGAAGGCATTTCTTTGTATTCTTTAATGGTGGTCATTTCATGCACCTACCCTCAGCTTCTTCATTAAATTTCACCCATAGGAAATCGTCTTTCATGGGCTCTAAACCTTTGCAACAGAGACGGTGAATTAAAACGCCCTCTTGTTATATTGAAACCTGCAAAACCCACAAAAATTAAAGAAATCTGACACAGATGGAGGCGGGGACGATGGAGGTGGAGATGAAGGCGACGTCGTGGACACGAATAGGGGACAGGAACACGCAGGGTGGCGAAAGAAAAGCGATGGAGGTAGGGAGTAATCAGGCGAAGTGCGTAAAACAGTTTGGTTGTGAGGGAATAAATAAAATAGGGGAATATGAACGAAAACAAACGCACACACATATATATATATATGACGGGGGAAATGTTTTGGGTGCACGGGAGCGAACACGTGGGTATACGGGGGGACAAGTGGGAGGACGACGTGGCGAAGTCAACGAGTGGAAATAAGTGAGAGTGACACGATGGAGGGCCCTATGTCATAGCGGACAAGTGATAACGCGTGGGCAACTCTGGCACACATCTGTCGTTGGATGGAGATCAGTAGATCGGACGGTTCAGACGAATTCCACTGCTCGGCCCTGGTACAGCCTTTAACGCACAGGAGAAAAGCAGTTTTCCACCCGTACTACGGACACGCGGCAGTGGATTTGTGGCGTCGCTGGCCTTGGGCCCAAAACTGCTGGCCTGATGGAAGTGGTGCGGGGTAATACCATCGGTTTCATGCGCGCGGGGCCCTCCACACTGGTTGATTGCCGCACCGTTGATTTGGACTTTGATTGGACGGCCACCATTATGCCCGATCATTAAAACGATAGGTCCCTTTTCATTTTGGCTTATGGTCTCCGGCCTCCGGTCATGTGATGACGACAGTAAGGGGGCTAAGGCCTTGGGGCTTCGGTCCAATATAATTTAAATAGCAGATTTTAAACCTTTGGACAATGTATTTCGGGGCGGAGAAGGTGGTGATGAGCACGACATGGGGGTTTTTGACCACAAAGACATTGGAAACAGATTTAAAAGGAACTGGTGGCCAAAATTTAAATGGAGAAGGGAATATGTACAACACCCTTAACCTTAACCTAACATTAACCCTAACCATAACCTTGACCTTAACTATAACCTAACCCTAACCTTAACCTAACCTTAACTTCAACTTTAACCTTAACCTTATCCTAGCATTAACCATAGCCTTAACCTTAACCTTAACCTTAACCTTACCGCCTTAACCATAAGCTTAACCTTAACCTTAACCTAACTATATACGTAACCTTAACCTTACCTTAATCAAACTTTTACCTTAACCTTAACCTTAACCTAACTATAACCTTACCCTTAACCTTAACCTTGACCTTAACTATAACCTAACCCTAACCTTGACCAAACCCTTAATATTAACCTTAACCTTAACCTTTACTTATTCTTAACCTTGAACTTAACCTTAACCTTAACCGCAACCTTAACCTTATCTTAACCTAACATAGCCTTAACCTTAACCTTACCCTTTACCTTAAACTTAACCTTGAACTTAACTATAACCTAACCCTAACCTTGACCAAACACTTAACCTTAACCTTACCCTAATCTTAACCTTAACCTAACCTTAACCTTCCCATAACCATAAACTTAAACTTAACCTTAACCTTAACTTGACTAAACTCGTAACCTTAACCTTAAGGTTAAGTTTAAAGTTAAGGTTAGGGTTAAGGTTAGGGGAAGGGGAAGGTTAAGGTTAAGGTTAAGGTTAGGGTTAAAGCTAGGGGAAGGTTAAGGTTAAATTCAAGGTTAAGGGTAAAGTTAAGGTTAAGGTTAGGGTAAGGTTAGGGTTATGGTTAGGGTAAGGTTATAGTTAAGGTTAAGATAAGGTTAAGGCTAAGGTTAAGGTTAATGTTATCGTTAAGGTTAAGACTAAGGTTAGGTTAAGTTAAGGTTAAGGTTAAGGTTTTGTCAAGGTTAGGGTTATTTTATAGTTAAATTTAAGGTTAGGGTTAGGTTATAGTTAAATTTAAATTTAAGGTCAAAGTTAAGAGTAAGATTAAGGTTAGGTTAAGGTTAAGATTAGGTTAAGGGTAAAGTTGAGGGTATGGTTAGGGTAAGATTAGGGTTAAGGTTAGGGGAAGCTCAAGGTTAAGGTTAGGTTAAGGGTAAACTCAAGGTCAAGGTTAAGGTTATGGTTATGGGAAGGTTAAGGTTAAGGTTAAGTTATAGTTAACGTTAAGGGTTTGGTCAAGGTTAGGGTTAGGTTAAGGTTAAGGTTAAGGTTAGGTTAAGGGTAAATTCAAGGTTAAGGTTATGGTTATGGGAAGATTAAGGTTAATCTTAATGTTAGGTTAAGGTTAAGGTCAAGGTCAAGGTTAAGGGTAAGATAAGGTTAAGGTTAAGGTTATGTTAAGGTCAAGGTTAAGGTTAGGTTAAGGTTAGGGTTAAGTTAAGGTTAAGGGTGAAGGTTAAGGGTGAAGGTTAAGGTTAAGGTCAAGGTTAAGGTCAAGGTTAAGGTTATGGTTAGGTCAAGGTTAAATTAGGTTAAGGTTAGGTTAAGCTTAAGGTCAAGGTTATGGTTATGTTAAGGTAAGGTTAAGATAAGGTTAAGGGTTACATGTTTAGTAATGTTAAGGTTAATGTTAAGGTTATGAGTTTAGTGAGGTTAAGGTTAAGCAGGTAAGGTTAAGGTTAAGGTCAATGTCAAGGTTAAGATTAAGTTAGGTTAAGGTTAAGGGTTTGGCCAAGGTTAGGGTTAGGTTATAGTTAAGGTCAAGTTTAATGTTATGGTTAAGGTTAAGGTTATGTTTAAGGTTAAGTAAAGGTTAAGGTAAGGTTAAGGTTAGGTTAAGGTTCAGGTCAAGCTCAAGGTTAACCTTGACCTTGACCTTAACCTTAACCTAACCTTAACATTAACCTTAACCTTCCCATAACCATAATGTTAACCTTAACCTAACCTTAACCTTAGCCTTTACCTATCCTTATCCTTAACCTTAACCATACCCTTAACCTTAACCTTAACCTTAACCTAACCTTAACCTTGACCTTAACTATAACCTAACCCTAACCTTGACCAAACCCTTAACCTTAATTATAACCTAACCCTAACCTTGACCAAACCATTAACCTTAAGCTTATCTCACCCTTAACCTTAACTTATCCTTAACGTTAACATTAACCTTAACATTGACCTAAACGTAACCGTAAACTTACCTTAACCTAACTTAACATTAACCTTAACATTAGGTTCAGGGTAAAGTCAAGGTTAAGACTGAGGTTAAGGTTAAGGGTAAATTTAAGGTTAGGGTTAGGGTTAGGGTTAAGGTTAGGGTAATATTAAGGTTAGGGTTAAGGTTAGGGTAATATTAAGTTTAAGGTTAAAGTTAATGGTTTGGTCAGGGTTAGGGTAAGGTTATAGTTAAGGTCAAGGTTAAGGTTAGGTTAAGGTTAAATTTAAGGGTTTGGTCAAGGTTAAGGTTAAGGTTAAGTTTAAGGTCAAGGTCAAGGTCAAGGTCAAGGTCAAGGTCAAGGTCAATGTTAAGGT
The DNA here is from genome assembly GCA_034641835.2 of Pinus albicaulis. Classification (NCBI taxonomy): domain Eukaryota; kingdom Viridiplantae; phylum Streptophyta; class Pinopsida; order Pinales; family Pinaceae; genus Pinus; species Pinus albicaulis. The sequence continues at coordinate 93,416,185 of MU968359.1, read as the reverse complement.
TAAGGTTATGGTTAAGGTTAAGGTTAGGTAAAGGTTAAAGTAAGGTTAAGGCTAGGTTAAGGTTAACCTTGACCTTGACCTTAACCTTAACCTTAACCTTAACCTAACTTTAACTTTAACCTTAACCTTAACCTTCCCATAACCATAACCTTAAGGTTAAGTAAGGTTCACCATCCTTCCTGGCCCGGTGTTCTTCCCCTTGGGCACCACTCCCCTGAGGCGTACGGTTTGCCTAATATTAACTCAACCTCCTAGCCCACACTGCCAACTGAGCGTTAACAAGTTCGATTGATCATAGGTTTCACTGTGTCCTTTCGGGGTTATCACTGTTTCACGATGGGTGCAATGGGTGGGCTATCCAATGGATATTTATAATAAGTAACTTGAACAAAAAGTATATATTATACTAAATAGATATATAATAATTATATATGTAATAAAACATCCATCTAGCCAGCAAGCAATAAAAAGCAAGACCCAGTTCTTGTTAATTCAATAACTGGCCCGACCTAATAATAAGTATGAGGTCCTATAGGATACGGCATAATCAAAAGTGTTCCTATATGAAAAATAAGGTTTCTAAAGCCTGCCCCAAATGACGTATCTAAATCCAAGCACGATCCCAGCACAACTGGTTGTTCCTATGCCACCCACTAAACTTCTATTCATAAAGTTAAAGTTAGGTTAAGGTTAAGGTTAAGTTTAAGGTCAAGGTCAAGGTTAACCTTAACCTAGCCTTAACCTTAATTTAACATTTACCTAACCTTAACCTTAACCTTAACCATAACCTTGACCTTGACCTTGACCTTGACCTTGACCTTGACCTTGACCTTAACCTTAAACTTAACCCTAACCTTATCCTTAACCTTAACCATAAACTTAACCTTAACCTAACCTTAACCTTCACCCTAACTATAACCTAACCCTAACCTTTACCAAACCCTTAACCTTAACTATAACCTAACCCTAACCTTAACCAAAACCTTATCTCACCCTTAACCTTAACTTATTTTTAACTCTAACATTAACCTTAAGCTTGACCTAGTCGTACCTTAACCTTAACTTAACTTAACTTAACATTAACCTTAACATTAGGTTAAGGGTAAATTCAAGGTTAAGACTAATGTTAAGGTTAAGGGTAAAGTTAAGGTTAGGTTAAGGGTAAATATAAGGTTAAGGTTAGGGTAAGATTAAGTTTAAGGTTAATGTTAAGGGTTTGGTCAAGTTTAGCGTTAGGTTATAGTTAAGGTCAAGGTCAAGGTTAGGTTAAGGTTAAGGTTAAGGGTTTGGTCAAGGTTAAGGTTAAGGTTAAGCTTAGGGTAAAGGTTGAGGTTAAGGTTAAGGTTAAGGTTATGGTTAATGTTAATTTTAAGGTTAGGGGTAAAGTTAAGGTTAAGGTTAGGCAAAGGTTAAGGTTAGGTAAGGGTAACATTAAGGTTAAGGTTAAGGTTAAGGTTATGGTTAAGTTTAGGTTAAGGGTCAAGTTAAGGTTAAGGTTATATTAATGTTAAGGTTAAGGTTACGGGTTTAGTTAGGTTAAGGTTAAGGTTAAGGTTACAGGTTTAGTTAGGTTAATGTTAAGGTTAAGGTTAAGGTTAAGGTTAAGGGTGATGGTTAACGGTAAGGTTAATGCTAAGGTTATAGGTTTAGTTAGGTTAATGTAAAGTTAAAGGTTTGGTCAAGGTTAGGGTTAGGTTATAGTTAAGATTAAGGTTAAGGGTAAGGTTACCGTAAGGTTAGGGTAAATGTTAAGGTTAAGGATAAGGTTAAGCGTTTCCTTTCCCTTAACCTTAACCTTGACCTTACCTATAACCTAACCCTAACCTTACCCTTAACTTTAACCTTAACCTTAACCTAACCTTAACATTACCCTTAACCTAATCTTAACCTTAACATTAACCTGACTAAACCTGTAACCTTAACCTTACCCTTAACCTTATCTTACATTGACCTTAATTATAACCTTAACCTTAACCTAACCTTAACCTTAACTTTACGCTTAACATAATCTTAACCTTAACCTAACCCTAACCTTGACTTTACTCTTAACTGAACCTTAACCTTCATTATAACCTAACCCTAACCTTGAACAAACCCTTAACCTTAACCTTATCCTTACCGTTAACCTTAACCTTACCCATAACCTTATCTTAATCTTACCCTTAACCTTATCTTAACCTTTACTTAACCTTAACCTTGACCTTGACCTTATCCTTAACCTTAACCATAACCTTAACTTTACCCTTAACCTTAACCTTACCCTTAACTATAACTTTAACCTTAACCTTGACCTTAACTATAACCTAACCCTAACCTTGACGAAACGCTTAACCTTAACCTTAAACTTACCCTTAACCTTAACTTATCCTTAACCTTAACCTTAACCATAATCTTAACCTTAGGTTAAGGTTAAAGTTAAGGTTAAGGTTAGGGTTACCTTATAGTTAAGTTAACCTTAACCTTAACCTTAACCTAACCTTACCCTTAACCTTAACCTTAAGTTTACCCTTAACCTAACCTTAACCTTAACCTTAACCTTAACCTTGAATTTACCCTTAAACTTAACCTTAACCATAACCTTAACCTTAAACCTAACCTTAACCTGACTAAACTTGTAACTTGAACCTAACCCTAACCTTGACCAAACCCTTAACCTTAACCCTAACCTAACTAAACCCTTGACTTTACCCTTAACCTTAAGTTTACCCTTAACCTAACCTTACCCTTAACCTTAACTTTAACCTGAATAAACCTGTAACCTTAACTATAACCTAAGCCTAACCTTGACCAAACCATTAACATTAACCTTAACCTTAACCTTTACTTACGTTAACCTTAACCTTAACCATAACCTTAACCTTAACTTAACCTTAACCTTAACCTTATCTTAAACTTAACCTTCACTCTAACCTAACCTTAACCTTTACCTTAACTATAACCTAACCCTAACCTTGGCCAAAACCATAACCTTAACCTTAATCTTATCTTAACCTTAACCTTCACTATAATCTAACTTTAACCTAACCTTAACCTTAACCTAACCTTAAAATTAACTATAACCTAACCCTAACCTTAGCCTTAACCATAACCTTATATTTACCCTTCACCTTAACCTTAACATTCACCTTAACCTAACCTTAACCTTAATCTTAACCATAACCTCAACCTAACCTCAACCTTAACCTTAACGTTAATCTAACCTTAACCTAACCTAACCTTAACCTTAACCTAACCCTAACCTTACCCTTAACCTTACTCTTAACTTTAATCTTAACCTCAGGTTAAGGCCAAGGTTAAGGTTACATTAAGGGTGAAGTCAAGGTTAATGTTAAGTTAAGGTTATGATTAGGTTAAGGGTAAAGTTAAGGTTAAGGTTAAGGTTAAATGTTTGGTCAATGTTAAGGGTTAGGTTAATGTTAAGGCTAGTTTAAGGGTAAAGTCAAGGTTAAGGTAAAGTTAAGGTTAAGGTTAGGTTAAGGTTAAGGTTAAGGTTAAGGTGAAAGTAAGGGATAGGTTATAGTTAATGACAAGGTTAAGGTTAAGGGTAAGGTTATAGTTAGGTTGAGGTTAAAGTTAAGGTTAAGGTTAGGTTAATTTTGGGGTTATGGTTAAGTGTAATGTCCCAATTTTAGCCTCAAGCTAAAATGGACATTATAGTGGCATATTTTTATTTTGTTAAATAAAAATGGGTAAGGAGACCCTTTAACCCCATTTGATGTAGAATAACACTCCTTGTGTGAAAGGAAAAATAATAAAGCAGCTGAAATAAACACCCCATGGTGTGAACATGATGAGGATCACCTTGAGTTGGCTATTTTGACCATGTAAACAATGCTGCTTTAGAGGGATAGCTTTCTTGAGAAGATAACGCAACTTTTGGAGGGAAAGCATTCAAAAGTGAATGTAAACCCTAATTATGGGGCCTATGGTGAAAGTGAGTTCATTTTCTTTATAACAACGAAGGAGCAGCTCATTTGATTCATTCTCTGATTCAGAAATTTCGTAGTGAAGTCAAGGACTTGCACATCCAGGCTGTTTAGCAGGATTGTAGTGCTTTTGAGCACTGGCGGTGTTCCCTGTGGGGATCCCACACCTCTTCTTCATGGGAGGAGAGGATTTGAGCTTCATTTCCTCATTCTGGCATTTGGCCAAGCTTACTCCTTTAGTTGTAGCATTTTCCTGTAGCAGGTTGGTGCTGTGTAGCTGGGGTAGTAGCATAGGAACTCATAGAGTTATTCCTTACTTGCCTTTTTAGTGGAGGATGGATTTCTTCATTGGAAGAGTTGTAGAGAAGGCTCTTGGAGCATATTTTAGATATGTGGCATCGGGCCACTCATTCACGAACTCCCACTATGTAATCACTTGGACAAACTGCATTATTCCATGAGGGCAGTGTTGTGAGGGGTTATTGTGCTCATCAGGAGGAGTGTTTTGAGTGAAAGGGGATCAGACCATTTTCCCTTGAGGACTTCAATCAGAGGAGGGCATTATTATTTCAGATCAGCCACAGCCTCATGTTCATTGGTTCCAGCTGCAGTGACAATTTATTTGTCACTATTGTATTTTGTCCGGCATTTCTAGCAATCTCCCTGAGATTGGCTAGAAATCCCATATTGAGCCCATTTTCCTCTGTTGGACCATTTATTTGTATTCCTTCAGCTACATTATCATTTTATATGTATTCAACATCTGCATCTCTCATAGAGACTGTGCAGTCACTCCATCCGGCATTTTGTGCAGCAGCAGCATCTCATGTATTACATTACTTATTCATTGGAGGTCGGCTCTAAAAGCTTGAGGGTCTTGTTCCTCATGATATTTCTGTATAATCTAGCTGATATATTAATATGATGATGGCTGTAGTATTTACCCTCTCATGGTACATTCAATTTTTCAGAGTTTTAGATTGATGTTTTGCATATTGTTGTAAGCTCTTTCATTGAACATTTAGAGATCTAGTTTGGGGAGATTTGTATAACCCATCTAGAATCATTTCTTTAAGCTCATTTTCTGCAGGGAAGTTATATTAGAAGTGTTATAGGGCATCCCAGTGTTGGTTAGCCTTATTTATGCAGCATATTCCTTATACAACATCCTCAAGGACCCTGTGGCAGAAATTCTTGAGGTGGAATATTGCATATCCATAGGAAGAGTCTGTGAAGGGCCAGCTAGCCTCAGGATCTCTCCCTTCTTTGAAGGAGTCATATCCTGTAAATGCCCCAAAAGAAAATCTATGAAATTGAATTCAGTGTCTCACTAAAGAAGGAATAACGGAACATCTTAAGATGTTCCCGATGGAGCAGAAAATTCCAGATTTGGAACATTACAGTGGTATCAGAGCATGATCTTGGCTTAGCCTATGCCCAAGATCTAGAGCTATCAAAAAGAGGAGCTTCTCTCCAAGGAGAGGAGATTTACATGGAGACAAGGTAAAGGGAATGAAGGAAGAGGAGGTTTCCCTTCTTCTTTTCCAGACCATTGAGCACACCATTGAAGATCTGCTAAAAGGGGAAAATTTTGAAGGAATTTTCTGAAAGGTATTTGTGTTGAGACAAATCCTAGCTATTTCATGGAGGGTGTGAGCATTCAGACACACATGCAGATCCACAGCATAGTACACTACCCATAGCTACTGTAAGAAGGATGGATCGAAAGAGTTGAGGCCTTTGGAGGAGCAGCGCTACAAAATCAAAGGTATGATTCATGATAATTGATTTCAGAGTTTTATTTCATGTCCTCATGCAAATTAGAGATCATATGTGGAAGTCGCAAAGATTTTTACAAACGGGATTGATGAAAACCCATGTGCAACTGGGTGTGACAAAACTTCAAACACTTTGCATGCATGGAGGAGAACCATGAAACAATGATCATTCCATATTTCTAGAGGGGGAGAAATCAAGAGAATGACTTGCTACATGCAAGACCCCCATTTTATGAAGGGCACTCTTCCATTAGTGAGGGTATGGAGATATTTATTTCAAAGGAAGGCCAAGATAGAAGGCCTCTCATTGAGGGGAGATACACTCACATGTTGGTAGAGAGGAGATGCATAGAAGGCTCTACAACGCTGCACCATTGGAAGAAGAAGAAGATCACGAGGATCGGCATGAAAGGGATGATGGAAATTCACCCCTATCTATTTTTCGATATTTTCTTCACATGGGAGAAGGACTGCACTGCGCAGTAGAGGGAGAGGACCTTCCATTCCTCTCATGTATTCAGTCCACTTCCTATCTTGATGTCTCACTTTTGAGGGCTTTCCATTTGGGAGGTCACATGATCTAGAGATGATGAGAGGCATCATGATTTTTGGTTCACCACTCTTGGATTCCGGAGAGGTGGAGACATTGAATGAATCCACTACAACATAGAGATTTTGGGGACAAGATCATGAAGGAGAGTTACACACTCTCATTTTCAGTACCACCCATTCTCATTAGTTTCACTGCGCAGACATAGTTGCTGTATGGATGGAGAATAGAATCTTCATGATGCAGGATGGCTACTCCATGGATTTGATGAGAGAGAGATTACTTCCTTTGAGGAAGGACTCTTTCATGCTTCGGAGTAGATGGAGGCCACTCATGCTTACTTTGCCCAGGATCGAGAGGTTCTTTGGAGGTGATAGTCTCTCATGGGAAGCTCATTTTCAGAGGTCCTTATTTCCATTTGAGCTTGAGTAGCTGCATGATGGAATGGCAGCAACTTGGAGGATACATGAGGGGAAGTTAAGGTAGCAGGCAGCAGTGTGATGGAGCACCCTATTGCAGAATACCAGCGTTGTCTATATGGAGGATTGATCCATGCGGGAGGACTCAACTTTGGCTGAGAGGTCCCAGTATCTTGATGCATGCATGATTCTTGATTACCATGAGGATGATGACAGATACATGTTTGATGATATGGTCATCTATTGTTATAACAAACTCTTCTTTCCTAGAGTTTCTAGTCTCAAGGAGAAATTATTTGCATGCAGCATATGAAGGATTCCTAGCTATGCACTTGGATGCACACTTTGATTAGCTAGAGGAGTTCATTTGGAGGGAATTCGTCATGCCACCTATTAGAATTTTGAGATGCATAGTCTGCTTGTTATGGTGGAGAGAACCTCACAGCCACTTCCCTACTCATTGGAGGAAGAGGGAAAATTTTTAGTTGAGCCATTTCTGCTCAAGAGCTCATGTGCATGAGGGAGAAGGTATAATTTCATGTTTTGTATAATACTTCTTCTCCTTGTTTGAGAAACATGGTGTATCAAGAGGGATTGTACCTTCTTTAATATTATATGAGGATGTACTTGCAGCAATTTGTAGCAGAAAAGTTGGCCAATCCTATGGTGGTTTGTGGAGGAGGCCACATACTTCTTGGTGTGCACTATTGGCACCTATTTGTACTTTCATGATTCCATCTAAGGAGATGTTGTGGCAGTAAACAAGTGGTTGGGAATCCACTTGTTAATTTCTATTTGGATGCAGACAAGAGGTGCACTGTGTTGGTCCCATAAGAAAACCAATGACCCACTCTCTAGTTGTCTTGTGACAGATTGTTTTCATTGTATTATGCTACCTTGTATAGCTGATGCTTAATTTTCACAGGAAGCACTATGGGGAGAGTGAGTTATATGATTTGGGACAACCCATTTGGAGCACTATTCTCCCCATTACACATGTTCTATTTGGCAGGAGATACCATGGGCAAACCATGATTGCCATACTATCACTTTTCTGTTCTTGTGAGGAAACCACTTGGAGAATTTGCAGAGGCATTTCCTGGCTGGATATTTTGATGGGGTAACTTGGGCCACTCTTGGAGGCCATATCACTTCAGCCCAAGGATAGAGGCAGCCCCATATGTTCTACAGTGGGAGAGAAGAGCTTATTAGGGAAGTAGAAAAACTCTCCATTCAGCCCCATTACATTGCAGGATCGGGGACAAGATTTCCATTTGATGATAGCATGGATGAGGAGATCACTAATGGGATTATATTTTCCCATGCATGTCATCAGTCCTACCTTGAGGAGGCCATGTTTCAGCAAGGATATTTCCACCTACACCTTCTATCTTTCAGGGTGTACACCATTCCGGTTTGCATACTTGGGAGGAGGCATTGGAGGACAATTTTACTGCAGCATATCTTGAGTAGCGGTGGAAATTGTTGATGTGGAGGCCATAAGAGAAGAAGGGGGAGAAATTTTTGTTCTCTCTATGCAGTTGCTTGAGGACAAGCAACATGTGGGAGGGGAGGACTGTAATGTCCCAATTTTAGCCTCAAGCTAAAATGGACATTATAGTGGCATATTTTTATTTTGTTAAATAAAAATGGGTAAGGAGACCCCTTAACCCCTTTTTATGGAGAATAACACTCCTTTTGTGAAAGGAGAAATAATAAATCAGCTGAAATAAACACCCCATGGTGTGAACATGATAAGGATCACTTTGAGTTGGCTATTTTGACCAAGTCAACAACGCTACTTTAGAGGGATAGCTTGCTTGAGAAGATAACACAGCTTTTGGAGGGAAAGCATTCAAAAGTGAATGCAAACCATAATTGTGGGGCCTATGGTGAAAGTGAGTTCATTTTATTTATAAGAATAAAGGAGCATCTCATTTGATTCATTCTTTGATTCATAAATTTCGTAGTTAAATCAAGGACTTGCACATCTGGGCTATTTAGCAGGATTGCAGTGCTCTTGAGCACTGGGGGTGTTCTCGGTGGGGATTCCCCACCTCTTCCACATGGGAAGAGAGGATTTGAGATGAATTTCCTCATTCTGGAATTTGGCCAATCTTACTCCTTCAGTTGCAGCATTTTTATGTAGAAGGTTGGTGTTGTGTAGCTGGGGTAGCAGCAGAGGAACTCATAGAGTTCTTCCCTACTTTCCTTTTTAGTGGAGGATGGATTTCTTCATTGGAAGAGTTGTAGAGAAGGCTATTGGAGCATATTTTATATCTGTGGTATTAGGCCACTCATTCACCAACTCCCACTGCACATTCACTTGGAGAAACTGCATTATTCCATGAGGGCAGTGTTGTGAGGGGTTCTTGTGCTCATCAGGAGGAGTGTTTTGAGTGAAAGGGGATCAGCCCATTTTCCCTTGAGGAATTTAATCAAAGGAGGGAATTATTATTTTAGATCAGCCACAGTCTCATGTTCATTGGTTCCAGCTGCAGTGACAATTTATTTGTCACTATTGTATTTTGTCCGGCATTTCTAGCAATCTCCCTTAGATTGGCTAGAAATCCCATATTAAGTCCATTTTCATCTCTTGGGCCATTTATTTGTATTCCTTAAGATACATTATCATTTTATATGTATTCAGCAGTTGCATCTCTCATAGATACTATGTAGTCACTGCCTCCAGAATTTTGTGCAGCAGCAGCATCTCATGTATTACATTACTTATTCATTGGAGGTTGGTTCTAAAAGCTTGAGGGTCTTGTTCCTTATGATATTTCTGTATAATATTGCTGATATATTAATATGATTATGGCTATAGTATTTACCCTCTCATGGTACATTCATATTTGTAGAGTTTCAGATTGATGTTTTGCATATTGTTGTAAGCTCTTTCATTGAGCATTATTTTAGAGATCTAGTTTGGGGAGATTTATATAACCCATCTAGAATCATTTCTTTAAGCTCATTTTCTACAGGGAAGTTATATTAGGGCATCCCAGCATTGGTTAGCCTTATTTATGTAGCAGCATCCTTATACAACGTCCTTAAGGACCCTGTGGCAGAAATTCCCGAGGTGGAATATTGCATATCCATAGGCAGAGTCTGTGAAGGGCCAGCTAGCCTCAAGATCTCTCCCTTCTTGTAGGTTTTAACCCTGAACATAAATATCTACACACGATTCTTATAACAGAAAATAAACAATAGCAAGAGCATAAAACATAAAACAGATAAACACAGAGATTTTCCCCTAGATCCCAAATCGGGACGACCAGCTTGATTTTTCATTATATTCCTTTTAATGTTACAACACATATATATACATGCCGAAGCATACATAAACCCCAATCCATTAACCCTGGATTAGAACATAACCGTAGTTCCCTTGACCGGATCTACAAAATACCAGGGGCCGAAAACCATCGAACCCCAAAACCATGTGCAAAACCATGCACAAAACCATGGGCGGATCCGCCTATGAGTGGGTCCGCACAAAAAACCCCAACGGTGGGGACTGCTTCGCCCCTCGTGACCCCCCAGCTACGCCCGACGCAACATACAGCACGTGGGGCTAATCGTGGAAAGAATATAACACATACCCAACATTCTCCCACTTGTTGTTTTCTTTCCACAGGGGGCCACAGGAGAGCTTAGTCATTGGCCCAATTCTTCAACACCCATTGTTTCTCTACACCAAGAGAACTTTTGAGTGCTCACAGACTTCGTCAATGCATCTGCAACATTCTTCAAAGTATCCACCTTTACCAGCAACACCCTTTTAGCCTCAACCATATCTCTAACAAAGTGATATTGAACATCAATGTGCTTTGTCTTTGAATGATAAGCAGGGTTCTTAGCCAAGAAAATTGCACTTTGGCTATCACAGTCTATCCTTATAGCTTCCTGTACCAACCCCATACTTGAACACAATCTCTACAACCAAACTGTTTCCTTGCTTGCATGAGTGGCTGCTATGTATTCTGCCTCTGTAGTTGAAAGAGCCACTACAGACTGTCTTTTACTCATCCAACTAACTGCGCCTCCAAATAGGCTAAACACATACCCACTTGTAGATCTTTTTTGGTCCAGATCTCCAGCCCAGTCTGCATCAACAAAACCACGAATGTCCAACATTCTTTCCAATCCTGGTCTTCCCTGGTAGCACAAGCCATAATCACTAGTGCCACGTAAATATCTGAAACCCGCTTCACTGTTGTCCAATGCTCCTTCCCTGGGTTTGACATAAACCTGCTCAATACTCCCACTGCATGTGCAATGTCTGGTCTAGTACAGACCATTTCATACATCAAGCTACCCACTGCACTTGCATATGGAACACGGGACATATACTCCTCTTCTTCTTGTGTCTTGGGACACTGTTCAGCAGACAGCTTTACACCTACAGGAATAGGAACCTTCACTGGTTTACTATCCTGCATATTGAACCTCTGCAATATAGTCTCGACATACTTCCTCTGGTTTAACCAGAGCTTCCTCTTTGCCCGATCTCTCTTAATTTCCATGCCCAAAATATAGTTTGCAGCACCAAGATCCTTCATGTCGAATTTGGAGAACAGTTGGGTCTTCAAATCTTGGATAATTTCTTTGTCATTTTCAATCAACAACATATCATCCACATACAAGACCAAATAAATAACACGGTCACCAATTAATTTAAAATAAACACAGTGATCCTCCTTGCTTCTCGTGAAGCCAAGTCCCCGTATATAGGTATCAAATTTCTGATACCACATCCTTGGTGACTGTTTTAACCCATACAGAGACTTCTTCAACCTGCATACCAGTTCTTTCTTACCCTTCACCATAAATCCTTCAGGTTTCTTCATGTAGATCTCTTCTTCTAGATCCCCGTGAAGAAATTCTATCTTCACATCCATCTGTTCTATCTCAAAATAAAATGCAACAGCAACAGATAAAAGTAATCTAATAGAAGTAGCTTTGGCAACAGGAGAAAAAATATCACCAAAATCAATTCCCGGCACCTGGGAATAACCTTTCGCTACCAACCGAGCTTTGTATTTCTCCACCTTGCCTTCTACATTCATCTTCTTCTTAAACACCCATTTGCTCCCAATGGGCTTCCTTCCAGCCGGCAACTCCACCAGATCCCATGCATTTTTTTTGTGCAAGGATGCCATTTCATCAACCATGGCCTCCTTCCAGAGTTTTCCATCCTCTGAATCTACTGCCTCCCTGACAGTTATGGGTTCATCATCAGTTATAGTTAAGGCAAAACCTGAACAGAAAGCAGATGGACTATACCTTTCTGGTTTCCTTCTTTCCCGAACTGATCTTCTCAAAGCTAGAGTTTGTGGCTCTTCATCTTCTGAGTCTTCTTCTGTTGTAGAGTCTGATTCATCCTCCTTTAGCTCAAACTCTATCTTCTCAGGTTCCTTTGGTAGGACTTCATGTTTAACAACATCTTTCACTTTTCTAAACACCACATCTCGGCTGTACACAACCTTCCTTGTTTCTGGGTTCCAAAGCTTGTAACCCTTTAAACCATCCTTATACCCAATAAAGATGCACCTTTCAGATTTATTATCCAACCTGGTCCTTTTCTCCTTTGGAACATGTACATATGCATCACATCCAAATACCCTTAGATGTGAAAGAGAGGGTTTCTTACCAGTCCATACCTCATGTGGGGTCTTATCCTCCAACGCTGATGAAGGTGATCTGTTAACTAAGTAACATGCAGTTTCCACTGCCTCTGCCCAGAATTCTTGTCCTAAACCGGTACCACTGAGCATGCTTCTTGCCTTTTCCATCAGTGTTCTGTTCATTCTTTCTGCAACTCCATTTTGCTGCGGTGTGTATGGAGTAGTCTTCTGTCGTGCTATACCACACTTCTTACAGAACTCTTCAAATTCATTCTTGCAGAACTCCCCACCATTATCCGTCCTCAACGCCTTTATCTTCTTCTCTGTCTGATTTTCCACCAGAGCCTTAAATTCTTTAAATTTGTCAAAGACTTCAGATTTCTTCCTCAAGAAATATATCCATGTGTTCCTTGAGAAGTCATCTATGAATGAAACATAGTACACAGATTTTCCTAGTGATGGAACTGACACAAGTCCAAACACATCACTGTGCACAAGTTCTAATATCTTGTTTGCCCTCTTAGCACCAGAAGGAAAACTCACCCGATTCTGCTTCCCATATACACAATGTTCACAGAAATCAAAATCTAGAGAACAATTAGACATACCTTCTACCATACCATCTCTATGCAGTATCCGAAGGCCCTTCTCTCCAATATGTCCAAGCCTTTGATGCCATAGCATGGTCTTTTCTCCAGAGACAGCTAGGCTTTCCGCTCCACTTTCAGGAACCATAGAATTGTTACACCCATCAATAACAGTGCTACCTTGTAGCTTGTACAGAGTTCCAGTCCGAACTCCTCGCATTAATACCAGTGCTCCCCGAACCATCTTGCAGGCATCTTTCTCGAACACTGTTTTTACACCTGCATCATCCATCTTGCTTACAGAAATCAGATTTCTAGCCAATGCAGGAATATGCAGAACACCATGAAGTGTTCTAATCCTTCCACCTTGCAGCTTCAGCTTGACCTTTCCACGTCCGACGATTCTGGCCTTCCTATCATCCCCTAGGAAGACATCACCACCATCATATTTCTCATACTCGCAGAACCACTCCCTATGGGGAGTGAAGTGAAAGGATGCACCTGAGTCAATCAACCATGACTCATGATCTACGTGTGTATTTGAAGAAGAAGCCAAATACACATCCCCACCTTCATCCGAGGTGGTTTTTGCCTCTGCAGAAGGAGCATCATCAGATCCCTTTCCTTTCTTAGGAGCTTTAGATCTACAGTCCTTTTTGTAGTTCCCTTCCTTTCCGCATTTCCAGCACACCTTTACAAACTTTCCAGGAGATTTAGATCTCCCTCTAGATTTAGATCTCCCACTCGAAACCTTATTCTTGTTTCTGTTCTGGGACCTTCCTCGTACAGATAAGGCATCTCCATTTTGACCCTCCATATTTCTCCGTCTCATTTCCTCCGACAGCAAGGCTGAGACAATGTCATAAAAATTCAAGGTAGTTGTGTTGCTACCTATTGCAATAACCAGACTGTCCCACGAGTCTGGTAGAGAACACAACAAACTGATGCACTTATCTTCATCTGAGATTTTAATATCAACAGATGACAGCTGAATTACCATAGTATTGAAGGCGTTCAAATGATCTATCACCGAGTCTCCATCCTTCATCCTCAGGTTATACAGCTTTTTCCACAGGAACAAATTATTCACCAGAGACTTAGATTGGTAAAAAGTCCCAAGTTTTTCCCACAAATTCTTCGCCGTAGCTTCCCGAGATACATTCAACAATACTGAATCTGAGACACACAACCGTATTGTGCTTTTAGCTTTCCGATCCAGTTTCTTCCAGTCTTCATATGACATTGTCGTTGGTTTAGTACCTGGATCTACCGCGATCCACTGATCTTTATCCACCAGCAGATCCTCCATCTTGAGCTTCCACAACTCAAAACTCTGACCATTAAATCACCGATCTCTGTCTTTCGCCCTCGCCATATTCTTTCACCGCCAAAATCGATCCGTAGATCTCCCACTGCACGGGGGTCTACCACGAGCTGAGAGCAAAAAAACCCTCAACAACAAAGCGTCCCCTTGGGCAACTGACTCTACGATACCAAATGTGGGTTTATACAACCGACTATCTACCCCGCATGATTCTTATAACGAGAAAAATAAACAATAGCAAGAGCATAAAACATAAACAGATAAACACGAGAGAGATTTTCCCTGGATCCCCAAATCGGGACGACTGACTTGATTTTCATTATATTCCTTTGGTGTTACAACACATATATATACATGCCGAAGCATACATAAACCCCAATCCATTAACCCTGGATTAGAACATAACCGTAGTTCCCTTGACCAGATCTACAAAATACCAGGGGAAGAAAACCATCGAACCCAAAAACCATGTGCAAAACCATGCACAAAACCATGGGTGGATCCGCCTATGAGTGGGTCCGCACAAAAACCAATTTTGGCCGGGGCGCTGCCCCAGACCCCAACGGTGGGGACTACTTCGCCCCTCGTGACCCCCCAGCTACGCCCGACGCAACATACAACGCGTGGGGCTAATCGTGGAAATAATATAACACATACCCAACACTTCTTTGAAGGATTCATATCCTATAAATTCCCCAATAGTCAATCTATGAAATTGACTTGCAGTGTCTCACTGAAGAAGGAAAAATGGAACATCTTAAGATGTTCCCGATGGAGCAGAAAATTCCAGATTTGGAACATTACGTTAAGGTTAAGGTTAAGGTTAAAGTTTTGGTTAAGTTTTAGTTAAGGTTAATATTAGGTTAAGATTAAGGTTAAGGGGGCAAGGTTAAGGTTATGGTTAAGGTTAAGGTTACGGGTTTAGTCAGGTTAAGGTTAAGGTTAAGGGTTTGGTCAAGGTTAGGGTTAGGTTATAGTTAAGGTCAAGGTTAAGGTTAAGGGTAAGGTTATAGTTAGGTTAAGGTTAAGGTTAAGATAAGGTTAAGGTTAAGGGTTTTGTCAAGGTTAGTGTTAGGTTATAGCTAAGGTTAAGGTTAAGGTTAGGTTAAGTTAAGGTTAAGGTCAAGGTTAAGGGTAAGGTTAAGCTTAGGTTAAGGTTAATATTAGGTTAAGGATATAGTTAAAGTTAAGGTTAGGTTAAGGGTAAAGTTAACGTTAAGGTTAGGGTTAGGGTTAACCTTAGGGTTTTGTCAAGGTTAGGGTTACGTTATAGTTAAGGTTAAGGTTAAGGTTGAGGTTAAGTTTAAGGTTACGGGGTTAGTAAGGTTAAGGTTAAGGTTAAGATTAGGGGTAAGGTCAAGGATAAGGTTACGGGTCTTAACCTTAACCTTCAATATAACCTAACATTAACCTTAACCTTAACCTGAAACCTTAACCTAAACT
Organism: Pinus albicaulis; assembly: GCA_034641835.2. Lineage (NCBI taxonomy): Eukaryota > Viridiplantae > Streptophyta > Pinopsida > Pinales > Pinaceae > Pinus > Pinus albicaulis. Next base: position 93,400,528 of record MU968359.1, on the reverse strand, counting down.
TAACCATAACCTTAACCTTAACCTTTACCTTAACCTTCACGCTTAACCTTAACCTAACCTTAACCTTGACTTTAAATATAACCTAACCCTATCCTTGACCAAACCCTTAACCTTAACCTTGACTTGACTAAACCTGTAACCTTAAACTTAAACTTTACCCTTAACCCTAACCTTACCCTTAACCTTAACATTAAGCTAAGGCTAAGATTATGGTTAAGGTTAAGGTTAAGGATAAGCTAAGGTTAAGGGTAAGGTTAAGGTTAAGGTTACGGGTTTAGTCAGGTTAAGGTTAAGGTTAAGGGTTTGGTCAAGGTTAGGGTTACGTTATAGTTAAGGTCAAGGTTAAGGTTAGGTTAAGGTTAAGGTTAAGGTTAAGGTTATCGTTAAGGTTAAGGTTAAGGTTAGGTAAAGGTTAAGGTAAAGTTAAGGTTAAGAATGGTAAAGTCAAGGTTAAGGTTAGGTTAAGGTTAAGATTAGGATAAGGGTAAAGTTAAGGTTATGTTTAGGGTAAGGTTAATCTTAGTTTAAGGGTAAAGTTAAGGTTAAGGTTATGGTTAAGGTTAGGTTAAGGTTAAGTTTAAGGTTCAGGTTAGGGTTAAGTTTAGGGCAGGGTTAAGGTTAAACATAAGGTTAAGGTTAAGGTTAAGGTTTGACTTTACCCTTAACGTAATCTTAAGCTTAAGCTTAAGCTTAACCTTATATTACCGTTAACCTTAAATTAACCTTAACCTCAACCTTGACCTAACCGTAACCTTCACCTTCAGCTAACTATAACCTTAACCTTAACCTTAACATTAACCTTAACCCCTTAACCTTAACCTTAACCTTAACCTTAGCGTTATCTTACCCTTAACCTTAACCATAAACTTAAACTTGACTTTACGCTTAACCTAAACTTAACCTTAACCTAACCTTAACCATGACCAAACCCTTAACCTTAACCTTAAGCTGACTAAACCTGTAACCTTAACCTTAACCTTACCCTTAACCTTCACCTTAACCTTAACTTTACCCTTAACCTAATCTTAACTATAACCTAATCCTAACTTTTACCAAAACCTTAACCTTAACCTTAACCCAACCTTAACCTTAAATTAACGTAACTTTAAATTTACCCTTAACCTAACCTTAACCTGATCCTTAACCTTATCTTAACCTTAACCTAACCTTAACCTTAACCCTATCTAAAACCTTCCCCTAACCTTAACTTTAACTTTACCCTTAACCTAATCTTAACCTTAACTATAACCTAACCATAATCTTAACCTTAACCATAACATTATCTTTACCCTCAACCTTAACCTTAACCTTAACCATAACCTAATCCTAACATTGACCAAACCCTTAACCTTAACCTGACCTTAACTATAACCTAACCTTAACCTTGACCAAAACCTTACCCTTAACCTAACCTTAACCTTGACTTTACCCTTAACCTAACCTTAACCTAAACTTAACCTTAAATTTACCCTTAACCTAATCTTAACCTTAACCTAACCTTAACCTTAACCTTAACCTAACCTTAACCTTCACCTAACTGTAACCTTAACCTTCCCATAACTATAACCTTAACCTTGAATTTTTTCTTAACCTAACCTTAACCTTAACCTTAACCTTAACCTTCCCCTAACCTTAACCCTAACCTTAACCTTAACTTTACCCTTCCCCTAACCTTAACCTTAACCTTACCCTTAACCTTCACCCTTAACCTCAACCTAACCCTAACCTTGGCCAAACCCTTAACCTTCACCTTAACCTGACTAAACCCTTAAGGTTAGGGTAAAGTTAAGGTTAAGGATAAGGTCAAGGTCAAGGTTAAGGTTAAGCTAGGTTAAGGTAAGGTTAAGGTTATAGTTAAGGTTAAGGTTAAGGGTTTGGTTAAGGTTAAGTTTAGGTTATAGTTAAGGTTAAGGGTTTGGTCAAGGTTAGGGTTAGGTCATAGTGAAGGTTAAGGTTATGGTTAAGGTTAAGGTTATGGGTTAACCTAACCTTAACCATAACCTTAACCTTAACCTTTACCCTAACCTTATCCTTATCTTAACCTTAACCTAACCCTAACCTTAACCTTAACCTTAACATTAACCTTAACCTAACCTTAACCTTAACCTTAACATTAACCTTAACCTAACCTTAACCTTATTTTTATCTTAAGCTTAACCTAACCCTAACCTTAACCCTAAACTTAACCTTAACCTTAACTTTAACCTTAACATGAAATTTTACCCTAACCTTACCCTTAACCTTAACCTTCACTATAATCTAACCTCAACCTTGACCTTAACCTTAACCCCAACCTTAACGTGACTAAACCCTTATCGTTAGGGTAAAGTTAAGGTTAAGGTGAAGGTGAAGGTGAAGGTTAAGATTAAGTTAGGTTAAGGTAAGGTTATAGTTAGGTTAAGGTTAATGTTAAGGTTAGGTTAAGGTTAAGATAAGGTTAAGGTTATGGTTAAGGTTAGGTTAAGAGTAAGTCAAGGTTAAGGTTAAGTTTAGGTTAAGGTTAGGTTAAAGTTAAGGTTAAGGTTAACGGTTTGGTTAAGGTTAGGGTTACGTTTTAGTTAAGGTTAACGTTAGGATAAGATTAAGGTTAAGGGGGTAAGGTTAAGGTTAAGGTTAAGGGTAAAGGTTCAGGTTAAGGTTAAGGATCAGGTTAAGGTTACGGGTTTAGTGAGTTTAAGGTTAAGGTTAAGGGTAAGGTTAAGGTTAAGGATAAGGTCAAGGTCAAGGTTAAGGGTAAGGTTATAGTTAGGTTAAGGTTAAGGTAAAAGTTAGGTTAAAGTTAAGGTTAAGGTTACGGGTTTAGTCAGGTTAAGGTTAAGGTTAATGGTTTGGTCAATGTTAGGGTTATGGTTAAGGTTAAAGTTAGGCTAACGTAAGGTTAAGGTTACAGGTTTAGTCAGGTTAAGGTTAAGGTTAAGGTTATGGTAAGGTTAAGGTTAAGGTTAGGTTATAGTGAAGTTTAAGGTTAGGGTTAGGGTATATTTAAGGTTATAGTTAGGTCAAGGTTAAGGTTAAGCTTAAGGTTAAGGATAAGTTAAGGTTAAGGTTATGGTTAAGGTTAAGGTCAAGGTTAAGGTTAAGGTTAGGTAAAGGTTAAGGTTGGGGTTAGGTTATAGTTAAGGTCAAGGTTAAGGTTAGGTTGAGGTGAAGGTTAAGGATAAGGTTAAGGTTAAGGTCAAGGTCAAGGTCAAGGTTAAGTTAGGTCAAGGTTACATGTTTAGTTAGGTTAAGGTTAAGGGTTTAGTCAAGGTTAGGGTTAGGTTATAGTTAAGGTTAAGGTTAAGTAAAGACTAAGGTTAAGGTTAAGGTTACAGGTCTTAACCTTAACCTTCACTATAACTTAACCTTAACCTTGACCATAACTATAACCTAACCCTAACCTTGACCACACCCTTATCATTAACCTTAACCTTAAACTAACCTTAACCTTAACCTTAACCTTAAATTTAACCTTAACCTAACCTTAACGTAAGCTTAACCTTAACCTTACCAAACCCTTAACCTTAACCTTAACCGAATATTAACCTCACCCTTAACCTAATCTTAACCTTAATCTTGACATTAACCTTAACCTTAACCTTAACCTTACCCTTAAAATTAAACTTAACCTTGACCTTAACTATAACCTAACCCTAACCTTAACCAAACCCTTCACCTTAACCTTAACCTTAACCATAACCTTAACCTTAACCTTGTCATAACCATAACCTTAACCTTAACCTTGACCTTACCCTTAACCTTAACCTTAAGATTACCCCCTTAACGTTAACCTTAACCTTAACCTGACTAAACCCATAACCTTAACCTTAACCTTAACCTCACTAAACCCGTAACCTTAACCTTAACCTTAACCTAACCTTAACCTTAACTTTACCCTTAACCTAACCATAACCATAACCATAAACTTAACCTTAATCTTAACCTTACCTTAACTTTAGCCTATCCTTAACCTTAACCTTAACTTTAACCTTTACCTAACCTTATCCTTGAGCTAACCCTAACCTTACCTTAACCTTAACTCTAACCATAACCTTAACTTTACCCTTAACCTAACCTTAAGCTTAACCTTAACCTTAACCTAACCTTAACATTAACTATAACATTACCCTTAACTTAACCCTAACCTTAACCTTAACCTTGACCTTGACCTTAACCTTAAACTTAACCTTACCCTTAACCTTCACCCTAAGCTTAACCTTAAGCTTAAGCTTAACCTTACTAAACCTGTAACCCTTAACCTTAACCTTAACCTAACCTAACCTTAACCGTAACCTTAACCTGACTAAACCCGTAACCTTAACCTTGACCTTAACTATAACCTAACCCTAACCTTGAAGAAACCCTTAACATTAACCCATAAACTTAACCTTATATTTAAGGTTACGGTTAAGGTTAAGGTTAAGGTTAAGGTCAAGGTTAGGTTAAGGTTAAGGTTACGGTTAAGGTTAAGGCTAGGATAACGTTAGGGTAAAGGTTCAGGTTAAGGTTAAGGGTAAGGTTAAGGTGAAGGTTAAGGCTACATTAAGGGTAAATTTAAGGTTAAGGTTAAGGTTAAGGTTAAGGTTAGGTTAAGGGTAAATTCAAGGTTAAGGTTAGGTTAGGGTTCACGTTATGGGTTTAGTAAGGTTAAGGTTAGGTTAAGGTTAAGGTTAAGCTTAAGCTTAAGGTTAAGATAAGATTTGGTTAACCTTAACCTTACCTTTAACCTTATCTTAACCTTACCCTAACCTTAACTCTAACCTTACCCTGAACCTTAACTATAACCTAACAAATAACCTTAACCTTCCCAAACCCTGAACCTTAGAATTAACCTTAACCTAACCTTAACCTTATCCTTAACCTTAACCTTAACTTTACCCTTAACGTAACCTTAACCTTAACCTTAACTATAACCTAACCCTAACCTTAACCTTACCCATAACCTTGTCTTAACCCTTAATATTAACCTTAACCTAACCTTAACCATAACCTAATCTTAACCTTAACCTTAACGTGACCTTAACTATATATAACGTAACCCTAACCTTGACCAAAACCTTAACCTTAAACTTAACCTGAACCTTTAGCCTAACCTTACACTAACCTTAACCTTAACCTTAACCTAAGGTTAAGGTTAAGTTTAAGGTTAATGTTAAGGTTAAGGTTAAGTTAGGTTAAGGTAAGGTTATAGTTAGGTTAAGGTTAAGGTTTAAGGTTACAGGTCTTAACCTTAGCCTTCAATATAACCTACCCTTAACATTAACCTTTACCTAACCTTAACCTTAACCTTAACAATAACCTTAACCTTGAACTTAACTATAACCTAAACCTTAGTCTTAACCTTCCCATAACCTTAACCTTAACCTTAACCTAACCTTTACCTTCGCTTTAGCTTAACCTAAACTTAACCCCTTAACCTTAACCTTAACCTTCCCATAACTATAACCTTAACCTTGAATTTTCCCTTAACCTAACCTTAACCGTAACCTTAACCTGACTAAACCCGTAACCTTAACCTTGACCTTAACCATAACCTAACTCTAACCCTGACCAAACCTTAACCTTAACCTTAATTTAACCTTAACCTTAACCTTAACCTTTCCATAACCTTCACTATAATCTAACGTTAACCTTAAGCTTAACCTTAACTTTAACTTTAACCTTAACCTTAAGTTTACCCCTAACCTAACCTTTACCTTAACCTAAGGTTACGGTTATGTTATAGTTAAGGTAATAGTTAAATTTAAGGTTAAGGGTAAGGTTAAGGTTAAGGTTAAGGTCAAGGTTGAGGTTAATTTTAAGGGTTTGGTCAAGGTTAAGGTTAAGTTAAGGTTACAGTTAAGCTTAACGTTAGGTTAAGGTTAAGGTTAGGTTAAGGTAAGGGTAAGGTTAGGGTAAAGGTTCAAGTTAAGGTTAAGGTTAAGGGTTTGGTCAAGGTTAGGGTTAGGTTATAGTTAAGGTTAAGGTAAGGTTAAGGTTAAGGTTGGGGGGTTTAGTTAGGTTAAGGTTAAGGTTAAGGGTAAGGTTAGGTTAAGGGTAAAGTTAAGGTTAAGGTTAAGGTTACGGGTTTAGTATGGTTAGGGTAAGGTTAAGGTTAGGTTAAGGGTAAAGTTAAGGTTAAGGTTATCGTTAAGGTTAGGTTTAGGTTCAGGTTCAGGTTCAGGTTTAGGTTAGGGTTAAGGTTAGGGGAAGGTGAAGGTTAAGTGTAGGGTAAGGGTTTAGTCAGGTTAAGGTTAAGGTTAGGTAAATGTTAAGGTTATGGGAAGGTTAAGGTTAAGGTTAATTTAACGTTAAGGTTAAGGTTAGGTTATAGTTAAGGTTAAGGTTAAGGTTAATGGTAAGGTTAAGGTCAATGTTAAGGTTAAGGTTTTGGTCAAGGTTAGGGTTAGGTTATAATTAAGGTCAACATTAAGGTTATGGTTAAGATAAGGTTGAGATAAGGTAAAGGGTAAGGTTAAGGTTAGGTTAAGGTTATGGTTATGGTTAAGGTAAGGTTAAGGGTAAAGTTAAAGTTAAGGTTAGGTTAAGGTTAATGTAAGATTAAGGTCAAGGTCAAGGTCAAGGTTAAGGTTAAGGGTAAAGTTAAGGTAAGGGTAAGGTTAACCTTAACCTAACCTTAACCTTAACCTTAACCATAACCTTTACCAAACCCTTAAGGTTAGGTTAAGGGTGAAGTCAAGGTTAAGGTTATGGTTATGGGAAGGTTAAGGTTAAGGTTAGGGGAAGGTTAAGGTTAAAGTCAAGGTTAAGGGGAAGGTTAGGTTAAGGTTAAGGTTAGGTTAAGGGTAAAGTTAATGTTAAGGTCAAGTTAAAGTTAACCTTAACCATTAACTGTATCTTACCCTTAACCTTAACCTTAACCTTAACTTTACCCTTAACTTAACCTTACCTTAACCTTAACCTTAACCTTAAACTTAACCTTAACGTTTAACCTTAATTTAACCTTAACCTTAACATTAACTTAACCCTAACCTTGACATAACCCTTAACCTTAACCTTAACATAACCTTAACCTTAACTTCACCCTTAACCTTGACTTTAACCTTAACCTTCTCCTAACCTTAACTTTAACCTTAACCTTAACCTTCCCCTAACCTTAACCTTAACCTTGACCTTGACTTTAACTTTAACCTAACTTTAACTTTAACCTAACCTTAACCTTAACCTTACCCTTAACCTTCACCTTAACGTTAACCTTAAAATTTACGTTAAGGTTAAGGTTATGGTAAGGTTAAGGTTAAGGTTATGGGTTTAGTCAGGTTAAGGTTAAGGTTATATTTAAGGTCAAGTTTAATGTTAAGATTAAGTTAAGGTTAACCTTACCATTACCTTCACCTTAACCTTAACCTTGACCTTACCCTTAGGTTAAGGTTAGGTTAACCTAAGGGTAATGTTAAGATTAAGGTTAAGGTTAAGTTAAGCTTAAGGTTAAGGTCAAGGTTAAGGTTAAGATTAGGTTAAGGGTTGAGGATAACGTTCAGGGTAAAGTTAAGGTTAGGGTGAAGGATAAGCTGAATGTTAAGGTTACGTTAAGGGTAAATTCAAGGTTAAGGTTAAGATTAGGTTAAGGGTAAAATCAAGGTTAATGTTAAGGTTAAGGTGAAGGGTAACCTTAACCTTAACCTTAACCTTGACCTTAACTAAACCCGTAACCTTAACTTTAACCTTGACCTTAAATTTACCCTTAACCTTAACTTTAAACTTAACCTTGACCTTAACTATAACCTAACCCTAACCTTAACCTTAACTTTAACTTTACCCTTAACCTTCACCTTAACCTTAACTTTTCCCTTAGCCATAACATTAACCTTAACTTAACCTAACCTTAACCTTAACCTTGACCTTACCCTAACCTAAACTTAACATTACCCATAACCTAACCCTAACCTTGAGGTTAGGTTGACCTTGACCAAACCCTTAACCGTAACCTTAACCTAACTATTGAGCCCTAAAATTATCTTCTCCGTTGCAAACCTTCACTTCATTTCATCATTTATTTATCACTTCATAAGCCTAAAAATCAATGAATAATGATTAATATTTCTTAAAGGTTACATACAAATGATTAACATGTTGTATTTTCGTGATTTTTGTTGTCTTAATAATTTTGAACAGTTTAGCCATAAAATACAAGCATTCTGTAGCTAGTCAAGTGTTTCGCAGTTGTGTTTATGTTTAAGTATGATGCAGGTGTCAATTGGAGAAAAGGCGCACATGGGAAATTCTCAAATATTCCCTACATGATTCCTTCCTATCTGTTATCACCCTAGTAATTCTCAAGTTGTGGGATGGGGATTTTTGTAGTTAAGAACACTAGGGGTAACCAAGAACCACTTTGGGAATTCAAGATCTAGCCTTCTTGAACTCCAGAGAGGGATCTCTCCGTATGATTTAGCTTTGTTTTAGTAACAGATATTAGGCTAGCTATGATTGTGCAATTGGGTTTGATTTTAAAATATTGGTGGGAATAAAGAGATTTCAAGGTAAATCAAAAGGATCTACTAGAATATTGGGCAATGGAGTCAACTCTCTAGGCAAGTAGAACTAAGAAATAAGGCTCAGAGATGCAAATGTGCTAAGGGTAAGATAGGTGACCTTCTAAGGCTTTGTATAGGCTTTATTTGATGGAGTGGGTGGAATCTGAGCAAAAGGGCACTTAAGAATCCTTAAGCTACAAATAAGAAGATTGAAGAAGGGGATCTAACTAGGACCTAGAGCAATTAAGAATTCTATGGTCCAGTTATCAAGTAGAAAACATTAAAATGACAACAAGTTTCGAAACGGGGAGCTTATTATCACTAATCCTATTTAATTTTTCCTTAGTTGATCATTACAAACTAGAAAAACATAATATGAATGAATGTAAACTTTAAAGAAATACACTGAAAATAAGGAAAGAAATGAGACTTATCTTGTCACCACGAGAATCCTTAGCCATGATGTCTCTGATCTCTTTCCAGTCTACTCTTTTGCTAATTGACTCACCAACTTCAATATAACCAGCAAATAAGACTATAGTTGTCTTGAGAAATTTTTATTCACACTGAATACTTCGAATTGTGAAGTATTTGTACAAAAAAATTTTACAAAATATCTCAGGAATTGAGATAATGTTTTAATAAAAAATAGGAAAGAAAACTTAATAAGAGGGATATCTGCAAAACAGTTTGCAAGTTGTTACCTTTTTACAAGCAAAAATAGAACTAATTATTCTAATTTGAACTGATTGTTGATGTGCTGTGAGTACTGCTGGCATTAGGTACATTTTATTGTGGAAAGTGGTTGAAGAACTTTCCTTCCTTTAACTTTCAACGCTGATACTCTTTATTCATCTGATTTTAGCTTTTTTACTGTAGTAATTAAAAAGTAACCAATAGTAACTTTATTTTCACTGATACTCTTTCAGCTACTGATACACTTCAACCCTGTATTTTTTACCTTTGAGGTAACAGTAAAATATGAATTTCCAAGTGATTTTCCTATATTTTATCCATCAAATTCATAGCAGATCTATGAATTCTTGCCACTTTTCAGTAGAGGGGATCTTCATAGTTTTCAATTTCTTGTAGCTTTCATCTGCTTCTATATACTTGGAAAAATTAGGCTTTATAGGGAACATATGTTTGATCTCATTATCCAAAAAGAACAGATTTTCAAAATACTAAAGAAGTATTTTGCCTGTTGCTGATCCTTGTGGCAATGGTTGTTTGGCTTGCTCTTTTGCATGATTTCTAATTTTTAGATCATAATATTTCTGAGGCATCAACTTGTCATTCAACACATGAATATCAGGCAAACCTACTTCTGATAATATCTTGTATTTGGCCCGAAATCTTGAGATGGCAAAATTTATGTCTTTACATCTGTTTTCTAAGTTACTCATCATGTTTCTTTTATTTAGGACTTTCTTGATTTGGAGGATGGTTTCTGTCCTATCAGTAATATTCAATTCTTCCAACTCTTACCTATTTTTTCTGTTCAAAAAGGTTATGAGTTGAAGTGCTTGAGCTGGCTTATTCTCAATTTCTCTTTTAGTCTTGTCAATCTCTGCACTAGCAACTTGAAGTAACTCTCTATGTTCATAGATTATCTGAATTGAAGGCCATTGAGAATGAATGCCTTCAATAATTTTGGTCCATAAATGATTTTTTATATAGGCTACTTGATTTGTAAGGTTTACTTGTGTTTGCAAAATCTTCACCTGTTCTTGTAGTCGATCGGCCCTTTGCTCATGTCCTTTAGAAGTAATCAAGGCATCATTTTTGGAACTTTCTAGATATTTAATAATTCCTTTCAAACTAAGAATTTATTTATCTTTAATAGATATGTCCTCCATGGATTTGATCATGGCTGCTTGGTCTTGTAGTGTGCTCATCTGTGAGGATGAAGAATAAGAGGCAGAAATTTCCTGAGAAGTAATTGGCACTGCAGTGACCATTACTCCCTGTGGCGCTAAGTGTTCAGCTAAGGTGGATGGAATTGCAGTAATTATAGTAGGAATTATTGTAGGAATGTGAAACTTTTGAGTTTTCTTTAGGACTTCATTTTCCCTTATGGAAGTTTCCAATTGACTTTCCATTTCTTTTATTTGAGCAGTCATTTCATGAACAAGTTGTTTGAATTTATCAATTTCAGTTTTCTGCTGAAGAATCTCCTTTGCTTGAGGATTTTCATTTTGGGGTAACTTTAGTTGCTTTCTTAGGGTAGCTATATCCTCATTTTTCTATTGAATCAAAGTTTTTTCAATCTCCATATTAGCAGGATCAGCTCTTGCTTCAATCACTAAATATTCTAGTGCTTTGATCCTAAAATTATTAGGATATAATGAGGCCTTGTCCAACTTCATTTGATTCTGGAGGTTGAGCATTTTTTTATCAAGCCTAATTGATTTCATAGTCTTACTGAAAATTTTGGAATATAGCATTTCAGTATTGCACCTATGAAATTCAATTTGATATAATTCATGAATGGTATGTACATCCACTTCAAAATCTATTTTGGAATAATCTGCTACTGAATCTTGGATCAAGCACTGCAGGCTTCAAGAATGACATAACTAATTTATTAGATGAATAATCAAATGCTAAAATAAGCCTATCTTTGTTTCCAGGCATTTCCTTAAGAAATCTAGAATATGCTTGATTCTTGATCTCTTCATTCTTCTCTTTAATCTGTCTGAATCTGATCTGAATCTCTGACTCTGTATTGTCTATTTCCTTAGAAGGAGGAAAATCAACAGTAACCTGGTTTTCCTTCATGACTGTATCTTTTTGTTGTGTTCCAATTTTTACATTTTGAAGCTCTTTTAATTTTTCAGTGACTATTATTGTAGCTTCATCATCTGTTTCATTATTTTCATTATTTACAGCCTTATCCCTTTCTTCTTCTGTTAACTGACTTCTCTTACTATAAGGAATTCTGAATTTTTTGTCCTCAATAGTCTCAACTATGAAACTATCTCCTTCCCTATCTCTTTTATGTACATTATCAGTCTCTTTACTTGTAGAAGCCACCTGTGTCTATTCAATCTATTTGCCTTTGCCATTGTCTACTTGTATTACCTGTACTACCTGTGAATCATCATCCAATAAGGTGTTTGGCTCCCATTCAATTTTATTTGCATATTTTTCAATATGGGGCTTAGGATCATGCAAATAAATAGGTAACTTGCATTTTACCCTCATCGTATTCAAAACACCTTGTGGGTCATAATTCCATATAAAACTACATGGGAACTTGTACTCTTTAAGTTTGACATTTATTTCATTGGAAACTTCTCTGTTATTCACAATGAATGGCCCAATTTTATTTTTCAGCTTAAATTGGGTCTTTTTCCTGGAAACTATGAAGTTGATTTCATCTACATTCAATAGTTTTCTTAGATATTCCAAAGAAAATATTCTTGTAGCAGAAAATCTTGGTAATTTATATGGGGCCAAGGATGAACCATACACTCTGATTTCTATGTGATTTTTATATAAATACCAGCCCCCAGTTTTATAGCTCTCTGATAGCTGTAAAATTCTTCTTGTCTCATCATTGATCCTAGGGATCTCCTCTTTTTCCAAAAGATACATAGCAAGAGATATAAATGAGTCATTGAAATCTGAAAAACTATACTCTCTGTTCCATTTTCTTATAATAGATGACCAAAATACTACTGACAGAACCTTTTCTTCCGCATCCACTTTCTGAAATTCAATGGGGAATTTATCTGTTTGATAATATAGGAAGAGGTGGAATAGATAAGAGGAGTATTTGAAGACTCCTTCTGATAATCTGGACAACTGATAATGCATGTTTTCAACAATGAATCTAGAAAAATTGAACAAAATAGATGGTGATTGACCAGGGCTTAGAGTTGACAGAAAACCTAGGATAGCCACATCAGTGAATTCATCACTGGTGTATCCTAGTATGAAGGAGAGCATTGAGACAATCTGTTTAGTCTCATCTGGGAAATCAGAGGTGTCAAAAGGAGGATTTAACTTAGGAATATCAAATTTCTTTGGACAAAAAGTCTGTTATATTTTGAATCCGGTATTGAAATCCAAGTCAAGATATAGTTGAGTTAAATATTATATTGATAGGGAAGCAAAATTGGGGTCATGATTCATTTGCAACATGGAATTTATTGACTCTTCAGTGATGTAAAACATGATCTCTTTTTCTTTTTTTACAATGCATCTTTGTTCTAGCATATAATAAGCTTGGCATAATCTGATAAAGTCAGGAACTGAATGAGTGAGAGGGACAATATATCTAGGCAGATTAGATTCCCAAACTGGAATATATTTTTCTCCCTTTTCCACTGATTTGCCATAGCTCCAATTATAAAAATCAAGCAGGTTAAATTCTACATTAGGGTCTAGTATTCTATAGTCTAGATCAACTAAAGGGCTATTCTCTGGGGAAATGACCGGAGGCTGGACTAGTCTGACCACTTATGTAGAATCAGTCGTGAGTGCATGGGTCAGCTTGTCAATTCTGAAGGGCTTAGGTTGAGGGATTTTTGCAGAAGACTTCTTTTGAGACTTTGGGCCTCCATTCTTGGGGGTTACCTATTTCTTTGTCATCTTTAATTTGAAGGAAGCAAGCTTAAATGGTTTGCTAAGTTCCTTTATAAGAAACAAGGTTTCTTTGTGAATTTCTACTAGAAAATGGGGTTTCTGAGCAAGGTTTTGAGTAATGCAAGGGTTTTAAAGCTCTAAACATATATTAAGATTGATTTCAATAGTAAAACAGACCAGGGTCTGGGAAAAACTGCGAGAAAGGGAAATTAGGGATTCCAAGGAAATTTTGACAGAGTTTCCCCTGTAAAATGGACACTTCTATGCAGTTTAATTGTGCAAATTTTGGCAATTTATTTGAAAATAACGGGAATTTCGAAATCTTAGAGGGTGAGCTCGAAGAAAAGTACCTGAAAAAACCAGGGAAATTTGGTTGAAGACGTTTGCAGAGGTGCACAGTCTTCAATTCTTCGAAAATGGCTTCTCAGAGGACAATGTAGCACTTTGTAGTTGAAATTAAGGGAAATGGGCATCGAAAAATGGCTCTGGGAGGTTGAAAAATCTCTGTGCGGTTTCTTAGGGTTTAATGGTGCAAATTCGAAGAAAAAAGGTTTATGGATGCTTTCACTAGTTTAAAAGGAAAATAGTGAAAAATTTGAATAAAAATTTAAGTTTTATTGTATTGAACCAATGGTATTACCATAGTTAAATGACATTAAACTCGGGTTAAGCGGGTTGGGTTTAGGGAATACCGCCAGTGGTATTTGTGTAGGTGAAGGGTGGTAAATGGTATTATGCATTTCGAACGCGATACAACGTGGTGGCGACACGTAAGCGTGGGGTGGTTTGGAAAAACCACCCATTTCACATGGCTTTGCCGAAACATCGAACATTTATGTTTGGAGCGTGAAAATGAACAATCGCCGTTGGATCGAGCCTTTGGGAGTGAACGGTCCAGATTAAAAGGGAAAGTGTGAGGAAAGTGCAGTAGGTCCAGGATATTGTTTATTGGTCGTCGATTAGATGGGTGGAAGATCGACGGTATATATTGAGCGCGATGGGCGATGGTGGGAATGGAAGCTGGGGACTATTGCGTTAAATAAGGATCGTCAAATCTTGAAGGTAAGTGAAGATCGAACGGCTGATAACTAACGCGATGGGAAAAGGTAAGGTATAGGGAGAATTTAACCGCATTCGTTTAGAGCCATTGGATTAAAGGGGAATTGGGGATTGGAGGGTCAAAATTAAACCCGATAGAGTAAAGGGATTTAGGAAATTTATATACAAAAAGACCTTTTCCAAATGAAAAAAGGGATCGGGAGGGGATTAAAGTAGGGATTTAACCAAGCTTAAGAATTGGGGTATGCAGTATAATGTATGGGGGGGGAAAGTAAGGTTGACGTCTTGACCTTAGGTTAAGGGACTTGGAGCAGGAATATACAGGGGAAAGGTTTGTTTTTTATTGAAGTTTAGTTTTAACAAAACTTCAGTCAACATTTGTTTAAAACACGCATAATACATGTTTTAAGATGTTTTTTCTTCATATTTTATTTATACGGTAAATTAAATCAAGAAGACTTAATTACCATAGGGGCGGGATTATATATAAGGATAGACTTTAGCCAAAGGGGTTATAAGGGGGGTTTTATTTGAACATGTGGGAATAAAATACTTTGGCTTAAGTTATAATAAGTGGGTTTTTGGGATTTATTTATAAAACGGAGTTATAAAATAGGAAAAGGTTGATTATATAGGGAATTAATACATTAAATCAATTTTAATATGACAAGGGGAAAATGTATACTCAAAACACATTAATATAACTAAGAAAGTGAAGATTAAAAGAAAATTGCATTATAATAACTTGATCACTTAGAATTAGGATAAAATGTGATTTTGAGAGTTTTTTGTGAATAAATGATGTAGGAAGTTAGCTAAATAGGAATTACAAATGTTTCTAAATAAATGAGATTTTACTTAATATTTTCAAGGGAATGAGTGCATGAATGGTGAATGATATATTTAGGGGATTAAGATAGACATTTCACACTTTTAACTAACCAGTCATAGAGCCTTGGGTCTGGTCCCAACAAAATTCAAGAAAATGCCTTGAGCCTTTCTAACTGATAGTCTAGAATGTTTCATGACTATGGGAAGGGGAAGTTAGTTATATTGAAGCCCATGATGAATGATATTTACAATGAAATTTTTCACCTTCTTCTACCTACCCATATTACCATCCTAACATTTTTTCTTCTTTTTTAACAAGGTGAATTTAAGCTAACAACTTTCACAACATTTATTCTTTCTAAAAGCAAGTAAACTATCTAACTCTACACTTATTTCATCCATTAATCTAGATTAAACTATTGGATTCACTTTATTTCTCTACCTAACTATTGAATTTTTAGGATTAAATTGTCTAACAACTCATTATTCTCTATCTAAAACAATGGAAATTGAAAAAATTATAAGTTAAGATTGAACTGTTTAACTCATCATGGACTAATGACATTTATTGACACTTTGCCATAGTCAAAAAGAAAAAATAAGTGGCATTTGTGCTTGCCCACTTTCATGTTTTATTCATTTTTTCTTTGGGGTATCTTATTTTTTCTAAGTCCTTTGATTGTTTTTTTAGGACCTTTTACCCTCTTTTTTTTATTTTTTTTATTTTTTTTTAATTTTTTTACAAAATATGTGAATACAACTTGCAGAAGGAAAAGTATGTACAGATTTACAAAATTACCAATAGTCAAGTCAAAATTATGACCCCTATATTATAGGTTGCTAACACTATCCACGAGGACTGAATCGACAACTAGAGGTGTCTAATCCAATGGTCAAAGTGAGAGTCAAAGAGATTGTTTTCTACAGGAATTAGAACTTCTGATTTGCTTTGCAACAAATCACAAGTCTCAAAAGAGTCTCAATTCAATTTTGATTAGAAGATTACACCTGTACCTGTTTTTGTTCAAACATTAGTTATGAATTTGCATATAAATTAAACTCTGTAGAACTGAGAGAGGACGGTTAATAACTCATTCAGAATCACAGTGATACTCTGTTTTTCAAGCACTGTTTTAATAAAAGAAGATTAGCCTTGATGCTATTCTGATTACAATTTTAAGGAGCTAAAGGATTACACCGAATTGATAGCAGAGGGCCCCTGCTATTCGAGGAGGTTTCATACATTTTCTAGCTAAGTTCATTCTAGTTTCTGTTTAGCATTTCTCTGTATTTTTTTTATTTCTTTCATAATTTGCAATTATTGTATCCAAATGAGTAAAGTATGTTAATGAATTGATAGTGACTCATATGTGCAGTATTTTCTTAGGTTTCATTTCTTGTCTTTCATGGTTAGACAATTACTGTGCTCAACCAAGAAAAGACCATTTAAATCTTAAATTGAAATGGTTAGTGACTTATAGATATAGTAATTGTCTAGGAGATCCTCATACACTACACTTAATATTTTTCAAAATTTCTTCCAATAAATCTCAATTATATGAATTGGATTCAGTTGTAAGTTTGAGTTATTAATTGTTTTAGTATTTTATTTCATGTTATAGAGGATCCTCATTACACTACACTTAATATTTTTCACAAGCTCTTTCAATAAATCTCAATTATATGAATTGGATTCAATTGTAAGGTTTTGAGTTATTAATTGTTTTAGTATTTCATTTCATGTTATAGGAGATCCTCATTACACTACACTTAATCTTTTTCACAAGTTCTTCCAATAAATCTCAACTAAATGAATTGTATTTAGTTGTAATGTTTGAGTTATTAGTTGCTTTCATTTCTTGAATTCTCAATTGAGTTGCAATATCCATGGATTAGGATTTTTAGTTTTCACCATTTCTTAATTAGAAAATAAACTCCAAAAACTTTTATATAAAACTTTTATTTAATTAATTTGATAAACATTTTCTTTCCTTCCTTTATAAATAGATTAATTTCATCTTTTTCATAGAATGATAAGAATCAAAATATAAAAACTCCCAAAAACATCAACAAAACCTTAAAACAACGAAGTAGGAAAAAGGGATACTTAGGCACATATAGTGCATTACACTTCATCAGTTTACTAGCCCTAGTCGATAATTTATGTTAACAATTTAGGACACTAAATTGACTAAAAATTTTGGCGCTGTTGCTAGGGAAGTATAACTATGTAGCTTTATTTCTTGCATCCCAAAAATAATGACATGCGTAGAGAAAGAGACTATAGGGGTAGATTTATAAGAGACAGAAGCTTAATTCCCACAACACCACTCACTCCACCAAGACCAAGAAGTAGCACACCTCCAACTCAAACCCATATTCCATACTATACTCGTCATAGGCTTCCAGAAGTTTCAAGATCAAATATCCAATCAGGAAGATCTCCCACTTCATCTACTGAAGAAATTTTATAAGAAGAAGAGGATCCAAGGACTCTTGCAGGAGGAATAACCTTTTTCACTTCCACAGGAGAATACATTCCAGTAGAAGAATTAGAAATCCATAGTGAAGAGGAAGAAGAGGAATCATTCGTCAATATACCCTTGATATAAGAACCATAAGAACAATTAGTTCTCCATACTGAACCTTATATTAGTTTGGAGGAATATATCATGGCAGGAAGAGGAGGAGAAGGAGGAGAAGGGGAAGGAGAAATATTTAATGGAGAAAACTTGCTATTTGGAGGAGGTAGAGGTAGAGGAGGAGACAGAGGAAGAGGAAGAGAAAATTTAGAAGGAGGTAGAGATAGAGGAAATGCAAAAGGAGATAGAGGTAGAAGGGGAATTGAAAGCTCCTTTGGATTCCCTATAATAGATGAACAAACAAATGCTACCATGAAAAATATCTCACCCTTTGTTCTTCCAATTTTCATGGACTGAAAAGTGAAGATCCTGAGAAATTTTTATTTGAATTCAAAGTTCTTTGCAGAACTTATGAATATCTTCAAGATACTCAAAAACTTAAACTATTCCCTTCAACACTGAAAGGAGCAGCACTAAAATGGTTTATGAGTCTAATCACTGGGTCTATTGGGACATGGAATGATATGAGGAAAGAATTTCTAGAAATATATCTGGATTACTGTCTACCAGTCAACCATAAGGAATAAGTCTTCAAAATGATGCAAAAAGAGGATGAAAATCTGGAAGATTTACTTGAAAGATTTAATTATAACATTAAAAGTGAAAAAATGCAAAATTTAGATCAAGACACCTTGAAATATCTTTTGTTGAAAAAAATTAGGGATGAATGGATATATATCCTTAACATGATGGGGAAAGGAGATATATCTCAAATTTCATTACCTGATATAGTAGAATTTTGTATTAATATCTCAAGAGGAAAATCTAAAACCTTGAAAGTACCAAGAGACCCTGCTCTTGCAAGGGCAAACAAATCTGCAACTGCAATAGTAAGTAGGGCAGAAATAGGGAATATTCTTGATGAATTCAAAACTGATATTCTAGGGAGTCTTAGTGAACAAATAGATACCCTTAAGATGCAAAAAAAGAAGGAAGCCAAAACTGATACCTTAGCAATATTTTGTCCCAAATGTAGAAAGAAACATGCCTTAAGAGAGTGTCCTCTTGATGAAAAAGTAATAGAAACTTGTGCAATTTGTTCAGAAAAACATGAGACCAAGAATTTTCCTTCAATCCCTGGCCTTAAAGCTATCTTTCAAGAAGAAATAACCAAAAATTCTACAGAATCCCTTAATTTTTTCTCTAGAAGACCTTGGCAGGGACCTCAAACACAAGGGTTCAATAATCACATGTATAATCAACCCCACCAAATTGGAATTCTTGGCAGCAACCTTGGCCCCAATTTCAAAATCAATCTCAATATTGGGCTCAAGGAGCATAAAATCCTTATGGTAGGTTCTCTCAGTATTATCAATATCCACCATCTTATCCATCTTATCCATCATATCCAAATCTTCCTCCTCAACAAAATCCTCAGCAGAATCCACAACCTCAAAATCAGAATCAAAATTCACCACTTCCATTACCATTTCCTCAGAAATCAAACCAATTACCTGCCCAGCCAATACCAAACCCTAATAATAAAAATCCTCAGAATACATATATGATATAAGGACAACAATTTCCAACTTATTTGATTACTCCTTTAGACCTTAATGATGTCCAACTTAGGTTTGGAAGAATAATTGAAAAAAAGAAGCCTTTTGTAGCTATACAAGAAAAAAATAATTCTGAGGAATATTCTCTACGGGTGAATACAATTTTTGAAGAAAGCACATCTCTTCAAAACCAAAATATTGAAAAAGAAAAACAAAAAGAACCAGTGATTTCAACTCCTATGTTAGAGAAACCATTAACATCTACTACTACACCTTTGTTTCCTGCAAGATTACAAATTGATATAGGTGTAGAGAAGCAAATTATGATGCCTAACTATGATTTCATAGATGAACTGAGAAATGTTTGTATTAAGATTCCATTATTACAAGCCATCAAGGAGATCTCAATCCTAGCAAAAATAATAAAGGAGTTGAGTATGAAAAAACCAGGAAGAAAAATCAAAGAGATAAAAGGAATACAATTGGTAGGAAAAATAGCAAATATAATGATGGAGAAGATTGCTATTCCAAAATATATAAATCCCGGAAGTCTAGTTGTCAAAACACATATCAATGGAATTGAGATACCAAACACATTAATTGATCTAGGAGCAGTAATAAATATCATGAGTAAGAAAACCATGGAAAAACTAAATCTTCCTAATCTTCTTTATACACCTACATTACTACAGTTAGCAGATAGATTTGTAATCAAACCAGATGGGGTATTAGAAGATATTTCAGTGTCCTTAGATTCTTGGGAGTACCCTGTGGATTTTATGATCCTAACTCCTAAAAGTGATCTAGGAGGACATCCTATTATACTAAGAATACCTTGGTTAGCTACAACTGATGCCTTCATTAGCTGTATATCTAGTGATATGTACATCTCTCGTGGTAGTTCAACCAAGAAATTCACTTTGTATCCTCCAGCAAGAACAATCACAGAAAAAGATTATAATCAATGGATTGATGATGAAGAAGATATTTAACCTCTCTTCACTATTTCAAAAATTAGTGAAGATAATAGATTCTAAATGTCCTAGAAAATCATGAATCTTCTTCAGAATACAAACATGAACAATTTAAAGAAGAATAAAATATTGAATTTTTGTCATCAAGAAAAATGTCTCTTTACTCCATAGAAGAATTTGGCAGTTCTACAATTGAAATATTTCTAGGAAAAACCTTAAACATAAATAAAAACATGGAAAAATCTCAACAAGAGAAGCTAGTCAAAATATTACAGAGACATTCCTCTGCATATGCATGGGAATACACTGATATGAAAGGGATTAACCCTAAGACTTGCACTCATCATATCTACATAGAGGAAAATTGTAAACCAATTAGACAGACTCAGAGAAGGATGAATCCAAACCTTAGGGAGATTGTTAAAGAAGAGTTGCAAAAATTGTTAAATGTCAACTTTATTTATCCCATTTCAGATAGTCAGTGGGTTTCTCCTTTGGTGATTGTACCCAAGAAAAATGGTAAATGGAGGGTATGCATTGACTACCAAGAATTAAACAAAGCTATTCTTAAATATCATTTTCCTTTACCTTTTATAGATCAAGTATTAGATAAATTAGCAGGAAAAAAGTACTTTTCATTTTTGGATGGTTTCAGTGGTTATAATCAAATTCAGGTTGCACTTGAAGATCAAGATGAAACCACATTTACATGTCCTTGGGGAACTTATGCCTACCAAATATTACCTTTTGTATTGTGAAATGTACCTACAACATTCCAAAGGGCAGTATTGGGAATCTTTTCAGATCTAATACATGATTGTGTAGAAGTATACATGGATGATTTCACAGTCTATGGTAATACATTTGAAGAATCCTCAGAAAACTTGGAAAAGGTTCTAAAAAGGTGTAAAGAAGAAAACTTTTAATTGAGTCATGAAAGATGTTTCATGATGTTTACTGAAGGGATTGTCCTAGGACATCATATCTCAGGAGATGGGATTAGAGTTGATGAGTCAAAAGTTGAAGTCATCTCTAGACTATTAGTTCTAAGTTGTCAAAAATATGTTAGGAGTTTTCTAGGATTTATAGGATACCATAGAAGATTTATAGAAAACTTCACCAAGATATCATCTCCACTTTTCAAATTACTCACTAAGGACAGTGAATTCAAATGGAATTCTGACTGCCAGTTAGCATTTGAAACCCTGAAAACAAAAATATTGGAAGCACCTATTTTAAGGGGACCTAACTTGAAATTACCTTTTCATATCTCAACAGATGCCTCAGATACAGCCCTAGGAGTTGTGTTGGGATAAAAATACTTGATCCCTTATGCCATATACTATACAAGTAAAAATTTGACTCCTTCGGAGTTGAATTATACTGTAACTGAAAAAGAATTCTTAGTTGTTCTTCATGCTATAAATAAATTCATAAATTATATAACATGCTATGAAACCTTTGTTCACACAGATCACTCTGCAATTAGGTATTTAATGAATAAATCAATCACTAATGGCAGAGTCATAAGATGGTTATTTCTTTTATAAAAATTTAATATCACCATTCTAGATAGGTCTGGAAAACAAAATACAGTGGTTGATTTCCTCTCTAGACTCCAAAACATTAAAGACAATACTCCAGTTGAGGATAAATTCCCTGATGAATATCTCTTCACAATAACTACTCAAACTCCCTGGTTTGCAGTCATTGCCAATTATTTGGTTTCAGGAAAATTTCCTTCAATTATGAATGCAAGAGACAAAAGAAAAATCATTTATGAAAGTGAAAAAATTTCATGGATTGCTATGAATTATACAGGACATGTCCAGATATTATTATCAGAAGGTTTGTTCGGGAAGATGAGATGCTTGAGATTCTTAAGGTATGTCATGATGAACCTTGTGGTGGACATTTTGCTGACAAGAGGACAGCTTATAAAATCCTTCATCTAGGATATTATTGGCCATCCATCTTTAAGGATGCTAAGGAATATGTCAAAAGGTGTGAAAGTTTCCAAAGGGTAGGGAAACCTTCTCCTTGAAGTGAAATGTCATTGCAACCTCAGGTACATATTGAACCTTTTGAGAAATGGGCTATGGATTTTGTAGGACCTATTAATCCTCCATCAAAACAAAAGAAGCATATCCTAGTTTACACTGATTATGTCACTAAATGGGTAGAAGCCAAGCCATTACCTTCTGCTAATGAAGTATCTGTAGTTAATTTTTTTTTTTGAGGATATTTGTACTCGTTTTGGTGTCCCAAGAGAAATTGTCACAGATTAAGGAGCTCAATTCACATCAAATTTGGTGGATAAAATGGTATAAAAATACAAAATCAGGCACAGGAAATCTACTCCCTACCATCCACAAGCAAATGGCCAAGTGGAATCTACTAATAAGGTGATTGAAGGGATTCTTACAAAGACAATTCATTTACATAGAAGAGATTGGAAAGAAAGGCTTATTTAAGCCTTATGGGCCTATAGAACTACATGGAGAAACACAACCGGACACACTCCTTATGAACTTGTTTATGGAAAACAAGTCATGTTTCCCATAGAGTTTCAGATCCAAAATTTCAAGATGGCATTCCAACTAGGACTTGATTTGACTGAAGCACAGAAGCACAAGCTGGAGAAAATTAATGAATTGGATGAGATCATACAAGATGTAGTCCAAAGAGAAAGCATAGTCCAACAACAAAGAGCTAGATGGCATGATAAATATATCAAAGAAAATAAATTTAAAGAAGGTGACTGGGCACTCTTGTTTGACTCAAAATTCAAGGATTTTCAAGGTAAATTTCAAACCCATTGGCTTGAGCCATATGAAATTGAGAAAATCTTTGAAAATGGAGAAATAAAAATCAGAAAAATAGATGAAGGAAAGATATCATTTCTTGTAAATGGACAAAGGCTGAAATTGTATCATAAACCACTTTCAAGAGAAGAGTTTGTCAGAAAATTCCAAGAGAACATTGATATGAAGTTAGTGAAGAAGAATCCTTCTTCTTCACTAACTTAGTTTGTATTTTTCTTCAAAAAATTAAAATAATAATAATAATAAATAAATAAATAAATAAAGGTATAAATATAAAAACCAATCAGTGATTGGCATGTTTATGCAGAAAGTACAGGGTGAAAATAAAAAAAATTCTGACACCCTATACTTTCAATTTTTCTTTTTCTGCAACTAAATATTCATAAAATCACAAGTTGCAGGTTCATTTTTTACTCCATACTTCACTTCATTCATATTTCATTCCATTCCATACTTACATTTCATTTCATTTCATGCTTCCATTACATTCCATTCCACATTCATGTTCCATATTATTCCATTCCATATCCATATTTCATAATCTTCTGTCAGGCACATTCTGCAGCTGTCTGTTCTATAGCCAATTATGTTCTACAGCCAATTCGACTCTGTAGCCTACTTCAATAAAACAAAGAATGATAATCAAAGGAGACTATGGAGCTTAGAATATCAACATTACACAAATGAAGGACAAACACAACAAGCAACAAAATAAAAAAGGTCTGAGGTAAATTGTGCAAAGTTATTTTGATAGCAAAAATATAAAAACATGAAAAAGATACAATATGCTTAATCATATGTCTCCTAAGTAAATCTATCATTCAAATTGATCTTATTTCATAATAAAACACCTCAACCATATCCCTTACCCTACGCTCCATAACGGTTCATCATTAATTAAATGACTAACGATCATAATCTTAGATGTGACCTATTAGGCCACGTTTTTAAAAGATCGTATCATTTAGTTATGATTTTGAATATTTTCATAAATCTCTTCGTAACTATTTCATTCTATATCAAACCCTCAATATTCTTCATTATTTTCCCATCACTTTCTTCGTTCACCACCTCGTTCACTCACTACCATTATATTCTGTAGTCAGTTCATCTACAGAAACAGAGAAGTCATTTTAAGGGCGAAACATCCTTCAGCAACTACTCTTTCTTCAGACACATGATCAGAAGCAGAACATCAGACCTTATAGCTCAGAGAAGGAGGTAATCTGTACAAAAAAGAAATGGGGTTAATTGTGAGAGCAGAACCAATTGGAGTCAAATACTTAGAAGGATACCCACAAGTTAAAGGGCTATTACAGCAATTTGGGTGGTTGAGTTTTGTAGAAAAATTCAATGGGTTCCATAAATAAATTACAAAATCATTTGCTAAATCATTTGATGGATCAGAAGTAGAAATTGGAGACATTATGTTTACCATAACAGATTCATTAATTTTACCATAACGAAATTTCCAGGACAAGGAGAACGCTGGTTCAAGAATAAGGAGTTTCATAATGAGTCTTGGAAACAAATGCTGAAGAACCTAGGTATGGACATTACAGTGTTTAGAAAAATAATTCTGAGCACAGGTTTAAAAAGTAAATGGAGAAACATGTTATTAATATTGCAAAAATTTATAACATGTGAAGGTAGATTTGGTACAATGTATATTTATCATATCAGGCTATTGATGAATTTCTTAAATGATGGAGAAATAAATATACCTTTCTTCTTGCTTAATAGCTTGAAAAGAATGGCTTCCAATGTTCAGAAAAGGGCACAATTTCTAGAAACTACTTTAGACCACTATGGTTTAGTTAAAGTTCTGATTGAATTCCATTTGAAGAAAATAGGAGATAACTGGGAAGAGTTTCTTTTAAGAAATCATTTTCAAGAACTAGAGGAAACATCATCTAAAGAAGATACTGTTAGAAGAAGAAAGAGAAGAAAATCTAATAAGGTTGTTGAAAATAAACATGATACATTATCAAAAGAAGAGAGTGGAGAATTGATTTCTGAAAAGTTTGCAAAAATTAGGAAACAGGTTAAGGTCAAGAGAAAAGAGAAGTTAACAAGTAAATATATTGATGAATAAAATGAAAATCCACTAAAATTAAGGAGAAGTTCTAGACTCAAAGGAACAATGAAAAAGACATTGGTTAAAAACATAGAAATTATAAATATTGAAGATGAAGAAACTCTGGTTCAAACACCAGTTGATAGATCTCCTTTACATCAGTTTGAAGAAGACCCTGATAGAAGAACTCCTGATATAGACTCAGCTCAACAAAAAATCTATGATTATGTGGAATATTTCCAAATAAAGGCCTCATAAAATGAAGGAATATCCCTCAGTCCACAAGAACCTCCAATAGAAACCTTAAGAAAAGATAAATATGAATTGGAGATACTGAACGGACATATAAAAAATGAGAATGAAATCCTTAGAGAAAAAATTAAATTGAAGAATGCTATGAATGATACTCTCACTCTACAACTGGGTACACTGAATAAAGAAAAGAGGAAGCTAAAGAAGCGAATTAAGAAACTGAACAGGGCACTCATAAATCTTAAGTTCAAATTATTAATGAGAAAACCTAGAGTGACACTGACCACCAAAAGAAGCAGAAATATAAGGCTGGATGTTCTAGCAGAGGTTTCAGAGCAAATGGAATAAATTTTTGATGGAATTTCATGAGGACGTGAAAGAGTTTTGTAGTGGGGGTATGTTGAGCCCTAAAATTGTCTTCTATGTTGCAAACCTTCACTTCATTTCATCATTTCTTTATGACTTCATAAGCCTAAAAATCAATGAAGAATGATTAATATTACTTAAAGGTTACATACAAATGATTAACATGTTGTATGTTCATGATTTTTGTTGTCTTAATAATTTTGAACAGTTTAGCTACAAAATACAAGCATTCTGTAGCCAGTCAAGCATTCTGCAACTATTTTTGTGTTTAAGTATGATGTAGGCGTCAATTGGAGAAAAGGCGTAAATGGGGAGTTCTCAAATCTTCCCTACATGATTCCTTCCTATCCATGAGGATTGAATCAACAACTGGAGGTGTCTAATCCAATGGTCAAAGCGAGAGTCAAAGAGACTATTTTCTACAGGAATTAGGACTCCTGATTTGCTTTGCAGCAAATCATGAGTCTCAAAAGATTCTCAATTTCAATTTTGATTAGAAGATTACACTTGTACCTATTTTTGTTCAAACATTAGTTATGAATTTTCATATAAATTAAGATCTGTAGAATCGAGAGAGGATGGTTAATAATTCATTCAGAATCACAGTGATACTCTATTTTTCAAGCACTGTTTTAATAAAAAGAGATTAGCCTTGATGTTTTTCTGATTACAATTTTAAGGAGCTAAAGGATTACACGGAATTGATAGCAGAGGGCCCCTGCTATTCGAGGAGGTTTCATGCATTTTCTAGCTAAGTTCATTCTAGTTTCCGTTTAGCATTTCTCTATATTTGTTTTCACTGCTTTCATAATTTGCAATTATTGTATCCAACTGAGTAAAGTTTGTTAATGAATGGATAATGAATAATAGGTGCAGTAGTTGCTTAGGTTTCATTTCTTGTCTTTCATGGTTAAACAATTACTGTGCTTGACCAAGTAAAGACCATTTAAATCTTAAATTGAAATGTTTAGTGACTTATAGATACAGTAATTGTCTAGGAGATCCTCATACACTACACTTAATATTTTTCAAAAGCTCTTCCAATAAATCTCAATTATATGAATTGGATTCAGTTGTAAGGTTTGAGTTATTAATTGTTTTAGTATTTCATTTCATGTTATAGGAGATCCTCATTACACTACACTTAATATTTTTCACAAGCTCTTCCAATAAATCTCAATTATATGAATTGGATTCAGTTGTAAGGTTTTGAGTTGTTAATTGTTTCAGTATTCATTTCATGTTATGGGAGATCCTCATTAAACTACACTTGATATTTTTCACAAGCTCTTCCAATAACTCCCAATTAAATGAATTGGATTCAGTTGTAATTTTTAAGTTATTAGTTGCTTTCATTTCTTGAATTCTCAATTGAGTTGCAATATCCATGGATTAGGATTTTTAGTTTTCACCATTTCTTAATTAGAAAATAAACTCCAAAAATTTGTGAATAAAACTTTGCTTTAATTCATTTGATAAACATTTTATTTCCTTCCTTTTTAAATAGATTAATTTCATATTTTTCATAGAATTCTAAGAATCAAAATATAAAAACTCTCGAAAACATCAAAAAAACCTTAAAACAACGAAGTAGGAAAAAGGGATACTTAGGTACATATAGTGCATTACACTTCATTAGTTTACTAGCCCTGGTCGATAATTTATGTTAACAATTTAGGACACTAAATTGACTAAACACTAACCTTAACCTAATCTTAACCTTAACCCTAACCTTAACATAGACCTTAACCTAACCTTAACCTTATCTTAACCTTAACCTAACCTTAACCTTAACCTAACCATAACCTTACCATTAACTTGAACCTTAACCTTAACCATAACTTAACCTAACCCTAACCTTGACCTTAAGCTTAACCTTACCCTTACCCTAACATTGACTTAACCTTAACTTTAAATTTACCCTAGCCTTAACCTTACCCTTAACCTTAACCTTATCTTAACCTTAACCTAACCCTAACCTTAACCTTGATTTTACCTTAACCTAACCCTAACTTTGACCTTGACTTTACCTTAACCCCTTAACCTTAACTTTACCCTTAACCTAACCTTAACCTAACCTTAACTATAACCTAACCCTAACCTTGACCAAAACTTGAACCTTAACCTTAACCTAACCTTAACCCTGGCTTACCCTTAACCCTAACCTTAACCATAACCTTTACCTTAACGTAACCTTAACATTAACCTTAACCTTTACCTTAACGTAACCTTAACCTGAGTAAACTTGTAACTTGAACCTTAACATAAAATTAACCTTTACTTTACCCTTAACCCTAACCTTAACTATAACCTTTACCTTAACGTAACCTTAACCTTGAATTTATCCTTAACTAACCTTAACTTCATGTTATGGGAAGGTTAAGGTTAAGGTTAATGGGTTAAGGTTATGTTAAGGTAAAGTGAAGGTTAGGGTTAGGTTATATTTAAGGTTAAGGTTAGGTTAAGGGTAAGATAAGGTTAAGGTTAAGGTCAGGTTAAGGTCAAGGTCAAGGTCAAGGTTAAGGTTAAGGTTAAGGTAAAGGTTAAGGGTAAAGTTGTTACACAACATTTTGTCACCATCCCTACAATCCCTCATCCCATACATTGGAGGAATATTCCTGTGACCCGTGAACAGTGAAATGTCCTGAAACCACCTTCATGGTATCCTCTTACATAAGGAAAAACATTCTCCTGAAGAACATTTCCTCTGAAAAACCCTAAAAACAGATGTTTTAGCCTTGGCGCAACTAGCCAGTTCATCCCTCGCGCCAATGGGGGAAATCCACACTAGAGGGTGTGCCAACTGGCGCTCTGTCCCTGTGTTTCACTTGCACCAAGCTTATTAAGGGATTTTTAAAAAAAAATAAGTGCCAAAAGTTTGATTCTAAAAAACTCCTGAATGAATCATCAAAAGGAGTTAGGTGGTTTGGCTTCGGGTCTCCATGTATAGGAAGTGGTTTTCCACCTATCATGGAACCTTTCTAAGAGATAGGCCTATCCCATGATTATAGGGATGCCAACTTCCTTTCCTCCATCTTTAAAAACTTTCCCTCTCCATTAGCAAGCTAGCTGAACTTGTAGGAAGAAAACTATAGCTGGGTAACTATTGAGAGCCAAGCCAAGAGAATCTCGTAAGATAGAGAGCTTCATCTAGATTCTCGACAGGCTTTGTTCAGACACGCTCTGTTGCAAGCCCTGCCAAAGGAAGATCATAGTGTCAAAGCATTTGGTTGTAATCTCCCTTTTGTCATTCATAATATAAGCGACTCTGATTATGGTTCCATTCATGTGTTCATTTCTTTATGTAATGCAATGAATTATATCCTCTCTTACTGATATATGGTTACATGCTTTAGATTTTACGTTGTATGTCATCATTTATTTGCATGTGTACAGGTGTTTGGACGTGTCGAATGGAAGGATTGTGATCTGTCAAGTGAGGGACGAGAAACATCATATTTTCTTCAATGACAACTGTGTGAGATTTGAGGTAGGCCACTTATCACGATCTTTGTCTTTTTGTAACTAGGAACCAACATCATTGCATGACTTGATTGTTGCTAGACTCGATCTGGGCTAGTGGGATCGCCTCTGTCCACAGAGGGGGTTTACCTCCTCAACAAACTGGCGACTCCACTAGGGAGTCAGCTGAAGTTAGTCTTTCCTCTTTTGGTTGTTTTTGGATTTTGATTGATTTATTTTCTCTTCTGGTTCACCTCCTTTGGTGTCAAACCCCTGTTCAGCCCCCAAAAGACCTGATCCAGTCTCTGTTTGTCCTTTTTCACTTTTTCCAATAGTAAACTTGATTGGTGCAGTTTAGCTCTTGACAGTCATGCCAACTAGCACTAGTTGCTAGTTAGGCCCCCCTGCCAATGCTTTTTTGGCACAGATTATAGCCAAACAGGCGCACCAAATCTGTTTGGTGTTAGGATTTTCTTGCTTTTGGGCTCTCTGAGCTTGATTTTTGGTCCTGGTGTGATTTTTCTGATTGATTGAGTGCCATGAAGTCTTTTTTGACTATGTTTGGCCCTTTTCCTCTGGTTGTTTTCCCTTTTACTATCAGTTTTTCATTCTAGCACTAGAGTTTCTAGGTGCTTTAGTGTGTTGAGCCTCTCGTGGGAGTTTTGGGTCCTTGCTTTCCTGGTCGACTGCGTTTTCGCTTCTTTCATTTCATTTTTTTGGATTCCATTGTATCATTGCGTTAGTTGAGTGATTTTTCTCTCTTTCATTCAAGTTTTGCTTTGTCTCATTCCAAGCCTCGATTACACGGTTTGTGTGAGTCTTTTTCAATATTATTCTTCGATTTGAGGGATTTCGTCATCAGTTTGGGTCTTGATTGCGTGCGTTTGTATTGAGTGAACTTGTTTGTTTCAACTCTCTCATTGTCATTTCTCGAATTTGTTTCTTCATTAGTTTTTTCATTCATTTAGTGCATTTTCTCTAAAATATTGAAAAATAAAAAAAAACAAATTTCTTTGCATTTTGATTAGCCTAGTGAAAATTGAAAGCTCTTTCACGGTACTAGTGTTATATAACTCTAAGAGAGAAGTTTTCTAGTTTCATTAGCTTGCATTGGAAATAGTGTTGGCATCCTATGTTTTGATATATTGGCTAACCAAAAGACAAGGCAACATCAGAACCAATCTTTAGAGTTCCAGGATCTATTCCTCCTGTTCTCAGAGAGGGATCTCTCAAATTTACTTGTTTTGCAAAGATTTATCTTGTTTTCTTTTAACTATTGATTTTAGACTAGTTATTAAGTGCAAGTGTTTGTTTGGTTTGTTTGTTTGTTTGGTTGAATTGGTATAACAGAACATGAAAGTTCTAGGTAGTATAGATAGAAACAAGAAGTGTCAGGTTCATTGGGCAATGGAGTCAAGAGGAGGTTTATGACAAGCTCATCAATGGATATGGGATATTAGAGGGAAAATCTAACTTGGCCATAGGATCCTTTAGTTTTGTGAATGAGATGGACATTAATGGTTTGGAAAGAGAAATTGAATTCTCAACAAAGGGAACTTAAAAACATAACTTGAACATAAAGAGGTATTTGACAGGCAGGGCTAACCATGAATTCTACAAACCACACTTTAAGCAAATGATGACTTCAAGACAACTTTTAAAATGAAATCTAAGATTCGGGAGCACATCCTATTTCCTCAAAGATTTTATTTCGAAGGACTTAGAAAACATAAAATATTCACTGATAATTGCAGTCATAGAAGAGGGAACACCTAACACATCTATGATCACAAATATAAATACCTTTAAAACAATTGTTCAAGTAGGGACAAAGGGTATGATCAAATCAGATCTCCTTGGCTAACTATAAACAATGGCACTTCAAAGAGAGACTTCAAAAATAGTTTTCAAGTGGCAGCAGACAAGTAGGGAAAACCATAAATCATGTTGGAACCAACTATTTGAACTATTAGAGAAATAAAAAAGCATGAGGACTAAAGAGAAAGATTAAAGACTCTAAAATACCTCAGCAGAAGAAAACATAAAACAATGAAAGATAAATAGGTCTAAGGTGCTTCCAGGAGTAATTTCTTAGCCTAAACTTTTCATCCTACTGTAGTAAGAATTTATGAAACATAATGAAAACATGAAAAACAACAGGTAGTTCAGAATACATCACCAACAACCAAGCTCAGGGATCCAATGATAGAGCCTTATCAAGAACAAGCATTTAAAAACATCATCAAGCTTCCAAGACTTAAATTTCTTCTTCAACTTCAAATAGACTATGTATTATTTCACAGAGTTTCAGTATTACAACTAGTGACCAACCAACAACTTCTCATCTTCAAAATTATTTATAGAAGAAATGAGGAGGTGGAAGAGTTCTGGGACTTGAATATTATTAATGCTATGTTAAATGAAACTCCTAGCCTTGAAAGCCATGGAAGGCCTAAGGCGGGAAATCATCCAATTTAGAACTCGGTCTCATAACTCTGTTTTCTGATTTTTAGGCTTAGTGGATGAAAAGATTGACTTTAAGGCTCTTTTTATCTTTTACAATAACTTTACTGACAATTTAAAATATGTTCTTTTGTTTAAAATAATTGTTCAGCTGTCTTTAGGAAAATATCTTCTGACTGGGCAATAACTATGCCTTCATTTGATTTATTGGTGCTACAGGTGGCACTTTAGTAGCTGAAGGGGATAAATAGCCTCTGATATGGCAGTGGAGGCATATTTCACTAATATTTTTCTCTGTTTTACCTTAAAACACTTCTAATTTTCTTTCGGTCTATGTTTAGGTTTAATTAGCCTTGATCTTCGTCTTCGGGTATTTGTTCTTTGACACTGTCTTAATTTCTTTAACATGTGGAGAAAACCTGATCACCAAGCTTCGACTTTAATCCATTTATCGTTAATTTCTTCATTTTGATACCCTTTACTATTTTTTTTATACAGGTGGCTTTATGCAGTTGGAGGGTCTCTGTTAAACCCTGGATCGTGATCCATTTGATTTAAACTTGGATTTCAAACCTTGTAGATCCTTTCTTCTTTGATTTTAAGCCACAAAATCATCATTCTGGGCTGAAAATGTCACCTGACTATGACTGTGGAAATACACAGAGCAACCAGCATTAAATCCTGCAAAAAACACAACAAATTTTTAAGAAAACATGTGGCTGATGGTTTAACTGCATTAAGAGGTTTGGTGGAGGAGGTTTGGAGCTGTGCGAAATGGGAAAATACAGTGATAGGAGGAAAAAATCCTGGCAGAACAGCTAACCAGGTGCAGATGGAGTTTGGATGCGACGGCGAACAAGATTCATTGGATTAGAACAATCAATGGTTGAGATCGTTCGATGAAGTTGTTGGGGAGAATGGATGAAGGCAAACAAATTGGGGTTGCGATATAATGAGAGTCGTTCGATCTCAAAGATCGATGGCTGAGATAAAAAATGAAAATATTTGGGAGTAATTTAGGTGGACAATAAAATGGGGGTGAGATTAAATCAAAACCATTCGATCTTCGGAGATCGATAGCTAGGATCGAGTTGGGAGCAAGATTGTGGGGGGTGGTGGTTTGGCGGAAAACCAGCAGCGGTTTTCGCATAATAAAATGGGGGGTAAGCAGTATTTCCAAAAATAATGCGTTTCGATACAACATCTGACGCGTGTCCCTCCCAATACTGCCCATTTTGCAAAAATTTTGGGCATTAATGTTTAGGCGCAAAAGTTTTGCGGAACGCAATATCAGCTGTCAGATCATCGAAGGTAGATCAGATGGTGTGGAATGGATGCGACGGGGAAAGTTGCGGGGTTAAGAGGTAAGTGGGGTCCATGGTGACGTGGTATATTTTGTCATGGAGCGGACGAGCATCAGGTTAGTTTGGATGGTCAGGAAAAGATGCTCGCTGTTGGATCTTCGAGATGAACGGCGGAGATTTAAAGATGAAGTGGGAAGTTTGAATTGGGGAGAAGGGATGAGAAGGTGATCGGGCGGAAGGATAAGGCACAATGGTCGTTGATCTGTGTAGATCAACGATCCATATTCGTTTTAAAATTTATATGTCGGGAATGAAAAAACAAAGGAAAGTTGGGTTCTGAAAGGTTTTTTAAACCCTTTAGCGCCCGTTTACGGGGCTTTAGGACACATGAAGGAATGGGCTAAAGGAGATAATAAGCCCTCAAGGGATTAATGCCTTTTTATTTCAGAAGAGTGCTCTTAGGCCCAAAAATATGATTTTTAAGGCCAAATGGGGTTTTCGGTAAATGAAAGAAGGGATTTTAAACCCAAATGAGAGGGAGATAGAAGGTTTAGAAGAGGGTTAAGGTGATTTAGAGGCTAAATGAAGGTAAATGGAGAGATTTTATGAAGGGAAAGAAGGATAAAAATGGGACTATTTATGAGTAAAAGGAGGAGTGAAATGATGAAAAACAGAGCCTTAAAAGCAGTTTTTTATTTGGTAAACAACAGGTACTTTAGGACTAATAGTGAAACAGCAGTGAAGATTAACCCAAAGGGTAATAATTATCATAAAAACCTCAAAAGATGATAGGTTTTCAAAGTGAACTATCTCTTGAAGGTTTAAAAGACAAGCTTAGACACCATTGGGTATGACTGAATTTATAGGTGGCTAAAAGTGGCTCCACTTGGGGAGGACAACTGGTTTTTTAGGTGTCTAGAACCTCAGCTACTGATCTCTAGCTTTCAATAGTCTAGTGCCTTATCCATTGGACAACAAATTTCTTTTCCTTTAGCTGACCTTTCTTTGATTTGACAATATTTGCAGTAATCTGAAACAATGGAATTCTATCAAAACAACATATCTACCTACCCATTCCTAATGATCCTAACATTTTTTCTTCTTTCAGAGTGCATTTGGACTAGAAAACTCTCTTCATCAACATTTTATTCTTTTTGAAAAAAATAAAAACCTAGTCTAAGTGTACTCTTATTTCTCCATGAATTCAGATTAAGCAATTGAACTCATAAGTTTCTCTACCTAACTACTATCTGTTAGTATTAGACTGTCTTACAGACCTTTATTCTCTAAATTCTAAAACAAGAAATTTAAAAGTAGCCAAGCCAAGATTAAGAAATTTGACTTGCTGCAGATCTATGGCATAAAAACAAGCGACACATAGATTTTATTTGTAGAAAAGTAAAACAAAATGTGAAGGCTTAAGATATGAAAATTAAAACCTCCTTCACTATCTCTTTAGCTCTGATTTTGGGTTTGTTTGATCTATTTTTCTTTCTTATCTGGTTCAATTTTGGAGCTTTTAGAACAATTTCTTTTCCTATCTTTTGGCTCAATATTTAATCTAATTAGAGCCATTCTTCTTTTGAGATTCATAGGTTCAAATTTTGAATTTGTTTGAACCTTTGTTTCCTCTATCCTAATCTACCTTACTGATAAGCCGAGATTGTGTTGTTTGGTTGATCTAATTCACTAACCTATCAGAAGTAAATTGAAAAACTAATTAGTTATAATTAGGCCGTATGACTAACTAAAAGTGTGTTTTTAGGAGTGACATTTGAGCTTGCACACTTCAGACTTTGTCTCTCTTTTTTGGTATGGGGCTATACCTTTCTTGTTTTCATTCTGCCCTCTTTTACTTTTTCTATTTTTTTTGTATTTTTTTTTTCTAACTTTGAATGGAATGTTCAAACAATGATATTTACAATGGAAAGTAGAAAGCTTTGAAACTCATGACTCTTGACAGAAGTAATGCTTGAGCATCCTGCCATTGACAGGACCTCCATATAGATCTTCTCCACTCAAATACTTCAAGAAAAATGAATTATGACCCCTCTTAGCATGAATAATATAGGGTCCTTTCCACAGGTTCTCAAACTTGCCATGCTTTCCATTATCTTCTCTTCTTGAATCCCACTTGAGAACCACATTTCCAACTTGGAAATTTTTTGCCTTAGCCCTTTTATCAAATAGTTTCTTGATATTGTCTTGGACTAATTGTGTTCTTTCATAGACTTCTTCTCTGGACTGTTGTAAGTGAATTGTTTGGTTGATTCTTCTCTGCATATCATTCTCTTCAGTTTGCACTTCTTGGAGGAGTTTCATGACTCGAACTCCCAACGAGGTTGGGAAGACTGCATCCATGCCATAAACCAGCTGATAGGGGGACATGTTTATTGACTTCCTAGTAGCTAATCTATCAACCCATAAGGCATGAACCAACTTACTGTGCCATGACTTCTGATTCTACTCCAATAGTTTTTTGATGATATTGATGAGGATTTTTTGGAGGATTCAACTAATCCATTTCCTTGGGGATAGTAGGCTGTAGAGTGGCCCAAGGTGATGTGGTATTTCTAATAAAAATCAACCATTCTTTTAGACTTGAAGGCAGTAGCATTATCTATTATGATTTTTCTAGGACAACCAAATCTAGATAGGATGTTTGTTTCGAGGAACTTGGTAATGATAGAGTCAGTAGCATTCCTAGATGGTATGAATCATATCCACTTGGTAAAATAGTCAGTGGTAGTGAGGATCCACTTATGCTGGGCGGATGAATATGGGTGAATTTCCCTAATGAAGTCCAAGCCCCATTGTTGAAAGGGTTCCTTAGCATTGATGGGATGTAAGGGTAAGGGAAGGAGATTTCTTTTGCCATAAAAAATTTAACACTTATGGCAAGACATGACTAACTTTGGAATGTCTGGGAAAAGGGTGGGCCAATAGTAACCAGATCTGAGGATTTTGTTTGCTGTGGTCTTCCAGTAGAGGTGTCCTCCACATTCTACTTCATGCAGCTCATGCATGATTTTTCCTACATCATTCTCAAGTAAACATTTAAGCAAAATTCCAACCGAATTTTTCCAATATAATACCCCATATAATATGCAATAATTCAAAGTATTTTGTTTCAAAAATATAGCTTTAGTTTTAGAAAAATAAGGAGGGGCATTTAGATATAAAGGCACATAAATGATGTCAGCATACCTAGGAGAATTCAAAAACGTTTCTTCAATGAAAGGAGCAGTGAATTCTTCCATTTCTTCCAACACATTTACCATATTCATATCTAGTGCTTGGAATTTTGACTCAGCCATGAGTTTAGTTAATCCCTACCCTTGGATTAGTTTGGTGGGCTGATTTCTAAGTCATATTCAAGAATAGTAGCAATCCATTTTCCCCTTTTACCATTAGGGTCTTGACTTACAATATCCTTGACAACAGTATGTGGAATGAAAGCAATTATGTGAGAGTGTGAAATATAGACTCTAAGGTCTTTTAATGCTTTCACTAATGCTAAGGCTTGCTTCTCCATGATGTTATATTTGAGAGGAGAATCTCTTAAGGCCCTACTAAAAAAGGATATTGGTTGTTGTTGCCCCAAATCATTCTTTTGAAGTAATACTACAGCTATTGTATGTTTTGATGCAAAAGAAAAGATATAAAAATATTTGGTGAAATCTGGACTAATCAAGACTGGTGTTCGAGTAAGAGCTTCTTTAACCAGTTCAAATGATTGTTTAGCTTGTGTATTCCATTTCACACCTACCTCTTTCTTAAGCATGTTTGTTATGTTTCTTAATAGCTCAGCAAGGTTGGGGATAAACCTCCTCAAAAAATTAATCTTTCCAATGAAAGATTGTAATTCTTTGAGGCTTCTTGGATGGCTGATTTTCAATATGCCATCAATCCTTTTAGGGTCTACCTTGATTCCCTCTTCTAAAATTATGTGACCAAGAAGTTTACCTTCTTGGAGACCAAAGAGTGTCTTTTTGAGGTTCAAATATAAGCCAAATTTCCTACATTTCTCAAAAAAATTTCTTAAATGAATCAAGTGTTCTTCATCAGTTTTAGAGAAAACATTTATGTCATCAAGGTAAATTATTATAAAATAGCCAATATCTTCTGAGAAGGCTATGTCCATGGCCATTTGAAAGGTGGCCCCTGCATTCATCAAACTAAAAGGCATTTTAACATACATAAAGGTGCCCCAAGGTGTAGTAAAAGCAGTTTGTGTTGATCACTTGGGAGCACTAACACCTGATTGTACCCTGAGAACCCATCCAACAGTGATATTCTTTTTGACCCAACTACCCTTTGATGTATATGGTCCATATTGGGCAAGGGGTAGTTGTCTTTCAGGGAGGATCTATTTAGATTTCGAAAGTCAATGCAGAGCTTGATTTCTCCTATCTTCTTCCTAACAGAAACTAAGTTTGACACCCACTCTGAATATCTCATGGGTACTATAATCCCAGCATCATACATTTTTTCAATTTATTTCTTGACTAAAGGTAACAAAACAAGGTTTATTCTCCTTATTTTTTGTTTGAAAGTTTTCTGATTTTCCTTAAGAGAGATTTTATGTTGAATGATGCTAGTGTCATAAGATTTCAGATCTTTGTATCCCCAAGCAAACACATCTCTAAATTCTTTGAACAGCTCTATGTATTGCAGTTTTATATGAGTTGGGAGTGTGCTAGATATTTTGATAATCTTAGGTTCTGCTAGGCTGCCTATGTTATGTTCTTCTATATCTGTTTCCATAGGCTCCATTCTTGGTTCTTTGGCTACATCATTAAAGTCAAAAAGGTGTTCTGAAGGTGTGAGTCCTCTTGGAATTGTATCATTATTTCATGGTAAAACTTCCAAGTCTTTCTGGTTTGTGTTGTCAATTAATTCTTCTTCAAAATTATTCTCACAATGATTTATATCAGTAGAATATGTCATTTCTGTTTCTAGGATTTGTTCATTATCCAAACAGTTTTCTTCATGGCTAGTTTCCAATGTTGGTATGGCAAAATCATTTTCTGATTTTAGGAAATCATCTATGTGTTTGTTAGTGTCAAACACTTGCCAGTGGTCCTCATTGTCAGGCACTTCAAGCCTATTCTTGACCTTTATGTTAAGATGTTCATTTATCTGAAGTACTTGGCAATTTCTGGAATTGAAGGCAAGTTTATTTGCTAGATGATTTTGTGCTCTTGGTATGAAAATGAGTTCATATTTTTCAAAGGTCTTTAGGAGATCAAGGGTAGCATTTCGATATTCTCAAAGTATTGGGTTTTTAGCTGAGTATTCTCCTTTTATTTGTCTTATTATAAGTTCAGAATCTCCTAGGATTGATATTTTTTGGGCTTTTAATTGTTTAAGCAATTGTAAGCCAAGGAGAAAGCCTTCATATTCAGCAATATTGTTGGTGCATGGAAAATCTAGTTTATATGAATAACCCTGATTTTCATTTTGAATCCATACACCTGCCCATGAACTTGTTTTATTACAATCCCCATCAAAGTTTATTGTCCAAAGTATTTCTGCGCCATTTTCATTTTCTTGTTGCTGTTGATTGCTAATGTTTTGTGTATGAGTTGAAGGCAGTTTTGACTTATTTGGTAAATTGATTTCTTCTTTGTTTTCCTTTTCTTATTGAGTGATTTCATCTTCATTGTACAAGATAAAGGAATCTAAAATTGATTGAATGGAATATATTGGAGAGTTGTTGGCTTATATATATTGCTCACCATATATTTCATGTGGGATTCCCTATATAATCTTCTGTTTTGGTTAAAAACTGGGATGGTGGCATAATACATGTCCATTTGAAGGCTCCCCTGAAGTTTGGCTCCCCAAGATCTTGATAAAAGCATGCCATACTTTGGGGGGATGTTAGCTACTACTATGTGCATAACTAGACTCTTAGCAGGGATCTGAGATAAGTTTACACATAAATCTTTGATTAAACCCAAACATTTGACTCTGCTTGCATCAAAGGAATACAAATATTTGTATGGTTTAGTAATTTCTAGGCCTAAGCTTTCCATTACTACTTTGGGCATAAGATTATGTGAAGCTCCAGAGTCTAACATGGCATTGTGTAATATTCTATCACGTATATTCAAACTGACATAGAAGGGAGGGATAAATCCTTCTTGGTATTTTCCTTCAACTTCTGGACCAAACAACAATTCTGGTTTGTCATCTGTCAAGTTTAATGTATCAGTGTCACTTCCTAAATTTAAGGCTTTAAAAACTTGGTTTTTGTACACTTCTTAGGTTACTAGTTCAGTTAGAGGCATAGTAATTTTTATCTTTGCAATCTCTCCTTCAAGGCTAAAAGGAACTATTGATTTTGTCATATTTACATCTGTTTTTTCAATTGAATTCCTTTCAGCAATTCTGATTTATTGAACTTTGTTTGGACTGCTATTTGGGACAATTTTGTTAGGGCCACTAGCTGAAGTGCTAGGGCTGCTTTGTTCAACATTTGGCTGGTTGCTTTTATCTTTTTTTAAATCTGTTTTCTTAGCCAAAATGTTGGTTTTATCTGCTACTTTCTTAGGCTGATTATCTGTATTTTTCCTAACAACAGTGGTAGTGTTTTTATCTTTTGAATTATATAGGTTCCCTTTGATTCTAAGATCATACTGTTTGTGTACCTCCATGATTGCATTCTCAAAACCCAAATTATAATCTTCAGAATCCTCATAAGTGTTCTCATTTTGTTTTGAGGAGAAGAAACTTTGTTCTTCTTCAGTAAGGAAGACATCATCCTCACTGTCTGATCCAATCAAGTTTACATGATTTTTCTCTAATCTTTCAATCTCCCTTTCTTCCTTGTCTTGATATACGTATTTTTGTTGGAAGGGAGGTCTAATCTATTGGTCATTGTCCCTTTGTATATCTTGATTGTTTTCTCTTCTATAATTCTGGTTCCTAATTCTGTTTTGGGGGTTGTTTTGATTGTCTCTTGGTTGTGCTTTCTCAAGTATGCTCATCTTTTTCATCATCTCTTCCATCATCCTTTCCATTTTTGAGCTAGATGTGGAGGGTGGAGATTCCTCTCTAAATGATACTTTCTTTTCATTCCTCATCCTAGCTCTTTTCTCAATCAGATTTATCTCCACAGAAATAGCTCCCTTCTGCATGTCTTCTAGAGTCAAGGGGTCTCTTTCTCTTAGCTGATAGGCTATTTCAGGATCAAATCCTTTAGGAAATTTGGCCAAGGCTGAACCTTGTGGAGGTTTAAAGTCTGGGGGCAGTGCATTATAAACACTATTGAATCTAGTGCAATAATCTTGAACACTTTCCCCAGTGTTTCTTTTGATGTTGTTGTAGTCTGAAAGTATTTGGAGAGGGTTTTTTCTAAATTCCCACTTGTTTAGGAATAACTGATAGAAGGATTGGAGGTCATTAATACTATTAGGGGTTAATATTTTGAACCATTTTCTTGCTTCTCCCCCTAAAATTTGAGAAAACAATCTGAGTTTAACAGTTTCATCATCTATCTCATTTCTATCAAAATAGTCATTCATCTTGTCCACATTTTGTGAAGCAGCAGTAGTACCACTGGCATGATATAATGGTATTTTGGACTGATAGTCTTGTGGCAGATTTACTAAAGGTAAAGGAAGGACTAGGGGAGCATACCATGTTTCCATGATAGGAGGTTGTGGAAAAAGTGGGGGGTTTACAGGTGGGGGATGTAAAATAGGAGGGGGTTGATGAAATAGTGTAGTTTAAAAAATGGGTGTATGGATAATGGAAGTGGATGGACCAATAAGAGTTTTTTGAGTAGATCTAGGATGAGAGAAACCAAAATTATGAAGGAAATGCAAATCGGGTGGGGTAGTTTCTTTGCTGCTAGGATGTTCACTTCTATCTTGGGATGAAGTTGGAGACTCAAAATATATATGATTTATATCATCAAGTGACCTAGTTCTGAATGGGTTTCTTAAGTCAACTTGTGAAATTTGTAGAGATGCAAGGTTTTCAAGAACAGAATTATCTCTATGGAGTGACCTAACAATAGTTGAAGTTTTGGCCTTAGGAGATTCCCTAAGTATACTTTCAGGATTATCAACTATCTCAGGAGGATTTGGATTGAGATGGATCCTAGCATGAATTCTTATAGAAGCCACTATGCTATGTTTTCAGACCCAACAACAAGAAAATTTTAACCAAATATGACAGTCTTTAGTAGGCTAACTGATCTTTAGCAAGAAAACTTTAATCATCAAAGTCTTCTTAACTGAGTTTGTATGATGTTATGATATTAATGGGTTTCCTGGTGGAGTCTTTAGGTCTATTTAGGATTGTGGAGTTACCAGGTGGAAATTTTTTAGCTTTGTTGAAGGTAAAATGTTTTATGGTTCCACCACCATGTTTATTATGAAGCCAATTTGAAATATTTTTTGATTTTGTATATTTATATGGTTATAAGAGTGTCCTATGTCTGATCTTAACACTTTGCTAAGGTGCTCAAACAAATAGAGTCTACTCTATGGCCTACTAACTGATTTTTTAGAAAACTGTAGGACTAAAGAGTTTATAATAGTTTGCTAGGCTATCATAGACTCAATAGGTCCCACCGTGATCGTCATTATGTTGGGGTCCTGTGTTTTGATAGATTGGCTAACCAAAAGACAAGGCAACATCAGAACCAATCTTTAGAGTTCCAGGATCTAGTCCTCCTTTTCTCAAAGAGGGATCTCTCAAATTTACTTTTTTTGCAAAGACTTATCTTGTTTTCTTTTAAGTATTGATTTTAGAGTAGCTATTAAGTGCAAGTGTTTTTTTTGTTTGTTTGTTTTTATTTTTGGTTGAATTGGTACAAAAGAACATGAAAGGTCTAGGTATTATAGATAAAAAGAAGAAGTGTTAGGTTCATTGGGCAATGGAGTCAAAAGGAGGTTTATGACAAGCTCATCAATGGATATGGGATATAAGAGGGAAAATCTAACTTGGCCATAGGATCCTTTAGTTTTTTTAATGAGATGGACATTAATGGTTTGGAAAGAGAAATTGAATTCTCAACAAAGGGAACTTAAAAACATAACATGAACATAAAGAGGTATTTGATAGACAGGGCTAACCATGAATTCTAAAAACCACACTTTAAGCAAATGATCACTTCAATACACATTTTAAAATGAAATCTAAGATTCGGGAGCACATCCTATTTCCTCAAAGATTTTATTTCAAAGGACTTAGAAAAC
Organism: Pinus albicaulis; assembly: GCA_034641835.2. Lineage (NCBI taxonomy): Eukaryota > Viridiplantae > Streptophyta > Pinopsida > Pinales > Pinaceae > Pinus > Pinus albicaulis. The sequence continues at coordinate 93,358,510 of MU968359.1, read as the reverse complement.
ATAAAAGATTCACTGATAATTGCAGTCATAGAAGAGGGAACACCTAACACATCTATGATCACAACTATAAAGACCTTTAAAAAAATTGTTCAAGAAGGGACAAAGGGTATGATCAAAACATACCTCCTTGGCTAACTATAAACAATGGTGCTTCAAAGGGAGGCTTCAAAAAAAAAATTCAAGTGACATCAGACAAGCAGGGAAAACCATAAATCATGCTAGAACCAACTATTTGAACTATTAGAGAAATAAACAAGCATGAGGACTAAAGAGAAATATTAAAGACTAGAAAATACCTCAGCAGAATAAAACATAAAACAACGAAGGATAAACAGGTCTAAGGTGCTTCCAGGAGTAATTTCTTAGCCTAAAATTTTCATCCTACTGTAGTAAGAATTTATGAAACATAATGAAAATAGGAAAAACAATAGATAGTTCAGAATACATCACCAACAACCAAGCTCAGGGATACAATGATAGAGCCTTCTCAAGAACAAGTATTTCAAAACATCATCAAGCTTCCAAGACTTCAATTTCTTCTTCAACTTCAAACAGACTATGTATTATTTCAGAGAGTTTCAGTATTACAACTAGTGACCAACCAACAACTTCTCATCTTCTTTAGAAGTATTTATAGAAGAAATGAAGAGCTGGAAGAGTTCTAGGACTTGAATATCATTAATGCTATGTTAAATGTAACTGCTAGCCTTGAAAACCGTGCAAGGCCTAAGGCAGGAAAGCATCCAATTTAGAACTCTGTCTCATAACTTTGTTTTCTGCTTTTTAGGCTTAGTAGATGAAAATATTGACTTTAAGGCTCTTTTTATCTTTTAAAATAACTTTACTGACAGTTTAAAATATGTTCTTTTTTTTTAAATAATTGTTCAGCTGTCTTTACGCCAATATCTTCTGACTGGGCAATAACTATGCCTTCATTTGATTTATTGGTGCTGTAGGTGGCACTTTAGAAGTTGAAGAGGATAAATAGCCTCTCATATGGCAGTTGAGGCCTCTTTCACTAATATTTTTCTCTATTTTACCTTCAAACACTTCTAATTTTCTTTCGGTCTGTGTTTAGGCTTAATTAGCCTTGATCTTTGTCTTCGGGTCTTTGTTCTTTGACACTGTTTTAATTCTTTTAACCTATGGAAAAAACCTGATCTTCAAGCTTTGGCTTTAATCCCTTTATCATGAATTTCTTCATTATGATACCCTTTACTGCTTTGTTTATACAGGTGGCTTTATGCCATTGGAGGGTCTCTGTTAAACCCTGGATCGTGATCCATTTGATTTAAACTTGGATTTAAAACCTTGTAGATCCATTATTATTTGATTTTAAGCCACAGAATCATCATTCTAGGCTGAAAATGTCACCTGACTATGACTATGGAAATACACAGAGCAACCACCATTAAATCCTGCAAAAAAAAAAACAAATTGTTAAGAAAACCTACGGATGATGGTTTAAATGCATTCAGAGGTTTGGTGGAGGAGGTTTGGAGTTGTACGAAATGGGAAAATACAACGATATGAGGAAAAAACCCTGGCACAATAGCTAACCAAGTGCAGATGGAGTTTGGGCGCAACGGTGAACAGGAGCCATTGGATTAGAAAAATCAACGGTTGAGATCGTCCTACGAAGTCACTAGGGAGAATGGATGAAGGCAATCGAATTGGGGTCGCGATATAATGAGAGACGTTTGATCTCAGAGATCGATGATTGAGATAAAAAAAATATATTCGGGAGTAAGTTAGGTGGAAAATAAAATGGGTTGAGATTAAATCAGAACCACCCGATCTTTGGAGATCGACGACTAGGATTGAGTCGGGAGCAACATTGTGGGGGGCAATGTTTTGGCAGAAAACTGACAATGGTTTTCACAAAATAAAATGGGGGGTAAGCGGTATTGCCCAAAAAAATGCGATTCGATAGAACATCTGACGCATGTCCCTCCTAATACCGCCCATTTCGCAAAATTTTTGGGCGTTAACGTTTAGGCGCAAAAATTTTGCGAAATGCAATATCAGCTGTCGAATCATCAAAGGTAGATCATACAGTGTGGAAAGGATGTGACGGGGAAAGTTACAAGGTTAAGAGGTAAGCAAGGTCCATGATGACGTGGGATATTTTTTCGTCGAGCGGATGAGCGTCGGGTGAGTTTGGACGGTCGGGAAAAGATCCTGGCCGTTTGATCTTCAAGACAAACGGTAGAGATTTAAAGATGAAGTGGGAAGTTTGAAGTGGGGAGAAGGGACGAGAAGGTGATCGGGTGAAAGGATAAGGCACGATGGCCATTGATCTGTGTAGATCAACGGTCCATATTTGTTTTAAAATTTATATGTCGGGAATGAAAAAACAAAGGAAAGTTGGGTTCCAAAAGGTTTTTTAAACCCTTTAACGCCTATTTGCGAGGCTTTAGGAAAAATGGAGGAAGGGGCTAAAGGAGATAATAAGCTCTCAAGGGCTTAATGCCTTTGTATTTCGAAAGAGTGCTTTTAGGCCCAAAAATAGTGATTTTTAAGGCCAAATGGGGGTTTCGGTAAATGAAAGAAGGGATTTTTGACCCAAATGAGAGGGAGATAGGAGGTTTAGAAGAGGGTTAAGGTGATTTAGAGGTTAAATGAAGGTAAATGGATAGATTTTATGAAGAGAAAGAAGGATAAAAATGGGACCGGTTATGAGTAAAAGGAAGAGTGAAATGATGAAAAATGGAGCCTTAAAAGTAGTTTTTTATTTGGTAAACAGCAGGTACTTTAGGATTAATAGTGAAACAACAGTGAAGATTAACCCAAAGGGTAATAATTATCATAAAAACTTCAAAATATGATAGGTTTTCAAGGGGAACTATCTCTTGAAGGTTTAAAAGACAAGCTTAGCCACCATTGGGTATGACAGAATTTATAGGTGGCTAACAAACAGTAGTGGATGTTTTTGTGCCTTTTGTTTTGTTATCATTTGAAAAGCTATCAACTCTCCCGTAGATAGCTCTTCATTGAAAAAAATGATGTTTTATGGCATGTAGTTTTCATTTAGAGTTTTTATTGAGATCCAACATTCGATAGGGCCTGGAAATTCAAACGTAAATTGAAGATTAACTCTAAAATTTATTGAATTAACCTAAGGCAACATTGAAACATTAATGGAATATCTAGAGTTCTAGGCTAGTGACGTGTTCCAGCGTTGTTAAACCTAGTAGCTATCATTCGCCATCTGGCATCAGACAATGCTAGTATGGACTTGTGCTCCCCGTACCGTCGCGTATATAAAGGCAGACCCCATTAGGTTGCAATCTTTTATCTATAGGAAGTCGAGTCTACTGCCTTTTACCCATGATACACCAGACACATCATTCGGGGAGATTACCTGCATGTACATCGAGTCCTTGGTTGATTTCTCTTTCATTTTTACCAAGGTGTATATGGCAGTTCACAAATATCTGGTACATCCATTTGCCTAGATTACCATAGCAGTCATTTTGATCTTTACTGACTCACTAAATTTGGAAAGATCATCAAGCGCTTGTCCTTTCATGCTTGTTTCCAAATTGAAAGTGATAGAGTCACCTTTTACTCATTTCTAGACTCTTAAAACATGAAATAGTAAAATTTCCATTTTCAATGTGGTAAAATTAATCACATACGATCACACACCCATTTAGAGATTGATTTTTCAACCTGTTGTTGTTTTCCTTGGTTTTGCCCATGTGTCTTTGTTTAGATCTCTTCCTCTTTTCATTACAGTCACAGTGGCGGAACCCTCAGTTTCATCTACTGGTAGCCCTTACACAGATGATTCATCATAGGTCTCCCAGTCCTCTGCTGAGTATCAACAGCCTATTGTATCTGAGTTTCCCGACGGGGGACCAGTTATATCTGAACTTCCCTTTGGAGGAACATTTGACTTCAATTGGCCCTTTTCCAATGCTTGGTTTGGATTTGGAGTAGGGGAACACTTCCCTCCTCTTACATTGGGATCACCTTTCTTGGCTGTTATTATACCTCTTAGTCCTTGTCGTCTTTTAGAAGATATTACGGCAGGATCAGATATGGACTCACCCAGTCCTTCTCCTAGTGAGGGAATTCCTACTTCTGGTGAAGATTACCAACTTTTTCCTGATGACATCCCCGAACCCTCTATTATGTCTTCACCTTGTCCGTCGTTCCCAGCTGGATATAGGTCTTTAAGTTAGGTCATGGCCGTTGTTGCCTCTATGGAAATATTGACTCCATCCACGAGGCCGACTATTCCCTCATTAGGGATGTTGCTATCGACACCTCTCACGACATCTCCTTTTGTCACATCGGTACCTGTTAGACCTACTTTTTGCATGGCTACATCTACGCCTACTGTCACTACTCAGTCAGCTAGGACCTTGTCAGTTCCTGAAGACGTTTATATAGCTTTTTCTATTCCTGAGAATATTTCTCCTAAGGAGTATCGCTTGTCTTTACAGCCATCAAACTCTGAGGTTGGTCAGTCCTCTCAAGATCTCATCTATCCTTACTTTTCCCATTATGGACCGCATGGTGTCCCGATTTACATATTTCCATATCAATATGATGAGCAGGGCAACCCCCTTCGTTTTCCTGCTCCTGAGGCTTATCAGTATATTAACGGTTTTCTATCTGCCCAAGCTGGGTAACCTTCTAATCAACAAGGACAACCCTTCTAGGGACAACCTTTGGCTCAACTTGGTTATCTATATGACCTGCAAGGACAACCCTTACAAGGAAAAACTTCAGGCCAGCAGGGATTGTTGTACGGTCTGCAAGGGCAGTCTTACAACCCTCAAGGTCAACCTCTGCAGCCTCACCTTGTGGTCCAGCCGGGGCAACCTCAAGGACCCACAGGGAAACCAGGGTATCAACCTAGACCATTGTATGGTCCTGGGGGGAAAACCCATCCTTCCCAACCATTGGTGCAACCTCACAACCTCATTTTCCAATTGATCAAAATGTTGCACAACTAGGGCCATCTTATGGTCCTGTCATAGGTCAACCTAGTTATTAGGCACAACCTGGCCCTCTCCCGCCATCAAGCCAACCTGCTCAGCCAGGGCAACTTGGTGTCCTTCATAAATTGGGTCAACCTGTTCGACTAGGAAAACCTGTTCATCTAGGCCAGCCTGTTCAACCAGGGCAACCTGCACAGCCGGGTCAACCTGTTCAACTAGGACAACCTGTTCAGTCAGGCCAACCTGTTCAACCAGGGAAACCTACACAACCAGGTCAACATGTTCAACCAGGACAACCTGCACAACCTGTTAACCCTGCTCAGTAGCCGATCTATTCTATGCCACAGCCGAACCCACCTGTGCGCCCCACTTATCAGACTCAGCAGGGTCCCACTTACTAGTAGCCTGTTCGACCCCAAGGCGGATATTACCTTCAAGGTCAGTCTCGACCAGTTTACAATCTGCCCCAAGATTCTAGTTATTACCTTCAACAGCCAGGCTATACTTATACTCCATAGTCAAATTCGTACACTTCTCAAACAGGACCCACATATAATCAAGGTCAGTACCCTAGTTATTAACCCCCTTATCCTGGTTTTCAACAACTGTATCAACCCAATTATACAGCTTATACCCCTATGGTCAGAATCCTCCAGGACAAAACCACTGGGGGCAGAATTATGCTCAACCAGGTTGGAGTATAGATATAGGTCCTTATTGGGGACCTAGCATGCCTTTTAATCCTCAGTTACCTTTTCTCGCCACGTTGGAATTACCATATGTATCCATGTTGACCAATGATCCCATTCTTCATAATCCATATTGGCCTCCGGTTCCGATGAAGGTACCTAGTGATTGTCCCAAATTTGAAGGTAAATCTGGAAAATACCCCCAAGCACATGTCATGACCTACCATTTGTGGTGTTCTTCGAACTCTTAGATAGATGACTCAATCCATCTACATCTTTTCCAGTGCACTCTCACCAGTGATGCTGCTAAATGGTACATAGAACTACCCCGTGGTATTTTTCAATACTTTAATACTCTAACTATGGCATTCCTGACACATTTCTAGTTACCGGTTCATTATGAAGCCAGGACACATCTCCTGACATCTATGAAACAGGACAAAGCCACTCATATTTTAGATCATATTCATGAGTGGATTCGACGTCATCGTCTGATCAAGTTTGACATTCCTGATCAGCTTCTAACTCACTGGTTCACTACCTCCTTTGTCAACAAGATTGCACAGGACATTGCTATGGGGGCATGTGTAACCGAGGAACAAGCCATTTCTCGTTCCTAGTACCTCGATTTAGTGTACTCTCAGTCCGGCACGTTATATGATATCTTGACTGATGCCCCGCAGCCAGGGACCTCTAAAGCACCAGCTACCCCATCGGTTGACGGTGTTATTGATTCTGTTTCTCAGACTTCTCGTAAGTCTTCTAATGGGAAGCAGAAATCGAATTCTTCCAACAATTCTGCTCTTCTCGCTACTCCAGATTCTGGTAATATCACGGAGGTCAATGTCGTTCAGGCCAATCCTATAGACAAGGGTTTCAAAGGGAAGAATAAGGGAAAAGGAAAAGCCAAATCTGATGCCCCGAAACTAGAATCCTCCAAACCACGTGTTGATGATAGTTCGCAATGCAAAACTAAGTACCCTTGCCTGATATATGATGAATACCACTACACCAAAGATTGTCCCCAACGATCCGAGGTTAGTTAACTTCTTAAAGGCTCTAAGGGAACTCCGGAAGTTCTTAAGGAACCTTTTCCATCTCAGGTGACCCATATGGTCGAGCAACCTTCACCATCTGCACCATTTGGGTCTCAGGTTTTCATGATGAATGGTGTTGAACTTGTTTCTATTGCTACTCGATTGAAGTATTATGCCAGATCACGCCAGGCAGCTGGGAAGGAAGTCATTGATGGCCCACCTCCCCCACCTACCTCTGGTCCTTTAGAAATTTAGAAGCCTAGCGTTGAACCCGTTATATGGCCACCTTCCAAAGGTGTTCTCCGAAATTCTTCCTATAATCCAAACACCCTTACTGCTCATAATTACAGCATTGTTGAGGATTTGGCACAGGTGCCCTCCGCAATGCCTGCATTGGAAGTGCTTCAAAATTTCTCATCTCAACGGAAATCTTTGTTATCTGCAATCGATGGAATCAATCCTGCCGATTCTAGCCTTCTCACCTTCGATCTAGAGAATTTCATCCCTCGACTTCCACACCAGATTGCCCTTGTATACAAGTCGGCATCAACAGCCTCAATATTCACAGAGCCGTTGTAGATTAATGTGCCTCTACCTGCAGTATGTCATCTTCTTGTTGGAAAGCCATCAGCTCTCCAGCCCTCACTTCATCTCCCAATGCCCTCGAGGCATTCGATGGAAGGGAATAAAAACCCTTGGGTGTTCTTGCGAGTCTACCAATCACATTGCAAGGTAAAACAGTGAACGCTGAAGTGGAATTTGTTGATGCCAAACTCAACTAAAATCTTCTACTCGTTCACAGTTGGACCCATGCCATGTTGTGCATTCCATCCACCCTCTTTCGACTTTTGAAGTTTCCACATGAGGGCAAGATTATTACTATTGATTAGTTGTCTTTCTTTACCTCCTCCTCTGAGAACAACGTGCCATACGTGGATCAAATTCCTAATCCCCCTGATAGCATAGGACCTAGTATTTTCAAGGACCCCATTCTCATGGGTATTTTTCCCATCCCACCACTGAACACCGTTCAAGTCAACATGATCTCTAGGTCGGATGACCCGTGGATCATCCCTTCTCCTGAACAGGTTGCCTCTTTTGGATAATTGATGCCTATGACCCCAGTTGAAATCAATTATTGTGAGATTTTTTCTGCATCAGATCCTCCTCTTGTTGAAAATTCTCCTTTGAGCATGGCTCTTAATGTTTATTCTTAATCCCCTTGGCTCGACGATGCAAATTCATCCGATCCTTTGAGAGAAATTTTTCCATATGACGAAGCTATCCTAGAGACTATGTCTCTCAAAGATCTATCGTGGAGAGATGGACATCATAATTCCTCGTTCATGCCCAGCCTGGGGGCAATGTCTGATTGTATCGCGCATTTTGTATCCGGTTATCCCCCTCCTGAACCTGTTCCTTTGAGCTCATCGGAGCATATTTTCTCTTCTTGTGTCAAGCTCCCTAAACAAAGAAATAAGTTGTTATGAGGAAAATTCTTTGAAGTGTGTCAACCTCGTTAAAATAATGAAACGTGATCCCGTTCAATTCAAATTTTGTTAGATTTAGATCGAATCTCTTGTGTTTTGAACCTTCAGTCCATTTCCTATGGACTAAAGCTTGGGGGGCATGTACACCACGAATTGAGTCATCATGCTGGGGGGAATGCCTGTTTCCCTTCAAGCATAGTTTGCATTTGTGCTTTTAAGCTTGTGAAAAAATAATATGTGTGGTGTGGTGTGCTTTGTAACCATTTTCTACTGATTGGGTCTTCCTAATTATGCAGATGTCTATTACTCCTTATGTCGTTTTCGTGGATGGTGCCTCCCACAGTACTAGGAATCTGTCTTCGGCAGCTTGGATAATATACAATCCTGCTGGTGAGTTAGTTAATTTACAAGGTGTTTGTCTAGGGCCTGCAACAAATAATGTTGTGGAATATAGTGTAATTTTTGAATTATTGAATGAGGTCGTTAACCTCGGTATTCATGCATTAATTTTATATCTAGACTCACAACTTGTAGTGTTATAGCTCAATGGTCATTATTCAGTTAGGAACCCATCCATTTTAAGATTGTATCTACGTATTCGTTTACTGGAAAGAATTTTTTATCACATCACATATCAGCATATACCTAGATGAATGAATGCATTAACAGATGCAGTAGCTAACATGGTATTAGATAGACATTTACGCAACTTATAAAAACATCATCATATGTGAAAAATATCCTTGCAGAAATATATATGTATATGTATGTATATATATATATATATATATATATATATATATATATATATATGTCGAATGTTTTCAGCGTGTGCATCATATAAAATCCAAAAATATAAATGTCTGTTACATCCAGACACAACATGTCTCTCAAAAATATGCAAATGAAAATCCTAGGCAACTAATCAGCATGGTGCTCATGGTAGCATGTTACTGCCTGCACCAATCGCCTCAGTAAGAAATGAAGGTGACTAGGCACCCCTACGGTGTGCCTCTGATAAGCCATAGGGACATCAGCTAGGCGAGCATAATAAAGAATCCCACGGGCGATTCCCTCTAAGTTTTGAACCATCTCGTTCCCCTCGCCCCCCTCACCTTGAGGATCATAGGTGAGAGGGGTCCTCCGCGTGATCAGTGACATCCCAGCGGACCTCTCTGGGCCGAAATTTGCATATATATAATATTAGTTTTTAGAACATGCATGTATACCAAAAAAAAAATCATAAAATTCATAAAAATCAAAAAGAGTCTTACCCAGCTCCTCATCCTAGTCCTCTCCTTCTGGGAGCAGAAGATATGAGTGTCCTGTGAAATGAGTACCAGCATAGGGCCAGTCCTCTACAATGATTAACTGTCACTGGAGCCATTCAAAGAACCCGGGCCACCATGACATTTGCTGGCTGCCTCCTGCTCTTGGCATCAATGCTACCCATCGAGCCATCTGTGGCTCTCTCGAAGGTGGATCTAGGAATATCTCCCCCTGGCCCTAGAAGATAGGTAGTCGTTCTAAGATTAACGATACCAAGATTGAACCGTACCCAAACTTCTTCAGTTTGGCCTTTTTACATTTAGTCAATTACCATTTGATATTCATGGTTATGGCTGTGGCCCAATCAAATACTGTCGGGTTCATACATTCTAACACTAGGAGGAGCTATGTTTTGGTAGCCTTGTGTGGGGCCTTTGACCCTACAGCCCACGTAATATTATGTAGCACCACTCTGAGTGCTAGATCGGCAACAGTGTGAATGTCAACTTTGCCACTACCTGATCCTATTTGTGCCCTTGGGCACACTCTTTCCATAACTATCGTCATCTTCTCACCAGAAGACCTAGTACCTGTCATAATTGGAACTGGACCTCTGTGGGACAATCCAGTGATGTAGTAGACATCAGACACTTCGATTTGAAGCAATTTATCTCGAAGCTTAAAATTCTCTTCCTCCTCATCCCAGATACTTATCAAATATCGTAAAAATTCGGGCTGAGCCCTGAGACATGGTGTTAAGAATAATTTTTTTAATCTGAAATTTCGAAGAGCATTCATGCATTGCTCATCCCCCATTGCCAATTTTTCTTCTTCACTGTGCTCCCTTTCTTTCCATTCAAACACCATTATGGCTTTATACCTGCATCAAATTGGTCATAAGCACATCATAAGATCCCTTGGGCATTCAAAAATTCAATTTATTAGTTCAATTTTTGTGAAATTTGAGCGGAATATGAGGTTGCATGGTTGGCATGACTATTTTGATGATAGTCGCGCCAGCTGGCATGGAAAATTTTCAAAAAGAACTCGATTGGTGTGGGTCTGTGCCTCATACTCGCGCCAACCCCGGAAGCCCTAAATTTTCAAATCCTCCCCTCAGGGATGTCAAATCACAATGGAAAGCTATGAAATATTTCTTAGAACATAGCTAATGGAAGCAGCTCTTACCTGGAAAAGACGGGATTCAGAATGATGCACTAGATCGTCGGCAATTGTCACCGCAAGATCGTAGGGAAATAACTCACTATCGCTCTGCACAAGAAGTAAAAAGTAAAAAGTAAATATGTTTTTACTATTTGGTGATATTTATAAATTTTTGAAATCAAATTTAGGTTTTGAGACTTTTTTTCCAATATTTCACTATTTTTTGTCGAAAATGGGTTTTACACTTGCTTTTTGTGCAACGACAGGTTTTCGCGTGACTAGGACGACCAGACGAGTTGCATTTTATACTTTTTCGGACTCGGTAAAAACACAAAAAATTCACTACTGGAGTCATATTTCAGCTCTTTTCTGACTCTCTAAAATTGAAAAGATTGCTGAGTCACTTTTCATTTTGAGCTCATTAAATTGGCTGTGAAACGACATCTACCCAGTATACATTTACCCCTTTTTTGGGCTGGGATAGATTATTTACAAAAAAGGAATACCCTAACCTATCGCCACTGGGAGGTTCTCTCATACATAGTTTTCTACCTTTTCGGATCTATGAGACTATCTATGAAAAGGGACTGCTAGAGTTTTCTTTTCTGCTATCTTTTCAAACTCTCTAGACATGAAAAGACGCCGAGTTCTTCCTTTGTCAGACTCGTTAAAAACTGATGACATCAGACTCCTTCGTAATGAAGATGCTCGAGTTCCTCCTTCCTAGGGATCGTTAAATGTACTAGGTTGGATTTGTCCGAAGGAAAAACTTATATCACAAGCATATGCTATCCCCTTCAACCTTGTTTCGAAAAATAATTGGGGTAGTCGCCAGAAATGGGGGGGGGGAATGGAACCAGTATCACCGTTGTGTCGGTAGTATGTCGCTCTTGAACATGGAACTTGTGCGCATTCATGTTGGGGTGGGGACATCTCATCTCATTTTCTGCTTGCCTCCATGGGTTTGGGTAATATCTTTTGATCACTCATCTGCTCTTTGCCACGTCATCATGACCTCATATGCTTTGATGTCAAATACTGCCAAATCTAGTGTCATGTTGCCGATATGTTCAAGAGAGGTTGCCCTCTGCATTTTTCAACCTCCCTCTGATTCTCTACTGATCTTGATTCACAAACATCATGTTCCTCTATCTCGCGTCGATGATGTGGGAAACACTATGACCCACCTTTAATCAAGGTCACTTCCTGTCGACTTCAGCTCATTATCTAGGAAGCTGATCTAGAGACTCCCTTCAGGTACCTTAGAGCCTGCATGCCTTAATGGAAAGTTCTTCGCATTCGACGCAAGGTTTTCATTATTGGCCTTCGATCGAATGATTATGTGGGTATTTGACGCCAGCTCATTGTTCACATTCCATGGATTGTACCTATAGTACATTGAGGGTCATCCTCATTATTGGTGGTTCCTCTCGCATTTGTTAATGGATTTTATTATTGGCTGGTAATCAGATGATGTTCTAGCATGTTCGACTTCAGCTCACCTATTCACATTCTTAGACTTGTACTTTTTTCAGGTTGAAATTGAGTACAAGACCCTAGATTTTTTCTGATGATATCCAGGCTATGGATTTTTGTGGATTATCATGATTAGTTACATGAATCATTTGATTGGATAGCTGTGACCATGCCAGAGTCTACTTGTTGATCCTTATTTAATGGATGGTTGCATCCATACCTTGGATCCCAATTATTTTACACTCTATTATGGATGGTTGCACCCATACCACATATCATATATAAGAGATTTCAGTTATACTTGTATTTGCAGGTCTTCCGATGATAATTTTTTTAGTTGGACGCATTCTCATAAATCATTTCACCCCTCCCTCTCTCTCAGACCTCATGCTTTAGGGGGCATTTTTTACACAACATTTTGTCACCGTCCCTGCAATCCCTTGTCCCATACATTGGAGGAATATTCCCGTGAATTATGAATAGTAAAATGTCTTCAAACCACCTTCATGGCATCCTCTTGCATAAGGAAAAACATTCTCCTGAAGAAAATTTCCTCTGAAAAACCCTAAAAACAGATGTTTTAGCCTTGGTGTGACTAGCCAGTTCATCCCTCGCCCCAATGGGGGAAATCCACACTAGAGGGTGCACCAAATAGCGCTCTATCCCTATATTTCACTCGCGCCAAGCTAATTAAGGGATGTTTAAAAAAAAAAATGGCGGAAGTTTGATTCTAACAAACTTCTGAATGAATCATCAAAAGGAGTTGGGTGGTTTGGCTCCGGATCTCCATGTACAGGAAGTGGTTTTCCACCTATCATGGAACCTTCCTAAGAGATAGGGCCTATCCCCTGATTATAGGGATCCCAACTTCCTTTCCTCCATCTATAAAAGCTTTCCCTCTCCATTAGCAAGCTAGTTGAACTTGTAGGAAGGAAACTATAGTCGGGTAACTATTGAGAGCCAAGCCAAGAGAATCCCATAAGAGAGAGAGATTCATCCAGATTCCCAACAGGATTTGTTGAGACACGCTCCGCTGCAAACCCCGTCGAAGGAATATCATAGCATCAGAGCATTTGGTTGTAATCTCCCTTTTGTCATTCATAATATAAGCAACTCTGATTATGGTTCCATTAATGTGTTCATTTCTTTATGTAATGCAATGAAATATATCCTCTATGACTGATATATGGTTACATGCTTTAGATTTTATGTTGTATGTCATCATTTCCATGCATGTGTACAGGTGTTCAGACGTGTCGAACGAAAGGATTCTGATCTGTCAAGCGAGGGATGGGAAACATCATCTTTTCTTCAATGACAACTGCATGGGATTTGAGGTAAGCCACTTATCGCGATCTTTGTCTTTTTGTAACTAGGATCCAACGTCATTGCATGACATGATTTTTGCTAGACCAGATCTGGGCTAGTGGGATTGCCTCTGTCCGCAGAGGGGATTTACCTCCTCAACAAATTTTAAGGTCAAGGTTAAGGTTCGGTTATAGTTAAGGTTAAGGTTAGGTTAGGGGTAAAGTCAATACTAAGGTTAGGTTAAGGTTAAGGTTAAGGTTAAGGGTTTGGTTAAGGTTAGGTTAAGGTTAAGGTTAAAGGTTTGAGTAAGGTTAGGTTAGGCTTCAAGTTAAGGTTATGGTTAGGGTAATTTTAGGGTAATGTTAAGGTTATGGTTAGGGTAAAGTTAAGGCTATGGTTAGGGTAAGGTTAGGCTTAAGGTTAATGTTAATATTAAGGTTAAGGTTAAGGGTTTAGTTAAGGTTAAGTTTAATGTTAATGTTAAGGGTTTGGTCAAGGTAAGGGATAGATTATCGTTAAGGTTGAGGTTAAGGTTATGGTTAAGGTAAGGTTAAGATAAGTTTAATGGGAAGGTTAAGGTTAAGGTTAGGTAAAGGTTATGGTTAAGGTAAGGTTAATGGTAAAGTTAAGGTTAAGGTTAGGTTAGGTTAAGCTTAAGCTTAAGGTTAAGATAAGGTTAAGTTTAAGGTTAGGTTAAGGTTAAGGTTTAAGGTTACGGGTCTTAACCTTAACCTTCACTATAAACTACCCTTAACATTAACCTTTACCTAAACTTAACCTTGACCTTAACCATAACCTTAACCTTAACCTTGACCTTAACTATAACCTTAACCTTAACCAAACCTTTAACATTAACCTTAACTTAACTTTAACCTTAACCTTAACATTAACCTTACTCGTAACCTAACCTTAACCTTGACCTTAACTATAACCTAACCCTAACCTTGACCAAACCCTTAATCTTAACCTTAACCTAACCTTAACCTTGAATTTACCCTTAAACCTAACCCTAACCATAACCTTTACCTTAATGTAACCTTAACCTTAACCTTTACCTTAATGTAGCCTTAACCTAACTAAACCCGTAACTTGATCCTTAACCTAACATTAACCTTGACTTTACCCTTAACCCTAACCTTAACTATAACCTTTACCTTAACGTAACCTTAACCTTACCATTTCCTTAACCTTAACCTTAACCTTAACCAAAACCCTAACCTTGACCACATTCTTAACCTTAACATTAACCTAAACTTGAACCTTAACATTAACCTTAACCTTCACTATAACCTAAGCTTATCCTTAACATTAACCTTAACTTTAACTATAACCAAACGTAACCTTAACCTTAACTATAACCTAACCCTAACCATTACCAAACCCTTAATCTTAACCTTAACTTAACCTTAACCTTAACCTTCCCATAACCATTACCATAACCTTAACCTTAACCTTAACCTAACCTTAACCTTAACTATAACCTAACCCTAACCTTACCCTAACCATAACCTTAACTATAACCTAACCCTAACCTTAACCTTACCCTTAACCTAACCTTAACCTGATCCTTAAACTTGACCTTAACCTTAACCTTAACTTAACTTTAACCTTGACCTTAACCTTAAATTTAACTATAACCTAACCCTAAGCTTGACCAAACACTTAACCTTAACCTTAACTTTAACCTTAACCTTCCTATAAACATAAACTTAACCTTAACCTTAACCTTCACCTTAACCTTTACCTTGACTTTACCCTTAACCTAAACTTAACCCCTTAACCTTAAACTTAACGTTCCCATAACCATAACCTTAACTTGAATTCACCCCTAACCTAACCTTAACATTAACCATAACCTAACCCTAACCTTGATCAAACATTAACCATAACCTTAACTTAACCTTAACTTTAACCTTCCCCTAGCCTAAACCCTAACCTTAACCTTAATCTTAACCTTAACCTTCCTCTAAGGTTAGCCTTAACCTTGACCTTACCCTTCACCTTAACCTTAACCTTGACCTTGACCTTAACCTTACCCTTAAATTTATCTTAACCTTAACCTAACCTTAACCTTAACTTGACACTTAACCTTAACCTAACCTTAACCTTAACCTTAACTTTACACTTAACCTTAACCTAACCTTAACCTTAACCTTACCCTTAACCTTATCTTAACCTCATCTTAACCATAACCTTAAGCTTAAGCTTATCCTAACGTTAACCTTGACTTTACCCTTAATGTAACCTTAACCATAACCTTATCATTACCCTTAACCTTAACCTTAACATTAACTTAACTATAACCTTAACCTTCACCTTAACCTTAACCTTAACCTTGACTTTAGCCTTAACTTGACCTTAACCTAAACTTAACCTTAACCTTAACCTTAACCTTTACCTTAACCTTAAACTTAACCTTAACTTTACCCTTAACATTACCCTTAACCTTAACCAAATCCTTAACATTAACCTTAACTTAACCTTAACCTTAACATTAACCTAACCTTAACCTTAACCTTAACTATAACCTAACAGTAACCTTGACCAAACCTTACCCTTAAGGTAAAGGTTAAGGTAAAGGTTAGGTTAAGGGTTTGGTCAAGGTTAGGGTTAGGTTATAGTGAAGGTTAAGGTTAAGTTAAGGGTAAAGTCAAGGAATAACCCTTAACCTTAACCTGACCATTAACCTTCACCTAACCTTAACCTTGGCTTTACCCTTAACCTAACCTTAACCTTCACCTTAACTTTACCCTTAACGTTGACCTTAACCTTGACCTTGACCTTGACCTTAACCTCACCTTAACCTTAACCTTAACCTTAACCTTATCTTACCCTTAACCTTAACCTTCCCAAACCCTTAACCTTAACCTTAAAATTAACCTTAACCTGACTAAACCTGTAAACTTAACCTTAACCTAACTAAACCCATAACCTTAACCTTAACCTTAACCTTATCTTAACATTTAACGTAACCTTAACATTAACTTTGGTTAGGTAAAGTCAAGGTTAAGGTTACGTTAAGGGTAAATTCAAGGTTAAGGTTAGGGTTAGGTTATTGTTAAGGTCAAGGTTAAGGTTAAGGTTAAGGTTATGGGTTTAGTCAGGTTAAGGTTGACGTTAAGGGTAAAGTAAAGGATAAGGTTAGGTTAAGGTTAAGGTTAGGGTTAAGGTTCATGTTAAGGTTAAGGTTCAGGTTAAGGGTAAGGTTAAGGTTAAGTTTAGGTTAAGCGTAAAATTAAGGTTAAGTTTAAGGTTAAGGGTTTGGTCAAGCTTAGGGTTAGGTTACAGTTAAGGTCAAGGTCAAGGTTATGGTTAAGGTAAGGTTAAGATAAGGTTAAGGGTAAGGTTAATGTTAAGGTTAGGTTAAGGTTATGGTTGAGGTTAGGTTAAGTTTAAGGTTAGGTTAAGGGTAAAGTTAAGGTTATGGTTAGGGTTAAGGTTAGGGTAAGGTTAGGGTTAGGTTAAGGTTAAGGTTTGGTATAGGTTAAGATTAATATTAAGGTTAAGGGTAAGGGTTTGGTCAAGGTTAGGGTTAGGTTATAGTTAAGGTCAAGGTTAAGGTTAGGTTATGGTTAAGGTTAAGGTTATGGGAAGGTTAAGGTTAAGGTTAATGTTAAGTTAAGGTTAAGGTTAAGGTTTGGTCAAGGATAGGGTTAGGTTAAAGGTCAAGGTTAAGGTTAGGTTAAGGTTAAGGTTATGGTTTTATTTATGTTAACGTTAAGGTTAAGGTTAAGGTTAGGTTAAGGGTAAAGTCAAGGTCAAGGTTAGGGTTAGCTTAAGGGTAACATAAGGTTAAGGTTAAGGTTAAGGTTAAGGCTAGGTTAAGGTCAAGGTCAAGGTCAAGGTCGGCGTTAAGGTTAAGGTCAAAATTAAGGGTAGAGTTAACGTCAAGGTTAGGTTTAGGTTATAGCTAAGGTTAAGGTTATGGTTAAGGGTAAATTCAAGGTTAAGGTTATGGTTAAGGTTAAGGTTAAGGTTAAAGGTTTGGTTAAGGTTAGGTTAAGGTTAAGGTTAGGGTTAAGGGATTGGTTAAGGTTAGGTTAAGGTTAAAGTTAAGGATCTGGTTAGGGTAAGGTTAGGGTAAGGTTAAGGTTATGGCTAGGGTAAGTTTATATTTAAGGTTAATGTTAAGGTTAAGGTTGAGGTTAAGGTTAAGGGTTTAGTTAAGGTTAAGGTTACGTTAATGTTAAGGGTTTGGTCAAGTTTAGGGTTAGGTTATAGTTAAGGTCAAGGTTAAGGTTATGGTTAAGGTGAGGTTAAGATAAGGTTAAGGGTAAGGCTAAGGTTAAGGTTAGGTTAAGGTTATGGTTAAGGTAAGGTTAAGGGTAAATTTAAGGTTAGGGTTAGGTTAGGTTAAGCTTAAGCTGAAGGTTAAGATAAGGTTAAGTTTAAGGTTAGGTTAATGTTAAGGTTTAAGGTTACGGGTCTTAACATTAACCTTCAATATAACCTACCATTAACATTAACCTTTACCTAACCTTAACCTTAACCTTAACCATAACCTTAACCTTAACCTTAATCTTGACCTTAACTATAACCTTAACCTTAACCAAACCCTTAACGTTAACCTTAACTTAACCTTAACCTTAACTTTAACCTTAACCTAACCTTAACCTTGACCTTAATTATAACATAACCCTAACCTTGACCATAACCTTAACCTAACCTTAATCTTGACTTTACCCTTAACCCTAACCCTAACCATAACCTTTACCTTAATGTAACCTTAAACTTAACCTTTACCTTAAAATAACCTTAACCTGACTAAACCCGTAACTTGAACCTTAAACTAACCTTAACTTTGATTTTACCCTTAACCGTAACCTTAAACATAACCTTTACATTAACGTAATATTAACCTTACCCTTAACCTTAACCTTTAGCATAACCTTGACTTCACCCTTAACCTAACCTTAACCTTAACCTTAACCTTATCTTAACCTTAACCTTAACCTAACCTTAACCTTAACCTTAACCTAACCATAACCTTACCTTAACCTAACTTAACCTTGACCTTGACCTTAACCTCAACTTTAAATTTACCCTAACCTTAAACGTTTAGTCAAGTTAAGGTTAGTCAGGTTAAGGTCAAGGTTAAGGTTAGGTTAAGGGTAAAGTCAAGGTTAACATAAAGTTAAGGTTAAAATTAGGTTATGGTTAAACTTAAGGTTAGGTTAAGGTTAGATTAAGGGTAAGATAAGGTTAAGGTTAAGGTTAAGGTTAAGCTTAGGTTAAGGTCAAGGTAAACGTTAATGTTAAGGTTAAGGAAAAGGTTAAGGGTAAAGTTAAGGTCAAGGTTAGGGTTAGTTTATAGTTAAGGTTAAGGTTATGTTAAGGATAAAGTCAAGGTTAAGGTTAAGGTGAAGGTTAAGGGTAAGGTTAAGGTTTAGGGTTACAAGTTTAGTCAGGTTAAGTTTAAGGTTAAGGTGAAGGTTTAGTCAGGTTAAGGTTAAGGTTAAGGTTATGGGTTTAATTAGGTTAAGGTTAAGGGTTTGGTCAAGGTTAGGGTTATGTTTTAAGGTTAAGGTTAGCTTTAAAGTTAGGTTAAGATATGGTTAACGTTACGGGTTTAGTGAGGTTAATTTTAAGGTTAAGGTTAGGTTATAATGAAGGTTAAGGTTAAAAAAAGGTTAAGCGTAAGGTTAAGGTTAGGGTTAGGTTATGGTGAGGGTAAGGTTAGGGTTAGGTTATAATTAAGGTTAAGATTAAGGTCAAGGTCAAGGTTAAGGTTAAGGTTACATTAGTTTAAGGTTAAGTTTAGGTTAAGGTTAAGGTTAAGGTTAGGTTAAGGGTAAATTCAAGGTTAAGGTTAGGTAAAGGTTAAGATTAGGGTAAGGTTAAGGTTACAGGTTTAGTTAGGTTAAGGTAAAGGGTAAGGTTAAGGTTAAAGGTTTGGTCAAGGTTAGGGTTAGGTTAATTGTAAAGTTAAGGTTAAGGTTAGGTTAAGGTTACGGTTATGGTTAAGGTTAGGTTAAGTTTAAGGTCAAGGTCAAGGTCAAGGTTAAGTTTAAGGTTAAGGTAAAGTTTAAGGGTAAAGTTAAGGTCAAGGTTAGGGTTAGGTTATAGTTAAGTTTAAGGTTAGTTTAAGGGTAATGTCAAGGTTAACCTTAACCTTCCCATAACATTAACCTTAACCTAGCCCTTAAGGTTAAGTAAAGGTTAAGTTTAGGATAAGATTAAGAGTACGAGTTTAATAAGGTTAAAGTTAAGGTTAAGGTTACATTAAAGGTAAAGTCAAGGTTAAGGTTAGGTTAAGGGTAAGGTTAAGGTTGGGTTAAGGTTAAGGTTAAGGATTTGGGAAGGTTAAGGTTAAGGTAATGTTAAGATAATTTTAAGGGTAAGGTTAAGGTTAAGATTGGGTTAGGTTAAGGTTAAGATAAGGTTAAGCGGAAGGTTAACCTAACTTTACACTTAAGGTTAAGGTTACGCTAAGGGTAAAGTCAAGGTTAAGGTTAGGTTAAGGTTAAGATAAGGTTAAGTATAAGGTTAGGTTAAGGGTAAAGTTAAGGTTAAGGTTAAGGTTATCGTTATGGGAAGGTTAAGGTTAAGGTTACGTTAAGGGTAAATTCAAGGTTAAGGTTAGGTTATGGTTAAGGTTATGGGAAGGTTAAGGTTAAGATAAGGTGTTGTGGAGGTAAATCCCCTCTGCAGACAAAAGCGATCCCTACTAGCCCAGACCGGGTCTAGCAACAATCAATCACGCTATAGTGTAGGTTTCTAATTGCAAATAAACCAACCAGCGATGAAGGCTTACTTGGAATCCAACGCAGTAGTTGTATAAGAGGTGGCACTCCCGTTCCTTAGCTCTCGCAGATCACGATCCCCACGATCTCCGTGATGGGACAACTACACATGCGAGAAACAAGACAAACGCAAGCGTAAAATCCAGTAGATGAAACTATATGTCAGTCAGAAAGGACATAACTCATCATCATAAACAACAAAAAGAGTGGAACCATAACCAATAGTCGTTCATTAATAATCAATCAAAGGAAAATTACAACCATAGTTCTGACGCTGAATTCTCCTTCAGAGGGTCGCCAGCAGAACACGTCTTGAAAATCCTGTCAAGGATGGGACAAACCTCTCTCTTCAACTCTTGACGATAGTCTCCTTGCTTGAAATTGGCCTTAAGGGAATTATGGAGGCTCTTGCAGCATAAGGCTCTCAGGAATATGGGAACTTGAAGACTCGCTTGCCATGGAGATGGGCAAGATTTTATAGATGGAGGAAGGGGAGTTGGGATCACTATAATCATGGGATTGGCCCTATCATCAAGGAAGCTTCCATGAGAGGTGGCAAACCACTTCCTCTATATGGAAATCCGTAGCCAAACCTCCCAACTCAAGATAGATATCAGTCCAGGAATTTGTTAGGACGAAACTTCCGCCATTTTTTTTTTTTAAAACACCCCTTAAATTGGCTGGCATGACTACGACTCTGGGACAGAGCACCAACTGGCGCTGCCTCTTTGAATTATTTTCCCCCTTGGCGCGAGGGCTAAATTGTGGAACCGCGCCAATAGAAAAAGAGCTATTTTTAGGGTTTTTGGCAGGGAGATCTCTTCAGGGCAATGAAAGCTCATCTTCAGAGGGATGCAATGAAATTATTTTCAAGTCTTGTCTCTAGTCACAGGTCACGGAATGAGCCCTCCAATGTGCGGGATGGGGAATGGCAGGGATGGTGAAAAATTGCTGTGTAATAGATGCCCCCTAAAGCATGAGGCCCGAGAGAGAGAGAGGGGTGAAATGCTTTACAAGAACATGTCGACTGAAAACACTGCCATCGAAACCTACGGAGTGAAGTACAACTGATGTCTCAGATACATGATATATATGCGTGGTATGGGCGCAGCCATCCATAACAGAGTATACAATAATCCAAAGCCAAGGCATGGACACAACCATCTAGTGAGGATCGATAAATAGACTCAGGTATGGTCGCAACCATCCAATTAGTGAGTCATGTAAATAATCATAATAATCCACAAAATTGCAGCCTGGATTCCAACAGACAAAATCCAGGGTCTTGCGCTCCATCTCAACCCGAACAAAGTACAAGTTAAAGCATGCGAATATGTAAGCTGAAGTCGAACATGCAAGAACATCATCTGATTACCAGCCAATGATGAAAGATGTTAACAGATGCGAGAGGAACCACCAATAATGACAATGTCCCTCAAGGTACTATAGGTACAATCTACGGCTTGTGAATCAATGAGTTGGCGTCGAACACTCGCAGAATCACTCGATCGGAGGCCAATGATGAAAACCTCACGTCGAATGTGAAGAACCTGCCATTGAGGCATGCAGGCTCCAAGGTACTAGAAGGGAGTCTCTAGATTAGCTTCCTGGATAATGAGCTGAAGTCGACAGGAAGTGACCTTGATTGAAGGTGGGTCATAGTGTTTCCCACATCATCGACATGAGACAGAGGAACATAATGTCTTTGTGAATCAGGATCAGATGAGAATCAGAGGAAGGTTGAAATCTGCAGAGGTCAAATTCTCTTGAACATATTGATGGCACGACAGTGGATTTGGAAGTATTTGACATCAAAAGATCAAAGGTCATAATGACGAGGCAAAGAGCAGATGAGAGGTCAAAAGGGATCACCCAAACCCACAGAGGCAAGTGAAAAATGAGATGAGATGTCCCCAACCCGACACGAATGCAGACAAGTGCCATGTTCAAGAGCTACATACTGTCGACACGACAATGATGTTGGTTCCATTTTCCCCACCATTTCGGTGAGTACCTCTTTATTTTTACACAAGCTTGAATAGGATACCATATGCTTGTCATATAAATCCGTCGTTCGGACGAATCCATCCTAGTACATTTAACGAGCCCTAGGAAGGAGCGACTCGAATACCGTAATCATGACTAAATCCAATGTCATCACGGTTTAACGAGTCTGACAACGGAAGAACTCGGCGTCTTTTCATGTTTAGAGAGTTTGAAAAGACAACGGAAAAGTAAACTCCAATGGTCCCTTTTCGTAAGTAGTTCCTCAGATCCGAAAAGGTAGAAAACTATGTCTGAGAAAACCTCCTAGTCACGATAGGCTAGGGTATTCCTTTTTCGTAAATAATCTATCCCAGCCCAAAAAAGGGGTAAACGTATACTGGGTAGATGTCACTTCGCGGCCACTTTAATGAGATCGAAACGACAAGGGACTCGGCAATCTTTTCATGTTTAGAGAGTCAGAAAAGAGTTGAAAGGTGACTCCTCCTGGAGGAACGAGTGGTATAAAGGGTAGCTACTAGTTCCGGTAATGGTGGAACTGATCAAAACAAATAAAGGTCAAGAGGCTGGCTAACAAGACCACTCCTCGCATCGGTTCCTCAGGAACAGGTAAAACAACCAAGTGAAGGCATATGATCAGCCAAGCAGATAGTGACGATGGAGTGAGAAAACCAAGGCTCATCTGGTAAAAATAGGCTGATAAAATGGAAATCACGAGAGGTAAAATAGGAAAGGTTTCCTTTTTACACAAGCTTGAAATCAGCAAACTCTGCTTGAAATTGGTTTCATTTTTACACAAGCTTGAAACAAAGATAGACTATGCTTGAAACCGGTTTTATTTTTACACAAGCTTGAAATGGAAATAAACTATGCTTGAAAAAGTAAGCATGCCCCCTAGCATGGTGACTCAATTCGAGGTACATGCCCCCCAAGCTTCAGTCCATATGAAAGGCAGATGGAGTGAAGGTTCAAGTTACGAGAGTAAGGAAAAGACTCGACTGGTATTTTACGAGAACTTATCAAAGACTCGAATTGAATAGGAAAGTGTTTCATTATTTTAACGAGGTTGACACATTAAAATAACTATCCTCAGACATCCTTGTTTCATTTTTTAAGGAGCTTGACACAAGACAAGGAACTATGTTCCAGCGACCTTGTTTCATTTTTTAAGGAGCTTGACATAAGACAAGGAACTTTGCTCCGACGACCTTGTTTCATTTTTTAAGGAGCTTGACACAAGACAAGGAACCATCCTCCGACAACTTCATTTCATTTTTTAAGGAGCTTGACACAAGAAATAAACCATGCTCTGACAAGCTGCTTGTTTCATTTTTTAAGGATCTTGACATAAGAAAATGAACTATGCTCCGGCCAGCTTGTTTCATTTTTTAAGGAGCTTGACACAAGAAAACGAACTACGCTATGACGAGCTTGTTTCATTTTTTAAGGAGCTTGACACAAGACAATGAACTGTGCTCCGGCCGACCTCATCATAATGAACAAGAAGTCAGCGCTTCCAAGAGTTCCACTCCCGATGGAAGGAAAACATCTTGGAAGTTAGGACCCAATGCCCCCAGTACCTGATGCACAACAGCATCATCACTGAGCACAGGCATGGGGTAGGTAGCCACATAGTTGACCTGCGGTGGAGCAGATACAACGGGTGGATAGAAACCAGGAGGGGATGATGGCGGACCAGATGCCATATTAGGACCAAAGAACGAAAGCTGATCAATGGTCACGATCCGTCCTTCATGTGGAAAGCACATCACGCGAAAGAGGGAGGAGACAAGCGCTCCCATGGCATAGGTGTAATCGCGCCCCAAAAGCAGATTGAAATCCAAGGGGCCTGGAACAACCATCATGTCCATATGGACGGTTTTACCTCCCAAAGTAACAGGTAACCTTGGAAGGATCCCTAACGGTTGACTCGTTCTTCTGTTAAATGCCAACAGATTCTGCGTAACAGGTGCAAGCGGCGGCGAGCCAAAAGCTTGCCAAGTAGTTGAGGATAGAACACTAATAGACATGCCTTCATCTATAATGGTGCTAGGTACAACTAGACCAAAAGCTTGTACTGTGATCTCGAAAGGTACATAAGACGGAAGGCGGTATCCTGTAAATCGACTCCAATCGAAGGAAGTGACCAAACTACTTGGAGGGGCTACCATCGAACCGAGATGGTCCTCCCCTAGGGTTACGATCGAAGAAGGAGCATCCTCCACGACCTCCATCTTGAAGGTGGGAGGGTTATCCTTCGGGACCTCCATCACGGGAGGTGAAGGAGCTCCTTCTTGTGGTACAGGGACAGGAGAATCTTTCTCCAAGTCTGAAGAATCTAAAAAAACCAGAAGGACATGGGGGGTGTGAGATCCACTCTCTACAGAAAAGACCTGGTGCACCGGAGACGGAGCTAGCTCAATCGATCCCACGATCAATGGTTGGTCCGGGATGGATTCCTGAATTTGAATTTCTGAGGGAGCGGGATCGACCAAGGATGACTCTTGACCAATCATAGAATCAGTTGGCGGAGGACTCAAAGAAAGCCGTTTATAACCAGCTGGGAGGGATGGTGTAGAAACGATTGAGTTGTCCAAGACTCTTTTGGCTTCATCCATATATGGAAAAAGGTGAATGGCATGGTGCCCTTCACACAACTTACAGGGATTGGTAATCTTACCCTGCTTCTTAGGATCTCTACCCGTTATGACGAAGACATACCCCCAACACCGACTCCCCGAGAATCAAAGGCAATGGTGGGCGACCATTGGACATGTGACCCACCTTGGGAATGCCGGAAATCTCGAGGTCTCTGACAGAAAAAAGTGCAAGGGCAGATTCGTGGCAGGGGTTTATCAAGAGGAGACTTCTTAGGCGCAATAGCCGCAGAGCTAGCCTCTCCTTTATCAAACTTCTTCTTCTTTGTCTTCTTCTCCTTCTTCTTAGCCACCTGGTTACTCGAATCCAGACTTTCACCAGGCAAAGTAGAAGAGGAGGATGAAGAAACAGGCGAAGAAGGGGAGAGGTCCACCTTGGGATCAACATGATGTTGTTCAGGCGAAGGAACTGATTGAACAGTAGCCGAGACATTTGGGACCATAGAGGTTGAAAACAACCAAACAGGCAACCCAACAGTTAACCCAGGAAGGGACAACGTTTCCATATAAGGAGCGCAACATTTCCAAAAGGAGGAAAAGGACTAGGATTCCCATCGGAGGGGATTCCTTGGTTGGTGCACTCCGGAAAAGTTGCCATCAACAACTCAAAACTGCACACGGGCTAAAAACCAAGGCACACAATCAAACGACCAACAAGAAAACTCTAACAGGGCGTGTGATCGCAGGTGATTTATTTTACCACATTGAAACTTAGAAACTTCATCGTTTCATGTTTTAAGAGTCGAGAAACGGATGAAAGGTGACTCTATCTCTTTCATTTTTGAAGCAAGTGTGAAAGGACAAGTGCTTGGTGATCCTTTCAAATTTAAAGAGTCAGAAAAGATCAAATGACTACTCAGGAATACTCGGCAAAGGGTGTACCAAATAACCGTGAACTGCAATATACACCTTGGTTCCAAAAATGAAAGAGAAATCAACCAAGGACTTTCCGTACGTGCAGGCAATCTCCCTGAATGCTGTGTCCGGTGTATCATGGGTATAGGGCGGCAGACTCGGCTTCCTACGGATAAAGGATAGAAACCTAGTGGGGTCTCCCTTTATATACTCGATGGTACGGGGAGCACAATTCCGTACTAGTGTTGTCTAAAGCCGAGAGGCGAACGACAGCTACTAGGTTTAAAGATGCCGAAACACGTCTCTAGCCTAGACCTTTAAATATTTCGTTAATGTTCAATGTTGCCTTAGTGTAAATTGAATAAATTTTAATGTTGATCTTCAATTATGTTTCGGTTTCAAGGCCCTACCGCATGTCATATGACAATCTCCTATGCAGCTATATGACAAAATAAATCTTTCAATTCGATGAATGCTATCTAGTTAAAGGAAGAGTTTCAAACAATGATGGAACAAACAACAACACTGCAAACGAAATATTTTTCCAAACTAGATGACTTTCGCTATCCAAAAGTAATTCCAAACATTCAATGATGCAAATAATGCAATGTAATCTATGCAAAATCCTCTTTTTTGAAAACTATGCAATTGTAATCTATGCACAATTTTCTTTTCCTTTTCAAATTATAAGTCTGCATAAAATGCATTTGATGAAATGAAATCTGTGTGCCTTAATGAAGAATGCCTCAAAGTGATTTTTAGTTTTCAATCATTCATAGTGTAATCTAAGTTCAATGATGGACACAAAAAATACTTTTCAATGCAATGTGATCTAATGCATTTTAACGAAAAGAAAACTATGAGACAAAAACTAAAGAAGCATAAATCTCCTTAATGAAGGATGAATGCAAAAGAGATGCAAACAAACACTAAGAATGCAATCGTTGTTTCAAACACTTTGTAACGAAATACTTCAAAAGGCGACAAGACATATGAGGTCAAACACAAAGGGGACTTGCAAAGCAAGAGATCAAAACAAGGCATTCATTCCCTTTTACATCAAGAAATCATGGAGAGAAGACACTTCAAACAATGAGCAATGTAATCTATGCTCATATAGGGAAAAGACCGGAAGGGAAAGACACACTGGTGAAGGATTTAGGGAAAAAATCTCAATTTTCACATACCCTGAAATTGGCTCGACTTGTACATTGACAACTAGCACCAACTAGCACGACTTTCTCACTGACAACTAGCGCCAATGGCTAATTGGCGCGGGTTGCTAACTGACAACAAGCGCCAACACCTGAAAATGAAAAAAAAAAAAATTTCTCCCAACCAAGACTAGACTCACCACTTCAAAGATCTCGGGAGCTGGTAAGACCATGATCTAGGCTCAAGCGGGCGGAACCATAGATCCAAGCTCTGACTCAAAATAGAGTGACCTAGTACCTTATAGGATTGGCCGGCCCAGCAAGGCTAAAAATAGCGAGAATAGGGTGGCACGGGTAATACAAAGCCTCGCCGATGGGCGTATTTGTCAAAGAGTAAACGCGCCGATCGGAGTTTACCGATCAAAAATAAAAAACAATCAACAAGTAGACCGATTGATAATCAAGCTATCCAACGACGAATTCTAAAAAGAACCGACCCAAAATAGATGGTCGAGCAAGGAGAATCAGGAATGTTTGAGCAGGAACAATGCTCCAAGTGTTCAGTTTACAAACTAAATCGGAGATTGACTGAAGCAGCGTTGATCTACTTCGCAATTGCAGAGAAAAAGCATTTCAAAGGCTATCTGGCTAACTTCAGGCTCCGTCTATAGCTCATAAAATGAACAATAAAAATCTAACGGTCCCCAGTGGAGTCACCAATTTGTTGTGGAGGTAAATCCCCTCTGCGGACAGAGGCGATCCCTACTAGCCCAAACTGGGTCTAGCAACAATCAATCACACTATAGTGCAGGTTCCTAATTGCAAATAAACCAACTATCGACGAAGGCTTACCTGGAATCCAACGAAGTCATTGTAGAAGGTAGCGCTCCCATTCATAGGCATGGCGAGATCACGATCCCCACGATCTCGGTGGGACACACACATGCGAAAGACAAGAAAAGCACAAGCGTAAAATCCGTTAGATGCAACTATGTCAGTCAGAAAGGACATAACTCATCATCATAAAAAATAACAAGAGTGGAACCATAACCAATAGTCGCTTATTATTAATCAATCAAAGGAAAATTACAACCAAGTTCTGACGCTGAATTCTCCTTCGGAGGGTCGCCAGCAGAACAGGTCTCGAAAAGCTTGTCAAGGATGGGAAAAACCTCTCTCTTCGGATCTTGACAATAGTCTCCTTGATTGGATTTGGCCTTAAGGGAATTATGGAGGCTCTTGCAACATAAGGCTCTTGGGAATTTGGGAGCTTGAAGACTAGCTTGCAATGGAGATGGGCAAGCTTTTATAGATGGAGGAAGGGGAGTTGGGATCCCTATAATCATGGGATTGGCCCTATCCTCAAGGAAGCTACCATGAGAGGTGAGAAAAACCACTTCCTCTCTATCGAAATCCGTGACAAACCTCCCAACTCAAGATAGATATCGATCCCGGGAATTTATTGGATGAAACTTAATTTATTTTTAAAAAACACTCCTTAAATTGGCTGGCGCGAGTGTGACTCTGGGACAGAGCGCCAGATGGCGCGGCCTCTTTGAAGTATTTTCCCCATTGGCGCGAGTACTGAACTGCCTGCTCGCGCCAATGCTAAAAGGGCCATTTTTAGGGTTTTTCACAAGGAGATGTCTTCAGGGCAATGAAAGCTCTTGTTCAGAGGGATGTCATGAAAGTGGTTTCAAGCCATGTTACTTCTCACAGGTCACAGAATGAGCCCTCCAATGTGCGGTATGGGGAATGGCAGGGATGGTGACAAATTGCTGTGTAACATAAGGTTAAGGTTAAGGTTAAGGTTAGGTTAGGCTAAGATTAAGGGTTTGGTCAAGGTCAAGGTTAATGTTAGGTTAAGGGTAAGGTTAAGGTTATTGGTAAAGTTAAGGCTAAGGTTAGGGTAAGGTTAAGGTTAAGGTTAGGTTAAGGTTAAGGTGTTACACTAAAAACTTTCATCCTAACATTTTACTATGAGTATGAGCTCATTATTATTCATACTTCCTCCTTTTTCAATTCTAACATATCAGCTCCTCATGTCAAGCTTTCAAAATCAGAGAAAGGTTCCTAAAAATCCCCTAAACATTGGTATCGCACCTTCTCTATTCATTTCCTGGCCCCACTTTCTAATGCTTTCCTGTGGAACCATACCGCACGTTCTTTGTGTAATGGGTGCGGACCCCTGTAAAATATAAAAAGGCGAGAAAGTAAAGATAAAAAGTGAGTTTTAGATGAATTCTAGAAGATTCTGGATGGGAATTTTCGGGAATGGATACGCTTTGAGAAGGTTCATGCATCCCTCACTTGATGGAGCTAACCCCTTGATGAAAGGAGCTTATCCCTTTGAAGGAGGATTCTATCCCTTCATATTTGGAACAAGAAACCTCCTCTTTTCCACTATAAAGAGAGGCCTTGGGTAGCCTCAAAGGGAGTTCAAGCTTATGATATTTGAAGTTAAATGCTGTTGAGATTCAGACTTAGTTAACTAAGACTTTGCGACGGGATTAAATCACTCATCTCTATGTTGTCTTGGTTTCAAAGTTGTACTTGTCAAATTAGAAAATTCTCGCCCGGACCCGAAAGACACACAACATCGGAAACACATGTTGTAAAGAGTTTCTTTATTGAAAGTTAATAAATATACTCATTTCTCTCATTAAACATTTATTTATGGTTATTTCATAAATTCCTTGATCATTATGATGAGTATGGTTTATAATAATGTCTATATAGGTCTTGTGTAATATTTTCTTGTTTGTATTGTGATTCACGAGGAACGTTCTTTTTCAAGT
Source organism: Pinus albicaulis (assembly GCA_034641835.2). Lineage (NCBI taxonomy): Eukaryota > Viridiplantae > Streptophyta > Pinopsida > Pinales > Pinaceae > Pinus > Pinus albicaulis. The sequence goes on along the minus strand of MU968359.1, from coordinate 93,328,911 downwards.
GCATGGAAGGACTTCAACGATATCAAATAGCTGTTGGACATAAGGTAGGCCTTACACCTATATAGTGTTTTTTATGAATCTTATATGCTTAGAGAGAGATTAGTATAATTGGCTGTTTGTTGCTAGTTACTTTTAGTACTAGAGAGATCGGTTTTGTCCGCAAGACGGATTAATCTACACAACAAAATGGAAACTCCACTGGGGAAAGAACTTGTTGTTTTTGGTTCTCTTTTATTTTGATTTGAGGAAACATTTTTTCCTGATTTTTGATTGATACATATCTGTCTGGGTAGTTTAGATTTTCCCTGTTTTTGAAAATTTAGAAATATTTTAAGTTTTTCTATAATTTTTCCTAGGACCGCACTCTGCCTTACTTCGACAGTGCGAGCAGGTTCGCACTTTCTGTAAAGAATACAGTGCGGGACCGCACCTGTCAATATCGGTTCCCTGCGGACCCTGTAAAAATTTTAGAAAATCTTTAGATTTCTTTCTCTAGTTTATTTTTATTTGAATTTAGCCTTTTGGTGTCTGCCCAGACTTATTATTGTTTCTGTCAAGAATTTTTTGTGAATGAACTCCAACAGTGTTGATGTTTTGATGATTTTATAGAAGATTTTGCAGTTTGGATTGTTTTTTCCACTTGGTCTTTGTAGAGATTCGAACTTTTCGACAATTTGCAGTATCTCAGATTACATTGATCTCTTTTTGTCTTTTGAATCCAACCTGATTGTGAAAACATCCTTTATTAAGAAATTGAGCCTTTTTGTTTCTTTGCAAGTCTTCGAAAAAACTTGATTGAAAGTTTTGAATTTCATTTTTATAAAAAAAACATATTTTGAGTGTTTTTGATATGTTTGTTATTCTGAACGAATAGACTCTTAGTTTGCTGAACAACTAAAGAAAGCATTCTTCAAAATCTTAAAGCTTTTACTCGATTTAGATTTTAGATCTCAAGATTAGATTTTGTAGTTTTGAGTAGTTTTAATTTTTGTAGCTTTCTTTCGAAGGAAAATTGTTTTGTAGCTTCTAGTTTGGAAAGGAAAAGGATTTTTCTTATGAGCTTTGATCATTTATCTCATTATGGAAAAGACAAAGTATTTTCTTTCAATTATTCTTCATGTTTAAAGAAGGAATTGTTTATTAAAAGAATTGCATTCTCCAACTCTTTCTTTAGATAGAAGTTCATTGAAAGAAAAAGAATTGATTATCATTCTAGGTGCATTTTAGTGTTTTTTGGAAGTTGAGTCTTCACATCATCCAAAGTTTCATTTCCGCACCCATTGACTTAAGAAACAACTCCTAAAAGTAACGCTTAATTAAAATTCATCTAGTAATCTTTTTATTTCTAGGGCTCTTATCACCAACATAGCTTAGGCTAGTATCTTGGAGTAGGGAGTAATTAACTCTCCAAGATAGCTAAAACAAAAAAGTAGACAAATCTTGCGGTAGGAAGAATTCCAATTGTTGCATGTATGCTCTGGGAAGCTCCTCTTAAAGGAGTTAAGCACGAGATCATATCTGAACCAGTGGGGTAATCAATCCTTCCTCATTGGGACCGATAGAAGATATACACGTATTAAAAACGGTAAACCTCGGATAGACCATTGTCGAGGAGCCAGGGGTCACTTGTCAGTAAACCTTGGATTATTTCAAGGAGCCTTCAAGGGGATTGAGCTTTGTTACTCTACCCTTGCATGTGTGTCAGATTGTAGACTATTCCCCCATGTGTATTTGTTTCAGTTGATAACCTTAGTGGCTATAATCTTTAGGATTCTTTCCTAAGGTGACGGTGGAGGGAAGATCCCACTGTACCTGGAACAGACGTCGGCTAGACTCACTTGGACTCTCCAGAGGGTTATCTTCACTCGAGATGGTATAGTGGAGAAACTTGCACCGGTCTGTTTCATTAAGTAGGTTGTCGGGGTAACTGGTCCAATCGCCCTTTTCGTGTTAAAATTCTAATAAGTTGGATTTCATCACCAACTAGTGTTTTTAGTATGGAAAGTTACCTGTTTGTGTGTGGTTTGAACTCTTAGATTTTTAAGCGAATGATTCAATTGTTTGTTTCTTAGAGACTTTAGGTGTTTTCATTGAAATTTTTCTTTGTTTGCGTGTGATTAGATAATCTTTAATCGTGGCGGAATTGCCAAGACAATCCCGGAGAATACAAGGGAAACCCCCTGAATATTCACCAAGTCAACTTGAAGGGCTTCATGCTCTGGTAGCATCCAGTAGCAGTAGAATTAGATCAACAGAAATTGGAAGTTCATCTATAGTTATACATCCTGATCATCAAATACCTACAACAGAATACATTCAAGAACCGATTTCAGTTTCTGAAGTTACTGAAAGTATTTCTCCTTCTGGTGAATTATCTGACAAACCTGAAATCTCTGAACCTGAAACTGAATCTTCTGTGTTAGAAACATCCTCAGGATTTATCACACCAACTTCTAGCGATCCAGGTTCACCTAGGGTAAGAAATATCATTACAGACAATCTTCCCTCTGGACTTATTTCTATTTAAGAACTTACAAATCCAGACGAAGACATATCTCTTCCCGACTCCCCTCAATTGTTAAATCTTAGGGAGCGTGAATCTATTTTCTACAGCCCCATTCGAACTAATCCTTGGTATCTCTCTTTAACAAAAATTTTAGAGAATCCGGGTCTTGCTTTTTATCCACCTCGAATTCCATTTCATCCTACACCCAGAGGTTATTATCCGTCGTCTTTTATGGCTGGAGAGTCATCCATGTTTTCTCAAACGCCAGAATCATTTTTACATGGTGGTCCTTTTGTTCCTTCAGGATATCAGTCTTTGTCTGGTACTTTCTCAGGAGCAACTCCTCAACCCATCGAAAACGTGTTATCATCTGGTCTTGATGGACTTAAAATTGAAACGTCGAATGCAGAGCAAATTTTTATGATGTCTAGTAATATTCCTAATCCTGAAACTCAAGGCAGTCAATTTCCTTCTGGGGGGCAACCTCAGGGAACTCAGTTACTGCCTGGGGGGCAACCTCAGGGTAGTCAGTTACCGCCTGGGGGGCAACCTCAAGGTAGTTAATTACCACCTGGGGCACAACCTCAAGGTAGCTTTTTCCCAGGACAAACTGTGGAATCATATTATTTTGGGGGGCAACCCCAAGGACAGTACATACCTCAGGGTTATCAACCTCAAGGACAGTACATTCCTCAAGGTCAACCCCAAGCACAATATGCTCCTCAGGGTCCTTATCAACCCCAGCCTCAGTACGCGCCTCAGGGTTATCAACCTCAAGGTTAGTACCCAATTCAAGGTTACCAACAGCCTTCTGGTCAACCATCTTTTCAAGGAGCCAGAAATTTACCACTTACTAATCAACCCTACATTCAACCAGGTTTTGGTCCTTACGTTCAACCTTCTATGGGACAATACCCCGGAACTATGGTGTTGGATCCGTCCCAATATCAACAGCCTTTGCAGCCTAATGTGCAGTTGCCTTATCAACCTGGCCATCCTTTGGTTTCTGGTCCAACCCAGCAACCTGTTCAGCCAGCTATTCAAACTCCTGCACCTAGTTCAGTTCAGCAGACTGGGCCTAGTACACCTCAAACTCTGCCTCAAACTGCTATAGCTGTTGCAACGTCTGTTCAACCTGTCACACCTGTTTCTGGAGTATCTGTAACACCGAATTCTTCTATCCCTGTATCTGTGCAAATACCTCAAGTCTCTGTACCTCAGTCAAGACCTTCCATTCAGACTACAGTTCAGATGCCTGCAGGACAAGCCGATACGAGTACATTTGTTACAAGTCAACCTCAATTTACGTATCAACCGTACCAGGGACAGCCGCAATTTGGACCCTATGTACAGAATCCAAGCTATCAGTATCAACCGTACCCTGGTTATACTTATCAACAACCTCAGTATGGTCCGGTTCATCCTGGTTATCCGGGAGGTTACACAATACCTAATGCAAATCCGATTCCTATTTATCCTGGGTATCCGCCTCCCGATCTGCTTTGGCTTCTCAAGGTTTTCGCGACCCTAACCATCAACTACCGTTCATCGCAACTTTGGACTTACCTGATTTGACGCGCCTTACAAATGATCCAATTTTTTATTATCAAAACTTGCCGCCAATGCCTCATAAGTTACCCAGTGATATACCAAAATTCGAAGGTAAGTCAGGAGAGGATCCATCGAATCATGTTATGACTTATCACCTTTGGTGTGCATCTAATTCAATTATTGATGATTCGATTCGTTTACGTCTTTTTCAGAGAACCCTTATAGGTCTTGCAGCCAAATGGTACATTGAATTGCCACGCAGCTCGTTTCATAATTTCAGTCAGTTAGCAATAGCTTTCTTGACTCATTTTCAATTGCCTGTCAGATACGACAATGACACAGAATTATTAACTTCGCTAAAAAAATCTACGTCCACGTATATTTCTGATCATATTCATGAATGGCGACGTAGAAGACGTTTGGTGAAAATTTATATTCCGGATCAAATTTTGGCAGAATGGTTTGTTAAATAATTGTTACCTAAGATCACTGAAGATGTAGCTAAGGCTGGTGTTGTTACTGAAGAGCAGGTAATTGCTCAAGCTCAGTACCTTGACCTCGTTTATACGCAGTCAAGTACTCTACATGAAAAAATCCCAGACCTTCCAAAACAAGGTCAAATAGTTGCTGCTCCTTCAGGGTCTCATGCCGCTGACGGTATGATTGGTACAGTTAATTCTAAAAGTAAGAAGAAATCGTCAAATAATTCTTCTCCAATTATAACTTTACCTGATTCCCCGAAAGGAGAATCTTCTCCCGAAATTTCGGCCGATATTCGTGTCATTGAAACATCTATGACAAAATCAAAATCCGGTGGTAAAAAGAAGGGGAGGAACAAAAAAAAAAAAAAATTGAAAGAGAAAACTGATAAAGATGAATCCAATGACGAAAAACGTAAACCTCGCTATCCTTGTTTCATTTTTGAACAATATCATTTCACGAAAGAATGTCCATATCGAGACGAAGTTACGAAATTCGTTCAAGGATCGCAACAACCTGCTGTCTTGAAGGATCCTTTTCCAATTCAAGATAGTAAGATGATTGGTTCTTCCTCCACTTTAGAAGAGCCTATTATGATGATGTCTCATGTAAGGGTTGCGACGCGATCGCAAGATTACGGTTCTAAGAATCCTGTTGATGGCAAAGAAGAAGAGTCTTCCAATGCAAATACATCAAATACACCTCCTCCTGTTTCCGGTCCGCTACAAATCAAGAAACAAAATCCAGACTTAATAATCAAACAGCCTGCTAAAGGTGTTCTTCGTAAATTAGCTTTCAATCCACATGCGAGAGCTGCTCAGAATTACAACATTGTTGAAGACTTAGCTGTTTCTCCTTCAGCAATGTCAACTTTGGAAGTGCTGCAATCGTGTCCAACACAGCTTAAATTATTATTGTCTGCCATAGGAGTTGTCGATGTTCAGGATTCTAACCTTATAATCTTCAATTTAGAAAATAGTACACCACGTCTTCCTCACCAAATGGCTTTCCATATTCCAGTGTTAGTCAGAAACAGACCAATCTTTCGAACTGTGATTGATGAGTGAGCTTCAACGTGTATTATGTCGATTCAGTGTTGGAAATCGCTTGGATCTCCTACACTTAACCAATCCCCAACAATTCTAAAGGATTTTGATGGTCGAGGTTTTCAAACTTTTGGTATTTTGCAGGATTTACCCATAGGGGTCGAAGGTAAAATCGTTAATCTAGATGTGGAAGTGGTTGATGCCCCTCTAGATTACAACCTTCTTCTAGGTCGTAGTTGGTCCTATGTTATGACTGTTGTTGTTTCTTCGGTCTTTCGACTCATAAAATTTCCATATCAAGGAAAGATCGTGACAATAGATCAGTTAACTTATTTTTCATCTGACCCAGCCTCTACTGAAACAATCCAGCATGTTGGTAAAATGGCTACCCCTTATAAGGATGTTGGAGTAGGTTTGATTAAAGATTCTGGTTTACTAGGAACTTTTTCCTTTCCTCCTCCTAACGTATCGCCTTCTACTGCAAATATTCACATGATTTCATCATACATTATTATGTTTGATGATCCTTGGATCGTACCTTCTGAATCTGAGATAGATTCATTTGATGGCATGATGCCTTTGAGTCCATTTGAAATTTCATACCAGGCTGTACAGTCACTTTCCAACCCCTCTTCAACCGAAATTGATCCAATGAATGGGATCCAAGAGGAATCACTTTCTATATCTAGTTCAATTACAACGACATTTCCTGAACTTGTTCATACAGATGAGCAAATTCGTGAGTTTTTTTCTATTGATGATTTACCATGGGAAGATCTACATCATCGATCTTCATTTTTACCCGAATTAGATCATTTTGAAGATGATTTCACTTCCATTTTTACTGCTGAATATGCCAAGGAACCTCAGAATCCATTGCAAAATTCTGATTTTGAGTTAAATTTGGAAAATATATCTAGAACGGTTCCAATTGACATTTCAGTAAAACCAGGAATAATTGAAAACATTCATATAGGTGCTTGTTGTACGGATGAAGAAATTCAGACTTATAAAGCCCTATTTCAAGAATTCCGTGACGTGTTTGCCTGGTCTTATGAAGAAATGCCAGGAATTGATCCATCGATCGTCGTTCATGAAATTAAGACTTACCCAGATGCTAAACCTGTTCGTCAACGATTACGTCAAATTCATCCTAGAAAAACTGCTGCTATAAAAGCAGAAGTTGAAAAATTACTTCGAGCAGGATTCATTTATCCAATTCCCTTAACGGATTGGGTATCGAATATTGTTCCTGTGACTAAAAAACAAAGAACGATAAGAGTATGTATCGATTATAGGGATATTAATCGAGCATGTCCAAAAGATAATTATCCAACTCCCTATATCGATCAAATAATCGATGATTGTGCTGGCAGTGAATTGTTTTCCTTCATGGATGGCTTTTCCGGCTACAATCAAATAAAAATACTCCCTGCAGATCAACCCAAAACAGCTTTTATTTGTCCATGGGGAACGTTTGCTTATTGTAAATTACCTTTTGGACTAAAGAACGCTGGAGCAATTTTTCAACAGGCTATTTCTTACGAATTCCATGACATTAAGCACATTGTCCAGCCATATCTCGATGATTTACCTGCGCATTCATTACGTAGGGCCGACCATCCCACTCATTTACGAGCAATTTTCATGAGATGTAGGCATTATCGGATAAGGCTGAATCCACATAAATGTGTTTTCTGCGTAGAGTCGGGTCGATTACTGGGATTTGTTGTCTCGAAAGCAGGTATTCGCGTCGATCCATCGAAGGTCGAAGCCATCGTTAAATTGCCTCCTCCTTCGACTTTGCGCCAACTCCAAAGTTTGCAGGGGAAAGCAAAATTTTTACGTAGATTTATTCCTAACTATGCCGAGCTTACAAAGGGTTTTACCTGGTTGTTGAAACAGGACATTCCGTTCTTCTGGGATGAGATCGTTGATCGATCTTTTGATGCACTTAAACACGCGTTGACCCATGCACCGTTATTGCATCCTCCCAACTACAACCAAGATTACATTTTGTACCTCGTTGCTTCTCATTCCACTATTGGGATGGTACTAGTTCACGAAGATGAATCTCACAATGAACATGTGATTTATTATCTTAGTCGAAATCTGCATCCGACTGAAATCAAATACACACATGTGGAGAAATTGGCCTTGGCAGCTGTTCAAGCTGTTCAACGTTTTAGACATTACATCTTGTTACGTAAAACCACGGTAATTTATAATTGCAACCCTATGATGTATATTTTGACCAAACAATTGCTAGGGGGCAAATATTCCAAATGGATAGTTATCCTGCAGGAATTTGACTTGGAATTTGAAAAATCCAAGGCAAAGAAATCTTTGGTATTTGCAGAACTGATGTGTGATTTCCCCTCTACTGATACTGAAACAGTGGCAGAAGAGTCCATTGCGGACGAATCTTTGTTTCTCATCAGTACACTTGATCCATGGTATGGAGATATTATTGTTTATCTCCAAACCCAATGTTTTCAGCCTGACATTTCACGAACTCAGCGACGGAAAATACGCTTCCAATCCCAACAGTATAATATCATTGGTGATACACTTTATTGACGTGGAGTGGATTCTGTTTTCCTACGTTGTCTAACTCATGAAGAAGCTGAAAAGGTGTTAAATGAATGTCATTATGGAGCATGTGGCGGTCATATGTCTGGGTATGCCACATCCCAAAATAGATTGCGTGTAGGTTATTTCTGGCCAACGCTGTTTAAAGATTGCATTTATGCGGTTCGGAAATGCCACAACTGTCAAATTTTTTATCGGAAAATGCGCGCGCCATCCACTCCTCTTCACCCTATAATTGTTGTTGGTCCTTTTGCGAAATGGGGTATCGATTTTATTACATGTAACCCTCACTCGGCTGGGGGGCATGCCTATATTATCTTAGCAGTAGATTATTTTACAAAATGGGCCGAGGCGATGCCTACATTTTCAGCTGACGGCAAGACTGCTGCAACATTCGTATTTAATCATATAATTACTAGGTTCGGTGTTCCTCAAGCTATTATTACGGATCATGGAAGTCATTTTCGAAACATCATGATGACTGAACTGACAGACCATCTTGGCTTGCGCCACGATAGTTCCACTCCGTATTATCCGCAAGCCAATGGTCTAGTTGAAGCCATTAACAAATTTTTAGTCACCATGATTAAACAAATCATTGGTATTCACAAGACGAATTGGCATTCCATGTTATTTTCAGCGCTTTGGGCATATCGAACCTCAGTCAAAACATCAACGGGTTTCACTCCTTTTCAACTGGTTTATGGTTTGGAAGCTGTGTTGCCGATTGAATGCGAAATACCGTCACTAAAATTAGCCGTAGAATTACTTCCAGCTACGTCTGAAGAGGAGAAACGTTTCTTGTACTTAGCCCAATTAGATGAGAATCGACGAAATGCTGCAATAGCAAACGAGGCTCATGTTAAAAGGATAAAAGCTTAGTATGATAGAAGTGTGACCCCTCGAAATTTTTCAGAAGGAGACCTAGTTTTACTTTATGATCAAGCTAACGACAAGCTAGGAGCTGGAAAATTCGTGCCTATGTGGCATGGTCCTTATATTGTTAAACGAAAGTTAGCAAAAGGGGCCTATGAGTTGATAGATTTTGATGGTGTCCCTTTGGATAAACCCAGAAATGGGCTTTATCTAAAGTGATATTATGCTTAATGTGGTGTGGAGATTTTGTTATTTTAGATTTCTTTACTGCTGGTGTGTTTTAGATTAGAAAAGTGTGCCTAGTTTAGAAGTGTGTTTTTGTCACTATTCCTGCTTATCTGAGTTTTACTCTTGATATTGCAAATGTCGACGTCTCTTCAAACCTACATTGGTTTTGCTGATGGTGCTTGTCGTAGTACACGGAACATTTCTTCCGTAGCTTGGGTTATCTATTCACCCTCTGACGAGTTAGTATCCATGCATGGGGTAAGCCTTGGTCAAACAACAAATAACATTGCCGAGTATAGTGCAGTGATTGAGTTATTGTCTGAATCCATATCATTTGGAATTCGGAGTTTGATTGTAACATTGGATTCTGAACTTGTTGTATTACAACTTAACAGGGTTTATACCATTAGAAATCCAGTATTGTTACAGTTGTTTCTGAGAGTTCGTCTCTTGGAACGTGAATTTGATTACATTGAATATCAGCATATTCCAAGACATTTAAATACATTAGCAGATTCAATTGCTTCTAGTATGATAAATAGGAATTTGCAATAATCAAAGCAGTAAAAAAAACAACATTCACATATGTACACAGATAGCCGTCAAAATAGTGATATATCATAGTATAGGAGTGTTTTCAAAAAATATACATCGTCTTCGATCATAGGTTGGAAACACCTTATGATCGGAAAAAATGATAATACAAAAGTCAAAAATATGATTCTACACGATCATCCCATCACTGATGGTGATCACGATAAGAAACCAATGCTCGGGCTACCCTGCATAGGAACCTCCTAAAAGGTCCTGGAACTCCAATCACATATCTCTACAGCCTGAGAGGAATGTCATCTATGCTGGTCTCTGGAATATCTAGAGTCAAACGCTCTAGATGATGTTCTAAATCAGTCAAAATCTCCGCTGATTGGCCTGCTGGGGCTGGTGCGGGCGCAACTGGTTGTCTTCTTTCGTAAGGTTGGAGATGAGCTGGTCTTTGTGGACCCACATCTGTATTAAAAAAAAATTTGGTTATTAGTTTTCAAAGACGGTAAAAAATTAAAAAAAAATTAGAATTTAGCAAACGTTGAAAAATGATTATACCTGACTCATCCCACTGTTCCCCTGCTAGGAGAGCCATCTCTCTGTCACCGCAGAAATCTATCCCGGCATATGGAAAATCTTCTATCATAAAAAGTTGGCGATCCAGCCAACGAAAATATGAAGGAGGAAATCGCACAATCTCAGTACCCTCAATAGCATGACGAGCCAGCAACACGGACCAACGAACCATTCTCGGTTCTCGAGGTCGACCGGCATCAACAACAATACTCTGTGGAGATAACATGGGGATCCTCTCCAGAGCAAAAGAAACAACAATGGATCCGTATCCAAAGTTATTCAGTTTCCCATTTTTTTCTCTAGTTAATTGGCCTTTTACATTGGCCAACACAGCTTTACACCAGTTAAAGATGGTGCCGCGAAAACAGTCCATGGAAATACGCATTTGGGAACCAGTAGCTACATGAAGCGTAGCACTCCCACATAGTTTGGTAACAGTAAAAGCAATAACTTTCAATTCAGGACGGATGATGTGTTTTATGTCAATCCGTTTGTCCCGAGGATTTGCCTGATCATTGCAGAATTCTAGTTGAAGACTAGCGACAGTTTGGCCACCTGGCCTAGTCCCAAACAAAGAAACTTGTTCACCCCTCTTGGACAAACCAGTCAAGAAATATATATCCTCCAGCTCAATTTCGAGCCGGTGGCCACCAATGAAGAAGCACTGGTCCTCCACATTCCATCTGTTCACCAACCATGTCAAGAGTTCTACTTGTGCCCTCATGCCTGAGATGGCCCAAAATTTGTACAAGCCACATGCTTTTAATGCCCGTTGTGTGGGAAAATGAAGTATTACAGCTTCATCCACTTCCTCATGCTCACGTTCTCACCAGATCAGCATCTTGTCAATCCTACAATACAGAAAAAGGCAAGTTAGAATAATCTTATTTGAAAATTTTTGGCAAACAAATGAGAAATCAATGTTTTAAATCCAACCGCGCGGGTACTGCACCCACTCTTTGTAAACATAGCGTAGGTCCGCACGCGAGATGTGTGCCGGGTGTGGAACCCACGACTTTTTCCTTATAGGAAAAAGTCGGGGTCCGCAGGTAATGTGTGTCCCACCTGCGGACCCCGCGGGCGCATTTTCAAACCATTTTTTGCCCCAAAAATTCAAACTAAAAGCCTAAAAACAAATTTGAAACGAATGAAAAAAAAGATAGAGAGGTTGTGGATTACCTGGGACTGACGGTTCTCGATTCCAACAGACGAATTTTCCAGAATATTCACAGGAAATTTCTTACCCAAAAGCTTTTTACTTTTCACTCTGAAACTGAACAGTAAAAATGAAGTTGAAAAGTCCTTTTTATAAGTTTTTTCGAATAGATGAATTTTTAATTTATTTATTTTTCACTTTAAAAAGGATATTTTTGAAAGCATTTTTACTTATCTTAAACAGGTATGTGTAATGTTTCAAGTTTTTGTGCAGAAACTGGATTTTTCAGGTGAACTGATCGTTTTTCAACAAAGAGCATACTTTTATCACTTTTTTGGACTCTTTCAAAAATTTTACGAAAAAGCGAAACCTTCGAGTCCTCTTTTAAGCCCTTTTCAGACTCTCTAAATATGAAAAGATTGCCGAGTACTTGACTATTCGTACTCGTTAAAGTAAATGAACAGTCGTCCCTTCAGTATAAGTTTACCCCTTTTACGGACTGAAATGGACTATTTACGAAAAAGGTATACGTTGACTAAATACGGTCAATAGAGTTCTCTCCCGCATTATTTTATCCTTTTTCGGGCTCGAGAGACTAAATTTACGAAAAAGTACACCCACAAAGTTTTCTTAAGTTTTTCTTCTGACTCCCTAAAACTGAAAAACATCGAGTTTCTCCTATACTGGACTTGTTAAAACTTAACAGTAAAGGACCTGTTTAATTTTCAACAGGAACGAACCACTCCTTCTTAGGGTTCGAATTTTAAACTAAGTTGGACTCATCCGAATGATGAGCTTATAACCAAGAAAATGTTATCCTCCTCAAGCTTGTCAAAAATAAAGAGGTACTTGCCAGAAATGGTGGGGGAAAAAGAGAGAAAAATGGGCCTATTTGTTGTATTTTAAAATTCAGTCAACCACTCTTGAACACGACACTTTCATTCACCTGGATTGGGAAGTCCTTTGCCTAACAGTTAATAAAACCACATTAAAAGTCTTCAGCGGGTTTCTGGGTATTAGCTTTGGGTCAATTGTTACCAAGCCATTTGCAGTGTCATTATGTGTTCAAGAGAACAGTTCAAATAAACCATTCGTCTGCAAAATATCTGTCATCCATTTTGACCATCCCTGAGTTAGTCCTTGCTAATATATTTTCAAAACTTGATCTATGATTTCGTGTTGTAGGCTTGCCTACGACAGATCACTTTCTATCGACATCAACACATTATCTAGGAAGTTGATCTAGAAATCGTCAGTACCTTGAAATCTGCATGCCTCAATGGCAGGTTTCTTGCCTTCGACGACAGGTTGCATCATTGACCTTCGATCGAATGATTTCGTGACATGTTTGACTTCAGCTCATTCATTCACATTTCATGGATTGTACTAAGTACTTTGAGAGCCATTAACATTACTGGTGGTTTCTCTCACACTTGTTAACAGTTCACATCAAACAATGTTACCGATGAAATAGGTAACCGCAATGTTACCTACTTTTTTTTGGTAGCATAAAAAGCACCCGATTTTGAAAAGTGGTGATGCAGAATCACCATTTTTTTTTTGGTGCACATTTTTGACACTAAAATTTTTATTTATGAAGTATGAATATTTGTTTTAAAATGTTAGTGATTTTCATGCTAATTTTGAAATGTATTGATGCAGCATCAATTTTTTTTTTTTTTTTTTTTTTTAGAGTGGTGATTTTCATGCTAATTTTGAAACGTATTGATGCTGCATCAACCATTTTTTTTTAGAGCAGTGATTTTCATGCTAATTTTGAAACGTATTGATGCTGCATCAACCTTTTTTTTCTAGAGCAGTGATTTTCATGCTAATTTTGAAACGTATTGATGCTGCATCAACTTTTTTTTTTAGAGTGGTGATTTTCATGTATGTAATAAAACACAAACTTAGATTAAAAAAAATATATAAAAACAGTAAAAAAAACCAATAAAAATGTAAAAAAAAACAAAAAAAGCTCATAAAAAGAAAAAATTTAAACAAAAATAAATAAAAAAAACAAAAATATTTGAAAATTATATCAAAGGAAATGACAAAATTTGAAGAAAAAAAACACATAATTTAAAGAAAAAAAACAAAAATTCACCAAAAAATTAAAAAAAAAAAAAATCAAAAACATTTTTTTTCGAACTTATTAAAAAAAACAATATATTCAAAAATATATATATATTTAAAAAAATTTTAAAATAATTAAAATTACAAAATTGAAATTTAGGAAAAAAAAATTTTAAAAAAAATAAATTTAAATTTAAAAATATAAATTAAAAAATAATAATAATAATAAGGAAAAAAATACAACTTTTAAAATTTACAAAAAAAACAAATTAAAAAAAAACAATTAAAATTGAAAAAGAAAAAGAAAATAAAAATTAAAAAAAAAAAAAAAAAACCTATCATTAAAAAACAAAAAAAATGAAAAAAACCACGTGCAAATAATTAAAAAACAAATATACATAAATTTAGTGTTTTTTTTTTTTTTTTTTAGTGAAACCATTTATAGATTTTAAAAATGAAAAACTAAATAAACGAAAAAAATAAGAAAAACAATTAAATTAAATTAAAATTTAAAAATTTTAATAAATAAATTTTAAATTTTAAATTTAAAAAAAAATTTATTCTATAATATTAAATATAAAAAAAATTAAACAAATTGAATTTAAAATAAAAAAATTGAATTAAAAAAATAATTTTAAATTTTTTGAAATTCAATTTTTTTTTTTTAAATCAAATTAAAATAAAAATATTAAAAATTAAAAATTAAAAATAAAATCAAATAAAAAATAGGTGTAAGTATATATTTAAAAAATAAAAAAATAAATAAATAAATAAATAAACGAATTTTACTTCAAATAAAAATATTAAATAAAAAAAAAAATTTATTTTTTGAAAAAAATAAAATTATTTTTTCAAATTAAAATTTTTTTTTTTTTAAAAAGAAACAATTAAAAAAAAAATTAAAAAAAAAACAATTAAAAAACAATTTAAAAAAAAATCAATTAATAAAAAAATTTAAAAAAAAAAATCAATTAAAAAAAAAAACAATTAAAAAAAAACAATTAAAACAAAAAATTAAAAAAAAAATCAATTAAAAAAAAAACATTTAAAATTTAAAAAAAAAAAATTTTAAATGTTTTTTTTTAAATGTTTTTTTTTTAATTGATTTTTTTTTAAATTTTTTTTTAATTGTTTTTTTTTTAAATTTTTTTTTAATTGATTTTTTTTTTTTTAATTTTATTATTTTTTGTTTTAAATTTATTATTATTATTATTATTTTTAATAATTTTTATTAAATTTCGCCCATTTTTTTTATTTAATTGATTTTTTTTTTTTTTAATTTCATAATTTTTCATTGTTATTAACTTTTACTTTTAGTTTTTTAATATAATTTTATAAAATTCAATAAATTTTTTATAATTTTTTTTTAATTTATTTCGATTTAATATGTTTTTTAAATGTTTTACTCTTTTTTTTTTTTCTTTTTTTTTTAAATTTTTTTTTATTTAATTTTTTTTCTTTTTTTTTTTTCAATTTTCCACTTTTAATTGATTTTTAAAGTTTTTAAAGTTTTCGTTTAACAATATATATATTTTTTTCTTTTATATTTAAAATTTATTTTTTCTTTCAAAATTTATTTGTTTATTCATTTATTTATTAAAATTTAATATTTTTGTTTTTTAAATTTAATTTGTTATTTTAATATTAACCTCTCTTTTTTTTAATTTAATAAAATTTGATGTATATACCTATTTTAATTTAAGTTCATATATATATTTTATTTTTTATAATTTAAATTTAATTTATTTTTTATAGTTTATTTGTTTTTTAATATATATTGTTTTAAATTTAATATTTTCATTGTATTTTATTTTTATTTTTTATTTTTAATTAATTTTTCTTTTTTTTTTTCCTTTTAATTTGAATAGTGTTTTTTTTTTTAAATTTTGAATTTTTAAATTTATTAAAATTTAATATATTTCCTTAAATTTAATTATTTGTTTTAATTTTTTTTTTCTTTTTTAAAATTTAATAAGCATTTTCTTTTTCTTTTTTAAATTTAATTTCTATATTTTATTTTTTTAATTTCCTTCCTTTTTTTACTTGTTTTTTTTTTTTTTTTTTAAATTTAATATTTTTATTTTGTTTTTATTTTTATTTTTTAATTTCTATATTTTTTTAAATTTTAATCATAATTTTTTTTGGTTTATTTTTTATTTTTATTTTCCTTAAATTTTAGGTTTTTTTTAATGATTGAATTAAAATTTTTACTTTGTTTTTATTTTTATTTTTTTTATCTTCATATATTTTTAAATTTTAAGCTTTTAAATGTTTTTATTTTTTAAATTTATTTTTTTTCTTAAATTTTAGGTTTTTTTTTAATGTTTGAATTTTAAAAATTAAAAAATGTTACTTCTATTTTTAAAAATGCCAAAAATATGACACAATTTTTTTTTTGTTATTCCAGCATCAACTGGTTTTGTTTTGAGGGTGTTTTTTCAATCCTTTTTTCAAGAAACAATTTTGTTTTTACCATAATTTTATAAAATGTTGAAATTTGACCTTAAAAAAAACGAAGTGCGTTCTGGAAGACACACTTTTTTTTTTTTGGGGTGTTTTTTCAATCCTTTTTTCAACAAACAATTTTTTTTTTAGCATAATTTTAGAAAATGTTGAAATTTGACCTTAAAAAAAAACAAGTGCGTTCTGGAAGACACACTTTTTTTTTTGGGGGTGTTTTTTCATGTTTTTTTAGAGTTTTTGGGCTAGAGTTCCCGTTTTGAGGTCAGGTTACCTATTTCATCGGTAACTATGTTATCATTGACTGGTAATCAAGTGGTTTCTACCATGTTCGACTTCAACACATTTATTCACATGGGTAGAATCGTACTAGTTCGAGATGTGGAAATCAAGACCCTGGATCTAGTTTCCACCATCCAGGCTGCGAGGAATTTTGTTGTCATCTATACAGTAGACTATTTATAAATAGATGGCTGCGTCCATACTGTGTCTACATATATTTGTACTATGATGTATTCAAAATCATTCCTGTATCAAAACGATTTGAGTTAGTTTCTAGTTAATTTTAATCTGAGTATGGGAATGCCTACCTCAGTGATGACATATATATGTATATATTTTGCATTGAATGTTTTTACAGGTTCCGACTGGGGTGTCCACAGGATGATCTTTGAAATGATAAAGTACTGCACTCTTCATATATGACAGACTTTAGCTTCATCTATTCCAGACTTTTCACTTTAGGGGGCAATTTGTTACACTAAAAATTGTCATCCTGACATTTTACTATGAGTATGAGCTCATTATTACTCATACTTCCTCCTTTTGCAAGTCTAACATATCAACTCCTCATGTCAAGCTTTCAAAATCAGAGAAATGTTCCTAAAAATCCCCTAAACATTGGTATCGCACTTTCTCTATTCATTTCCTGTGGTCCCGCACCTAATGTTAAGCTTTCCTGCGAAACCATACCGCACGTTCTTTGTGTTATGAGTGCGGACCTCTGTAAAACCCAAAAAGGTGAGAAAGTAAAGATAAAAAGTGGATTTCAGATGAATTCTAGAAGATTCTAGATGGGAATTTTCGGGAATGGATACGCTTTGAGAAGGTTCATGCATCCCTCACTTGATGGAGCTAACCCCTTAATGAAAGGAGCTAATCCCTTTGAAGGAGGATTCTATCCCTTCATATTTGGAACAGAAAACCTCCTCTTTTCCACTATAAAAAGAGGCCTTGGGTAGCCTCAAAGGGAGTTGAAGCTTAAGATATTTGAAGTTAAATGCTGTTGAGATTCAGACTCAGTTAACTAAGACTTTCTGTGAAGTTAAATCACTCATCTCTATCTGTATTGGTTCAAAGAGTGCAATGCTTGTAAAATTAGAAGAGATTCCTGCTTCGGACCCCGGGAAGACCTGCACAACATCAAGGCACAGGTTGTAAAGGTTTTTTTTATTTGAAGTTAATACAAATATACTCATTTCTCTCATTAAACTGTTTATTTATGGTTTATTTCATAAATTCCTTGATCATTATGATGAGTATGGTTTATAATAATGTCTATACAGGTGTTGTGTAATCTTTTTGCTTGTTTGTGACTGCAGATTCACGAGGAACGTTCTTTCAAGTGCACGGGAAGGACTTCAATGAGATCAAGCAAGCACTGGACATAAGGTAGGCCTTACACCTATGTAGTGTTTTTTATGAATCATATATGCTTAGAGAGAGATTAGTATAATTGGTTGTTTGTTGCTAGTTACTTTTAGTACTAGAGAGATCGGTTTTGTCCGCAAGACGGATTAATCTACAGAACATAAGGTTAAGGTTATGGGAAGGTTAAAGTTAAAGCTAGGTTAAGGTAAAGGTTATGGGAAGGTTAGGTTAAGGTTAAGGTAAAGGTAAGGTTAAGGTTAAGGTCAAGGTTAGGTTATAGTTAAGTTCAAGGTTAAGGTTAGGTTATAGTGAAGGTTAAGGTTAAGGTGAAGGTTAAGGGTGAAGGTTAAGGGTAAGGTTAATGTTAAGACCCATAACCTTAACCTTCACCCTTAACCATAAGATAAACTTAAACTTAACCTTCACCTTGCTAAACCCATAACCTTAACCTTAACCTTAACCTTAACCTTGACTTTACCCTTAACCTTAACTATAACCTAACCCTAACCTTCACCTTAAACTTACCCTAACCATAACCTTAACCTTACCTTAACCTAACTTAACCTTAATCTTGACCTTTACCTTAACCTTAACTTTACCCGTAACCTTAACCTTCACTTTACCCTTAACCTAACCTTAACCTTAACCTTACCATTAACCTTATCTTAACCTTAACCTTAACCTTACCCTTAACCTTCACCTTAACCTTAACTTTACCCTTAACCTTTACTTTACCCTTAACATTAACGTTAACCTTGACTTTACCCTTAACCTAACCTTATCCTTAACCTTCACCTTAACCTGACTAAACCCGTAACTTTAACCTTAACCTAGCCTTAACCTTAACCTTAACATTAACCTTCCCATAACTTTAACCTTAACCTTAACTATAACCTAACCTTAACCTTGAACTTAACTATAAGCTAACCCTCACCTTGAAAAAATGCCTAACATTAACCTTAACATTGACCTTAACCTTAACCTTAAACTTAAACTTAAACTTAACCTTGACCTTAACTATAACCTAACCCCAACCTTAACCTAACCTTAACCTTGACCAAACTCTTAACGTAACTTTAACCTTGACTTTACCCTTAACGTAACCTTAACCTTGACCTTGACCTTACCCTTAACATTAACCTTAACCTTAACCTTAACCTAAGTAAACCCGTAACCTTAACCTTAACCTTAACCTTACCCTTAACCTTAAACTTAACCTTGACCTTAACTATAACCTAACTCTAACCTTAACCAAACCTTAACCTTAACCTTACCCTTAACATAAATTTAACCTTGACTTTACCCTTAACCTTAACCTCACCCTTAACCTTACCCTTAACCTAATCTAATCCTTACCCTAACCTTAACCATAACCTTCACGTTATTTTTAACCTTAACCTAAACCTAACCTTAACCTTAACCTTATCCTTATCTTAACCTTAACCAAACCTTAACCTTAGCCTTAACCCTAACCTTAGCCCTAAACTTAAGATTAAATTTCCTGGTAAGGTTAGGTTAAAGTTAGGGTTAGGTTATAGTTAAGTTCAAGGTTAAGATTAGGTTAAGGTAAAGGTTAAGGTTAAGGTTATGTTAAGGTTAATGTTAAGAGATTGGTTAAGGCTAAGGTTAAGGTTAATATTAAGGTTAAGGATAAGGTTAGGGTTAAGGTTAAGGTTAAGATTAGGTTAGGTTAAGTTTAAGATAAGGTTAAGGGTAAGGTTAAGGTTAAGGTTAAGGTTATGTTAAGGGTAAAGTCAAGGTTAAGGTTAGGTTAAGGTTAAGATAGGGCTAAGGTTAAGGTTAAGGTTAAGTTCAGGTTAAGGTTACGGTTAGGTTAAGGTTAAGTTAAGGTTAAGGTTTAGGTTAAGGGTTTGGTCAAGGTTAGGGTTAGTTTATAGTTAAGGTTATGGGAAGGTTAAGGTTAAGGTTAAGGATAAGTAAAGGTTAAGGTTAAGGTTAAGGTTAAGGGTTAGGTTAAGGTTATGGTTAAGGGTTTTTTCAAGGTTAGGGTTAGGTTAAGTTTAAGGTTAAGGTTAGGTTAAGGGTAAAGTTAAGGTTAGGGTTAGGTTAAGGTTGATGTTAAGGTTAAGGGTAAAGATAAGGTTATGGTTAAGGTTAAAGTTAAGGTTAGGTTAATGTTAAGGTCAAGGATAATGTTAAGGGTAAGGTTATAGTTAGGTTAATGTTAAGGTTAAGGTTATGTTAGGGTTAAGATAAGGTTAAGGTTAAGGTTAAGGTCAAGGTTAAGGGTAAGGTTAAGGTCAAGGTTAAGGTTAAGGTTAGGGTAAAGGCTTAGGTTAAGGTCAAGGTTAAGGTTAAGTGTTTGGTCAAGGTTAGGGTTAGGTCACTAAGCATAACCTTAACCTTAACCATAACCTTAACATTAAACTTAACCTTAACCTAACCTTAACCTTATCTTAACCTTAACTATAACCTTACCCTGACCTAACCTTAACCTTGACCTTAACCTTAACCTTCACTTTGACCTTAACCTAACCTTAACCTTAACCTTAACCTTAACCTTATCTTACCCTTACCCTTACCCTTAACCTTAACCTAATCTTAACCTTAACCTAACCTTAACCTTAACCTTAACCTAACTTTAACCTAAACCCTAATATTAACCATAACTTTACCCTTAACCTAACCTTAACCTTAACCTTAACCTTAACCTTATCTTAACCTTATCCTAACCGTAACTTTGACTTTACCCTTAACGTAACCTTAACCTTAACCTGAACCTTATTTTAACCTCAACTTAACCTTAACCTTAACTATAACCTTAACCTTAACCTTCCCATAACCATAACCTTAACCTTGACTTTACCCTTAACCTAACCTTAACCTTAACCTTAACCTAACCTTAACCTTGACCTTAGCTATAAGCTAACCCTAACCTTAACCCTTACCTTGCCCATAACTTTAACCTTAAGGTTAAGGTTAAGGTTAAGGTTAGGCTAAGGTTAAGATAACGGTAAGGTTAGGGTTAAGGTTAGGTTAACTTTAAGGTTATAGGTAAGGGTGTGGTCAAGTTTAGGTTTAGGTTATAGTTATGGTCAAGGTTAAGGTTATGGGAAGGTTAAGGTTAAGGTTTTGTCAAGGTTAGGGTTAGGTTATGGGTAAGTTTAAGGTTAGCTTAAGGTTACGGTTAGGTTAAGGTTAAGATTAGGTTAAGGTTAAGGTTAAGGTTAAGGTTAATGTTAAGGGTTTGGTCAAGGTTAGGGTTAGGTTAATGTTAATGTTAAGGGTTTAGTCAAGGTTAGGGTTAGGTTATCGTTAGGGTCAAGTTTAAGGTTAAGGATAAGGTTATAGTTAGGTTAAGGGCAAGGTTAAGGTTACGATAAGGTTAAGGTTAAGGGTTTGGTGAAGGTTAGGGTTAGGTTATAGTTAAGTTTAGATTAAGTTAAGGTTAAGGTCAAGGTTAAGTGTAAGGTAAAGGTTAGGTTAAGGTTAAGATTAGGTTAAGGGTAAAGTTGAGGTTAAGGTTAGCTTAAGGGTCAAATTAAGATAAGAGTTAAGGTTAGGGGAAGGTTAAGGTTAAAGTTAAGGTTAAGGCTAAGGGTTTGGTCAAGGTTAGGGTTACGTTATAGTTAAGGGTAAGGTTAAGGTTAAGGTTAGGGTAAAGTTAAAGTTAAGGTTAAGGTTAGGTTAAGGTTAAGGTTAAGGTTAAGGGTTTGGTCAAATTTAGGTTTATATTAAGGGGGTAAGGTTAAGGGTTTGGTCAAATTTATGGTTAGCTTAACCTTAACCTTAATCCTTACCCTTAACCTTAACCTTAATCTTAACCTGACCAAACCTTAACCCTAACCTTAACCATCCCAAACCCTTAACCTTAACCTTAATGTAACCTTAACCTTAACCTTACCCGTATCCTTACCCTTAAACTTCACCTTAACCTTAACCTTAACCTTAATTTTAACCTGACCAAACCTTAACCTTAACCTTAACTTTACCCTTAATCTAATGTTAACCTTAATCTTAACCTTAACTATAACCTAACCCTAAATATAACCTTAAGCATAGCCTTATCTTTACCCTTAACCTTAACCTTAAACTAAGCTTAACCTTAACCTAACCTTAACCTTAACCTTAACCTGACCTTAACTATAACCTAACCCTAACCTTGACCAAACCCTTACCCTTAAACTTAACTTAACGTTAACCTTAACCTTCCCATAACCATAACCTTAACCTTAATATTAACCTTAACCTAACCTAACCTTAACCTTTACCTTGACCTTAACCTTAACCTTATCCTTAACCTTCAACCTAACCTTAATTGTAACCTTAACCTTCCCCTAACCTTAACGCTAACCTTAACCTAAACTTTACCCTTAACCTAACCTTAACCTTAAGTTTAACCTTACCTGAACCTAGCCTTAACCTTAACCTAACTGTAAACTTAACCTTACCTTCACATAACTTAACATTAAAATTGACCTTTAACCATAACCATAACCTTATATTTACCCTTAACCTTAACCTTAACTTAACCATAACCTTAACTTTACCCTTTACATAATATTAACCAAACCCTAACCTTAACCTTAACTATAACCTAACCATAACCTTAACTTTACCCTTAACCTAATATTAACCTTAAACTAACTTTAACCTTGACCATAACTATAACCTAACCCTAACCTTCACCTTAACCTTAACTTTAATCTTAACCTTAAGATTAAGGTTATGGTAAGGGTAAGGTTAAGGTTACGGGTTTAGTCAGGTTAAGGTTAAGGTTATAGTTAAGGTCAAGTTTAAGGTTAAGGTTAGGTTAAGGTTAACCTTACCCTTACCTTAACCTTACCCTTAACCTTAACCTTGACCTTACCCTTAGGTTAAGGTTAGGTTAACCTAAGGTTAATGTTAAGGTTAAGGTTAGGTTAAGGTTAAGGTTAAGGTCAAGGTTAATGTTAAGATTAGGTTAAGGGTAAGGTTAAGGTTAGGTTAAGGTTAAGGTTATGGTTAGGCTATGGGTTTTGGGTAACCTTAAGGGTAAATTTAAGGTTAAGGTTAATGATAAGGTCAAGGTTAAGGTTACATTAAGGGTACATTCAAGTTTAAGGGTAAAGTAAAGGTTAAGGTTAAGGTGAAGGTTAAGGGTAAGGTTAAGAATAAAGTTAAGGTTAGGGTAAAGTTAAGGTTAGGTTATAGTTAAGGTCACGGTTAAGGTTAAGTTATGGTGAAGGTTAAGGTTAAGGTTAAGGTTAAGGGTGAAGGTTAAGGGTAAGGTTAAGGTTAAAACCCGTATCCTTAACCTTCAACCTTAACCTTAACCTAACCTTAACCTTAACCTTAACCTTAACCTTACTAAACTTGTAACCTTAACCTTAACCTTGACTTCAGCCTTAACATTACCTTAACCTTAACTATAACCTAACCCTAACCTTGACCTTCACTTTACCCTTAAACTTAACCTTGACCTTAACTATAACCGAACCCTAATCTTAACCTTAACTTTAACTTTACCCTTAACCTTCACCTTAACCTTAACTTTTCCCATAACCTTAACCTTAGCTATAACCTTAACATTAAACTTAACTTAACCTAACCTTAACCTTAACCATAATCTTGACTTTACCCTAACGTAACCTTAACATTACCCATAACCTAACCCTAACCTTGACCAAACCCTTAACCTTAACCTTAAACTTACCTTAACATAACCTGATGCAGCCAAAGGCTGCCACACCCACAATATGCATATAAAATTTAAAAATGCATACTCACATGCATATAATCCAATAATATGGCATGGAAGCTTCTTATTTAATCTTCAAAAGAAGATTTCTTCACTTTTTAATCCATGGTTATAAAACCCAATAATAACTTCATATGCGGAAGCTGTCCCTTTTCATGATACTGTGGTTATAAACCATAATTAAAAACCCGTTCATTTAAATTATATACGAAATAGACTTTGGTTAAACCCCATTTTCCAAAAATCATACATTCAACTCCATGCTTAACATTTCATTTGGTTCAAAAGTTCGACTTTGGTTAAAACCCAAAGCACCAACATAATATTAGATCCGGGTCCCACAGTATTTACTAACTCGCCTTTTTTGTTTAATCGATTTATCCACTTCCTTCATCCAACGGTAGTCACAAACACTTCAATCTGATCGTACATAATCCAACAAATTTCACATCCAAGTAAGTCCTATCTTTAATGATTTTATTTCACGTGAAATGGGTGGCATTGAGGCACCACATGTCAGCCCACAACCAATATCGTGTACTTTCAAAGATTACTGCCTTCCCTCTCAAAGTTGTGTGATAACACCTCTTACCATTTTTTAAAACCACTTCAAGGTTTCACTGTGCTATCAGTAATGCAATTTTCGACGTGAAGTTGCAATGGCGATATCGCATCGCCAAATCGCACTTCCCACATCTTATTACAAATAGGCTCCCAAAGAACATCGCAAATCGCATAACTAACATGTATCACAGATCTCAAACCAAGGCTTTATCCATCTGAATGTGATATGCGATGCCAATATCACATCGCAATATTGCAACCCCCCGATTTATATCGCAAATCCATGTAGCACACAATTCCGCATCACATCGCAATATCGCTATTGCATTAACAAGTGACTCCTCATCGCAAACCTGAACTTCTTCCACTGAATGCGATATTCGATTTAATATGGACTTTACATCTCCCACTTTAGATCTGTGATAATATCTCGACCATTCGCTTGTCCTTCCTGAGCTTTCTCCTGTCTTTAAACGCATTGATCGATCTTGAGCTTCAAACTTATCCTTCTCACCTACATATGCATCTAAAACATACGATTCCAAGTATGATTTCTCTCTACTGTGTCATTGATCCATTCTGTGATCGATGATTGAGCTTTGACATACTCAATTTCACTCAGGATTTCAAGATTCATAAAACCTAAAACTTAAAATCACCATAACAGAAGCAAAATATTTAGTTATTTCCAAATTATTCAACTCTAATGAACACATAGAGAATCAATCATTCAATGTATACAATATAAACTCAGAGATTTAGTTCTATGTATTAAACCCAATTTTTACATAGGAATTATCTTCCTCTGGCCTAATCTTCTGTATCAGTGGCCTTTTCTTCCTATTTCCCATAGGCTTCCATTCCAACTCTACCCACCTCTACCTATATCTACTGCCCCTGTTTTTTTATTCCTTTGAGGGTTACAATTTATACAAATATTTCTAAAACTAATTATGGTTCCAAATCCTCTATTTTCTCAACAATTTCCTATGAATCCTCTAAGTCCTAAAATCTCTAATAATCCCTAAGGATCCTCTCTCATCCTAAAATCATGAACCAATTCTAATTCAGTATTTATAATTAATTCCTAAATCTCTTAATCCCTATGAGTTCTCAACTAGCCCAATTCTCTCATGTTCTCCAACATTCGAGAACATTTAAAAAATTACTCATAATATTTAATTAATTCCCATTAAAATCACTCAAAACATCACATAAGAAACCAATTCCCTTGAAAACAAAAAACCCCTAAGTCTATTAAAATACAAAGATATTTCTGAGCCTAGTGCTCCTTCATCAGACTCCAAAAGTAGAAATTTATCATGATCTCCTGATCATGTGCTTCCAATCTTGGCCTCCTAGATCCCATATTCTGTTTTGCTATTGTCCATAAGCTGTATCATTATTCTGTTGTACTTCCATGTGCTTCCATATTTTATTTTTCATCTTCCCACTAGCTATGCTTTCACATTCTTTTCTTGTCTTTTCCTTGCTGTTGTTTATTTGATTTCTTGCTATTTTCTTCTTCTGAGACACCTTCATCGTCAACCTTATTATACTTTCAATCTCTATGCCCAATTTATCTTCTGTCTGGAAATTACTCTGCCTTTTGTTGCTGCTTCAAATTTCTACTGCAAATATTACTCCAAATACTATTTCTTTGGACATTGCTGTAGATGTTGTTGCAAATGTTGCCACCTCCCAAGCTTCCTGAATATCTTTGAAGATATCTCCCTCTAAAACATTCTTCTTATGTTCACTACCTTCTTTTTCCTTTCCCTTGAAAACCTTCAGTGATTGTCTTTCATCTCCTTGATTGATTCTGGCAATCAAATCAAATTCCTCAAACATTGTATCTTCATCCTTTATCAGAATATAATTCTAATTCTCCATCACTATGGCAGTTCTAAAAGTCTGTCCTACAGTCTTCTCTTGGCCAATCGGACAAGCCAACTCCTCCTTGTCAACAATAATAACAAGTTCCTTCTTCTGCAACAGTTCATCTTCATTCAAGACAACTCCAAGAGATGGATTGTCTTCTGCCACACCTGTAAACACAGTCAAATTATCAATTTCAAAATCGCAATACCCAATGGTCTCATTTGATGACCCAGTCACCAAATCTTCTTCTTTCAGTTCCAAGTCTCTTTCAGGACTCAGAAAATCTTCACTGTCTTTCTTTCAAGCTTCCAAGGTTATCTCCATTGTTCCAATCACCATGATAAAATAATGATCCTCCACTATGTTTTCCTCTAACATAGTTTCCCTTTCATTAGATTCTCTGACATTTTCCATTTGTTGTCCTTCTTTGGCTGCATAATTAACACATAAATTATCAGTATTAAAAATGCAAGGTTTCAATGTCTCTTCCTCCTCTGACAACATTTCAATATGTTGCTTTGATTTTTCATTTAACTCCTTAACCTAGACCTTAACCTAACCTTAACCTTATCTTAACCTTAACCTAACCTTAACCTTAACCTAACCATAACCTTACACTTAACCTGAACCTTAACCTTAACCTTAACTTAACCTAACCCTAACCTTAACCTTAACCTTTGTAATGTTCTTTTTCAAAAACATTGTCAATCGACAAAGCAAATATATTCTAGAGATAGACTGAAGGGGAATTTACTGGATTTTTCACCTTCATAAAGAAGGATGAGCTCCAGCGGCTACCTGGCCCACTATTAGACTCTGTCTATAGAGTTTTTTCAAGGGACAATATCCCCAAGAGGGAAATACAACAAGATTGGGAATCTCTCAAGATAACCCCAACATTGCAGCTACATCAATATAAAAACATAAACTGGAAATGGCAGTGAATAAATATTATGCCAAAATGTATGAAAACCCTTGAGACATTTTACTATGACATAAAATCAGCAAAATGATACAATTAAAATCAAAGGAACAAGGCAAGAATCCTTCCATGAAAACATATGCCAAATTACAAAATGCTGCATCGTAGAAGGATACCCATGCATAGAGAAACATAGTCATAGAAGGGAGACTGCTGCACTAAGTAAAAAAAATCATGGATCTGCATATATGTGGCTCATACATCATTGTGAGAGAAGATATAAGCTCCCAATCACTACCTCAAGCCAATCCTAGAAGGATTGACTGAAATATGCAAAACTGTAGAAATGCTGGAGTTTCTGGGTAGCAGCAGCAAATCAATACATGGAATGGAATGGAGAAGGCTGAATGGATTTAGCTGATGAAAATCCATTCTCCATTGGAAATATGAAGTGCAAGGCTGATTTTTGCACCAAAGATCTCACCCTCTGAAATGTCTGCAACACCCTCACTGCAAATGTGCTCCAACTAGAACGCAGTCTATGAGAGGGTCTGTGTTGTAACTGATGGTAGTGGTTGGCCTCCTACCAATGATGGTGGAATAAGCTCGGGATCCATCCTCACTAACCTCCTGGAAGTAGATAACCTCCCTCCTCTGAAAGATCAGCTCGAAATGGTGTTGTAGGAAACCTCCCCAGCAACACCCTGCAACATTACATAATAATCTGCTACATATACTGCGCTGATGGAGTAGGTTGATGTTATGGCCTGAATGTCGGAATATAGCGAATGAGTGAAATCCTTCATGAGCTCCTCAAGAAGGATAGTAATTCCTAAACAAGACTCCCTCGTGCCCGAAGGCACTACAAATCTTCTGAACAGCAAGAGACTGCAACTATGTCTAATCAGACAAGAAAAATAAGATTATTGAACATCGTCAAATGGTTTCCTTGCCTTCATTTTAAACACAACGAAGTCTCCATCCTTGGCCTTCCTTCCTCTAGAATTTTCCTCCCCCATGGAATATTCCTCCACTAAAACTGCACTGTCCCACTTGGTGGCTTCCACCTCTTATCTCAGCACTGATGGCTTGGTCAACTAGACCTTGTCCACTTACAATTTAACCTCTTTCACACATGAGGGTGTGAAATCCCACTCCATGATGATCCCTTTTCACATTGTGAGGGATTTTATTCCTATTTATTACATGAGTGGGTCACTTTACCCACTTCTATTCAACAAAATGAAAATATGCAACTATAATGTTCTTTTTTAGCTTGAGGCTAAAATTGGGAACATTACAGTCCTCCCCTCCCACATGTTGTTTGTCCTCAAGCAACTACATAGAGAGAACAAAATTCCTCCCCCTTTCTTCTCTTTGGCCTCTTCATCAACAATCTCTACCACTGCTCAAGATGTGCTGCAATAAATCTATCCTCCAATGCTCCCTCTCAAGTATGCAAACCGGAATGGTGTACACCCCGAAAGATGGAAGGTGTAGGTGGAAATTCCCCTGCTAAAATATGGCCTCCTCAAGGTAGGAGTGATGACATGCATGGGAAAATGTAATCCCACTGATGATCCCCTCACCCATGCTATCATCCAAATGAAAATCTGCCCCCGGTTTTGTGCAATGTAATGGGGCTGAATGGAGAGTTTTGCTGATTCATCCCAAGGAGCTCTTCTCTCCATTTGAAGTATACATGGGGCTGCCTCCATACTTGGGTTGAAATGGTATGGCCTCCAAGAATGGCCCAAGCTACCCCATCAAGAAAATCATCGATGAATTCCTCTCCAATTTCTCCAAGTGGCTTTCCCTCACATGAACAGGAATTTAGTAATGTGGCAATCATGGTTTGCCCATGGTATCTCCTGCAACATAAAACATGCATAGTAGGGAGAATCATGCTCCCAATGGGCTGTCCCAACATATAGAACACTCTCTCTCAATAATGCTCCCTGTGAATGTACAACATCAGCAATACACGGAAACATAATACAATGTAAACAAGTTGTCACAAGACAACTAGAGAGTGGGTCACTTCTCCACTTATGGGACCAACGCAGTGCACCTCTTGTCTACATCAAAATAGAAATTAACAAGTGGATTCCCAGCCACTTTTTTGCAGCCACAAACATCTCATAAGATGGGATCATGAAAGTACAAATAGGTGCCAATGGTGCACACCGAGAAGTATGTGCCCTCCTCCACAACCCACCATAAGATTTGTCAATTTCACTGCTACAAATTGTTGCAAGTACATCCTTATATAATATGCAAGAAGGAACAAGCCCTCTTGATACATCATGCTACTTCAAACAAGGAAAATAAGTACAATACAAAATATGAAATTATACCTTCTCCCTCATGCACTTGAGCTCTTGAGCTAAGAAATAGCTCTTGTTGGGGTTCCCATGTTTTGGCCAGATTGGCAAGAGCAAAAGATAAGACAACATCAGAACCACTTTGGGGCCCTAGGATCTATCCCTCCTGGACCCGGAGAGGGATCTCTCCAATAAAAAAAAGAATGGTATATCTTTGGAACTCAAATGAGATGTTAGGCTAGTTATGAAGCACAAAGGGGGTTTTAAAATGATTTGGTTGAAGGGTTGCTGGGTTGGTTAGGAGATCACAGACTGGGAAAGCAATGGGAGGAAAGGAAACATAGCAGTAGGATGCTTCAGCAAAGAGGATAGGCCAAGGCAGTGCCATCCATTGGGCTATGGAGTCATGAAAGGAGAATTACTTGCAACCACTAGCCAAGGCTTTCAAAGGGCAAGTCATCTACACTAAAGGATCTTTTAGGCAGATGATGGAATGGAACATTAAGGAGGGAAAGTGGAAGAAGGAAAGACAACCAAATTTCTGTCTATAGATCAGGTTAGAGGTCATTTAACTCCAGACCTGCTTGGACATACTCTAGGGCAGCTCTCAAAGGGACAAAGGGGCTGCTTATAGATCGGACCAGAGGTCATTTAACTCCAGGTCTGCTTTAGCAACTCCAAGGGAAAACAAAGATAAGATAACAAAGAAACATCTAAAGAGCGCTTCGTTCTTGTCAACCGAGGCAATAACATCCTTACCTTCTTTGGTTAATGCAATTACTCTTAGATACACATGGGGGCGGAAAGCATAAAGGTAGGGAGAGCAGACAGCATAGGGCACCTAACGAGGGTGAATCCTATACCATTATTCTGATGCAAGCCCAGAAGAAAATGAAACAATATGAAAATGTAAATAACAGTTAAGAAAAACATCACCAATAGTAATAGACCAGGATCCTGTGAAATGTGCTTTGATTAATTCATGCAAAACTAGTCATGTACAATATGGCTCAATGGCTAATACAGTCCCAACTTCTCCTCCCAGCCTATTACATACAACTACTCTGTTACTCCCTCCCACGAATGTTCTAACAGTCAAGAATGAATCCCTCTAACAGCAGATTGCCGGCAACTGAACAACAACATGTAGATAAAATGGAGGACTCTTTCGACTATATGGAAATTGAAGATGAAACAATCAAAATGAGAATTTTTGTGCAGAGCCTGGGGGGAGAGGTTAAAAAGTGGTTTAAAAACCTACCTGCGGGTAGTATCCAAGATCTCCCTGCTTTATACCAGACTTTCGTCAACAAATGGGAAACTAGAGCAAACCCTTGTCAGCTCCTAGTAGAATACATGTCCCTTAAGAGGAACGCAGAAGAGAGTGTCCACGATTACACCACTAGATTCAACAGCATTTATAATGCTCTCCCCCCGCAAATGAAACCTCCACAAGGTATGGCCTTAGCAAAATATCCTGATGGATTTGATGCTAACATGGCCTATGAGCTTAGAGATAAAGAGTATACCACATTGGAGGATATGCAGAAAGGGGCAGTAAACATAGAGGCAAATTTGATTGAGAAAAGGGCCAAGCTGAGAGCTGAGAAGAGAGTAACATACAAGGATGACACTATAGCCTCCACTTCAGATCCCAATATTGACAGATTGTCTAAGAATCTGGATAAGCTATGCAGATGGTGGAAAAGAATCGTACATCACTCGGAAACGGGAATGGTATCAAAGCGAAAACTTTAGAAGAAACAACAACACCCCCAACAGACAGAAAGAGTCAGTTCAGCAAGTCATTCCCCCTTTCCAAAACTTTCTTGATGAGGATGAGGGAATCATAGAAGAGTCTGAAGGGAATGTGATAAACATGTTTGAAATAGAGGACTCAATTCTGAACTGTGACTCAGAGGATGATCAGCCCTCATCTTCATATTGGGATGAGGAAAGATTAGAAACTGAAGAGTACAGACTTGGGTTCCAAGATGCCATGTTACAGGTCAGAGAACCATATGGGCTCAGGAGCAAAAATAACCAAGACACTTCTGAAACCAAAACTCCTAAGGTGACCATAAAAAAGAGGCCTGAAAAATCTTCTAAAGCAACCGCTGTAAACGATAAATCAACAGCTGAGAGTTCTGAGAAAAACCAACAGAAAGGCAACCAAAACAATGAAAAACAAAGTTAACCAACCAGTAGCACTAGCACCTCAGTTAGTGCTCCTGATAAAACTGTGTCTACACATGTACATAATGAGAAAACACAAACCGATTCAGCTACTAAGGTAGTTGCAAATAAAACAGATTTGAACAGTCCCAAAAGCCAATCCATTTTCAATTTAGAAAGTGAGATTGCAAAAATCAAAATCTCTGTACCATTATCTGAGCTGGCCTCTCAGGATGTATATAAAGGCCATATTTTAAAAGCATTAAATCTGAGTATAAATAATGACACTGTAAATTTGAGTGATGATCAGCCTGCCCTCTTATTCGGTCCCAAGATTGAGGGGAAATTTCAGGAGGGGGTAGTTCCACCTTTTTATATCAGTCTTAACATTCATGACAAGATCCTTCATAATGCCATGCATGACTCTGGTGCATCACACAATCTAATGCCTAAGGTAGTCATGGAGAAGTTAGGCCTCAAAATCACCCGACCCTACAAAGACTTATACTCATTTGACTCGAGCAGAGTAAAATGTCTTGGCCTGATCAAAGACTTATGTGTGAGTTTGACCCAAATTCCTGCGAAATGTATGGTCATGGATGTAGTGGTGGTAGACGTGCCACCCAAGTATGGCATGCTGTTGTCAAGATCATGGGGAGCCAATCTGCAAGGCACCATGCAGATGGATGGCTCATATGCCACTATCCCTATATTTGGCCAATTAAGAAGACTGTATAGAGAATCCCAAATGAAATTCCTAGTCAGCAGCCCCGAGAAACCTGAAAATTCACCATTATATTCTGTGCATACCGACCTTGACTCCTTCATATTTTGTAATGATGAATCCTTAGAAGAGCCAGAGTCCCAGAATAGGCATACAAACGAGAACACGGAGCCTATAGACCTCCATATAATGGCCACTCTGGAAGAATATGACCAGGAAGACCATGGGCAGCACACTGAGAATGAAGAGGAAATCAGAAATGAAGCCTGTAAGATCTGTGGTGGATCTCTCACTCCAAGTGAAACAGAAACAGAACAAGAACAGCAAGCCAACCACCTCCCTGACATCAATGGCCTCTACGAACAACAAGATAGTTTACTACCTAGTACAAACCTCCCAACTCAACCTAATGGCGAATCCAGTTGTAAGGTAGAAAGCGAAGTGGAAGTAAACAAAGATCCCCTGTGGGAAATGAAATTTGATGGGTCCTTCACTAGGCAAAGCGCTGGAGCTGGAGTGTGGCTGTGTAACACCGAAAATGATCACGCGGAGAGCCACGCTGTCAATCTGCATTTCAAATGCATGAATAACATTGCAGAATATGAGGCTCTAATCTTGGGTTTAAATCTGTTGAAAAAATTAGGAGCCCGTAGGATAGTCGTGAGAGGAGACTCTGAGTTAGTAATCAAACAGATGAATGGTGAGTATTCGGCAAAACACCCCAGGCTTAGGGCATATAGGAATGATACTCTAGATTTGCTGAAAACGCTCATTGAATATGATTTAGTATCCATTCCTAGGGGTCAAAACGCTATTGCAAATGGACTAGCCTGCCTAGCTAGCTCTTATCCTAAGGCCCCAGTTGACCAACAAATCATCATTCAGACTAAATTCAGGCCTGTAGTGCCAGACAATGAAAAATACTTGCAGGTCTTTGAAGGAGACAAACAGATTGAAGATTTCCTGATGGGCATAAATGAGTTTGAATTTTCTGATTCAGACTCAAAATCTGATGACAGCTGCCCAAGTGAGGATTCCCCAGATGAACTAGAAACACCTTGTAGTATAGAAATAAATTCGTTTTCTGAAGAAACTCGAGATTCAGCCATAAAACGTGAAAACGCAGATAGAGAAGAAATGGAGGTGCTGCAAGCCAAAGACAAGAACATACCAAGAGGCTTAGCACCCTTAGAGGACCTCTTTGATTTCGATGATGTTGCAAAGAAGCCCACAATAGAACATGCAGAATTAGATGTAGAAGAGTGTAACATAGGCACTGAAGACAAACCCAAAATGATAAAACTAGCTAAGTCTATACCTGCAGACATGAAGAAAAGATACATTGACTTGTTTAAGGAATTCATTGATGTGTTTGCATGGAGCTACGAAGACTTAAAGGCCTATAACATCAACATAGTGGCGACTCCAATGGGGAATTTTGAGTACATTTCGTCTTAAACACTCTTTAAACCTCAGAAACTTAGAACTCTGGCTAGGTTGATGGTAAGTCACACCTTTCTTGAATCAGCCTCCGTTATTGAATATCCACCATACTCTTAGACAGAGCCTGGATAGGGCCAGGTAGCCTCCAGATCTCATCCTCTCTTCAGGGGTGACATATCTGGTAAATGCCCTCCCAGTCAATCTCTGGTTGGAGCTTGTTGCTTTAGAGGAGATTCATGAAAGGTGATAGTGCCTGAGCACTGTGGTGGACAGTGTACCCTAGAATCATCCTAAACCCTCCACCTAGCGACTCCATTGTTCCTAAACGTTAAAGAATCCACTGGTGATCGGTAGGCCTGCTGATTATCTCGGTTTCACATCAGACTCCACCGGGAGACCAGTCCCAAGACAACATTAACCACAGTAGAAATAACAAGTAGGGCTAAGTTGCTTGGCTTATAAACAGCACTCTGGCTCACAGAACCATTCATACAAGAGCTTTCCCTGATCCAAACCCACCTGAAACAGTTGATAATCCTGAGAAAATCCTTAAAAGAGCACCTGTGAGTAGGAGATCAACTATTTCCAGCAACATTCATAGAGCCAATTCTGCACCAGAAGATCTTGCAGCTCTATTAGACCCTCTCTTCGACCTAGGCCTTCAGAAGAGATTACCTAGAACTAGGTCATTCAGTGTTTCAGACTAGCCAGACACTAGGGACAGCGAAACCCCTCCTTCCACACCACCCGATCTCCACTTTCTCCAAAACTTGGGGCTTTCTCACCCTAGATCTGCTCAACAGACTTCTGCTGGTCCTATCATCCCTGTCATCCAACTACCAGCTGCTCAAGCCAACCCTATACCTCATCAGAACATCATCATGGCAGCCTGGTATGCACCTCTAGTTTTACCTCAGCCTCTACTTCCCTTACCAGATGATTATCAATCAAAAATCCCACACTTCCCTGCTAAAGAGCCTACAACTGCACAACAACATGTAGATAAAATGGAGGACTCTTTCGACTATATGGAAATTGATGATGAAATAATCAAAATGAGAATTTTTGCGCAGAGCCTGGGGGGAGAGGTTAAAAAGTGGTTTAAAAACCTACCTGCTGGTAGTATCCAAGATCTCCCTGCTTTATACCAGACTTTCATCAACAAATGGGAAACTAGAGAAAACCCTCGCCAGCTCCTAGCAGAATACATGTCCCTTAAGAGGAACGCAGGGGAAAGTGTTCATGATTACACCACTAGATTCAACAGTATTTACAACGCTCTTCCCCCACACATGAAACCTCCACAAGGTATGGCCCTGGCCAAATATCCTGATGGATTTGATGCTGACATGGCCTATGAGCTTAGAGATAAAGAATATACCACATTGGAGGATATGCAGAAAGGGGCAGTAAACATAGAGGCAAATTTGATTGAAAAAAGGGCCAAACTAAGAGCTGAGAAGAGAGTAACATACAAGGATGACACTATAGCCTCCACTTCAGATCCTAATATTGACAGATTGTCTAAGAATCTGGATAAGCTATGCCAAGTGGTCGAAAAGATGGCTATCACTCAGAACAGGAACCAAAATAAAAACCAAAATCAGAACTTTAGAAGAAACAACACCACTCCCAACAGACAGAAAGAGTCAGATCAGCAAGTCATTCCCCCTTTCCAAAACTTTCTTGATGAGGATGAGGGAATCATAGAAGAGTCTGAAGGGAATGTGATAAACATGTTCGAAACAGAGGACTCAATCCTGAACTGCGATTCAGAAGAGGACCAACCCTCAACCTCTTATGGGGAGGAGGAATGGTTTGAATCTGAGGATTATAGGTTGGGATTCGAGAATGCCATGTTACAGGTCAGAGAACAATATGAGCTCAGGAGTAAAAAGAACCAAGACTCTTCCAAACCTAAAACTCCTGAAGTAACTATCAAAAAGAGGCCTGAGAAATCTTCTAAAGTCACTGCTATAAACAACAAATCAACAACGGGGAGTTCTGAGAAAAACCAACAGAAAGACAGCCAAAACAATGAAAAACAAAGTCAAACAACCAGTAGCACTAGCACCTCAGCAAGTGCTCCTGACACAACTGTGCCTACGCATGTACATAATGAGAAAACGCAAACTGATTCGGCCACTAAGGTGGCTGCAAACAAAACAGAGTTGAGCACTTCCAAAAGCCAATCCATTTTCAGTTTAGAAAGCGAGATTGCAAAAATCAAAATCTCTGTACCATTATCTGAGCTGGCCTCTCAGGATGTATATAAAGGCCAGATTTTGAAAGCATTAAATCTGAGTATAAATAATGACACTGTAAATTTGAGTGATGATCAGCCTGCCCTCTTATTCGGTCCCAAAATTGAGGGGAAATTTCAGGAAGGGGTAGTTCCACCTTTTTATATCAGTCTTAACATTCATGACAAGATCCTTCATAATGCCATGCATGACTCCGGTGCATCACACAATCTAATGCCTAAGGTAGTCATGGAGAAGTTAGGCCTCGAAATCACCCGACCCTACAAAGACTTATACTCATTTGACTCGAGCAGAGTAAAATGTCTTGGCCTGATCAAAGACTTGTGTGTGAGTTTGACTCAAATTCTTGTGAAATGTATGGTCATGGATGTAGTGGTGGCAGACGTGCCACCCAAGTATGGCATGTTGTTGTCAAGATCATGGGGAGCCAAGCTGCAAGGCACCATGCAGATGGATGGCTCATATGCCACTATCCCTATATTTGGCCAATTAAGAAGACTATATAGAGAATCCCAAATGAAATTCCTAGTCAGCAGCCCCGAGAAACCTGAAAATTCACCATTATATTCTGTGCATACCGACCTTGACTCCTTCATCTTTTGTAATGATGAATCCTTAGAAGAGCCAGAGTCCCAGAATAGGCATACAAACGAGAACACCGAGCCTATAGACCTCCATATAATGGCCACTCTGGAAGAATATGACCAGGAAGACCATGGGTAGCACACTGAGAATGAAGAGGAAATCAGAAATGAAGCCTGTAAGATCTGTGGTGGATCTCTCACTCCAAGTGAAACAGAAACAGAACAAGAATAGCAAGCCAACCACCTCCCTGACATCCATGGCCTCTACGAACAACAAGATAGTTTACTACCTAGTACAGACCTCCCAACTCAACCTAATGGCGAATCCAGCTGTAAGGTAGAAAGCGAAGTGGAAGTAAACAAAGATCCCCTGTGGGAAATGAAATTTGATGGGTCCTGCACTAGGCAAAGCGCTGGAGCTGGAGTGTGGCTGCGTAACACCGAAAATGATCACGCGGAGAGCCACGCTGTCAATCTGCATTTCAAATGCACGAATAACATTGCAGAATATGAGGCTCTAATCTTGGGTTTAAATCTGTTGAAAAAATTAGGAGCCCGTAGGATAGTCGTGAGAGGAGACTCTGAGTTAGTAATCAAACAAATGAATGGTGAGTATTCGGCAAAACACCCCAGGCTTAGGGCATATAGGAATGATACTCTAGATTTGCTGAAAACGTTCATTGAATATGATTTAGTATCCATTCCTAGGGGTCAAAACGCTATTGCAAATGGACTAGCCTGCCTAGCCAGCTCATATCCTAAGGCCCCAGTCGACCAACAAATCATCATTCAGACTAAATTCAGGCCTGCAGTGCCAGACAATGAAAAATACTGGTAGGTCTTTGAAGGAGACAAGCAGATTGAATATTTCCTAATGGGCAGAAATGAGTTTGAATTTTCTGATTCAGACTCAAAATCTGATGACAAATGCCCAAGTGAGGATTCCCCAGATGAACTAGAAACACCTTGTAGTATAGAAATAAATTATTTTTCTGAAGAAACTGGAGATTCAGCCATAAAACGAGAAAACGCAGATAGAGAAGAAATGGAGGTGCTGCAAGCCAAAGACAAGAACATACCAAGAGGCTTAGCACCCTTAGAGGACCTCTTTGATTTCGATGATGTTGCAAAGAAGCCCACAATAGAACATGCAGAATCAGATGTAGAAGAGTGTAACATAGGCACTGAAGACAAACCCAAAATGATAAAACTAGCTAAGTCTATACCTGCAGACATGAAGAAAAGATACATTGACTTGTTTAAGGAATTCATTGATGTGTTTGCATGGAGCTACGAAGACTTAAAGGCCTATAACACCAACAGGCTCAACTAAAAATTCTCCCTCACCTCCAATGAGTAGGGAAGTGGTTGTGATGTCCTCTTCATCATCAATTAGGCTATGCGTCTCTCCATATGCTGATATATGTCATGATAAATGCCATCCCAAGTGAACTCCTCTAGCAAGGCAAAGTATGCATGATCCATTCTCCTCATAGACAGCGCTGGTGTTCTACAGTATGATGCTCCCCTCACATTTTTATCTGCTACTTTGACATCCCCCATGCCAAATTCATCCTCGAAAATGATACAATGCCCACCATGCAGCTACTCATGCTCCAATAGAAATATGGCTCTCTGAAAATGAGCCTCCCATGAGAAACTGTCACCTCCAAATAATCTCTCGGTTCTTGGCCAATGAAAGCATGACTGGCCTCCATCTACTCCTATGCATGAAAGAGTCCTCCTCCAAAAGGGAGTTTCCTCTGTCTCTGCAAGCCAGTGGAGTAGTAAACCTGCATCATGAAGATGTTATCCTCTAACCTTGCAGCAACTATATCAGCGCAGTATAATTGATGAGAGTGGGTGATGCTGAAAATGAGAGAGTATCTCCCTCCTCCTTGAGTCTATCAAAAACTCTCTGCACTGTGCTGAACTCTCCCAACATTTCCACCCTCCTTAAATCAAGGTGTTAGGCCCCCAAATTTGGAGCATCCAACCTCCTCTGTTGATCTAGTGGTCTCCTTGGTGCAATGTCTCCATGCAGTGAGACACCATCATCAAGAGATGACTGAATGTATGAATGGAGAAAACCTTCCATGCTTCTACTACGCAATCCAATCATCTTCTTAGGTGCATCAACCTCATAAAATAGACAGGGGTGTGTGCTTCTCATCACATGATGTTGATCATCCTCCCTATCTCTTCTTCTATCTCCATAGCTCTGTACCCTACCAACAATGGCACATGTGTATCATGAGTTGTGCCTTGATCTCTACATGGGATATCCTGGGGAATTTATTGCAAATACACAAGAATCCCTCTTTGTGGAGCAAGAGCTCCTCTTTCCTCTGCATGAGGCACTGGATCAACTCTAGCTATACCAGCGTAGTTTCCCTCCCTCTCATCAACATGTAGGGGCAACTTCTCCCAAAATTTGATCTCATTTTGAAAAAAATACCTCCATGCTCTCTTGTGCAAGAATATGAGATGGATACCTTGCCTCTAACAAGGTGTGATGCAAGATGTCAGCCTTCTTAACAATGTTCTGAAGTGGATCTGAGTTTAGTTTTTCTCCCTTTACATGCAAGGTCTTGGTGTGTCTCTCAGCATGTGTTTCAAAATTTCTCCCATAAAATATTTCCATAATTGTTTCAATGAATCTGAAATAGGAAGAAGTATTTTCATTCTTTAAAGGACATGACTCAAATATCCACCATGCATAGGTCTTACCTCTAAAGTGCAGCGCTGCAAATATGATAGCAACTCCTTGGAAACTTTGTGCTGCTGCAACAGGGTCTTCAACTCCTCTACCCATGCTTTGGCTGCACATATAGGTGAAATTATAAAAGTATATAGAACATATCTATCTTTCTGTTGCCTCCCCTTCATATTGGTCTTGCAAAAATTCATGAAAGTGAGATGATCTTTGAATGCTTGAGTTTGAGACTCATACGCTCTTAGAAAATCTCCAAGAGTTTTATTCTTGGTCACCTCTCCTTCTTTTCCCATCTCTTTCATGACAAAAATGCACTAGTGACTACGTTGTGCATCAAGGGATGTGACTGCATGCTCACATTCCTCATCAGAAACCCTAGAGTTTGTTTATGTTCCAAACCCTTGTGGAGATTCTTCAAATCTCTCCCTTCCCTTTTGCTTGTGGCTCCCATGAAAACCCTAGGTGGTTTTAGGGAGAAGCTTGGCTAGCTCATCTCCTTTTTCTTCTCCACAAAGTGGAGAATTCCTCTTCTTCTTAGATGGCATCTTGGCTAAAGATCCATAGGTTGAGCCGAGATTATGCTCTGATACCACTGTAATGTTCCTTTTTAGAAACATTGTCAATCGACAAAGCAAATCTATTCTAGAGATAGAATGAAGGGGAATTTACTGGATTTGTCACCTTCATAAATAAGGATGAGCTCCAGAGGATACCTGGACCACTATCATAATATTTCTATAGAGTGTTTTCAAGGGACAATATCCCCAAGAGGGAAATACAACAAGATTGGGAATCTCTCAAGATAACCCCATCATTGCAGCTACCGCAATATAAAAACATAAACTGGAAATAACAGTGAATAAATATTTTTCCAAAATGTATGAAAACCCATGAGCCATTTTATTATGAGATAACAACAGCAAAATGATACAATGAACATCAAAGGAACAAGGCAAGAAGTCTTCCATGAAAACATATGCCAAAATACAAACTGTTGCATCATAGCAGGATATCCATGAATAGAGAAACGCGGTCATAGAAGGGAGACTGCTACACTGAGTACAAAACATCATGGATCTACATATATGTGGCTCATACATCATTGGGATAGAATATATAAGCTCCCAATCACTACCTCAAGCCAATCCTAAAAGGATTGACTAAAATATGCAAAACTGCAAAAATGTCGGAGTTGCTGGGTAGCAGCAGCAACTCAATACATGGAATGGAATGGAGAAGGCTGAATGGATGAAGCTGATGAAGAGTCCTTATCCATTGGAAATCTGAAGTGCAAGGATGAACCTTACACCAAATATCTCACCCTCTGAAATGTCTGCAACACCCTCACTGCAAATGTGCTCCAACTAGAACACAATCTATGAGAGGGTCTACGTTGTAACTGATGGTAGTGGTTGGCCTCTTGCCAATGATGGTGGAATAAGCTAGGGAAAAATCATCACTAACCTCCCAGAAGTAGAAAACCTCCCTCCTCTAAATGATCATCTCAAAATGGTGTTGTAGGAAACCTCCCCAGCAACACCCTGCAACACTGCACAATAATCTGCTACAGATACTGCGTTGATGGAGTAGGTTGATGCTATGGCCTAAATTACAGAATATGGGGAATGAGTTAAATACTTCATGAGCTCCTCAAGAAGGAGATGAAATCCTAAACAGGACTCCCTCGTGCCCAAAGGCACTGCAACTCTACTGAACAGTAAGAGGCAGCAACAAGTCTCTAAGACTTGAATGTAAAATGATCAAAAGATATCTCAATGGTTACCTTGCCCCTCTTTTAAACACAATGAAGCCTCCACACTTGGCCTTCCTTCCTCTCGAAGTTTCCTCCCACATGGAATATTCCTCCACTAAAACTGTGCTATCCCACTTGGTGGCTCCCACCTCTTATCTCAGCACTATTGACTTTGGTCAACTAGACCTTGTCCATTTGCAATTTAACCTCTTCCACACATGAGGGTGTGAAATCCCGCTCCATGATGATCTCTTTTCACATTGTAAGGGATTTTATTCCTGTTTATTACATGATTGGGTCACTTTACCCGCTTTTATTCAAAAAAATGAAAATTTGCAACTATAATGTTCCTTTTTAGCTTGAGGCTAATATTGGGAACATTACAACCTTAACCTTAACCTTAACCTAACCTTGACTTAACCTTAACTT
Source organism: Pinus albicaulis (assembly GCA_034641835.2). Classification (NCBI taxonomy): domain Eukaryota; kingdom Viridiplantae; phylum Streptophyta; class Pinopsida; order Pinales; family Pinaceae; genus Pinus; species Pinus albicaulis. Next base: position 93,287,691 of record MU968359.1, on the reverse strand, counting down.
TAAATTTACCCTAAACTTAACCTTCACCTTACTATTAGCCTTAACCTTATCTTAACCTTAATCTAACCCTAACCTTAACCTTGAATTTACCTTAACCTAACCCTAACCTTGACCTTGACTTTTCCTTAACCCCTTAACCTTAACCTTAACCTTAACCTTAACCTTAAATTTACCCTTAACTTAACCTTAAGCTAACCTTAACTATAACCTAACCCCAACCTTGACCAAACCCTGAACCTTAACCTTAACTATAACCAAACCCTAACCTTGACCAAACCCTTAACCTTAACGTTAACCTAAACTATAACCTAACCTTAAATTTTCCCTTAACCTTACCTTAACCATAACCTTAACCTAACCTTAACCTTAACCTTACTCTTAACATTATCTTAACCTTACCTTAACCATACCCTTAAACTTGTCCTTAACTATAACCTAACCCTAACCTTAACCTTAACCTTAACCTTAACCTAACCCTAACCTTAACCTTATCCTAACCATAACCTTAACCCTAACCTTAACCTTAAGGTTAAGGGTTTGGTCAAGGTTAGGGTTAGGTTAGGTTAAGGGTAAATTCAAGGTTAAGTTTAAGGGTTTGGTCAAGGTTAGGTTCAAGTTAAGGTTAAGATTAACCTAAAGTCAAGGTTAGGTTTAGGTCAAGTTTAAGTTTAAGGTTAATAATTTGGTCAAGGTTAGGGTAAAGGTTTAGGTTAAGGTTAAGGTTAAGAATTTGGTCTAGGTTAGGGTTATGGATAAGGTTAAGGTTAATGTTAACATTAAGGTTAAGGTTAAGGGGGTAAGGTTAAGGTTAAGGTTAGGGTTAAGGTTAGGGGAAGGTTAAGGTTAAGGTTAAGGTTAAGGTTAACATTTTGGTCAAGTTTAGGGTTAGGTTATAGTTAAGGCTAAGGTTAAGGTTAAGGTTACTGATTTAGTGAGGTTAAGGTTAAGGTTAAGGTTAAGGTTAACATTTTGGTCAAGGTTAGGGTTAGGTTATAGTTAAGGCTAAGGTTAAGGTTAAGGTTACTGATTTAGTGAGGTTAAGGTTAAGGTTAAGGGTTTGGTCAAGGTTAAGGTTAAGGGTTTGGTTATGGTTAGGGTTAGGTTATAGTTAAGGTTAAGTTTAAGCTCAAGGTTACTGGTTTAGTAAGGTTAACGTTAAGGTTAAGGTTAAGGGTTTGAATCTTTACCCTAACCTTAACCTTAACCTTAACCTTAGACATGTTGTGGTTCCCATGTTTTGACCAGATTGGTAAGACCAAAAGATGAGACAACATTAGAACCACTTTGGGGCCCTAGGATCTAGCCCTCCTGGACCTGGGGAGGGATCTCTCCAAGAATACAAATAATGATATATCTTTGAAGTTCAAAATGAGATGTTAGGCTAGGTATGAAGCACAAGGGAGGTTTAATATGATTTGGTTGGTTATCAGGTTGGTCATAATATCACAGACTGAGAGGGTAATGGGAAGAAAGGAGCAGAGCAGTAGGACGTTTCGGCAAAAGAGGATGGGTTAAGGCTTTTCCATCCATTGGGCTATGGAGTCATGAAAGGAGATTACTTGCAAACAACTAGCCAAGGCTTTCACAGGGCAAGTCATCTATACTAAAGGATCTTTGAGATATATGATGGGGTGGAACATTAAGGAGAGAAAGGTGAAACACAAAGGGCAGCTTGAGATCAGACCAGAGGTCATCTAACTCCATCTCTGCTTCAACGTACTCTCGAAGGAGAAAAAATAAGATTTAAACACGGAACCAGGTTTGAGATCATAGGACTTTCAACCCTCAATGCTTCGACACCGGTTCACGAGATCTTATAAAGGTCAATCTGTCGAACAAGGACCCCAGTGGACAGGGCTTACACTAAATCCCCAGTATCCCAAATCCTCTAGAATGAACCCAAACAAGAACAACTAAGCATCAAACCCCGAATTCACACATCAGCTAGCAGTGAATAACAACTGCTACATTGGTTAAATTACATGAATTTTCTCTTATTTTCACTATCAGAAGAAAACATTAAAGGTAGGGAGAGTAGAAACATAGGGTACCATGCAAGGGTAAATCCTATGCCATATTTCTGATGCATACTAGAAGAAATGAGCAGCATGAAAAAATGTAATAAAACAATGTAAAGAGAAAACATCACCCGCAGTAATAGACCAGGATCCTGTGAAATTTGCTTGATTAATTGATGCAAAACCAGTCACATACACTGAGCTCAATAGCTGACTATAGTCTCAACTTTCTCCTCCTAGCCTACTACATTACAGACTATTCTTCTACCCTCTCCCAAAACTATTTCTAATAGTAAAAAATGAATCCCTACAACTACAATAGCAATAACACAATCAAACCCTTTTCAAAGTGTTCTCTGGGATTATTTATAGGAGAAATGGATAGCAGGGTTAGGTGATACACATTAAATCAATTTATTAAGACAACGTGGAGGAGGTGCTTCACACCCATTCTTCTTAATAGCTCTGCGATGTACTTGGTGGTCTGGTTTGGAGTCTTTTTTAGGTCGGATTTGACCTCTGATGTTTCTTTGAAGTTCTTTCTGGCTATAAGGCTCTCTATTTCGTCTTCTGAAGCAAGTAAGGTGACTGAAGGTCTTCTAGGCTTCCATACCTCCATTATTGTTTCCCTGACAGCCTTTGGAAGTTTTCTATTAGTGAGATGGCCTTTGGGAGTTTGGGGAGGCATGGAGACTTCTGTTGAGGGTGTATTGTTCTAGGAAATGTACTGTTGATGCTGAGAGTGCATATGGCTTGATTCATGTGCTCTTTTTAATCTTCGGACCATGCCTTAATCCTTTGACCTCGGGATTAGGTGTTGAATATTCAATTAATTGGCTTTAATCCGCTTAATCTGTCTCTGTTGTTTCACTGAGCCACTGCTGTAATGGCCTCTCTGTGTTCCAAATCACAGTGACTGTGATTATGGAAAATATAGTGAATTCATCACTCTGTATACCCTGCATAGTAAAATAAAATAATTATAAAATCCAGGGGTGGCAGAAGATATGTTGTGGAGGCCTGGAGGAATAGTGGTGCAACTGTCGAGATAGTGGCTGTAGGGAAGAAAAGTAAGAAATGTAGCAAAATGGAGGTTTGGTGGAGACATGCATGTGGACCGTCCGATCGGGTCTGGAGGTGATGATCGACGGTGGAGATTGACCAATGAGACGACCTTTGAAAGCGGGGCGAAATACAAAGGGAAAGGGACAATGCTTTGAAAAAATATGCAATGGGATGATATGGTGGGAGCCAGCAGTGGCGGAGGGCGATTTAACTCGGGCCGTTAGATCATGAGAAACGGGCGACCGCAATCTAATCAGAGGATTGCAATCGGGAGGGACAGAGGATGGCATAGTTTAAAATTTGCGATTGCGATTGGGGTGAGGATGCGAGGGTCGTCAGATTAAAAGTGAATCAACGGTGGGCATGAAATTGAAGTGGTGACGAAAGGGAGATGTTGGAGTGATGGGAATTGTGATGACCATTGAATCTATTTCAGTCAACGCTGGAAAACAACTCAAAAGACGACAGCCGTATAACACCATCACATCGGAACTTTGGGTTTTACAATGGAAAACATGTCCGACTCCGATTTTCTGGTGCGATTAGCACCTTGTGGACTAGCGCTTGGTCTTAGTGCTCGGGCTTATGAAGGGGAAGCGGTTAAGGGGCTAGCCAAAAGGGGCTAAGCCCGTCATATGGTAAAATATGGGTTTTTAGCCAAAAAAGAGGATTTTAAGGCTAAAGAGGGAATCGGTAGATAGAATAAGGGGATATCAAACCAAATAAAGGATATTTGAAGGGTTTAAAGGGAATCAGAAGGGGGTAAAAGGTGATGGAAATAGATGTTTAATGGGGTTGAAATAAAAGGAAAAATGAAGGTCTTTGGGTGTTTTCTTCACAACAGAGAGGCTTTTAAACCAGAATCAGCAGTGAGGGTTAATCTAAGGGTAAAGGCATAGGAGGCTTCAAGGATGATGTGTTTTAGAAGGAGATGCATTCCTTGAAGGCTCAAAAAACAATTTATCCCTCTATTTTCTTGTCAAAAAATTCATAGGGGGCTAACAGTGGCTCTACATGGGGATGGCTTCTTCTTGAAGGAGTCAATAATTCAAATAATGATATTTGGTATGGGCTAGAAGCCTGGTGCTTGAACCACCTTTTTTGTCTTTGATTCAGATGCCACAAACCATGAAGACACATATCAGTAGCAACATCACTCAAACAACTACCTACCCAGACTAAATCCTAATATTTTTTCTTCTGGGTGCATTTGGACTTGCAGACCTTTACATCATCATTTTTTTACAAAAAAGAAAAATAAATCTATTCTATTTCTACCCTTATTACTCCATGAGACCAGATTAGACTGTTGGCCTCACATTTCTCTACTTAAAACTACTATCTTCTAGGATTAAACTGTCTAGCAGATTTCTTCTCTACATTTTAAGACAGAAATTGAAAATCAGTCAAGCTAGGATCAGACAGTCTGGCTTGCTGGACTTTGCAGGAATTAAAAACAACTAACTACATGCTCACAGATTGAGCTTTATTGAGATTTTCCTACCTACCCTACCTTAACAGTTTGTTTTCTGAACTGGAGGACTCATCTTATATTGCAACTATGTCCTCTTTGTTTCCCCTGTCATCCTATGAAATGAAAGGCTGCTAAATTCCAGTCTCATGGAAGCCGTCACTGATGTTCTAGGGAAAATCAGAATGGAGATTCAAAGAATCTTCATGTGCTATTGAACTATCATAGCTTTCTCCATTAGTGTCATAAACAGGCTGACTGGACCATGTCAACCATTCTGGATGTTTAGCAACTCTTTCAGCATTCATCTCCATAGAGGAGTCTTCTAGATCTACATAATCAAACTCAACAAACGGATGAGCAAGAGTGTCCATTCTATAGAAGCTTTCAGTGGTGGAATGTTGGTCCATCTCTTCTTCCGTCAATAGAGAGATTTCTATTTTAGTAGAGACATAAGAATATCAGTCCTTTGTTTCTTGTACTGGCTGATCTGGAGGCTAGATATCTTCTTGAGCCTTTTCTGTGGAATCTTCATTTGTGCTAGCAGGGAAGTGCCACTCTTCTAGTGGAATCTGCGATGAATTACTAGTCAGAGGGGGGGCCTCTATGTGTGCTGGTTCTTCTTCTGGCTCATATTATGCATCTTCCATGTGGCCACTTGCTTCCTCAATGTAGTATTCCCTATTATATTTCATCATTAAGCCTTTATTTTCTATAATCAACATGGTACAAGACATGGGTAAGTAATCAGGCAGCTCCTGATCACTTTCTTCTATAGATTCTTGAGTATCATACATGTCTTGCTCATTGTCTAGGTCTAGAGTTTGTTCTTTCTCTGAAGGAAGCATGGGCTACTCTAAATAATCGTTATTTGCATTTAAATTAGCCATATGCATTTCCAGCACTTTACCAAACATGTCTGCTATTCCATTTAATTGATCGGCCAAAGCATCAAGCTTCACATATCTGTCCATGTCTGGTTCCATGTTTTCTGCAAAGAAAGTCACTACATCTTCTCAACCAGTTCAGAGTTTTCCACCAGTGGAGTCATTGGGTCTATTTGGGATTGTAGGGTGTGGAGTCACCAGGTGGATGAATTTGGATGTTACAAAAAGACTGTTGTCCACCATCAGCAATGAAATGCCAATCTAAAGGTGTTGGTCTGAGTTGTTCCCCAATGGAGTCGCCATTATGTTGTGGTTCCCATGTTTTGGCCAGATTGGCAAGACCCAAAGATGAGACATCATCAGAACCACTTTGGGGCCTTAGGATCTAGCCTTCCTGGACCCGGAGAGGGATCTCTCCAATAAAAAAAAGAACGATATTTCTTTGAAGTTAAAAATGAGATGTTAGGCTAGGTATGAAGCACAAGGGAGGTTTAAAATGATTGGGTTGGTTATAGGGTTGGTCATAAGATCATAGACCGAGAAGGTAATGGGAAGAAAGGAGCAGAGCAGTAGGATGTTTTAGCAAAAGAGGATGGGTTAAGGTTGTGCCATCCATTGGGCTATGTAGTCATGAAAGGAGATTACTTGCAAACAACTAGCCAAGTCTTTCACAGGGAAATTCATCTATACTAAAGGATATTTGAGATAGATGATGGGGTGGAACATTAAGGAGAGAAAGGTGAAACACAAAGGGCAGCTTGAGATCAGACCAGAGGTCATCTAACTCCGGATCTGCTTCAGCGTACTCTCGAAGGAGAAACAATAAGATTTAAACACAAAACCAAGTCTAAGATCATAGAAGGACTTTAAACCTTCAATGCTTCGACACCGGTTCACGAGATCTTAGAAAGGTCAATCTGTCGAACAAGGACCCCAGTGGACAGGGCTTACACTAAATCCCCGGTATCCCAAATCCTCTAGATTGAACCCAAAAAATAACAACTAAGCATCAAACCCCAAATTCACACATCAGTTAGCAGTGAATCACAACTGCTACACTGGTTAAATTACATGAATTTTCTCTTAGTTTTACTGTCAGTAGAAAACATTAAAGGTATGGAGAGCGGAAACATAGGGTACCATGCGAGGGTAAATCCTATGCCAGATTTCTGATGTGTACCAGAAGAAATGAACAGCATGAAAAAATGTAATAAAACAATGTGAATAGAAAACATCACCCGCAGTAATAGACTAGGATCCTATAAAATTTGCTTGATTAATTGATGCAAAACCAGTCACATTCACTGAGCTCAATAGCTGATTACAGTCTCAACTTTCTCCTCCCAGCCTACTACATTATAGACTACTCTACTACCCTCTCTGAAAACTATTTCTAATAGTAAAAAATGAATCCCTACAACTACAACAGGAATAAGGCAATCCAAAAGTGTTCTCTGGGATTCTTTATAGGAAAAATGGATAGCAGCGGTAGGTGATACACATTAAATCGATTTATTAAGATAGTGTGGAGGAGGTGCTTCATGCCCATTCTGCTTAATAGCTCCGCGCTGTACTTGGTGGTCTAGTTTGGAGTCTTTGTTAGGTCGGATTTGACCTCTAATGTTTCTTTGAAGTTCTTTCTAGCTATAAGGCTCTCTGTTTCATCTTCTGAAGCAAGGAAGGTGACTGAAGGTCTTCTGGGCTTCCATACCTCCATTATTGTTGCCCTGACAGTCTTTGGAAGTTTTCTGTCAGTGAGATGGCCTTTGGGAGTTCGAGGAGGCATGGAGACTTCTGTTGAGGGTGTATTGTTCTGGGAAACGTACTGCTGATGGTGAGATTGGATATGGCTTGCTTCATGTGTTCTTTTTAATCTTCAGACCGCACCTTAATCCTTTGACCTTGGGATTTAGTGCTGAATATTCAATTAACTAGCTTTAATCCACTTAATATGTCTTTTCTGTTTCACTGAGCCACTACTGTAATGGCCTCTCTGTGTTCCGAATCACAGTGACTGTGATTATGGAAAATAGAGTGAATTCATCACTCTGTATACCCTGCACAGTAAAATAAACTAATTATAAAATCCAGGGGTGGCAGAAGAGATGTTGTGGAGGCCTGGAGGAATAGTGGCGCAACTGTGGAGACAGTGTTTGTAGGGAAGACAGGTAAGAAATGCAGTGAAATTAAGGTTTGGTGGAGACATGCATGTGGACCGTCCGATCAGGTCTGGAGGTGATGATCGATGGTGGAGATTGACCAATGGGAAGACCTTTGAAAGTGAGGTGAAATACAAAGGGAAAGGGACAATGCTTTGAAAACATATGCAATGGGCTGATATGGTGGGAACCGACAATGGCGAAGGGCTATTTAATAGGGGTCATTAGATCACGGTAAACAGGGGGCTACGATCTAATCGGAGGATCGCAATCAAGAGGGATGGAGGATGGCACAGTTTAAAATTTGTGATTGCGATCGGGGCAATGATGCGAGGGTCGTTGGATTAAAAGTGAATCAACGGTGGGCATGTAATCGGAGGGGTGATGAAAGGAAGATGCAGGAGTGATGGGAGTTGCGACGATCGTTGGATCTATTTCAATCAATGGAGGAAAACAACTCAGAACCTGACAGCCATATAACACCATCACATCAGAACTTTGGGTTTTACAATGGAAAGCATGTCTCCTCCGATTTTTCGATGCGATTGGCACCTTGTGGACTATCACTTGGTCTTAGCACTCACGCTTATGGAGGGGAAGTGGTTAAGGGGCTAGCCGAAAGGGGCTAAGCCTGTCATATGGTAAAATATGGGTTTTTAGTAAAAAAAGAGGATTTTAAGGCTAAAGAGGGAATCGGTAGATAGAATAAGGGGATATCAAACCAAAAAAGGGTATTTGAAGGGTTTAAAGGGAATCAGAAGGGGGGGAAAGGTGATGGAAACAAAGGTTTAATGGGGTTGAAATAAAAGGAAAAATGAAGGCCTTTGGGCATTTTCTTCACAATAGAGAGGCTTTTAAACCAGAATCAGTAGTGAGGGTTAATCTAAGGGAAACGGCATAGGAGGCTTCAAGGATGATGTGTTTTCAGAGGATATGCATTCCTTGAAGGCTCAAAAAAAAATTTAGCCCCCCGTTTTCTCATCAAAAAATTCATAGGGGGCTAACAAGACAAACCCTTAAACTTGACCAAACCCTTAACCTTAACCTTAACTTTAACCTTAACCTTAACCTAACATTAGCCTTAACCATAACCTAACCTTAACCTTAACCTTAAACTAACCCTAACCTTAACTATAACCTAACCCTAACCTTGCCCTAACCATAACTTTAACTATAAACTAACCCTAACCTTAACCTTACCCTTAACCTAACATTAACCTTGACCTTGACCTTGACCTTAACCTTAACCTCAACCTTGACCTTAACCTTAACTTTAACTACAACCTAACCTTGACCTTAACTATACCAAACCCTTAACCTTAACCTCAACCTTAACCTTAACCGTAACCTTAACCTTCCCATAACCATAACCTTAACCTTCACCTTAACCTTCACCTTCACCTTTACCTTGAATTTACCCTTAACCTAACCTTAAACCCTTAACCTTAACCTCAACCTTAACCTTCACCTAACCATAACCTTAACCTTGACATTTCCCTTAACCTAACCTTAACACTAACCATAACCTAACCCTAACCTTGACTAAACCTTAACCTTAACCTTAACTTAACCTTAACCTTAACCTTAGCCTTCCCCTAACCTTAACCTTAACCTTAACCTTCCCCTAACCATAACCTTAGCCTTAACCCTCCCATAACCATAACCTTAACCTTCACCTTGACCTTACCCTTGACCTTAACCTTGACCTTGACCTTAACCTTAACCTAACCTTAACCTTAACTTTACACTTAACATTACCTTAACCATAACCTTAACCTAACCTTAACCTTAACCTTACCCTTAACATTATCTTAACCTTACCTTAACAATAACCTTAACCATAACCTTATCTTTACCCTTAACCTTAACCTTAACCTTACTTAACCTTAACCATAACCGTAACCTTAAAATTAACCTTAACATTAATATTAGCTTAACTATAACCTTAACCTTCACCTTAAGCTTAACCTTAACCTTGAGTTTACCCTTAACTTAAACTTAACCTAACCTTAACCTTAACTTAACCTTAACCTTAACCTTAACTTTCACCTTACCCACTTAAGCTTAACCTTGAATTTACCTTAACCTAACCTTAACCCGTTAACCTTAAATTTACCATTAACCTTAACCTTAACCTTAACCAAACCCTTAACATTAACCTTAACCTAACCTTAACCTAACCTTAACTATAACCTTAACCTAACATTAACCTTAACCTTAACTATAACCTAACCCTAACCTTGACCAACCCTTACCCTTATGGTCAAGGTTAAGGTTATGTTAACGTTAAGGTTAAGGTTATGGTAATGGGAAGGTTAAGGTCAATGTTAAGGTTAGGTTAAGGGTTTGGTCAAGGTTAGGGCTAGGTTATAGTGTAGTTTAAGGTTAAGTTAAGTGTAAAGTCAAGGCATAACCCTTAACCTTAAATTTACGCTTAACCTTGACCTTAACCTTAACCTTCAATTTACCCTTAACCGAACCTTAACCTTAACTATAACCTAACCCTAACATTGACCTTAAATTTACCCTTAACCTATACCTTAACCTTAACCTTAACCTTGACCTTGACCTTGACCTAACCCTAACCTTAACCTTAACCTTATCTTAGCCTTAACCTTAACTTTCCCAAACCCTTAACCTTAACCTAACCTTAACCTTAACCTTAAACTTAAACTTAGGGTAAGGTTATAGTTAAGGTCAAGTTTAAGTAGGTTAAGATTAAGGTTAAGGTTAAGGTTATGGGTTTAGTTAGGTTAAAGTTAAGTTTAAGGGTAAAGTCAAGGTTAATGTTAGGTTAAGGTTAAGGTTAGGATTAAGGTTGAGGTTAAGTTTAAGGTTAAAGTTAAGGTTAAGCTTGAGGGTTTGGTCAAGGTTAAGGTTATGCGTTTGGTTAAGGTTAGGGTTAGGTTATAGTTAAGGTTAAGGTTAAGGTTACAGCTTTAGCCAGGTTAAGGTTAAGATTAAGGTTAACGATAAGGTTAAGGTTCAGGTTAAGGGTTTGGTCAAGGTTAGGGTTAGGTTATAGTTAAGGTTAAGGTTAATGTTAGTATGAATCCTTTGTCGAAGTGTATGAAAAAGGAACACTTTAGCTACGCATAACTAATAGCCCTAACAACCAAAGTGGCTGCCAATATCCTCAGATCTGCAGTTAGTTGAACAAGAAAAGAGCTGCAAAAAACCAGATCTATGCATGGAAAGACATTAAGCAGTAAAAACAAGGGTTTGCTCCATATACCAATATACAAGACAAGAACAATTTTTGAAAGAATTTTTGTATTAATTGGGCACCTGGGAGGAAAACAAGAAGGCGTATCCAATTCTCCTCAGTGGGATGGGTTCTTGGAAGTCCTCAGCACTTCAGATCTAAGATTTCTCTCTCTTGTTGGTGTAGAAAACCCAATGCAAAGAATAGAGCTGAATGGGAGCTCACACAACAAATGATGGAAAAAATGTGACGAAGTGTATAGATCCATAGTGATCTAATAGGCAACAAAAGGTGAATAATGGTAGGAAAAACCCTCCTATTTATAACAAAATATTGGGTCATTCTAGATCTTGGTGCATGATTAAAATAATGTGAACCAAATCTAGATCCACCTTTTATGGAATATTTTATTATATTTGTTGGAGGGAAAAAGTATTTGACTTGTGTCAAATCCCTTTATTTGTCAAAAATAAATAAATAAATGATTTATTTATATTTTTAAGGAAGCGGTTGAAAGATAATCAAATAAATAATTATTTATTTAATTATTTGTGGGTGATTTGGTCATATTTAACAAGGAATATTATCTAAATAAGATTTAAATAATTATTCTTAGGAAATAATAAGATAAATAAAGGTTTATCTAACTAATTTATTTGTTTTTGGGTTAAACATGACTGGGAATAATAATTAATTTATCGTATAATTAATTATTCCATGAGGAAAATCAAACAAATATAGGTTTGTTTAATATTTCCTTTTGGGGTTTCCTGTTTAGACCATAAACAACCTAATAAATGTGGTTTATTAAGTTATTTAACATAGTGAAGGCAATTTTACTTAGGGTAAAATTGGTCTTACATGGTGTACTTGGGTCCATCTAATGATAATAGGTTAGATGACCAAAAATGGTGTAACAACATTGCCCTCAAATGTGCGAAAGTGTCGGGAGCAAATCGTATGACCGGCTAGTACGCGAAGAACTCAATCACCGTACATCAAAAGGGAAGTCGTAGAGAGAAATGCAAGGTATATAAGGTTGTAAGAACTAGACTCGAGGAGACTCTTGTTTTCTTCGTGTTCAACAGTCTCTTTTTATGAGAGGCACCAGGCCGGCTGTGGTGTGGGGAGGCATACCTTTCCCTGCCAGAGACAAAGTACAAAAGAATAGTGTGTCCAGTAAACAAGGGACCGAACCATAAAGTACAGCCGGCATAATCATGAGCCAGATAAAAATACAATGAGGAATCCCACATACATGTTGTGCCTGGGATAATAGCCAGGACTGATACAATAATATCTGAGTACATGAGATACAAATACAACCCAAATGCCCCCTGTAAATGGGGAAGGGCTCACAAAATCTGACTGATACATGCAAATCAAATAGGTGCTGCAAGTGGCTAAGGCCAACATCATAAAATATTTGGAGCTGTATCGAAGGCTGTAAGGAGGAGGTCATCCGGGCATGTGGGGGGCTACTTGCAGGGCCACCCCCTCATGAGGGTTCAGACATCTCACACACACCCGGGAATCATCAAGAGCTGCTATTGTATCACTGAACCATCAAGTATACGGATCTCGTTCATGCTGAAAGGAGCTGGAGTGGAGAAAAAATCAAGTCAAAGGGAAATGAGAGATCCCTTTGCCTGATCCGAGGCACCGAACAATAGTGGAAGCTGAAACCAAGGTACACCGCCCTCTAGACCTGGCTTCTGGAATGAATGAGCTGATGTCGACAGAAGGAGGTCCACCATAGGTGAGACAATGAGGGGTCCTCAACTAAGGCACGAGAGAAAATAGTAGAGCGACGAACAGACTGACACTAATGATGATAGTGGAATGGAAAGGACTGAGTAGCGAATGGATGACTTCCCTTGTTAGAGCATAAAGGGCATGAATGACATGGCAACGACTGACACAATATCATAAGGGATAGGGGACAGTGGGGCTGAAGGTCATAATGTGTGACACAAGAGAGATACCAAGAAACGAAGGATGGAGGGCTATAGCGGGGTACAAAGGGACTCGGGATAGACTCCATGACTGCGATGATGACTCAACTTGGATGCTCTAAACAAGGGCGACTCGATGGTGCTGCCACACAGTAAAGGCCCAATCGGGGACCATGAAAACATGAGTACAATATGGTAACTCATGACGAAAATCGACACGAACAAAGACAAGTAAGGAGGCAAAATGGTGCCCCAAGTACAAGTGTTGTAAGTGAAGAAGGTCGATTTGAAGGAGAGGTGAAGTGATCCTTCATGGACAAAATAGGTCCTGGCGAAGGATGAAAGTACAAAAAATATGCTGGTTATCTAACAGAACATAAAACACGCATCTTAGAAGGGAAATTCTAAGGGTAATATTTCTTAAGATAGAGTGCATTGCGAGGATTAGGAAGAGGATTGCCTTTGAAGTCCTCTAAAAGGTATGCCCCCTTACCAAGATCCTTACTGATGATGTAAGGGCCTAGCCATAATGAGTCAAACTTCCCGTGACCAAGAACATCATGGGCCTGGTCATATACTAGAACAAGGTCACCTTTGTGAAAAGGACGAGGCTGGACTTTTCGGTCATATTGAGCTTTGGTGCATTTCTTGGCCACTTCCATGGTTTGCAATGCAACACGGCGGTCTTTAGAGGCACGCTCAAGCATGATAAGTCATTGTTCTAGAGGTTGAGTGTCAGGGAGAAGTTCAACAGCCAGATGAAGGGAAGGGATTTCACACTCGATTGGTAAGACAACCTCCTCTCCAAAAACGAGGTGAGGAGGGTTATGGTTGAGGGGCATAGGTGCCCCCGAGCATGGTGTGATCATGCCAAAATGTATTTAGAAAAAGGGTAATCTAAACACATTTAAATTATGTGGTGTGCCATTTGTTCTCGTTATGGTTATGTAGTTTGAGAAAGGAAATGGAGGATTACCAATCTCTTTTGGTACTGCATATAGGGATCAAATGGACTTTAAGTTTCCGAGTTGGCATACCTGGTGTCACTATCCCAAAAACATGATTTGGAGATAATGAACTAATGCTCTCGTAGAAAAGCTATAGGTTGGTCAACAATAATGTCTAAGAGACTGGGTTGCTGATGTAAGATGAAGGAACGATAAGGGGTATCATCCCTAGAGTGACCTGAAGTGATATGGGACTCTAGAGGTTCTTCTAAATGTGGAAGAATACTGGGACTAAAGTCAACACGAACAGATACACTAGGAGAGTTGTGGATAATTGCTTCTCTTGGTCTCTCAAATGTGGGTGTCCCCTTACCCAAACATTGGGTTTCAATGTAATGGCCACAAGGTGGATGTGGTGTGAACGCATGGGTTCGATGTAAGGGGGAATAGATAAAGTCAGGGGTGGGAATTTTTTCCATAATGTCGTCATCATGATAGAAGATGGGGTGACTGGTGGAAGAAAGACAACCTGACGTGGTGAAGTGACCTGAATCATCATCATGAGAAGAGAGGTTCACATGCGCATCGTCACAAGGGGTGACCGAAGAGTAAGTAGATAAAGGATCTACTGATGTTGAGCCCAAGATGATCGCTAAAGGCAGGTCAAGCGAAACAACAGGGGAGGATTCAGATGGAATGTTCCCCGAGGGTCTTATGGATGATGATAGGTAGAAAATGTTGGACGAAGGCTCTGTCATCTCAACATCAGGAGGGGGAATGTCAATGGGAGTAGTCATATCTGGTAGTTCTGCTGAAGCAGAATGCGCAAATAGGGGAGAGGTGGACTCATTGAGCTTGGCCTCGAATTGGTGGACCGCGGCTAGAGAGGGGCGAAAATCCTCTAGGTGGGGACAAATATGGGTGTAATGGCCATGGAGATCACACAAAGCACAGGGGCGATTGGTGTGAATAGTCTTTGGGTTCTTGAGCATGGTCGCGGAAGGAACAGAGGCTTCCAGGACTATGGACTCAAGGAACGTGACATTAACCATGGGCTTTAGATGAAGTAATCCAGGATAGGTATGGGTGCTGTGGCCGACAACATCACACAAAGCACACTGGATGGTATGCTTTGGAGGCCGAGGAGGGGCAGGGTCTGTTGGGGCAGCCTTGACCTTTGATGCCCCCTTGCGAGCTTTTCCCTTCTTTCCTGAAGCGGTCGCAACAGGAGGTGGTTCATGTTGAGGTGACTGAGGTACTGTTGCAGCGGGAGAAGTCGTGGGGACAGGTTGAACCGGGGTCAAAGCAATATAAGGTTTGGGTTGACTAGGTAGGGTTGTGGATGGAGGATCATGGTACCAGACGGAATCCCAAGGGTCAGGTTAGGAAGAGAGAGGGTGGCCATGACTGGTACCGTGTACACTCCTGGTGGGGGAGCTAGGAACGGTATCTGACCAGAAGGGTAATGGCTTGGTGGGATGGCTCCTAAATGGCTAAGGCTTGGAGGAACCGTGCCAGGAGGATAAAGAGGCTCATGACTACCAGCTGCAGGTGAAGGCCTAGGAGTAGGTTGCGAAGAGTGAGGTTGATGACTAGCCGAAGTAGGTTGCTTGAGAGCAGCCCGAGACGATTGCATCATGCAAACATTCGATGAGCTGGGGTCAGAGATAGGAGGAGGAAGAAGACCAGGGAAGGTTTCGAGCAAAGAGGAGTCTTTGTAGACACCAGGAGAGACATTGTTCAAGGAATCTACGGTTTTCTTGTTGGCTACAGAAGAGATGGTCGTCTCAGGTGAGGTCTGAGATTTTGGCTCATGATATGTCAACTGGTCAGTGGTGACTATCTTTCCATTATGAGGGAAAGACATCTTGCAGAAAATCATAGATGGGATAGTAGACATAGCATAGGTGTAGCTCTGCCCTAAGAGAATGTTGTAATCTAGAGGGGCGTCGATGACTTTGACGTCAACGCAAACAGTCTTGCCCGCAAGAGTGATAGGAAAATTACGGAAGAGGCCAATGGGCTGGGAGGTGTGGCCATCCCATGCTCGAAGGGTGATCGTGGAAGGGGCCAACTCAGGAGATTCGAGTTGCTTCCAAACCGAAGCGGACATCACGCAGGTGGATGCCCCCTCATCAATTATACACCGGGAAATGTTAGCATTCCAGATTTTGACTGGGATTTGGAAGGCGACGGAAGCAGGAAGAGGAGGATGTTCTGATTGATGGGCGTCAAAAACAATCATTTGGTCATCAGCAGGATCTACAGCGCCCATGGCAGATAGTAGAGCTTTCTTTTGGGAAGGGCACGACTGGAGGAGTTCCAATGTGGAAATGGCAGTAGGAGACTGCGCCAAATCATCTACTATGCTATATGAATGAGCAGCTCGACCAGAAGTAGCATTTTAGCGTAATGGTCCCTTAGGAATCTTGGTATGAACCTCAAATTTGGGCTAAGGGATATGCAAGGGACCATTGGATGTCGAAAGAGGCTCTGTAGAACCTGAAAAAGGAGGCTCGGGGGCAGACTGAGCAGGAGGCTTAGGGTACTGGCGAGACCGAGTTTGAAGGTGAAGGTCAAGGGTTGGGGATGGATCAGAGGTCATCATGAGGATCTAGTAATCGGAGGAACCGGAAATGGAGGGTGGAGTGGAGACCCACCCGTCAGGTGGTTGGGTAGCCACGAATCCTTGCTGAGGGAAAGGATCAGTAAACACAGCTGGTTGAGTAGTGGCCACATTAGTGGGAGCGTGAGATGAGGCATGTTGTCTGCGCAATGTGGCTTGAGACTCCCACATCTGCCGCATCTGTGGTAAAAGGGGACAATCGTGGGTGTAATTACCGTAAACACCGCAACACGAACAAGGCTTGTTGGTATGAAGAGGCCTGTCCGGCTTGGGCTGAGTGCCCTGTTGCTGGTTAGCAGTGTTAGGGTCAAAACCTTGAGGATTGGGTCTATGAGTACCAGGGGAAGATTGATTTGGATTGCCTCTCCACCTTCTTTGAGAAGAAGGGGGGTTAGTCGCACCCTGTACAAATACTTGCCCTGAAGGGGGCTGTAGGTGCTGCTGCTGGGGTTGAGGAGGCAAGGGAGGTGGAAGCGCATATGCTGGAGGAGCTGGCACACCAGGCTACGGATAAGGGTAATGGTTAGGTTGGGCAACATTGAGTTAAGCAGGAGGTTGGGCAAAAGGAGGAGGCATGCCGTATCCTCGGTACATGCTACCAGGAGGGGGAAGAGTGCTAGAGGTGCTGGCCCCTGCGTGAGGGAAACCATAGCCCATAGGAGGCTGAGCATACAGATGGGAAAGGGCTCCAACGATACCGTCGGCGGAATGAGATGCCCCCGGGATGTTAGCGCCACCGGGCCTGGGGAGGTCAGGAATGATGGTATAAACATAACCAGAATGGGCATAGATCAGGTCATATTTCAAGGCTATTTGGAGGGCGGCTTCTTCAGTTTGAGGGAAATGGGAGGCGACATCTTTGCCGATGGGAGCTAGGAGAGAGCGAAGGAACCAGTCCATATAGATCCGATCTTCGAAGGGGGGAGCTCGACATAAGCTGCGTCTACGTCGCCATTCCTGAACATGGGTGGAAAGGCGGG
Source organism: Pinus albicaulis (assembly GCA_034641835.2). Taxonomy (NCBI): domain Eukaryota; kingdom Viridiplantae; phylum Streptophyta; class Pinopsida; order Pinales; family Pinaceae; genus Pinus; species Pinus albicaulis. The sequence goes on along the minus strand of MU968359.1, from coordinate 93,270,378 downwards.
TCGAAGATGTTTGCTTAAAGGAAGTCAAGAGCTTCGTACTGGTATCGTATTAGAGAGGGAGCCGGAAGTAAGATAAAAAGTCTTGGGAAATGGTCGCAAAGGTGGTATGGGAAGAGGTGGCTTGGTCGACATACCATTTAGAAGCTTCGCCGGTAAGCGTGCGTTGGAACAAACGAAGACGGATGGAGTCATCGGTAATGGAATTGGAGGAACACCACATGTGGAAAGATCGAACATGATTGGTTGGATCTTCTCTAGCAAGGCCTTCGAACTTAGGGATGTCGGAGGGGAGCTTGGTTGGCATAGCAGGCCAACCAACATCATGGTGGATAGGGTCATTGATCAACTGATTGAAATCGGGGAGGCTGAGGCCTGCAATGTACGGCAGCAAGGGTATGGCCGAGGTAGTTCCTGTGGCGGTTCCGCTAGTAGTGGTTCCGGCATTAGGGCCTGGAGCACCGCTAACGTTAGGCCCTGGACCAGACATAGTGAAGGTGACAGGGGGAGAACTAGGAGGAGAGGGAGAACCCAATGAATCAGAAGAGGAGTCGGAGTGCGAACTCGGAGGAGGACTGGCTCGACGACGGCGGGATGGAGCAGGTCGATCAACCAGAAACTGAGGGTGAAGGCCAAGAAGTCTTCGGGAAAGGCGCCTTGGGGGCGCAATGATGACGGGAAGAAGGAAACCGACAGGGGAAAACAGGGACAGAATCAAGTGAGGTCAAGGGCAGAAAATGTGCAGTGACAATTTATTTTAGAGTCTTTGCCAGGCGGTGTTAACCAGGCGCTTCTTCACTTAGGGTCAGTGTGTGGCATGCGTTAATTTTAATTTTTAAACCCTTTCCGTTTTGAGAGCAAGAAAAAAGTGTGCTGCGTAACTGAAAATAAATCTGCAGAGAACAGTATATAATGCTGAAATAACAAAAAATTAACAACTACTTGTGCATCTATCTAACCCAAGAAGGTGGGTCTCTCAAAACTAATCTAAAAAAGGGGAAAAATCTAGGCAAAACACATGGAAAAGAGGCCAATAGATCTAAGGTCAAAAGGGACAGGGATCTAAAGGATAAAGCTGCTGAAAAGAGGTGCAGATCACAGCCAAGAGACAGAGGCAAGGTGGCTGGAAAAAGGGAGGAAATCAGCAAAAAGCGGAAAGGACAGGGAGGAGGTCCTAAAGAGAGGTCCAAACAAAATGACAAGAGGTGATTTGAAAGGAAGAAAGGCTGATTTAAAGGGATCTGAAAAGGAGGTATCAGATCTGGAAAAGGGAAGGCTGAAACTCTGAAAAACAGATGGCTGAAACAGCTAAAACTCTTCCACAAAAAGTGGAGGGTACTGAAGCCCTAGGGGGCTAGGTTCCCACTTAGATGAGTAAAAACATATCAGAACTAGGTCAAAGCGGGCTGAGACAGAGGCTGGAAAACCCTGACAGAAGCTTCAGCAAAACCCAGAAAAATTGCAGAAAAACCACTGAAAAATTGGCAGGTCGCAGGTTCTGACCTGTTTTCAGTGCAGGTCGCAGAAAAGAGGCTGAAAAGTGCGACCTGGAGGTCCAGGTCGCAGTTTTTGGGCTGAAAAGTGTGACCTCCCGTTCCGGTTGTCTCGGCGGCAGATTTTCGGAAAAGTTGTCGTCTCAGTTGCGGCTGATGTCGCTTACCTGCGCAATAGGGCCAGAAACACACGGAAGTTAAAAATTTTAATGTTTTAGGGTTTTATGTGAGAAAAACAACATAAAAATAGGAAAAATAAACAGCTGAAAAGAAACGCTAGGGTCTGAAGTAGCTGGATATGCAGGAATATGAAAAACGACAGCGGTCATAATTTAAAACGCGTGTGGAGTCGCCATTTGTTAGTATGAATCCTTTGTCGAAGTGTACGAAAGAGGACCACTCTAGCTACGCATAACTAATAGCCCTAACAACAAAAGTGGCTAACAATATCTTCAGATCTGCGGTTATTTGAACAAGGAAAGAGCTGCAAAAAACCAGACCTATGCATGGAAAGACATTAAGCAGTAAAAACAAGGGTTTGCTTTATATACCAATAGACAAGACAAGAAAAATTTTTGAAATAATTTTTGTATTAATTGGGCACCTGGGAGGAAAACAAGAAGGCGTATCCAATTCTCCTCAGTGGGATGGGTTCTTGGAAGTCCTCAGCACTTCATATCTAAGATTTCTCTCTCTTGTTGGTGTAGAAAACCAAATGCAAAGAATAGAGCTCAATGGGAGCTCACACAGCAAATGATGGAAAAAATGTGACCAAGTGTATAGATCCAGAGTGATCTAATAGGCAACAAAAGTTGAAGAATGGTAGGAAAAACCCTCCTATTTATAACAAAACATTGGGTCATTCTAGATCTTGGTGCATGATTAAAATAATGTTAACCAAATCTAGATCCACCTTTTATGGAATATTTTATTATATTTGTTGGAGGGAAAAAGTATTTGACTTGGGTCAAATCCTTTATTTGTCAAAAATAAATAAATAAATTATTTATTTATCTTTTTAAGGAAGTGGTTGAAAGATAATCAAATAAATAATTATTTATTTAATTATTTGTGGGTGATTTGGTCATATTTAACAAGGAATATTATCTAAATAAGATTTAAATAATTATTCCTAGAAAATAATAAGATAAATAAAGGTCTATCTAATTAATTTCTTTGTTTTTGGGTTAAACATGACTGGGAATAATAATTAAATTATGGTTTAATTAATTATTCCATGAGGAAAATCAAACAAATATAGGTTTGTTTAATATTTCCTTTTGGGGTTTTCTGTTTAGACCATAAACAACCTAATAAATGTGGTTTATTAAGTTATTTAACATAGTGAAGGCAATTTTACTTAGGGTAAAATTGGTCTTACATGGTGTACCTGGGTCCATCTAATGATAATAGGTTAGATGACCAAAAAATGGTGTATCAGATTGCCCCCCAGTGTGCGAGTGTCAGGAGAAAATCGTATGACCGAAGTACGTTGTAAGAACTCAACCACCAGACAACAAAAGGGAAGTCAGAGAGAGAAATGCAAGGTAGATAGTGTGTTGAAGAACTAGACCCTGAGGAGACGAGACTCGCAGGTGAAACAAGTCTCTTTTTATGAGAGGGTACCTGTGCTGAAGGCAGCAGGGGAGGCATACCTATGCCCGCCGAAACAATGTACAAAAGAATAGTGTGTCTAGTAAACAAGGGACCGAACCATAAAGTACAGCCGGCATAATCATGACATTACCATAATGTCACCTTACCCTTGACATTAACCTCAACCTTAACCTTGACCTTGACCTTAACCTTACCCTTAAACTTATCTTAACCTTAACCTAACCTTAACCTTAACTTTATGTTTAACCTTACCTTAACCATAACCTTAACCTAACCTTACCCTTAACCTTATCTTAACCTTAGCTTAAGCTTATTCTAACCTTAACCTTGACTTTACCCTTAACAGAACCTTAACCATAACCTTATCTTTACCCTTAACCTTAACCATAACCTTAACCTTAACCTTAACTTAACCTTAACCTTCACCTTAACCTTACCCTCTTAACCTTAACCTTAACCTTGAATTTACCTTAACCTTACCTTAACCCTTTAACCTTAACCTTAACTTTACCCTTAACCTTAACCTTAACCTTAACCTTAACCAAACCCTTAACATTAACATTAACTTAACCTTAACCTTAACCTTAACCTTAACTATAACGTAACCCTAACCTTGACCAAACCTTATCCTTAAGGTCAAGCTTAAGGTTAAGGTTAAGGTTAGGTAAATGTGAAGGTTAGGTTAAGGTTAAGGTTAAAGTTATGGTTAAGGGTTTGGTCATGGTTAGGGTTAGGTTACAGTAAAGTTTAAGGTTAAGGGTAAAGTCAAGGTGTAACCCTTAACCTTAAACTTACTCTTAACCTTCACGTTAACCTTAACCTTGAATTTAACCTTAACCTAACCTTAACCTTAACTATAACCTAACCGTAACCTTGACCTTAACTTTACACTTAACTTTGACCATAACCTTAACATTAACCTTGACCTTGACCTTAACCTAACCTTAACCTTAACCTTATCTTACCTTTAACCTTAACCTTCCCAAATCCTTAACCTTAACCTTAAACTTAACCTTAACTTGACTAAACCCATAACCTTAACCTCACCTTAACCTTATCTTAACCTTTACCTTAACGTTAACCTTAACCTTAAATTTGGTTAGGTAAATTCAAGGTAAAGGTTACGTTAATGGTAAATTCAAGGTTAAGGTTACGGTTAGGTTATAGTTAAGGTCAAGGTTAAGGTTACGGGTTTAGTCAGGTTAAGGTTAAGGTTAAGGGTAAATTCAAGGTTAAGGTCATGTTAAGGTTAAGGTTAGGGTTAAGGTTCAAGTTAAGGTTAAGGTTAAGGGTTTGGTTAAGGTTAAGGGTAAGGTTAAGGTTAAGGTTAGGTTAAGGGTAAAGTTAAGGTTAAGGTTAAGGTTAAGGTTAAGGGTTTGGTCAAGCTTAGGGTTAGGTTATAGTTAAGGTCAAGTTTAATGTTATGGCTAAGGTAAGGCTTAGATAAGGTTAAGGGTAAGGTTAACGTTAAGGTTAGGTTAAGGTTATGGTTGCAGTTAGGTTAAGGTTAAGGTTAGGTAAGGGTAAAGTTAAGGTTATGGTTAGGATTAAGGTTAGTGTTAGGTTAAGGTTAGGTAAAGGTTAAGGTTAAGGTTAAGATTAAGGTTAAGGTTAAGGGTTTGGTCGAGGTTAGGGTTAGGTTATAGTTAAGGTAAAGGTTATGGGAAGGTTAAGGTGAAGGCTATGGGAAGGTTAAGGTTAAGGTTAAGGTAAAGGTTTGGTCAAGGTTAGGGTTAGGTTATAGTTAAGGTCAAGGGTAAGGTTAGGTTAAGGTTAAGGTTATGGTTTTAGTCATGTTAAGGTTAAGGTTAGGTTAAGGGTAAAATAAAGGTCAAGGTTAGGGTTAGGTTAAGGTTAGGTTAAGGGTAAATTCAAGTTTAAGGTTAGGTTAAGGTTAAGGTTAAGGGTTTGGCTAAGGTTAAGGTTAGGGTTAAGGATTTGGTTAAGGTTAAAGTTAAGGTTATGGTTAGGGTAAGGTTAGGGTAAGGTTAAGGTTATGGCTAGGGTAAGGTTATGGTTAAGGTTAATGTTAAGGTTAAGGTTAAGGGCTTAGTTAAGGTTGAGGTTACATTAAGTTTAAGTTTAATGTTAAGGGTTTGGTCAAGTTTAGGGTTAGGTTACAGTTAAGGTCAAGGTTGAGGTTATGGTTAAGGTAAGGTTAAGGGTAAGGTTAAGGTTAAGGTTAGGTTAAGGTTATGGTTAAGGTAAGGTTAAGGGTAAAGTTAAGGTTAAGGTTAGGTTAGGTTAAGCTTAAGCTTAAGGTTAAGATAAGGTTAAGTTTAAGGTTAGGTTAAGGTTTAAGGTTACGGGTCTTAAAATTAACTTTCACTACAACCTACCCTTCACATTAACCTTTAACTAACCTTAATCTTAACCTTAACTATAACCTTAACCTTAACCTTAACTTAACCTTAACCTTGAACTTAACTATAACCTAACCTTAACCTTGAAAATAATATTAACCTAACCTTAACCTTGACTTTAACCTTAACCCTAACCATAACCATAACCTTTACCTTAATGTAACCTTAACCTTAAAATTTACCTTGACATAACCTTAACCTGAATAAGCCCGTAACTTGAACCTTAAACTAACCTTAACATTGATTTTACCCTTGACCCTAACCTTAACCATAACATTTACCTTAAAGTAACCTTAACCTTACCTTTAACCTTAACCTTTACCATAAAATCTACTTTACCCTTAACCTAACTTTAACCTTAACCTTAACCTTAACCTAATCTTAACCTTAACCTAACCATAACCTTACCTTAACCTAACTTAACCTTAACGTTGACCTTCACCTTAACCTTAAATTTAACTTTACCCTAACCTTAAGGGTTTAGTCAGGTTAAGGTTACTCAGGTTAAGGTTAAGGTTAAGGTTAGGTTAAGGGTAAATTCAAGGTTAAGGTAAAGTTACCTTAACGTTAAGGTTAGGTTATGGTTAAACTTAAGGTTAGGTTAAGGTTAAGGTTAAGGTTAGATTAAGGGTAAGATAAGGTTAAGGTTAAGGTTAAGGTTAGGTTAAGGTCAAAGTAAAGGTTAAGGGTAAAGTTAAGGTCCAGGTTAGGGTTAGCTTATAGTTAAGGTTAAGGTTAGGTTAAGGGTAAAGTCAAGGTTAACGTTAAGGTGAAGGTTAAGGGTAAGGTTAAGGTTTAGAGTTACAAGTTTAGTCAGGTTAAGGTTAAGGTCAAGGTCAAGGTTAAGGGTAAGGGTAAGGTTAAGGTGAAGGTGAAGGTTAAGGTTAAGTTAGGTTAAGGGTAAGGTTATAGTTAGGTTAAGGTTAAGGTTAAGGTCAGGTTAAGGTTAAGGTTACAGGTTTAGTCAGGTTAAGGTTCAGGTTAAGGTTGTTGGTTTAGCCAGGTTAAGGTTAAGATTAAGGGTTTGGTCAAGGTTAGGGTTATGGTTAAGGTTAAGGTTAGGTTAAGGTAAGGTTAACATTACAAGTTTATTCAGGTTAAGGCTAAGGTTAAGGTTAAGGTTAGGTTATAATGAAGGTTAAGGTTAAGATAAGGTTAAGGGTAAGGTTAAGGTTAGGGTTAGGTTATGGTTAGGGCAAGGTTAGGGTTAGGTTATCATTAAGATGAAGGTTAAGGTTAAGGTCAAGATCAAGGTTAAGGTTAAGGTTACATTTAGGTTAAGGTTAAGGTTAAGGTTAAGTTAAGGGTAAAGTCAAGGTTAAGGTAAGGTTAAGTTTAACATTAGGGTAAGGTTAAGGTTATGGGTTTAGTCAGGTTAAGTTTAAGGGTAAGGTTGAGGTTAAAGTAAAGGGTTTGGTCAAGGTTAGGGTTAGGTTAAGGTCAAGGTTATGGGTAATGTTAAGGTCAAGGTTCGGGTTAGGTTATAGTTATGGTTAAGGTTAGGTTAAGGGTAAAGTCAAGTTAACCTTAACCTTCCCATAACCTTCACCTTAACCTAACCCTTAAGGTTAAGTAAAGGTTAAGGTTAAGATAAGGTTAAGGGTATGGGTTTAGTAAGGTTAAAGTTAAGGTTAAGGTTACGTTAAGAGTAAAGTCAAGATTAAGGGTAAGGTTAAGGTTAGGTTAAGGCTAATGTTAAGGGTTTGGGAAGTTTAAGGTTAAGGTAATGTTAAGATAAGGTTAAGGGTAAGGTTAAGGTTAACGTTAGGTTAAATTTATGGTTAAGGTAAGGTCAGGCTAAGGTTAGGTTAAGGTTAAGGTTAGGTTAAGGTTAGGTTAAGTTTAAGATAAGTTTAAGGTTAAGGTTAAGGTTAGGTTAAGGGTAAAGTTAAGTTTAAGGTTAAGGTTATGGTTATGGGAAGGTTAAGGTTAAGGTTAAGTTTAAAGTTAAGGTTAGATTAAGGGTAATGTCAAGGTTAAGGTTAGGTTATGGTTAAGGTTAAGGTTAAGGTTATGGGAAAGTTAAGGTTATGATAAGGTTAAGGTTAATGTTAGGTTAAGTTTAGGTTAAGGGTTTGGTCAAGGTCAAGGTTAGTGTTAGGTTAAGGGTATGGTTAACGTTATGGGTAAAGTTAAGGTTAAGGTTAAGGTTAGGTTAAGTTTAAGGTTAAGGTTAAGGTTAGGGGAAGCTTAAGGTTAAGGTTAAGGTTAAGGTTAGGGGAAGGGTCCCGTAACCTTAACCTTCACCCTTAGCCTTAACCTAACCTTAACATTAACCTTCACCTTGCTAAAACCGTAGCCTTAACCTTAACCTTAACCTTACCTATAACTTTAACCTTAACTTTATCCTTAACCTTAACTTTACCCTTAATCTAACCTTAACCTTAATCTTATATTAACCTTAACCTTAACCTTACCCTTAACCTTCACCTAAACCTTAACTTTACTCTTAACCTTAACCTAACCTTAAATTTAACCTTAACATTAACTTTCCCATAACCTTAACTATAACCTAACCTTAACCTTGAACTTAACTATAACCTAACCCTCACCTTGACCAAACCCTTAAAATTGACCTTAACATTGACCTTAACCTTAAACTTAACCTTAACCTTACCCTTAACCTTAAACTTAACCTTGACCTTAACTATAACCTAACCCTAACCTTAACCTAACCTTAACCTTGACAAAACCCTTAACGTAACCTTAACCTTGACTTTACCCTTAACATAACCTTAACCTTAACCTTGAACTTACCCTTAACATTAACCTTAACCTTAACCTTAACATGACTAAACCCGTAACCTTAACCTTAACCTTAGACTTATCTTTAACCTTAAACTTAACCTTGACCTTAACTATAACCTAACCCTAACCTTAACCAAACCTTAACCTTACCCTTGACTTTACCCTTAACCTTAACCTTACCCTTAACCTTACCCTAACCTTAACCGTAACCTTACCCTTACCCTTAACCTAAACCTAACTTTAACCTTAACCTTATCCTTAGCCCTAACCTCAAGGTTAAAGTTATGGGTAAGGTTAGGTTAAGCTTAGGGTTAGGTTAAGGTTAGGGTTAGGTTATAGTTAAGGTCTAGGTTAAGGTTAAGGTTAAAGTTAATTTAAGGTTAATGTTACGGGTTTGGTTAAGGTTAAGGTTAATGTTAAGTTTAAGCTTAAGCTTAAGGTTAGGGTTAAGGTTAGGTTAATATTAGGTTAGTTTAAGGTTAAGATAAGGTTAAGGGTAAGGTTAAGGTTAAGGTTAAAGTTACGTTAAGGGTAAAGTCAAGGTTATGGTTAGGTTAAGGTTAAGATAAGGCTAAGGTTAAGGTTAAGGTTAGGTTAAGGTTTCAGTTAGGTTAAGGTTAAGTTAAGGTTAAGGTTAAGGGTTTGGTCAAGGTTAGGGTTAGGTTATAGTTAAGGTTATGGGGAGGTTAATGTTAAGGTTAAGGTTAAGTAAAGGTTTAGGTTAACGTTAAGGTTAAGGGTTAGGTTAAGGTTATGGTTAAGGGTTTGGTCAAGGTTAGGGTTAGGTTAAGGTTAAGGTTAAGGTTAGGTTAAGGGTAAAGTTAAGGTTTGGGTTAGGTTAAAGTTAAGGTTAAGGTTAAGGGTAAAGATAAGGTTATGGTTAAGGTTAAGGTTAATGTTAGGTTAATGCTAAGGGTAGGGTTATATTTATGTCAAGGTTAAGGTTAAGGTGAGGTTAAGGTTAAGATAAGGATAAGGTTAAGGTTAAGGTGGAGGTTAGGTTAAGGTAAAGTTAAGGTTAAGGTTAGGTTAAGGTTAAGGTTAAGGTTAGGGTAAAGGTTCAGGTTAAGGTTAAAGTTAAGGGTAAAGGTTAAGGTTAAGGGTTTGGTCAAGGTTAGGGTTAGGTCACTAACCATAACCTTAACCTTAACCTTAACCATAACCTTAACCTTAACCTTAACTATAACCTAACCCTAACCTAACCTTAACCTTGACCTTAACCTTGACCTTAACTTAACCTTAACCTTACCATCCCCTTAACCTTAACCTTAACATAGCTAAACCCATAACCTAATATTAACCTTAACCCAACCTCAACCTTAACCTTAACATAACTATAACCTTACCCGTAACCTTAACCTTAACCTAACCTTAACCTTAACCCTAATCTTAAACGTAACTTTACCCTTAACCTAACCTTAACCTTATCTTAACCTTTACCTAACCTTAACCTTGAATTCACCCTTAATGTAACCTTAACCTTATCTTAACCTTAACCTAAACTTAGCCTTAACTATAACCTTAACCTTAACCTTCTTAACCAAAACTTAACCTTATCTTAACCTTAACCTAAACTTAGCCTTAACTATAACCTTAACCTTAACCTTCTTAACCAAAACTTAACCTTAACTATAACCTTAACCTTAACCTTCTTAACCTGAACTTAACCTAACTATAACCTTAAGCTTATATTAACCTTAACCTAAACTTAACCTTAACTTTAACCTTAACCTTAACCTCACTAAACCCGTAATCTTAACCTTAACCTAACCTTAACCTTGACCTTAACTATAACCTAACCCTAACCTTAACCCTTATCTTACCGATAACTTTATCCTTAACGTTAGGGTTAAGGTTAAGGTTAAGGGTAAGGTTAGGCGAAGGTTAAGATAAAGATAAGGTTAAGGTTAAGGTTAGGTTCATGTTAATGTTATGGGTAAGGGTTTCGTCAAGGTTAAGATTAGGTTATAGCTAAGGTCAAGGTTAAGGTTATGGGAAGGTTAAAGTTATCGTTAAGGTTAAGGTTTGGTCAAGGTTAGGGTTAGGTTATGTGTAAGGTTAAGGTTAGTTTAAGGTTACAATTAGGTTAAGGTTAAGATTAGGTTAAAGTTAAGGTTAAGGTTAAAGTTAAGGGTTTGGTCAAGGTTAGGGGTAGGTTAAGGTTAATGTTAAGGGTTTGGTCAATGTTAGGGTTAGGTTATAGTTAAGGTCAAGTTTAAGGTTAATGGTAAGGTTATAGTTAGGTTAAGGTTAAGGTTAAGGATATGTTAAGGTTAAGATAAGGTTAAGGTTATGGGTTTAGTGAAAGTTAGGGTTAGGTTATGGCTAAGGTTAGGTTAAGTTAAGGTTGAGGTCAAGGTTAAGAGTAAGGTTAAGATTAGGTTAAGGGTAAAGTTAAGGTTAAGGTTAGGTTAAGGTTAAAATTAAGGTTAATGCTACGGTTAAGGTTAGGGGAAGGTTAAGGTTAATGGTTTGGTCAAGGTTAGGGTTAGGTTATAGTTAAGTGTAAGGTTAATGTTACACATTAAGGTTAAGGTTAAGGTTAAGGTTAATTAAAGGTTAAGGTTAAGGTTAATGGTTATGTTCAGGTCAAGGTTAAGGTTAGGGTTAAGTTTAAGGTTAGGTTAACTTTAGGTTAAGGTTCAGGTCTATTGGATAGGTAAATCCCCTCTGCGGACAGAGGCGATCCCTACTAGCCTAGATTGGGTCTAGCAACAACTGAGTCACGCTAAGACACATGTTCCTAGTTACAAAAGACCAAGATGTGACAAGAGGCCTACCTTAAGTCCCATGTTGTTACTTTTTGTAGAAAAGATGGTGTTTCCGTCCTTCACTTTGGCAGATCACAATACTCCCGCCTAGCACGTTCAAACACCTGCACGAGCACGAAGAAACAAAAACACACAACGTAAAACCTAAAACATGTAACCATATATCAGTCAGAGAAGATATAATTCATAAAATATGACATAAACATATGAATGGAACCATAATTAAAGTCGTTTATTATTAATAGCAATGAAAGAAATATACAACCTGAGCTTTGACGTTGGATCTTCCTTCGACGAGTCAACAACAGAGCACGTCTCAATGAATCTCGTCGGGAATGGGACAAAGCTCTCTCTCTTCGGCTTGGCTCTTAGAGGCTGTCTGGTGATAGTCTCCTTGCTACTGATTCAACTCTTAATTCTATGACCATCAGGGCTAGCTTGCAAAGGGAAAATGGAAAGATTATATAGATGGTGGAAGGGGAGTTGGGATCCCTACAATTGCGGGATTTGCTCTATCCTCAAGGAAGCTTCCATGATAGGTGGAAAACCACTTCCCCTACATGGACATCCGAGCCAAACCTCCCAACTCATTTTAGAGACTCGTTTAGGAGTTGGTTGGAATCAAACATCTGCCATTTATTTTTAAAAAAAAATCCTTATTAGGCTTGGCGTGAGTAATACACTGGGACAGAGTGCCAGTTGGCGTGCCCTCTTTGGTGGATTTCCCCCATTGGCGCGAGGGCTGAACTGGTTGGTCGCACCAAGGCCAAAAGGTCTATTTTTAGGGTTTTCCTCAACAATCTGTCTTCAAAGGAATGATTGTCCTTGTCAAGGGGGATGCCATGAAAGTGTTTTTAGGTCATGTCACTACTCACAGGTCACGGAAAAGGCCCTCCAATGTGTGGGACGAGGGATTAAACTTATCCCCTTAACCTAACCCTAACCCTGACCAAGCCCTTAACCTTAACCTTGACCAAACCCTTAACCTTAAGCTTAACCTGACTAAACCCGTAACCTTAACCTTAACTATAACATAAACCTAACCTTGACCAAACCCTTAACCTTAACCTTAACCTAAACCTTAACCTAACCTTAATCTTGACCTTAACTATAACCTAAACCTAACGTTGACCAAATCCTTAACCTTGACTTTAACCTTGACCTTAATTATAACCTAACCCTAACCTTAACCTTAACCTTAACCTAACCTTAACCTTGACCTTAACTATAACCTAACCCTAACCTTGTCCTTAAACTTAACTTAACTTAACCTTAACCTTTGTTGGTGACTCCGTAGTGTACAAGATTGGAAAGTACAAACGCTGCAGAGCCTACATAAAAACCACTTTGGAATCTGAGGATCTAGCCATCCTAGATTTAGAGAGGGATCTCTCTATGTATGTGTTCAAAGATATGATCTTTAATGCTTGAAATATAATTTTAGGCTAGTTATGAAGAACAAGGTTGTTTGTTTTGTTTGGTTGGGCTTGATAACATGAGGATGAAGGAGGTATTTATGAAGGGTGAAGGTGTGAGTAGGTGAAGGAATGGTTTAGCTGATAAGATAGGCAAGGAGCAACATCAATCCATTGGGCTATGGAGTCATAATAGGATTTATATAAACAGCAAGGTTCAAAAGTGGTCCATGGGGCAAGTCATCTATGTCAAAGGATCTCTTTAAGTTTATTTTATGGAATGAAACACTAAAAAATGGTGTGAGGGAAATCAAACATATGAGGGAATAAAGGACAACCTAAGATCAAGTAATTACTTTGAAACTAGCCTGATTTTGACATGCACTTAAAGAAAAACGCAAAAGTATCTAAGATTAGGTAAGTACTTTGAAACTGGCCTTCTTTTGATGTACCTTCTAGAGAAAACATTTAAAAAAACATATAATATCTTAAGATCAAGTAAAGACTTTTAACTTAGCCTGCTTTCAACATATTCTCAATGGAAACATTCATGATAAACATAAAAAGTAGTTTAAGACCAGGTTAGTACTTTTAAACTAGCTTGCTTTCAACATACTCTTAAGGGAACTTTTCAAAGCAGCTATTGGAGAAGGAACTAGAGGACAGGGCTAACCATATACTTCTGTAGCTCAATCTTTAATTAGCAGACTTCTCAAGAACATTAAAAGACAACATCTCAAGTTATACTCAGGAAATATGGGCTTACCAACACTTCACTGGTTATACTCTATTGAATCATCCTTAAATAAAAAATTAGCAGAAAACATAAACGATAAATATTTATCAGTGAGATTTAGGGTACTTCAGAAGTAAATCCTAATCTATGTTTGCTATTCTTTATTAGAAAAAAAGTGGAAAAAATGGAAACAATAAGAAAACAACAATTTACAGTGAGAAACACATCACCATTGACATAGACCAGGATCCCATAAATCAACTATTTGTATTTGATGTTCAAACCAGTTACAATCTTCAAGTCAGTGGGTCTTTATAGCTTCAAACTTCTCATTTCAGCTTATGTATCTTCAATTATTAACAGAGCTACAACAACTTCAAAATATATTTACATACAATAGATATCTAAAGACCAACCCCTAAACTGTCTTCTACAGAAGTATTTATAGAAGAATGGGGAGGTGGAGTGTAAGAGGGGATCATTCATTCAATTAATATAGAGTAATGGTTTATTGACCTTTGGGAGGCCTAAGAGAGAATATTTTGAATGCTTATCTCTGTTTGAATAAATTTTACATTAAGTTTCATCAGCTTTAGTTACTTTTGTTGACTTTGGGGGTTTTGGGCAGGTTGGTAGTTAATGTTGAATTTCCTTTTCAAAATATCCCTGACTGCTTAATGAAAATGCCCTCTTTTAATGAAATAAGTCCCCAGGTGGCAGTGTGAGGAGTTATAGCCTCAATGATGTGGCATTCGGAGGCTTCTTCACTATTTTTGTGCTGATTTGTTGGCTTTTAAACACTATTATAGCCATGATTCTGCTTTATGCCATCATAATCATCTCGGAGCCTTTAATCTTGACCTGCTGACTGTGTTTTAACCTTAACACAATAGGGTTTAACTCTTTAATCCTTCACACTTATGCACAAAACCCTTTTGGTTTCAACTGTTCATTGGCTTTTGCTTCATTTGATGTGCCTGATTTATTTTTCTTTAAAACTTGTTTTAACATTAAAGCCATAGGATTTGAAGCTTTCAAGCTTCGATCTTTCGCGCCAGAATTTTTTCAATCTTTTAATCTTCAACTTTTACTATCTCTTCATTTACGACAGTGGACTAGAGGTTCTTGGCGCGGTGGATATTTTTAAGGGTATGACCAGTATTTATACAACCTTTGATCCAACCACTGGATGAAGCTCAGACAACATTCAGCCCTTATGGATTTAAAGCTTCTAAACATGCTTGATTTAGCCTTTGTCTTTTTGCGAGTTCTGGACAAGGTTTTCGCTCCAAAAACTATGGTAAAAACCTGCAAAAAACCACAAAAATTGTTATAAAAAACCTGCGATGGAAGGGTTTGATAGCTTAGGAGCCTGACGAAGCAGAGGAGCGATGCAGAGGGGGTGGATTATGCAGGCAGAGTAGGCTTATGGAGGAAAATAGGCGAAAATCCAGTTCAAACAGTATTTGACGTGAATTGGACAAAAGTGGTTTTCGAAATACCACAGGTCGTTATCGCCCGACCCTCGGGTGGTAAGTGGTTTTGCCTGGAGGGAATGTGATTCCATTGATCGTTCACCACATGGTTTTTTCGATACCACCGATATTGCATGAATTTGGAGTTTTAAAATCCAAACAGAAAATTTGTGTGATATGAAATACATACTATTGGATGAGGGGGAGGAGATCCGACTGTGCGGGTTGGGTGAGATGAAAAACTTGCATGGCAGGAGTTTGAAGTGGGGGACAGCTGTCGGGTTGTGATAGGAGGGGTCTTTTGCATAATGGATGGTAGAATTTGGGTGGAAGAAGGATAGGGGAAGGGGCGCGATAGCCATTAGATCTTATGGATCTACAGTGTATATTTCAGCGGGGTGTTGTTATCGGAGCAGCCAGAATACACAGAAAATGACATGTTTTTCATGGAACTACCGATGAAATGGGGGCTTTAGCACAGGCGCTAGGTGATGGTCACGTGGAGGGATAAGGTGACCAGGGGCTAAGGAGGGGAGAGCTTATCGCATCGGCATTTCGCTGCAGAAGGGAAAAGAAAAGGGGAAAAGAAAATTCGATGGAGCGATGCGATGGGGGCCGAGGTTAGGCCCGGGACATGGTCATATGTAGAAATATATGACTAGGGGTGGAGAGATAAGGGCTTATCGCATCGGGGGAGAAATTTTAAAGAAAGCAGGTTTATAACAAGAAAAGGCCAATGTGATGAAGGGGCTAAAGGTTTTTTGGCACCCAGTTGCAGGGCCAGGTTATATGGTGGAGGGGCCGGGGCTCAAACCCAAAAAGGGGCTTAAGGCCTGTGAGTTTAACAGAAGGTAAAATAAGTGGGTTTTTGTGTTTTCAATGCATTTTCTTGGGGTTTTTCCAGTTCTGATAGAGGGAAAGGAAGGATATTTAACCATAAACAGGAGTTCTATGTTTTGAAGGGATTTTTTGAAGGTTTTTTGAGGGGAAGGGAAGGAAAATGATAAAGAGAAAAGGATATTTTTCAGAGGAAAATGGAGGGTAAAAAGGACCAAAATGAGTGAATTAAATGATGAGAAGGGGTTGTTTAGGGAAAATTTTGAAGGGAACAACAGATTTATGGTTGGATTTTTTGGAGGGAACAATAGTGGAGACTACTTGCTGAGTTTAAACAACATAAGAAGAATTCAAGAATGAGAAGTTTTGCATGAAAGCAATCTCTTGAAAGCTTAAGACTTATTTTTAGCCATCATTTGCTCTGAATTTTTTTACTGATGGCTAACAGTGGCTCCGCTTGGGGATGGCAGCTCCTAGGAGGTGTCAAGAATCTTCAGAATCTGATCTCCAGGATGTAGACCTGTGCCTTTATCCATTGACAACCTCTTCTTCTTTGATCATGCAGATTTGAAAAATGATCAGTATTTATATCAAAGAGAGTTATTTCCCAAAAAACTACCTACACAACCTACTTCCTAACATTTTTTCTTCAGCAGGTGCATTTGGACTTGCAGACCTTGAACATCAACATTTTATTCTTTTTGAAAACAGGAAAAACTAATCTAAGTCTACCCTTATTTCTTCCATTAGTTCAGATTAGACTGTTGAACTCATAAATTCTCTACCTAAGCTACTATCTGCCAGGATTAGACTGTCTAGAAAATTTTATTGTCTATCTTCTAAAACAAAAATTGAAAACATAGCCAAACTAGGTTTAAGCAGTCTGATTTGCTATGGTGTATATGGCTATATGTACAAGCTGCACATAGACCTTATTAGAAGAAATTTAAAACAAACTTGAAGGTTTAAGATCTGAAAATTATAAACATCTTTCATTCCTTCCTTCAACTCTGTATTTGGTCTTTTTGAGCTGTTATTTCCTTTTTTTTCTTGGTTCAGATTTTGAGCGGATTAGAACCAATTCTTCATCAATCTTCCAGGTTTAGGTTTTCAGCTTGTTTGAACCATTTTTTTTCTATCCTAATCTAATCTACTAATAAACCAAGATTGAATAGTTTGGCAAATCTTCTTCACTATCCTATCAACAGACAATTGAAATCTATCTTAGCCATGATTAGGCTATATGAATAAAATAGCAGTGTTGTTTTTGGTAGTGGCATTTAAGCTTGCACACTTTCAGATTTTATTTTCTTTTTGGTATGGGGCTATACCTTTCTTGTTTTATTTCTGCCCTTTTTTTCTTTTTCTATTGTTTTTTTCTTTTCTCTTCTTCAATTTCAAAAGCAATGTTATATACAATAAAACAAAAAGCTCTAAAATTTAAAATAAATCAGCTAACAGAAATAATATCTGAGCATCATGCCATTAACAGGACCTCCAAAGTATTCATCTCCATCCAATTCTTGGAGAAAAAATGCATTGTTTCCAATAGAAGATTGGATAAGATAAGGGCCCTGACATAATTTATCGAATTTTCCATGTTTTCCCTTATCTTCTCTTCCTGAATCCCATTTTAAAACTTTATCACCAATCTTGAAATAACTTGCCTTGGTTCTTCTGTTAAACAACTTCTTAATGTTTTCTTGTAATTTGTGTGCTCTCATGTAGACCTCCTCCCTGGTTTGTTGTAGATGTATTGTTTGGTTTATCCTTCTTGTTACATCATCATCTTCAGACTGTACTTCCTGGATTAGCTTCATGACGGGCACCCCTAAACTGGTTGGGAACACTACATCAGTTCCATAAACTACCTGGTAGGGAGACATTCCAATTGAATTTTTCACTGTCAACCTGTCTGCTCATAAAGCATGTATTAGCTTATTGTGCCATGATTTCTTGTTATCTTCCAACAGCTTCTTGATAATTTTTACCAGACTTTTATTTGATGATTTTGCAAGCCAATTACCTAGAGGGTAATAAGCTGTGGAATGACCCAATATAATATGATACCTGTGACAGAGTTCTACCATATTTTTAGACCCAAATGCAACAACATTATCAATTATGATCTTTCCAGGACAACCAAATCTGGAAAGTATATGTTTTTCAAGGAATGAGATGATGACTAAGTCTGTGGAATTCCTAGAGGGGATGGCTTCTATCCACTTGGTAAAATAATCTGTTGCTGTGAGGATCCATATATGTTGGGAAGATAAGGGAGGATGGATTTCCGTAATGAATTATAGACCCCCACTGCTAAAAAGGAGCTTCAACAGTGATAGGTTGCAGAGGTAAGGGAAGCAGCTTTCTTTTGCATTCAAATATTTGGCATTTTTGACACACAATAATCATTTTATGGACATCTTCAAAGAGGGTGGGCTAGTAATAACTAGCTCTATGGATTTTATTCACAGTTGATTTCCAGTAGAGGTGGCCTCCACATTTTCCTTCATGAAACTCATGCTTGATCTTATCTGCATCATTCTCAGGCAAACATTTAAGCAATAATCCACTAGCATTTTTCCAATATAAACATTTATTTAAAATGCAGTAATTTACAAATTTTAACTTTAAAAATCTTTCCTTTCTTTTCGACAAACCAAGAGGGGCATTAAGATTGAGAAAAAAATAAAAAATATCAGCATACCAAGATGAATTCAGAAAATGATCTTCAATAATTGGAGTTAAAAACTCCTCTTGTTCCTCTAATGCATTAAACATGTTTATATCAAGAGCTTGGAAGTTAGATTCAACCATCAGTTTTTCTAGTCCTTGACCCTTTATGAGTTTAGTGGGTTTGATTTCTAAGCCACACTCTAAAATTACAGCAATCCACTTTCCTCTTTTTCCATCTGGATCTTGGGTCAATATGTCTTTCACCACTAAATGAGGCACAAATGCTATGATGTGGGAATGTAAAAATGTAAACTTTGAAGTCCTTTAAGGCTTTGACTAAGGAAAAGGCTTGTTTTTCTATTATGTTATACCTCAGAGGTGCATCTCTTAATGCCTTGCTGAAAAATGCAATGGGCTGCTCTTGCCCATTTAAATTCTTCTGTAATAGGACAACAACTACTGTGTGTTCTGAAGCAAATGAAAAAATGAAGAAATCTTTGGAGAAATCAGGAATGATAAGAACTGGTGTTTTGGTGAGTTATTTTTTTACCAGTTAAAATGACTTCTTTGCTTCTAAGTTCCATTTAAAGCCTTCCTCCCTTTTAAGCATGTTTTTTATGTTTCTAAGGAGTTCAGCTACATTGGGTATGAACCTTCTCAAGAAATTAATCTTTCCAATGAAAGATTGAAGTTCCTTGATGTTTTTGGGATGGCTAATTTGAAATATTCCATCAATCCTCTTTGGGTCTATCCTTATTCCTTCTTCTGATATGATATGCCCAAGAAGTTTGCCTTCTTGGAGACCAAACAGTGTTTTCTTTGGATTCAAGGAAAGTCCAAATTTTCTGCACTTTTCAAAGACCTTTCTCAAGTGCATAAGGTGTTCTTCATCTTGTCTAGAATAAACTGTTATATCATCAAGGTAAATCACAATGAAGTAACCTATTTCTTTTGAAAATGCAATGTCCATGGCTCTCTGAAATGTGGCACTGGTATTCATCAAACCAAAAGGCATTTTCAAATACATGAAAGTACCCCAAGGTGTAGTAAAGGTTGTTTTAAGTTGATCATCAGGATGTACCAATATTTGATTGTAACGTAAGAAGCCATCTAGCAAATAAATTCTTCTAGAACCAACTACCCTTTGTAGAATATGATCCATCTTGGGTAAGGGATAATTGTCCTTTAATGAGGCTTTGTTCAAGTGTCTAAAATCAATGCAAAGCCTTATCTCTCCTCTTTTCTTCCTAATTGATACAAGATTAGACACCCACTCTGAGTATCTAACAGAGACTATAATTCCAGCATCATACATTTTTCTAATTTCTTTCTCTACCAGGGGTAATTGAACAGGGTTGATTCTGTGCAATTTTTGTTTGAAAGGTTTCTGATTTTCTCTGAGGGGTATCTTATGCTGAATTATTTTTGTATCATATGATTTAAAATATTTGTAACTCCATGCAAACACATCAGAAAATTCTTTAAAAAACTCAATATATTCAATTTGATATGAGCTGGTAGTGTTTTAGATAGTTTGATTATTTTGGGCTTTGTCTTACTGCCTATGTTGCATTCTTCCACTTCAGATTCTATGGGTTCCAGTTTTGGCTTCTTCGCCACATCATTCAAATAAAATAGTTCTTCTAAGGGGACTAGCCCTTTTGGCAAACTTTGGTTTTTAGATTGCAGCACTTCTAGGTCTTCATTTTCCAAATCTGTGCTATTTTCTGTCATGTGTTGGAATTCATTTTTTAACAGATTTACTTCTAAAATCTCAGGAGACTTCTCTTCTTTAGTAAGTGGGTTTTCTTTAGCAGGACAGTCTTCATCAAAATCTGAATCTGAGTGTGTTGTTTCAAATTCATTTTTGGACTGTAGGAAGTCTTCTGTTTGTTTATCTCCTTCAAAAACTTGCCAATATTTTTCATTATCTGGGACAGCTAGTCTAAATTTGACTTGGATGGTGCATTGCTTGGTTTCATAAGGTGTAAGACAAGTTCTAGCAGCAAAGGTTAAAGCATTGACAAGGACATTTTGGTTTCTTTGGACAAAGATAAGTTGGAATTCATCAATTTTTTTTAACAAGTCCATGGCATCATCTCTATAGGCTCTAAGTATGGGATGTTTGGCACTATATTCCCCATTTACTTGCTTGATAATCAACTCAGAATATCCATGAAATTTTATCCTTTTGGCCCCTAATTTTTTCAATAAATTCAGGCCTAAAAGTAGAGATTCATACTCAACTATGTTGTTTGTACATTGAAAATATAATCTATAGGAATTCCCCTCAGCATGATTGTTTTCAGTGTTGTGTATCCATATGCCTTCTCCTGCATCATTGTTAGTGCAAGACCCATCAAAATTCATGTTCAAAATAAAACTGTTTTCAGATTTGTGATTTATTTCATGGATGTCCTCTCTGTTTTCTTCATCTTTCTGTTTTATATAAGGGTCTGCATTACGTTTTTCTCTGTTTAGTTCCTCAAAGTTTTCAATGTTTTGAGGTTTAACTCCTTGATTCTCATGATCTGCATCATACTTATGACTATTCTGGACCTCAAGACCTTTACTCTGTTTACTGTAAATTTCTGAATCAGAAAACTATTTTTTAATTTCCTCTTTATTCTCCTCTTTATCAATGGATGTAGCTATGTTTGTAACTGAAGTGATCACAACATTTGATGTTTTTTCACTGATTAGCTTGCTCTTTCTCTTTTGGAATATCGTCATTAAAAAGAATGAAAGAGTCAAGGTCAATGTGGATGGAATAGAGAGGATAATTATCTGGCATTTCTTGGTTACTCACCATATATTTCATGTGTGCTTCCCTATAGAGTCTTCTTGGTTGACTGAAAACAGTAATGGTGGCATAAGTCATATCCATTTGCATTGTGCCTTGTAACTTAGCACCCCATGATCTAGAAAGGAGCATGCCGTATTTGGGGGGTATATCAGCCACTACAATGTCCATTACTAAACTCTTGGTTGGTATTTGGGCTAATTTAACACATAGATAATTTATTAAGCCTAGGCATCTCACCTTGCTTGAATCAAAGGAATATAAATCTTTGTAGGGTCTAGTTACCTCTAAGCCTAATATTTCCATAATCACCTTGGGCATGAGGTTGTGTGACACTCTTGAATCAAGCATGGCATTGTGAAAAATATTATCATGGATGTTTAAGCTGATGTAGAATGAGGGGGTAGTTCCTTCTTGAAATTTTCCTTCAATTTTTGGTCCAAAAATGAGCTCTGGGGTATCATCGTTTAAGTTAACTGTGTCATGAGCATCTTCTATGTTTAAAGCCTTCAAAATATGACCTCTATATACATTTTGAGTGAATAATTAAGTGAGTGGGACAGAGATTTTGATTTTGGATATTTCATTCTATAGGCTGAAGGGAATCTGGTTTTTCAAAGTGTTTGATTCTACCTTGTTAGTCACTCCTTGTTATCCAAAATCAACATGCTGATTTTTAGTATTTATAGCAGTTAGAATAGTTTTTTCAGGAGCATTAGCTGAAGTGATAGTGCTACTGGGGTTAACACTCTATTTTTCATTAGCTTGGGTGTTTTTCCCTTTGTTTGAATCAGAATTCACAGCCACTGTTTTGTGAATTTCAATTGTCTTTTTGAGTGTATTTTCAGGGCTTTTTTTGGTAGATTTATCAGAGGTTTTGTTCTTGGGAGTTCCTTGATTCCTTTTTCTTATGAGGTTATATTGTATAGGTGATCCTATGATGGAATATTCTAAATATTGTTCATAATAATCAGTTTGTGGTCTTCTGTCATCATAAGGTGTATATAGACCTTGTTTTCTTTCATGGAGGAAATCAGAATCCTCATTGCTTACTCCCAACATGTTCATGTTGTCATTCTCTATTTGTTCAATTATTTCTTCATCCTCATTTACATAATTTTCCTGAAAAGGAGGTCTGATCTGTTGATCATCTTCTCTTTTTCTTTTTTGAGGTTGATTTCTCCTAAAGTTCTGATTTTGATTTTTAGATTGATTTCTGTTTTGGGGAGCTGATTGATTTTCCCTAGATTGTTCTCTCTCAAGTATGATCATCTTCTTCATCATTTACTCCATCATTCTTTCCATTTTTGAGCTAGATGTGGAGGGTGCAGTTTCCTCCTTAAATGATACTTTCTTTTCATTCCTCATCTTAGCTCTTTTTTCAATCAGATTAACTTCCATAGAAAGATCTCCTTTTTGAATGTCTTCCAAAGTTAAGGGATCTCTTTCTCTTAGCTGATAGGCCATTTCAGGATCAATTCCTTCAGGAAATTTGGCCAAAGATGAGCCTTGAGGAGGTTTAAATTCTGGAGGTAGTGCATTATAAACACTATTGAACCTAGTGCAATAATTTTGAACACTTTCCCCAGTGTTTCTTTTGAGGTTGTTGTAGTCTGAAAGTATTTGGAGATGGTTTTTCCTGATTTCCCATTTGTTTAGGAATGACTGATGGAGAGCTTGGAGGTCATTAATACTATTAGGGGTTAAGCTTTTGAACCATTTTCTTGCTTCTCCCCCTAAACTTTGAGCAAACAATCTAATTTTGACAGTTTCATCATCTATCTCATTTCTATCAAAATAGTCATTCATCTTGTCCACATGGGGTGGTTTCACAGTAGTAACACCACTGGCATCATATAACGGAATCTTGGACTGATAGTCCTGTGGTAGATTGACTAAAGGTAAATGAAGGACTAAGGGAGCATACCATGTTGCCATGATATGAGGTTGTGGAAAAAATGGGGGGTTTACAGGTGGAGGATGTAAGATAGGGGGTGGTTGGTGAAATGGAATGGTTTGAACAATGGGTGTATGGAAAACAGAAGCGGATGGAACAGCAAGAGACTGTTGAGAAGATCTTAGATGAGAGAAACCAAAATTATGCAGGAAATGTAAATCAGGTGGGGTGGTTTCTCTACTAAAATTTTTCTCACCACTATGTTGGGGTGAGTGTGAAGGCTCAAATTTTATCTCATCAATATCATCAAGTGACCTAGTTCTAAATGGGTCTCCTAAGTCAACTTGTGAATCTTGTAGAGCTGCAAGGTTTTTGGGAACAGAATTAGCTTTATGGACTAGTCTAACAACAGTTTAAGTTTTAAGCTTAGGAGACTTCCTAAGTATGCTTTCTGGATTATCAACTATCTCAGGAGGATTTAGGTTAGGATAGGCTCTAGTATGAATTCTTTTAGAAGCCACTGTGTGTGTGTGTGTTTTTTTTTAGACCCAATAATAAGAAAAGTTCAACCAAATATGACAATCTTTAATAGGCTAACTGATCTTAACAAGAAAAATTAATCCCCAAAGTTTCCTAAGGTGAGTTTGTATGATGTTATGACAGAAAAGGGTTTCCCAGTGGAGTCTTTAGGTCTATTCAGGATTGTGGAGTCACCAAGTGGAAATTTTTAGTTTTTTAGAAGGTAAAATATTTTATGGTCCACCACCACTAAAAGGTTTGAATACCAATATGATTTTTTTTTAGGTTTTCTAAGTTTTTTATAGTCCTATGAGTTATGAGAGTGTCCTAAATTTGTTTCATCACTTTAGCTACGGTGATGAGACAAACAGAGTTTACTCTTGTGGCTTTGCTAGCTAATTTCTTCAAGGTTTGATAAGGGTCTGTTAGAATCTTAAGAAGAACTTAGATTGCCACTGATTCAGACAAGTCCTATCATGATTACGAACATGCTTGGTAGTGCTTGAATAAAGCTACTTATATTGCACTGAATATTGAGTGTTATGTTTTTAAGGATTTTACTCAGAATGTCCCCAGTATGGTCGCGAGTATGTTGGTGACTCCGTAGTTTGCAAGATTGGCAAGTACAAATGCTGTAGAGCCTACATCAAAACCACTTTGGAATCTGAGGATATAGCCATCCTAGATTCAAAGAGGGATCTCTCTGTGTATGTGTTCAAATATATTATCTTTAAGGCTTGAAATTTAATTTTAAGCTAGTTATGGCGAACAAGGTTGTTTGTTTTGTTTGGTTGGGTTGGATAACATGAGGATGAAGGAAGTATTTATGAAGGGTGAAGGTGTGAGTAGGTGAAGGAATGGTTCATCTGATAAGATAGGCAAGGAACAACATCAATCCATTGGGCTATGGAGTCATAATAGGATTTATTTAAACAACAATGTTCAAAAGTGGTCCATGGGGAAAGTCATCTATGTCAAAGGATATCTTTAAGTTGATTTTATGGAATGAAACACTAAGAAATGGAGTGAGGGAAATCAAACAGATGAGGGAACAAAGGACAACCTAAGATTAGGTAAGTACTTTGAAAATAGCCTGCTTTTGACATGCACTTAAGGAAAAATGCAAAAGTAATCTAAGATCGGGTAAGTACTTTGAAACTAGAATTCTTTTGATGTACTTTCTAGAGAAAACATTTAAAAAAACATAGAATAGCTTAAGATCAAGTAAAGAATTTTAACTTAGCCTACTTTCAGTATATTCTCAAAGGAAACATTCACGATAAACATAAAAAGCAATTTAAGATCAGGTAAGTACTTTTAAACTAGCCTGCTTTCAACATACTCTTAAGGGAACTTTTCAAAGCAGCTGCTGGAGAAGGAAATAGAGGACAGGGCTAACCATAGACTTCTCTAGCTCAATCTTTAATTATCAGACTTCTCAAGAACATTTGAAGACAAAATCTCAAGTTATACTTAGGAAATATGGGCTTACCAACACTTCACTGGTTATACTCTATTGAATCATCTTTAAAAAAACAATTAGCAGAAATCATAAAGGATAAATATTTATCAGTGAGATTTAGGGTACTTCAGAGGCAAATCCTAATCTATGTTTGTTGTTCTTTATCAGAGAAAAGTGGAAAAAATGGAAACAATAAGAAAATAACAATTTACAGTGAGAAACACATCACCATTGACATAGACCAGGATCCCATAAATCAGCTATTTGTATTTGATGTTCAAACCAGTTACAATATTCAAGTCCAATGGGTCTTTACAGCTTCAAACTTCTCATTTCAGCTTATGTATCTTCAATTCCTAACAGAGCTACATCAGCTTCAAAAGGTATTTACATACAACAAATATCCAAAGACCAACCCCTAAACTATCTTCTACAGAAGTATTTATAGAAGAATGAGGAGGTGGAGTGTAAGAAGTGATCATTCATTCAATTAATATAGAGTAATGGTTTATTGACCTTTGGGAGGCCTAAGAGAGAAGATTTTAAATGCTTATCTATGTTTGAATCAATTTTACATTAAGTTTCATCACCTTTAGTTACTTTTGTTGACTTTGAGGGTTTTGGGTAGGTTGGTAGTTAATGTTGAACTGCCTTTTCAAAATATCCCTCACTGCTTAATGAAAATTCCCTCTTTTAATGAAATAAGTCCCCAGGTGGCAATGTGAGGAGTTATAGCCTCATTGATGTGGAATTCAGAGGCTTCTTCACTATTTTTATGCTAATCTGGTGGCTTTTAAACATTATTATAGCTGTGATTCTACTTTATGCCGTCATAATCATCTCAGAGCCTTTAATCCTGACCTGATGACTATGTTTTAACCTTAACAAAACAGGGTTTAACTCTTTAATCCTTCACACTTATGCACAAAACCCTTTTGATTTTGACTGTTCATTGGCTTTTGCTTCATTTCATCTGCCTGATTTGTTTGTCTTTAAAACCTGTTTTAACCTTAAAACCATAGGATTTGAAGCTTTCAAGCTTCGATCTTTCGTGCCAGAATTTTTTCAATCTTTTAATATTCAACTTTTACGGTCTCTTCATTTATCACTATGGACCAAAGGTTCTTGGCGGGGTGGAGAGTTTTAAGGGTATGACCAGTATTTACACAGCACGGTCCAGACCGTTGGATGAAACCAGACAGCCTTCTTCCTTCGTGATTTAGCTTCCAAACATGGAAGACTTTGGCATTGTCTTTTTGCAAGTTTTGGATAGGGTTTCCACTCCAAAAACTATGGTAAAAACCTGCAACAAACCACAAAAATTGTTATAAAAAACCTGCAATGGAAGGGTTTGATTGCTTAGGAGGCTAACGGAGCGGAGGAGCGATGCATAGGGGGGTGATTATGTAGGCAGAGGAGGCTTATGGAGGGAAACAGGCGAAAATCTAGTTCAAATAGTATTTGGTGCGAATTGGACAAAAGTGGTTTTCGAAATACCATGGGTGCTTATCGCGCGACCCTCAGGTGGTAAGTGGTTTTCCTGGAGGGAATGTGATTCCATTGATCTTAGCAGGGTGTTGTTATTGGAGCATCCATAATACAAAGAAAAGGGCATGTTTTTCATGGAACTACAGATGTGATGGGGGCTTTAGCACAGGCACTAGGTGATGGTCACGTGGAGGGATAAGGTGACCAGGGGTTGAGGAGGGGGGAGCTTATCGCATCGGCACTTTGCTAAGGAGGGGAAAAGAAAAGGGGAAAGGAAAAGCCGATGGAGCGATGCAATGGGGGCCAAGGTTAGGTCTGGGACATGGTCCTATGTAGCAATATATGACCAAGGGCAGAGAGATAAGGGCTTATCACATCGGGGGAGAAATTGTAAAGAAAGCGGGTTTATAACAAGAAAAGGCCGATGCGATGAAGGGGCTAAAGGTTTTTTGGCACCCGGTTGCAGGGCCAGGTTATATGGTGGAGGGGTCAGGGCTCAAACCTAAAAAGGGGCTTAAGGCTCGTGAGTTTAACAAAAGGAAAAATAAGTGGGTTTTTGTGTTTTCAATGGATTTTCTTGGGGTTTTTCCAGTTCCAATAGAGAGAAAGGAAGGATCTTTAACCATAAACAAGGAGTTCTATGGTCTGAAGGGATTTTTTGAAGGTTTTTTGAGGGGAAGGGAGGGAAAATGATAAAGAGAAAAGGATCTTTTTCAGAGGAAAATGGAGGGTAAAAGGGACCAAAATGAGTGAATGAAATGATGAGAAGGGGTTGTTTAGGGAAAAATTTTGAAGCGAACAATAGATTTCTGGTTGGATTTTTTGGAGGGAATAGTAGTGAAGACTACTTGCTGAGTTTAAGCAGCACACAAAGACTTCAAGAATGAGCAGTTTTTCATAAAAACATTCTCTTGAAAACTTAGGACTTATTTTTAGCCATCATTTGCTCTGACAAAATTACTGATGGCTAACAGTGGCTCCACTTGGGGATGGCAACTCGTTGGAGGTGTCAAGAATCTTCAGAATTTGATCTCTGGGATGTAGACCTATGCCTTTATCCATTGAAAACCTCTTCTTCTTTGATCATGCAGCTTTGAAAAATGATCAATATTTATATCAAACAGAGTTATTTCCCAAAAAACTACCTACACAACCTACTTCCTAACATTTTTTCTTCAGCAGGTGCATTTGGACTTGCAGAACCTCAACATCAACATTTTATTCTTTTTGAAAACAGGAAAAAATAATCTAAGTCTACCCTTATTTCTTCCATGATTTCAGATTAGACTTTTGAACTCATAAATTCTCTACCTAAGCTACTATTTTCCAGGATTAGACTGTCTAGAAAATTTTATTCTCTATCTTCTAAAACAAAAATTGAAAACATAGCCAATCCAGGTTTAAGCTGTCTGATTTTCTATGGTGTCTATGGTTATATGTAAAAGCTGCACATAGACCTTATTAGCATAAATTTAAAACAAAACTTGAAGGTTTAAGGTCTGAAAATTATAAACATCTTTCATTCCTTCCTTCAGCTCTGTATTTGATCTTTTTGAGTTGTTCTTTCCTTTTTTTTCTTGGTTCAGATTTTGAGGAGATTAGAACCAATTCTTCATCGATCTTCCAAGTTCAGGTTTTCAGATTGTTTGAACCATTGTTTTTCTATCCTAATCTAATCTTCTGATAAACCAAGATTGAATAGTTTGGTAAATCTTCTTCATTATCCTATCAGCAAACAATTGAAATCTATCTTAGTCATGATTAGGCTGTATGACTAAGTAATTTTTTTTAGAGAAAATGATGGCTAAAAACCTTAACCTTACCTTTCCCATAACCATAAACTTAACCTTGACATTAGTGTTAACCTAACCTTAACCTTAACTTTAACTCTACCCTAACCTTAAGGGATAAGCTAACCCTAACCCTGACCAAACCCTTAACCTTAACCTTGGCTTTACCCTTAACCTTAACCTTGACCTTGACCTTAAACTAACCTTAACCTTAACCTTATCTTACCCTTAACCTAACCTTAACCTTAAATCTAACCTAACCCTAACCTTGACCAAACCCTTAACCTTAATCTTAACCCTTAACCTTAATCTTGACCAAACCCTTACCTTAACCTAACTTTAACCTTAACCTTCCCCTAACCTTAACCTTAACCTTACCCTAAACCCTAACCTTCACCTGACTAAACCCGTAACCTTAAACTTAACCTTACCCTTAACCTTCACCTTAACCTTAACTTTACCCTTAACCTTGACCTTACCCTTAACCTTCATCTTAACCTTAACCTTAACGTTAATAAACCCGTAACCTTAACCTTAACCTTAACTTACCCTTAACATTGACCTTACCCTTAACCTTCACCTTAACCTTAACCTTAACCTTAACCCTTAACCTTAATCTTGACCAAACCCTTACCTTAACCTAACTTTAACCTTAACCTTCCCCTAACCTTAACCTTAACCTTACCCTTAACCCTAACCTTCACCTGACTAAACCCTTAACCTTAAACTTAACCTTACCCTTAACCTTCACCTTAAACTTAACTTTACCTTTAACCTTGACCTTACCCTTAACCTTCATCTTAACCTTAACCTTAACCTTAATAAACCCGTAACCTTAACCTTAACCTTAACTTACCATTAACCTTGACCTTACCCTTAACCTTCACCTTAACCTTAACCTTGACCAAACCCTTAACCTTAACCTTAAACTGACTAAACCTGTAACCTAAGGATAAATTTAAGGTTAAGGTTAGGGTTAAGGTTAAGGTTAAGGTTAGCTTAATGTTAACCTTGACCTTGACCTTAACCTTAACCTTACCCTTAACCTTTACCTAACATTAACCTTAACCTAACCTTGTCTTTAACTATAACTTACCCTTAACTTTAACCACAACCTTAACTTTACCCTTATCCTAACCGTAACCTTAACCATAACCATAACCTTAACCTTAATCTTACCTGTAACCTTCACCCTTAACCTTAACCTAACCATAACCTTGACCAAACCCTTAACCTTAACCTTAACCTGACTAAACCCTTAACCTTGACTTAACCATAACCTTAACCCTACCTTAACCTAACTTAACAATGACCTTAACCTTAACCTTAACCATAACCTTAACCTTACCTTAACCATAACCTTAACCTTAACCTTAACCTAACCTTACCCTAACCATAACCTGAACTTTACCCTTAACATAACCTTAACCTTCACCTTAAGGTTAGGGTTAGGTTAATGGTAAAGTTAAGGTTAAGGTTAGGTTAAGGTAAGGTTAAGGGTAAGGTTAAGGTTAAGGTTAGGTTAAGGTTCAGGTAAAGGTTAGGGTTAGGTTAAGGTTAAAGGTGAAGTTCAACGGTAAGGTTAAGGTTAAGGTTAGGGGAAGGTCAAGGTTAAGGGTTTAGTCAGGTTAAGGTTAATGCTTACCCCCTTAACCTTAACCTTAACCTAACTATAACCTTACCTTATCCTAACTTAACCTTAACCCTAACTTTAACCTAACTATAACCCTACCTTATCCTAACTTAACCTTAACCTTAACCTTAACTTTAGCTTTACCCTAACCTTAAGGGTTTAGTCAGGTTAAGGTTAAGGTTAAGGGTTTGGTCAAGGTTAGGGTTAGGTTATAGTTAAGGTTAAGGTTAAGGTTAAGTTAAGGTTAAGGCTAAGGTTAACGTTAAGTTAATGTTAATGTTAAGGGTTTGGTCAAGGTTAGGGTTAGGTTATGGTGAAAGTTAAGGTTAAGGTCAAGGTTAAGGGTAAGGTTAAGGTTAAGGGTTTGGTCAAGTTTAGGGTTAGGTTATAGTGAAGGTTAAGATTAAGTTAAGGGTAAATTGATAACACTCTCTGCACAGGAATAACATAAAAAATGATAATTTAATTGTTGTCCACACCAGATTACATACGTACATATAGATGAAGCTAATTCTAATCTTAGAGAGAGAAGTTGAGAGAATCTCTCAACTTCCTCAACAACCCAATCCAAACTAAGTAAGAATAATAATTGAGGCATTATCTCAAACACCCTCCCTTAATTCCTACATTACAGAAAACTTACAATACTGAGATCACAATTACAAAATTTGTATTTGTTTTTGTCTAGCTGGTCTTCATCAGCAACTCTACCCACTCTACGGTCTTCTGGATTTTGCTCTTTCTTTCTCCACATCTTCGAGCTTACCTTTAAACCCATTTAAAGTATACCTGCTTCTAACCATCAATGCTAAGTTTGTAAGATTAAATATTGTTGACACCCCCGAAGAAGAGTCTCGACACTGAACTATCATATGGAAATATTTCCATCTGTGAAATAACCCTAAAGAATAAATTTCAACAGTCTAGGAAAATATTCTAGGTACAGAATATGATCAGCGATCAATCCTACAAAGTGACCTTTACATAAATTAATCTCACACTGTAACCTATAGTTGACGCTCTTGAAGCCCGAAGCACAACAAGACCCATCAACGTATAACAAATTCACACAATCAAATTAGCCAATTGTTCTCTCGGCACCGAAGAACGTCGAGAACGACTAATTTAAATAATGCTAATTTTTTCAATAATTGGTTCTGCACTACACAAATCTCACAACAATAAATATAAGCTTAAACTCCACACTATATTCCACACACTTGCAAATCAGTTTACAAAACATGCTTTAGAAAAGTTTAGGAGATGGATCAGGAGGTTCATCCTCACTTGAAGAATCTTCAAATATTGCATCAGGTGAATCTGCTGAAAATGTTGCATAGGCTGATTTTTTCAATTTTCCATTGAAAAGATCTTGAGCCCAAATTTTCCAATTGAATGTTGTATGTCCATATTTATGAAAATAGAAACATTCAGCCTTATTTTTATTCACCCTTCCCTTGGAGTATAGTGCAAGTTCATTATGTGAACTAGCCTCTGTGCCACCTATCCTCTTTTCTTCTGCCATAAGAGCTGCTATCATTTCATCAAGTGATTGATGTGGCATTTGACTTAGAGTAAATATGAAATTATCATATTTTGAAGACAAGATATTTAATAAAATTTCCTTTGCATCATCATCATCTACTTTAGAATTAATTTCTGACAACTGTCTCATCAAAGCTCTTAACTCATTTATGTGTGATGACAATGATGTCTCACTATCCATTTGGAGTTTAAACAATTGTAACTTTAAGAAAAATTTTTCATTAACAACTTTTGCCCCAAATACCTTATTCATTTCTTCCCATATTGCTGTAGAATATTTCTTTAAGTCAATAAGATGTAGCTGGGAATCTGCAAGTGATAGTCGAAGAATAGACTTGGCTCTTTCCTCTCTTTTTTCCCATGAAATTAACTGTTGAGCATCTATAGGTGCTTTTTCTGAGCCTTCTACAATATTCCATAAATTTCTACTCATCATTTGCAACTGAACTTTTACCTTCCAAGTGTAGAAATTAAAGCCATTAAACTTTTCCAATACAATAGGATCCATGTTGAAAAGAAAAGCTAAATTTAGAACTTTGCAGATCTAAAAAAAATTGCAATTTAAACTTAATAAAAAATGATCTCACGCTACTTCACGCTGGCAGATTGTCTTCACGTTGGCAAAGAAAGATGGCATATTGTCTTCACGCTGGCAGAGAAAGATGGCGGATTGTCTTCACGCTGGCAGATTGTCTTCCAGAGTCTTTAATCAATTTAAAATGCATCTCGAATTACAAGGAATTTTCATCAAAACTACAAAGCCACATATTTTACAGGTCGTCTATCAAAACATTATTGGCTCTAACCGTGTCAGGACCAATTACAGGGAAAGGCAGCACATCAGTCTCCCTAGAGTGGCAGAGCTCACTAGAAACAGAAGAATGAAGTTCTCTGCATACAAAGGGTTGTTCGATGGAATTCAGTTCGACAACAGAACTTACACATTTTACTTGCCCATAAAATTGAGAAGCCGCATTAGGTATTCAAAGAAGTCGACATTACAGGCTACTCTGATACCAAATTGAGAACACTCTCTGCACAGGAATAACATAAAAAATTATAATTTAATTTTTTTCCACACCAGATTACATACGTACATATAGATGAAGCTAATTCTAATCTTAGAGAGAGAAGTTGAGAGAATCTCTCAACTTCCTCAACAACCCAATCCAAACTAAGTAAGCATAATAATTGAGGCATTATCTCAAACAAGGTAAAGTCAAGGTTAAGGTTAAGGTTAAGGTTAGGTTAAGGGTAAAATTAAGGTTAATGTTAAGGTTTTGTTAAGGTTAGGGTTAGCTTATAGTTAAGGTTAAGATAAGGTTAAGGTTAAGGTTAAGGTTAGGTTAAGGTTAAGGTTTCAGTTAAGGTTAATGTTAAGGTTAAGGGTAAGTTTAAGATCAAGGTTAAGGTTAAGTAAAGGTTAAGGTTAAGGTTAATGTTAAGGGTTTGGTCAAGGTTAGTGTTAGGTAATAGTTAAGGTCAAGGTTAAGGTTAAGGGTAAGGTTATAGTTAGGTTAAGATTAAGGTTGAGGTTAGGTTAAGGTTAAGATAAGGTTAAGGTTAAGATTAGGGTTAGGTTAAGGGTAAAGTCAAGGTTAAGGTTAAGGTTAGGGTTACGGGTCTTAAACTTAACCTTCACTATAATCTAACCTTAACCTTAACCTTACCCTTAACCTTTACCCTAACCTTAACCGTTACCTTGACCCTAACCTTAACCTTATCTTAACCTTAGCTTTCACTATAACCTAACCTTCACCTTCACCTTAGCTATAACCTAACCTTAACCTTAAGGGTTTGTTCAAGGTTAGGGTTAAGTTATAGTTAAGTTCAAGGTTAAGGCTACGTTAAGAGTAAAGTTAAGGTTAAGGTTAGGTTAAGGGTAAAGTTAAGGTTAAGGTTAGGTAAAGGTTAAGGTTAGGTAAGGGTAAGGTTAAGGTTAAGGGTAAAGTTAAGGTTAAGGTTATGGTAATGGGAAGGTTAAGGTTAAGGTTAAGATTTGGTCAAGGATAGGGTTAGGTTATAGTTAAGGTCAAGGTTAAGGTTAGGTTAAGGTTAAAGTCAAGGTTAAGGTTAGGTTAAGGTTAGGATCAGGTTAAGGGTAAAGTTAAGGTTAAGGTTAAGGGTTTGGTCAAGGTTAGGGTTAGGTGTTACGGGTTTAGTCAGGTTAAGGGTTTGGTCAAGGTTGGGGCTAGGTTATAGTTAAGGTTAGGTTATAGTGAAGGTTAAGGTTAAGATAAGGTTAAGGTTAAATTTAAGGTTAGGGTTACAATATAGTTAAGGTTAAGGTTAAATTTAAGGTTAGGGTTACATTATAGTTAAGAGGTTAGGTTAACGGTAAAATTAAGGTTAAGATTAGGTTAAAGTTAATGTTAGGTAAGGGTAAGGTTAATGTTACGAGTGTTACACAACATTTTGTCACCGTCCCATCAATCCCTCATCTCGTACATTGGAGGACTATTCCCATGACCTGTGAACAGTAAAATGTCTTAAAACCACCTTCATGGCATCCTCTTGCATAAGGAAAAACATTCTCCTGAAGAACATTTCCTCTGAAAAACCCTAAAAATAGATATTTTAGCCTTGGCGCGACTACCCAGTTCATCCCTCGTGCCAATGGGGGAAATCCACACTAGAGGGTGTGCCAACTGGCGCTCTGTCCCTGCGTTTCACTTGCACCAAGCTTATTAAGGGATGTTTGTTAAAAATAAATGGCTGAAGTTTGATTCTAATAAACTCCAAAATGAATCATCAAAAGGAGTGGAATGGTTTGACTCTGGATCTCCATGTATAGGAAGTGGTTTTCCACCTATCATGGAACCTTCCTAAGAGATAGGGCCTATCCCATGATTATAGGGATCCCAACTTCCTTTCCTCCATCTATAAAAGCTTTCCCTCTCCATTAGCAAGCTAGATGAACTTGTAGGAAGGAACTATAGTTGGGAAACTATTGAGAGCTAAGCCGAAGAGAATCCCGTAAGAGAGAGAGCGTCGTCTAGATTCCCGATAGGCTTTGTTGAGACATGCTCCG
This sequence comes from Pinus albicaulis, assembly GCA_034641835.2. Classification (NCBI taxonomy): domain Eukaryota; kingdom Viridiplantae; phylum Streptophyta; class Pinopsida; order Pinales; family Pinaceae; genus Pinus; species Pinus albicaulis. Next base: position 93,236,082 of record MU968359.1, on the reverse strand, counting down.
CTACAAGCACCGTCAAAGGAAGATCATAGTGTTAGAGCATTTGGTTGTAATCTCCCTTTTGTCATTTATAATATTAGCGACTCTGATTTTGGTTCCATTCATGTGTTCATTTCTTTATGTAAAGTAATGAATTATATCCTCTCTGACTGATACATAGTTACATGCTTTAGATTTTACGTTGTATGTTGTTGTTTCCCTGCATGTGTACAGGTGTTCAGACATGTTGAATGGAAGGATTTTGATTTGTCAAGCGAGGGACAGGAAACATCATCTTTTCTCCAACGACAACTGTGTGGGATTTGAGGTAGGCTACTCATCGTGATCTTTATCTTTTTGTAACTAGGAACCAATGTCATTGCGTGACTTGATTGCTGCTAGACCCAATTTGGGCTAGTGGGATCACCTCTGTCCGCAGAGGGGATTTACCTCCTCAAAAAATTGGCGACTCCACTGGGGAATTAGTTGAAGTTAGTATTTCCTCTTTTGGTTGTTTTTGGCTTTTGATTGATTTATTTTCTCTTTTGGTTCACCTCCCTTGGTGTGAAACCCCTGTTCAGCCCCTAGAAGACATGATCTAGTCTCTGTTTGTCATTTTTTTTCTTTTTCCCATAGTAAACTCGATTGGCGCGTTTTAGCTCTTGACAGTCGCGCCAACTGGCACTTGTTGATAGTTAGGCCCCTGCGCCAATGCTTTTTTGGCACAGATTACAGCCAAATAGGCATGCCAACTCTGTTCGGTGTTAGGTTTTTCTTTCTTTTGGCCTCCTTGAGATTGAGTTTTGGTCCTAGTGTCATTTTTCTGATTGCTTGATGTAAAAGGGAATGAATGCCTTGTTTTCAACTCATGCTTTGAAAGTCCTTTTTTTGCTTGACCTCATGTTAGGTCCCTATATTACTAGTATAGTCCCTTATTGTTGTTAGTGTAACCCCCTTATTGTTATTATTGTACCCTTGTATCCCCCATTTTATTATTATTGTGCCCTTAAATTATTATTGTTAGGTCGGCTAGGATTACATTGTGGCCCACTAGGATTACATTATGGCCCCATGGACTCCTATATATAGAAAGGAGGTTTTGTAAATTGTATCATCAAAGAATTGTTCATTTATGTAATGTATTGGAGGTTTCCCCCTTGAAGTGGCTCATTTATAAGGCGTTTATATCTCTTTTCTTCTCTTTTTGGAGCTGGTTACACAACATTTGGTATCAGAGCTTTGGATTCTAGGGTTTCGCTGCTCCAAACAGGTCATCGTGGAATTTTCGCTATAAATTTTTTTATACGAAGTTTCAGAAGCTGAAATTTTTAGGGTACGAAGCCGAAATCCTGAGGAAGATTGCCTAAAAATTTCAGATCTTGGTTCGCAATATTTTTGGAGATATCATCTGTGGAAGTTAGGTATTTTTTCAGGCTCCTAAACAGGTCATCGTGGAAGTTTCGCTATAAATTTGTTTCTACGAAGGTTCAGAATCTGAAATTCATATGGTGCAAAGCTAAAATCCTGAGGAAATTCTTCAAAAAATTTCAGAGCTTGGTTCGCAATATTTTTGGAAATATGATCTGTGGAAGGTAGTGCTTTTTCAGGCTCCTGAATTTCATCTCAAAGAGGTGATCGTGGGAAAATTTCAATAACTCTCTCTCTGGGGATCGGATTGGAGTGCCGTAAAAAGTGGTCGCAAGTACACAGACTGTAGTTTCTTGGCTATCAATTTCAGAGACAAAGGACAAAACAGTGACACGTGGCAAGTTGTACAAGTTCGCTCTACTGAACCAGTCCAGAATTAGGTCATTGTGGGAGATTGGACACAACTTTGTCTTGGAGAATCAAAATCAGGTCAGACCTGTGGCATTTGAAAGAAGCTTCAGAGGGCTACTACAGGGCTGAATTTCAGATATCAAATATTTTCAATTACAGAGATAATTCAATTTCAATATCGATCTCCTAAAAGCTAGTAAAAGGTGTGTATTTGTTTTCCGAATTGCATAAGTCTTGTTTGAAGAATCAAGTTGAATTGATTCCAAGGGCATAGTGTAGAATATATATCAGTATTGTATTCTAAAATGGCCCCTAAAAAGAATTCAACACCCATTAAGCTTTCAGAAGGCTCTACTAGGACTCATGAAGATGAAGAATGGCAACATGACATATCAAAATTACAAGAGCAAATTTCGCTCTCGCAAAGAACAACAAAAAATGAAATGGAAGTTTTGAAGAAAGGCGTGGAAACTAAGATGGATGGTTTGAAGAAAGGCGTGGAAGCTAAGATGATTGGTTTGGAAGCTACGATGGATGGCATGGAAGTGGGCATGGAAGCTAAGATGGATGACATAAAAGACAACATGGAAAACATGAAGAGTGATCTAAAAGCATACATGGAAGGCTTGATGACAAGCTTAAAACCATAAATGATTCCTAATGGCGGAAATATAGGAGAAGAACCTCATGATGAGAACAAAATAAATGTTAATCATGATTTCATAAACTCGAATGTTGGTGGGAAGAACCACCATATTCCAAAAATGGATAAGAGGAAGTTTGATGGAAAGGATCCTGTAACATGGATACTACAGATGGAGCAATATTTTGATCTCCATAACGTGCAAAACACACAAAAGGTACGCATTGCAACTTTACATTTAGAACAAAATACATTTGTATGGTATCGATGGCTTTGCTCCCGTAAAAAAATTGTCACTTGGTCGATTTTTACGGAGGAAATGATAGCACATTATGAGGATACAAAGAGCAACACCTTCTTTACCCAATTGATAAATCTCAAACAAAAGGGTTTAGTGGGGCAGCACATTGAAGACTTCCAAAAATTGAATATAAGGGTAACTGATCTTACAGAGGAACACAGGATTGATCTCTTCCTAGGCACTTTAAAGGATAACATCCAACATGAAGTTCCCGTTTTGGAACCTGATTCATTGGAGAAGGCATTCGGGTTGGCAAGAAAAGTTGAATGTAAAATTATGGCGACAAGGAAGCCTACCACTCAATTCTATAAAGAAGGAAGTGTTGCTACGCCTAGATTTCCACAACATACAAGGTTGACACCACAACAATTGGAAGAAAAAAGAGCAAAAGGGCTTTGCTACAGTTGTGATAGAAAATACACTAAAGGTCATAAGTGTGCTGAGAAGAGATTATTTTACATAGATTGTGAAGAGGAAGAAGAAAATGAACAAGAAGAGGATATACACCAGGAACCAGCCCCAGAAGAGGAAGAAATGAATCCGACCATATCGTATAATGCCCTGGCAGGAATTACCACTCCTCAAACTCTCAAGATAAAAGGATAAATCAAGAAGAAAAAGGTAATAGTGTTGATTGATTCGGGTAGCACCCATAATTTTATTCATTGTAAGGTAGCCAAGGAATTAAATTGTTTCCTATACCCAGCACCAGAATGTCAAGTGATGGTTGCAAATGGAGGAACTATAAATTGCTCTGGAAAATGCCATAATATCAAGCTAACCATGGGGGAATATGTTTTGACTAGTCCAATGCTTTCCATTCCTATGGGAGGTGTTGATGTTGTATTAGGAGTACAATGGTTACAATCTTTGGGGACGGTAGCTTTTAATTTTCAAGAACTTTTCTTGAAATTTTTTTCAGAAGGAAAGGAAGTCGAATTACGGGGTATTATGGGGAAGCCAGGAAGGATAATAAGCTCTAATGTCATGACAAAGCTTCTAAAGAAAGAACAGCGAGGCGTAATTGCACAATTATGCTCACTAGAAGTTCCAACATCAAAATCATCTATTTCTGCAGATCTCCAACAAGTCTTGGACAATCATTCCAAGGTGTTTGAAAATCCCAAAGGACTCCCACCTATTAGTGATCATGATCATGCTATTCATTTGATTCCGGGAAGTGTTCCTCCAAACATCGGGCCTTATAGATATCCTTACTTCCAAAAGAGAGAAATTGAACGTATGATTGCAGAAATGTTAGAGGCGGGTATAATTCAACCTAGTCAAAGTTTTTTCTCTGCTCCTGTAGTATTGGTACACACGAAGGATGGATCATGGCGAATGTGTCCGGATTATAGGGAGCTCAATAAGCTCACCATTAAAGACAAATTTCCCATTCCTGTGATTGATGAATTATTGGATGAATTACATGGAGCAATTTATTTTTACCAAGTTGGATCTTCATTCAGGATATCATCAAATTAGAATGAAGACTGAAGATATTCCAAAAACAACATTTTGAACTCATGAGGGTCATTATGAATTTTTGGTCATGCTTTTTGGCCTTACCAATGCACCTTCTACATTTCAAGGGTTGATGAATTCCATTTTCAAACCCTTCCTTAGAAAATTTGTACTAGTATTTTTTGATGATATACTAATCTACAGCAGGTCTTGGAAGGATCATGTTGAACATGTTGACAGGGTGCTCAAACTATTGCAGGAGAAACAATTATATGCAAAAAAATCTAAATGTTTCTTTGGAGTACAAGAGGTGGAATATCTGGGTCATATTGTATCTCATGAGGGTGTTAAAGTAGACCCTAACAAAATTAAAGCCATTAAGGAATGGAAAGTGCCCACAACCATAAAGCAGTTGCGAGGATTTCTCGGGTTAACATGGTATTATCGCAAGTTTGTTAAGAATTATGGGAGAATAGCAGCACCTCTAACAACATTATTGAAGAAAGATGCATTTTCATGGACTCCTGAAGCAACTAAGGCCTTTGAACGTCTTAAGAGGCAATGTGCCTAGCACCGGTCTTAGCTACACCAGACTTCACAAAAACCTTTATTGTGGAATGTGATGCCTCAGGAAATGGAATTGGTGCAGTTTTAATGCAGGAAGGAAGAGCCATTGCTTTTGAAAGTCGTCCAATCAAAGGAAAGTATTTACAGAAACCTATTTATGAGAAGGAAATGTTAGCAATACTACATGCACTAAATAAATGGCGAACTTACCTAATGGGAAGACACTTCAAGGTAAAAACTGATCATGATAGTCTTAAACACTTTTTGGAACAAATACTATCGTCAAAAGAGCAGCAGAAATGGGTCACAAAGATGTTGGGTTATGACTTTGAAATAATCTACAAAAAGGAAAGCTTAATGTTGTTGCAGATGCACTCTCAAGAAAGAATGAAGAGGTGGAAGCATTGCTTTGTGCCATTTCTATTATCCAACCAGATTGGATAACCGAAGCAAGAGATGAATGGATGAAGGACAAAGATGTATGGACACTCATTCAAAATTTGCGGCAAGATCCTAGTACATCTGATACATTTAGTTGGAAAAATGATTCCTTATGGTACAAAGATGGCTTATATCTTTCTAAGAATTCCCAACTAAAACAAAATATTCTTCTGGAATTGCACACTTCTCCTTTAGGAGGACACTCAGGATTTTTAAAAACTTACCACAAGGTGAAGAAAGAATTTTTTTGGGATGGCCTTAAATCTGATATTCAAAAGTTTGTGGTGGAATGTTTGGTTTGCTAGCAGAATAAAGTGGAAACAATTAAGACCCCAGGACTTCTATAACCTTTATCCATTGCAAGTCAACGTTGGGAGGAGATTTCAATGGATTTTATCACAGGTTTACCTAAGTCTGAAGGAAAGAGTGTCATCATGGTGGTATTTGATAGAATTACCAAGTATGCACACATTTGTGCATTATCTCATCCCTTTAAAGCAAGTACAGTTGCTACTACATTTATGGACAGAATTCAAAAGCTACATGGAAGCCCAAGGGTTATTGTGAGCGACAGAGATCCCATTTTTACTGAAAATTTTTGGACGGATTTATTTTCTTGTTTGGGTACTCAATTAGCTCATAGCTCATCTTATCATCCTCAATCTAATGGTAAAATTGAGATAGTAAATAAATGTTTGGAAGGATATCTTCGTTGTTTTGTATCTGATAAACAAACACAATGGGTCAAGTGGTTACCTTTGCCGAATTGTGGTATAACACTTCCTTCCATATTGCAGCAAAAATGACCCCATTTATGGCACTTTATGGATATCATCCACCATCCATCACATCATCTTTAAGGTAAAATTCGAAGTTTCAAGCAGTGGAAGATCACATCGAGCATCAGCAAGAAGTTCTCCAACTTTTAAAGGATAACCTGAATTTGGCACAAAATCGAATGAAACAACAGGCAGATCAACATCGCAGCGAGAGAAGTTTTGATGTAGGAGATTGGGTATTTTTACGGCTACAACCATACAAACAAATTTACCTCAAGCAAGAAAAGAAGGATAATAAATTATCGCCAAAGTACTATGGTCCTTACAAGGTGTTGCAAAAGATTGGTACTATGGCATACAAATTGGAGCTTCCTGCTTCTTCGCGAGTACATCCAATTTTCCATGTTTCATGCTTAAAGAAGGTTATCGATGACAATCTTCCAGTTCAAACAATATTACCAGAACTTGATGAGGAAGGAAAAATCATATTGGAACCTGAAGTGGCCACAAAAACAAGAACTCGACAACTACGGAATCGATCAATTTCAGAATATCTCATCAAGTGGAAGAACTTACCCACTGAAGATTCTACATGGGAGGATGAGAATTTTATACAGAAGCACCCAGAGCTACTCAAGTGTTGAGGAAAACACTTTTTTCAAGGAGAGGGGCATGTTAGGTCCCTATATTACTAGTATAGTCCCTTATTGTTGTTAGTGTAACCCCCTTATTGTTATTATTGTACCCTTGTAGCCCCTATTTTATTATTATTGTGCCATTAAATTATTATTGTTAGGTCAACTAGGATTACATTGTGGCCCACTAGGATTACATTATGGCCCCATGGACTCCTATATATAGAAAGGAGGTTTTTTAAATTGGATCATCGAAGAATTTTTCATTTATGTAATGTATTGGAGGTTGCCCCCTCGAAGTGGCTCATTTCTAAGGCGTTTATATCTCGTTTCTTCTCTTTTTGGAGATGGTTACACAACACCTCATATGTCTTGTACCCTTTTGAGGAATTTCGTTACAAAGTGTTTAAAACAACTATTGCATTCTTAGTGTGGTTTTGCATCCCTTTTGCATTCATCCTTCCATTAAGGATATTTGCGTTCATTTAGTTTTCGTCTCAAGTTTTATTTTCGTTAAAATGCATTAGATCACATTGCATTGAAAAGTAATTTTGAGATTTATCATTGAACTTAGGTCACATTGTTTAATGATTGAAAACTAAAAATCGCTTTGAGTGCGTTATCTTTCATTAAAAGCATGCATTAAGTAGATTCTCATTTCATCAAAAAATGAATTGAGAGCATTATTATCATTTCAAAAGAAAAAGGAAATTGAAATTGTGCATAGATTACAATTGCATAGTTTTCAAAAAAGAGGATTTTTCATAGGTTACATTGCATTATTCACATCGTTGAATGTTTGAGATTACTTTTGGATAGGGAAGGTCATCTAGTTTGGAAAATTTTTTGTTTTCAGTATTTCTGTTTGTTGCATCATTGTTTGGAACTCTTTCATTAAATAGATAGCATTCATCGAATTGAAATATTTCTTTTCGCATATAGCTGCATATAGGAGATTGTCAGATGACATGTTGTAGGGCCTTGAAACTGAGACATAATTGAAGATAAACCATAAAATTTATTTAATTAACCTAAGGAAGCATTGAAACCTAATGAAACCTTTTTAGTGGTCTAGGGTAGAGACGTCTTCCAGCATCTTTAAACCTAGCAGATGTCGTTCGCCATTTGGATTTAGACAGTGCTAGTATGGAATTCTACTCCCCGTACCATCGAGTATATAAAGGGAGACCCCATTAGGTTGCAAATCCTTTATCCATAGGAAGCCGAGTCTGCCGCCTTTTACCCGTGATACATTGGACACAACATTCGGGGAGATTACCTGCATGTACGTTAAGTCCTTGGTTGATTTCTCTTTCATTTTATAACCAAGGTGTATATGGAAATTCACAGATATCGGGTACACCCATTTACCTAGATTACCAAAGCAGTCACTTTGATCTTTACTGACTCTTTTAACTGAAAATATCATCGAGCTCTTGTCCTTTCAAGCTCATGTCCAACCTGAAAGTGATAGAGTCACCTTTTTCTTGTTTCTCAACTCCTAAAATATGAAACAACAGAGTCTGGTTTCAGTGTTTTAAAAATTAACTGCCCACGAAATATTCCTGGTTAAAGTTAGTTTCCTTAGGATGTTGTTCTAATGTTGTTTCTAATGGAAACGTTTCCAGAGTTCACTAACCCAGGAATCCCTTCCAAAGGAAATCCTGGTCCTTTTCCTGCCTTTGGGAATGTTGGTGGTCCTTATATGGTAACGTTGTCCTTGCCTGGTTTAACTGTTGGACTGCTTGTATGGTTATTTTCAACCTCGGTAGTCCCGAGTGTTCCATCCACTGTACCTTCCACTCCTCTGCCTGAGCAACACCATGTTGCTTCAAAGGTGGACCTCTCCCTTTCTTTTCCTATTTCTTCATCCTCATCTTCTACTTCGCCTGGTGAAAGTTTGGATTCTAGTACCCAGGTGGTTAAGAAGAAGAAGAAGAAGACTAAGAAGAAGAAGTCAGATAAGCAAGAGGCTAATTCTGCAGCTGTTGCTTCTAAAACACCTACTCTCGAGGAACCCTCCAACCCTCCATGGAAAGTTAAGTTCCCTTGCATGTTGTGCCAGGGAAACCATATTATTCAAGATTTCCCTGGCATTCCCAAGGTGCTTGAAGTATGGTCCAACAATCATCTATCGTTGCCTTTAGCTTCTGGGAGCTAGGTTGGGGGCATGTATTCAGCTAGTGCTGGTAAAGCTCCTAAGAAGCAGGGTAAGCTTTCCAATCCCTGTAAGTTGTGTGAAGGGAACCATGCCATTCACCTTTGTCCATATATGGATGAAGCCAAGAGAGTTTTGGACAACTCGACTGTTTCTGTACCATGCCTTCTCGCTGGTTACAAGAAGCTTTATTTGAGTCCTCCACCAGTTGATTCCACGATCAGTCAAGAGTCATCCTTGCCTGATCCCTCTCCCCCAGAAACTCACCATCATGAATCCATCCCTGACCAACCATTGGTCATGGGATCAATTGAGTTGGCCTCGTCTACAGTCCACCAGGTCTTTTCTGTTGAGAGTGGATCTCTCACACCTCATGTTCTTCTTGTTTCTCCAGATTCTTCAGACTTGGAGAAATATTCTCCTGTCTCTATACCTCAAGAAGCCACTCCTATGCCTCCTGTGATGGAGGTCTCGGAGGATACCCCTTGACACTCCATGATGGAGGTCGTGGAGGATGCTCCTTCTTCTCCCGTAAGACTAGGGGAAGACCATCCTGGTTCGATGGTAGCCTCTCCAAGTAGTTTTATCGCTTCCTTCAATTAGAGTCGATTTGCAGGATACTGCCTTCCTTCTTATGTGTCCTTTGAGATCATGGTACAAGCCTCCCATCTGGTTGTACCTAGCACCATTATAGATGAAGGCATGTCTATTAGTATTTTATCGTCAACTACTTGGAAATATTTCGGCTCGCCGCCGCTTGTGCCTGTTACACAGAATCTATTGGAATTTAACAGAAGAGCTAGTCAACCGTTAGGGATCCTTCCGAAGTTGCCTGTTACTTTGGGAGGGAAAATTGTCCATATGGATGTGATGGTTGTTCCTGGCCCCTTGGACTTTAATTTACTCTTGGGCCGCGATTATACTTATGCCATGGGAGCACTTGTCTCCTCCCTCTTTCGTGTGATGTGTTTTCCGCACCAAGGTTCGATCGTGACCATTGATCAGCTTGCATTCTTTGGTCCTGTTGACCATGTCAGCCCCTCATTAAAATTTTTGGCCATTAGCCCCACTTGAACCTTTAAAATTTCCTATTAGGGCATAAGGAATTCATTTTTTGCTTACCGTTACCTTTCCTACCCCCTGAAATGCATAAGAAAGGCCACAAATACGTATTCGAAGTCAAAAGAGGTCCAGCCTCTTTCAGTACTAGCCCCCTATATCTTATTGTCTACGTGACCAGGGCTCAGAACCAAGCATTAGTCCCAAAAGCACTTAACATATATGTCTATCAGACGCGCTCTGTGCCGTTTGATCAAAACATAAACCAACGGCCCAGAATCTCTTCTACTATGGTGGCCCCGCTATGCCTCACTCCAAACCGGCCTGTTTTCATCACACCGCTTATCTAGGGCAGGCGGAATTCCTTAAATCACAGCGATTCCATTCAACACATGCCACATGTCCCAGTGTACGACTTCAATACCACCCTCCATCGCGCGTTAATGTTCGACCAAAGACGCGCAACGATATCATGGCTAACCGTTCGATCTTGGGGTCAACATCTGACGGTTGTCGCATTCTGAAGTTGCACGGACGATAATCTAAGTGAACAGTGCTCCGGACCCACTGTCTATCGCCTTAAACTTTGTCTTAGCCATTGATCTCATTTCAAAAATGAATGGTCCAGATCATCTGCGTGACCAGTTGTTGACTCGGCCTACCTCCACGTCACCCCTTCCATGCGGTTTGTCATACGTTCACCCACCAATAATCTATGTGTTTCTCATATTCTCCTCCACAATTCATATATTCCGTTCATTTGCCATTTTTATTGTTCCACGTCGAAAAATGTCACCTATTCATCCCCCATCGTTTCACCGTATTTTCTACCACCCCACGTCGTTTTACCATTGCACCGTGTTGGCACAGTCATTTCCATTAAACCTCGCCACATTCATCATTCTTGTCTCTAGTTTTATTTAACGAGTTTGTGGGTTTTTCAGGTTTACAACGATAGAGAACTATCATAATTTACAGCCTCTGTTAGTATGAATCCTTTGTCGAAGTGTACGAAAAAGGACCACTTTAGCTACGCATAACTAATAGCCCTAACAACAAAATTGGCTGCCAATATCTTCAGATCTGCAGTTAGTTGATCAAGAAAAGAGCTGCAAAAAACCAGATCTATGCATAGAAAGACATTAAGCAGTAAAAATAAGGGTTTTCTCCATATACCAATAGACAAGACAAGAACAATTTTTTGAAAGAATTTTTGTATTAAGGGCACCTGGGAGGAAAACAAGAAGGCGTATCCAATTCTCCTCAGTGGGATGGGTTCTTGGAAGTCCTCAGCACTTCAGATATAAGATTTCTCTCTCTAGCTGGTGTAGAAAACCTAATGCAAAGAATAGAGCTCAATGGGAGCTCACACAGCAAATGATGGAAAAATGTGACCAAGTGTATAGATCCAGAGTGATCTAATAGGCAACAAAAGGTGAAGAATGGTAGGAAAAACCCTCCTATTTATAACAAAATATTGGGTCATTCTAGATCTTGGTGCATGATTAAAATAATGTTAACCAAATCTAGATCCACCTTTTATGGAACATTTTATTATATTTGTTGGAGGGAAAAAGTATTTGACTTGGGTCAAATCCTTTTATTTGTCAAAAATAAATAAATAAATGATTTATTTATCTTTTTAAGGAAGTGGTTGAAAGATAATCAAATAAATAATGATTTATTTAATTATTTGTGGGTGATTTGTTCATATTTAACAAGGAATATTATCTAAATAAGATTTAAATAATTATTCCTAGAAAATAATAAGATAAATAAAGGTTTATCTAATTAATTTCTTTGTTTTTGGGTTTAACATGACTGGGAATAATAATTAAATTATGGTTTAATTAATTATTCCATGAGGAAAATCAAACAAATATAGGTTTGTTTAATATTTCCTTTTGGGGTTTCCTGTTTGGACCATAAACAACCTAATAAGTGTGGTTTATTAAGTTATTTAACATAGTGAAGGCAATTTTACTTAGGGTAAAATTGGTCTTACATGGTGTACTTGGGTCCATCTAATGATAATAGGTTAGATGACCAAAAAATGGTGCAACAGATTGCCCCCCAGCGTGCGAGTGTTAGGAGCAAATCGTATGACCGAAGTACGTTGTAAGAACTCAATCACCAGACATCAAAAGGGAAGTCAGAGAGAGAGATGCAAGGTAGACTAATGTGCTGAAGAACTAGACCCTGAGGAGACGAGACTTGCAGGTGCAACAAGTCTCTTTTTATGAGAGGGTACCTGTGCTAAAGGCGGCGGGGGAGGCATACCTATGCCCGCCGAGACAAAGTACAAAATAATAGTGTGTCCAGTAAACAAGGGACCAAACCATAAAGTACAGCTGGCATGATCATGAGCCAGATAAAAATACAATGAGGAATCCTACATACATGCTGTGCCTGGGATAACAGCCAGGACTTGTACAATAATATCTGAGTACATGAGATACAAATACAACCCAAATGCCCCCTGTAAATGGGGAAGGGCTCACAAAATCTGACTGATACATGAAAATCAAAGAGGCGCTGCAAGTGGCTAAGGCCAACATCATCAAATATCTAGAGCTGCATCGAAGGCTGCAAGGAGGAGGTCATCCGGGCATGTGGGGGGCTACCTGCAGGGCCACCCCCTCATGAGGGTTGAGACATCTCACACACCCCCGGGAATCATCAAGAGCTGTTGCTGGATCACTGGACCATCAAGTATACGAATCTCGATCATGCTGAAAGGAGCTGGAGAAACAATCAAGTCAAAGGGAAATGAGAGATCCCTTGGCCTGATCCGAGGCACCGAACAAGAGTGGAAGCTGGAACCAAGGTACACCGCCCTCTAGACCTGGCTTCTGGAATGAATGAGCTGATGTCGACAGAAGGAGGTCTGCCATAGGTGAGGCAATGAGAGATCCTCAACTAAGGCACGAGAGAAAATAGTAGAGCGACGGACAGACTGACACTAATGATGATGGTGAAATGGAAGGGACTGAGTAGCGAATGGATGACTTCCCTTGTTAGAGCATAAAGGGCATGAATGACATGGCAGCGACTGACGCAATATCATAAGGGATAGGGGACAGTGGGACTGAAGGCCGTAATGTGCGACACAAGAGAGAGACCAAGCAATGAAGGATGGAGAGCTATAGCGGGGTACAACAGGACTCGGGATAGACTCCATGAATGTGATGATGACTCGACTTGGATGCTCTAAACAAGGGTGAATCGATGGTGCTGCCACACAGGAAAGGCCCGATGGGGGACCATAAAAATATGAGTACAATATGGTAACTCATGACGAAAATCGACATGAACGAAGACAAGTAAGGAGGCAAAATGGTGCCCCAAGTACAAGTGTCGTAAGTGAAGAAATGTGATTTTAAGGAGAGGTGAAGTGACCCTTCTTCGACAAAATGTGTCCTGGTGAAGCATCAAATCACAAAAGACTAAAAGATACCCATTTGAGGGCTCGGTGAGATCTTTCCAACGGTGCAGACGGTTTGTCAAACGGGGCTACGGCATGGTCGCAGCAATCAAAAGAAGAAACAGGGGTTCTCTTTTAATAAGGCAGTTTTCCCTCCAAATTCACTCATTTTCTAGTGTTGTTGTGGTGAATGTAGAGAGGAGAGAAGGCCCTAAATATTGTGGCGAGCGTAGCGGAAAAACCGACCGTTGGAATCGAGATCCATCAGTTGTAGGTAAGAGGCCTAACCTTACTCTTTCAGTTTGATGGATTGAAAGTTCAGTTTAGGGCCCAAAATCTCTGTAACAGACCCTCCTTCATCTCTACGGCCGGGTCGCACTTTTTGGGCCAAAAAGTGTGATCTGGGAAGTAGGTTTTAGGGAAAAAAGTATGACCTGTCCTAGAATTGGGCAGAAAACTGCGACCTGGTAGATGAAGGGGTTTTAGTGCTGTTTTATGGCTGAGAGTTGGGTTTTTGTGTTTTTTTATGGTATTCCCGATCTGTATACTAAAAAAAAAGATGTTTTTGTGCAGATATGGCAGATATATGGGTTAACTGGAGAGAGAGATACCTGGGTACATTACGGGCAGAGATCCAAGCAGATCAGGGCGTCCATCGTGTGTTGGCCAGGTTTGGGGTTCTAAAGTTTTTGGAGAACCCTTTGATGAGAGCGGGAGAGCCTTTGTTGGACCGGATTATTAGTTACTGGGATCGAGAGCATGAGGTATTTGTAGTGCAGGGGCACAGGATCAAACTGGCAGTCTAGGATGTGTATTTCCTGACGGGTCTCCCGCCACTGGGGATGGTGGTACATGCAGCCAGTATTATCGCGGGGGCAGCATATCATGGAGTTTTTGGAGCGACTTTGTCGACTGGGTCTCCAAGTCAAGGGGACTCGGATACCGATCGGGGATCTAGAGAGACTAGAGACCCGTGCAATGGCCGCAACTGTGCTGCGTATCCTGGGAAACCAGGCGCTCCATCACATCACTGGGGGGCAGATGATGATTGTGGAGAGTGTGTTGAGTGGGACCTACTATGGGTGGGCCCAAATGATGTTGGTGTCGCTAAAATGATAGTTGTCGCTCTACAAGCGGCAAGTGAACCACGATTTCTCGTATGGGACTTTATTGTGCGCCTTCTACTTTGAGAAGATCTCGACCTTGCGCCCTCGTATACAGCTTCTAGATGGGGGCCCGAGAGAGCCCAGGATGCACCGGTGGGGGCGGATACTGTGCAGAGGAGGAGGAGGGGCGGTCGGGTGAGTGTTTCGACCTGATTTCTTTGCCCATTGGGATCCGATGCTGGTATACATAGACGACTATCCCTATAGTGGGATTAGTTATTGTGGGGATTCAGACCTACCACTTCCACCTGGTCGAGTATGGGGGCCCGAGTGGGTCGAGAGCAGCGTACAATGAGGATGCGGCCATCCTTCTGGAGGACATCCGTCGTAGATGCGAGATGTTGCTGACCGGAGTTTCAGAGCGCCGGTGGCAAGACTTAGACGACCAGTACATGGAGGCATGCATTGGTCTTCCCTCAGAATGGCAAGGTGTCATGCGGCGCATGGCGATGGCTGGTCAAGGCATTCGTGATCTACGGGCTGCAGGGGCAGAGCCATTGGCTCGGGATCCACCAGATAGTGAGTAGGTGTGGGGCATGTGGTGCCCCCTAGCGTGTATGTAGGGGCAGGTGGTGCCCCCCAGTTTTGAGTTTTTTGTAACATGCTATGGGCATGTCATATGTATCAGAGTAGATGGACTCTAGACACATGTTTTGTGACACATATTATGGATATGCATAATTTTTAATGATTATGAATGTTATTGTCTTGTATGAAATGCGTGTGATAAATGCCAATCTAGAACATGGTTTGCAATACTATCTACATAGTGATTTTGTTCTTAAGGTACATGGTTGAAAGTTATGGTTTCAAATTCATGTATCAAGAGTTTCACTCGTAAAAATTGTCTAAACAGCACAGGGTTATGCACACGATAAAAACCATTTAGTTGCATGACAAGAAGTAGGGAATCCAAACGAACATGCAGATGGAGGAAGCGATGAAAGAGGGCATCGACTAAGAGACCACACACTGCATCATATTCAGCCTGATTGTTGGTGGCAGTACTAATGCAGACCCCGTTAGAGATGACAAGGGCATGCAAGGGGGTGAAAATGGCCCAACCTGCCGAGGCTAGATTCCGGGAGTAACGACTTGCACCATCGGCGTAACCGATAAAGGGTGGGGACGAGAGGTCCTGCAGAATGGTGTCACAAGACAACAAATGGGGGGAGGAGATACAATGACGGCAGTGTGAGTGGACAGAAGACATCGAGCGGCAACTGTGGGAGGGAGTGCAAGGGGCAGGATGACGATGACTCGTATACAAACTAGAGGGTGGTATATGAGGGCTATCGGAAGTGTGGCGAGGACTCGGGCTACAGAGGTCAACAGAGACACGGGTGGAGTGATCTCGTGTATGGGTAGAAAAGAGGGGGTCAGGAGAAACAACAGGGGAGGATGCAGGGGGACTGGGCTCCAAGTGTCTTGCAGAGGAGGATAGGTAAAGAATGGTCGTAGTGGACTCCGCCATCTGAACATCAGGGGGGGAAATTTCGATGGGAGCGGGGGGATCCTCAGGCTGGCCCGAAGCATACTGCGTGAGTATGGGAGAGGCGGATTGATTTTGTTCAACCTCATACTCTCAGACTACCTCTAAAGAGGCACGGTAATGCGTCAGGTGAGGACAATGGTGGGAGTAATGGCCATGAACACTGCACAAAGCACAGGGTTTGTTGGTGCGGAGAGTCTTGGGGTTCTTGGTTACGGACGAAGGAGGAATGGAGGCTTCAGGGACCGTAGACTCGGGGAACGCGAACTTAACCATGGGCTAAATACGGGGCAACTCAAGACAAGCATGGGTGGCGTGACCGGCGACATCACACAAGGTGCAAGGCTTTGCGGGCGGAGGAGGGGCCGGGTCAGTCGTTGTGGTCTTGTCTTTGGGTGCCCCCTTGCGAGCTTTGCCTTTCTTCCCGGAAGCCATCACGACAGGAGAAGGGTCCTGTGGAGGTGCTGGGGGCACAGTGGCAATGGAGGAAGCGAGGGGGACCGGTTGAACTGGTGTCAAAGCCATGTAGGGTTTGGGGTGACCAGGAGGGGTAGCGGCTGGAGGGTCAAGGTACCAGACGGGTATGCCCAAGGTCAGGTTAGGGAGAGAGAGGGTGGCCATGATGGGGACAGAATAGACTCTAGGAGGGGGAGCCAGAAAAGGTATCTGACTAGCCAGGTAATGACCAGGAGGGATGGCTTCAAGGTGGTTAAGGCCTGGGGGAACCGATCCAGGAGGATAAAGGGGTTCAGGGATACCAGCTATAGGGAGAGGGCCAGAAGGAGGAGGTCGGGCTGGCTGAGGTGAATGGCTAGGAGCGGGTTGCAGAGGGCGAGGTGGAGGTTGCTGACTAGCCGAAGCAGGCCACTTAAGGGCAACCTGAGACAATTGCATCATGCAAACATTCGATAAGTTGGGATCAGTGACAGGAGGAGGGGGGAGACCAGGAAAAGTTCCAAGTAGGGAGGAATCTTTGTAGACGCCGGGGGAGACACTGGTCAAGGAGTCGACGGTTTGCTTATTGGCTACAGAAGAGATGGTTGTCTCAGGTGAGGTTCGAGAGTTTGGCTCATGATATGTCAACTGGTCAATGGTGACTATCTTTCCATTATGAGGGAAAGACATCTTGCGGAAAACCACGGATGGGACAGCAGACATATCATAGGTGTAGCTTCGCCCCAATAGAATGTTGTAGTCTAGCGGGGCATCGATGACTTTGACGTCAACGCAAACAGTCTTACCGACAAGGGTGATAGGAAAATTACGAAACATGCCAATGGGTTGGGAGGCATGGACGTCCCACGCTCGAAGGGTGATCGTGGAAGGGGCCAACTCAGGGGATCTGAGTTGCTTCCAAACTGAAGCGAACATCACACAGGTGGATGCCCCCTCATCAATTATACACCGAGAAACGTTGGAGTTCCGGATTTTGACCGGGATTTGGAAGGCAACGGAAGCAGGAAGAGGAGGATGGTCTGATTGATGGGCATCGAAAACAATCATTTGGTCATCAGCAGGATCTACAGCACCCACAGCAGATAGTAGAGCCTTCTTTTTGGAAGGGCACGACTGGAGGAGTTCCAGTGTGGAAATGGCAATGGGAGATTGCGCCAAATCATCTACTATGATATACGAATGAGGAGCTCGACCAGAAGCAGCATTGCGACGTAATGGTCCCTTAGGAATCTTTGTATGGACCTCAACTTTGGGTTGAGGGATATGTAAGGGGCCATTGGATGTCGAAAGAGGCTCTGTAGAATCGGAAGAAGAGGACTCGGGGGCAGACTGAGAGGGAGGCTTGGGGTACTGGCGAGACCAAGTTTGAAGGTGAAGGTCGACGGATGGGGATGAATCAGAGTGCATCATGAGGATCTGGTAATCGGAGGAACCAGAAATAGAAGGTGGAGTGGCTACCTGGCTGTCAGGGGGTTGGGTAGCCACGAATCCTTGCTGAGGAAAAGGATCGGTAAAAACAGCTGTTTGGGTAGTGGCCACATTAGGAGGAGCATGAGGGGAGGCGTGTTGTCCGTGCAATGTGCCTTGATAATCCCACATCTGCCGCATCTGGGGTAAGAGGGGACAATCGTGGGTGTAATGACCATAAACACCGCAACACGAACAAGGCTTATTTGTGCGAAGCGGTCTGTCTGGCTTGGGCTGAGTGCCCTGTTGCTGGTTAGCAGTGTTAGGGTCAACACCTTGAGGATTGGGTCCATGAGTACCAGGGGCAGATTGATTTGGATTTCCTCTCCGCCTTCTTTGAGAAGAAGGGGGATTAGTCGTGCCCTGCTGTGCAAATACTTGCCCTGGAGGGGGCTGTAGGTGCTGTTGATGGGGTTGAAAAGGCAAGGGAGGTGGAAGCGCATATGCTGGAGGAGCTGGCGCACCAAGCTGCGGATAAGGGTAATGGTTAGGTTGGGCAACATTGAGGTAAGCAGGAGGTTGGGCAATAGGAGGAGGCATGCCGTATCCTGGATACATGCTACCAGGAGGGGGAAGAGTGCTAGAGGTGCTGGCCCCTCCGTGAGGGATACCATAGCCCATAGGGGGTTGAGCATATGGATGGGAAAGGGCTCCAACGATACCGTCGGCGGAATGAGATGCCCCCGGGGCGTTAGCGCCACTGGGCCTGGGGAGGTCAAGAAGAACGGTATAAACATAACCAGACTAAGCATAGATCAAGTCATATTTCAAGGCTATTTGGAGGGCGACTTCTTTGGTTTGAGGAAAATGGGAGGCGACATCTTTGCCAATGGGGGCTAAGAGAAAGCGAAGGAACCAGTCCATATAGATCCGATCTTGGAAGGGGGGAGCTCGACATAAGCTTCATCTTCATCGTCATTCCTGGACATGAGCAGAAAGGCGAGTTGAAGAGGTTTGCTTGAAATAGGTCAAAAGCTCCGTACCAGTATCGTATCGGAGAGGGAGCTGGAAGTAAGATAAAAAGGCTTGGGAAATGGTCTCAAAGGTGGTATGGGAAGAGGTGGCTTGGTCTACATACCATTTAAAAGCTTCACCGGTAAGTGTGCGTTGGAACAAATGAAGACGGATGGAGTCGTCGATAATGGAATTGGAGGAACACCACATGTGGAAAGATCGGACATGATTGGTTGGATCTTCTCCAGCAAGGCCTTCGAACTTAGGGATGTCGGAGGGGAGCTTGGTTGGCATAGCAAGCCAACCAACATCGTGGCAGATAGGGTCATTGATCAACTGATTGAAATCTGGGAGGCTGAGGCCTGCGATGTACGGCAGCAAGGGTATGGCCGAGGTAGTTCCTGTGGCGGTTCCGCTAGTAGTAGTTCCGACATTAGGGCCTGGAGCACCGCTAACGTTAGGCCCTGGACCAGACATAGTGAAGGTGACAGGAGGAGAATCAGGAGGAGAAAGAGAACCCAATGAATTAGAAGAAGAGTCGGAGTGCAGACTTGGAGGAGGACTGGCTCGACGACGGTGGGACGAAGCAGGTCGATCGACCGGAAACTGAGGGTGAAGGCCAAGAAGTCTTCGGGAAGTGCACCTTGGGGGCACAATGATGACAACACAAACACGACACAAGGGGAAGAAGAACGACCACAAGGGCAAGGAGGTGCAGAATCAAGTGATTACAATGTCGAAACAAGGGCAGATAGGTGCAGTGTCAATTGATTTTAAAGTCTTTTCCTGGCGGTGTAAACCAGGCTCTTCTTCGCTTAGGGTGAGTGTGTGGCATGCGTTAATTTTAATTTTTAAACCCTTTTCGTTTTGAGAGCAAGAAAAAAGTGTGCTGCGTAATTGAAAATAAATCTGCAGAGAACAGTATATAATGCTGAAATAACAGAAAATTAATAGCTACTATTGCATCTATCTAACCCAAGAAGGCGGGTCCCTCAAAACTAGTCTAAAAAAAGGGAAAAAATCTAGTCAAAACACACTGAAAAGAGGCCAATAGATCTAAGGTCGGGAGGGATAGGGATCTAAAGGATAAAGCTGCTGAAAAGAGGTGCAGATCACAGCCAAGAGACAGAGGCAAGGTGGCTGGAAAAAGGGAGGAAATCAGCAAAAAGCGGAAAGGATAGGGAGGAGGTCCTAAAAAGAGGTCCAAACAAAATGACAAGAGGTGATTTGAAAGGAAGAAAGGCTGATTTAAAGGGATCTGAGGAGGAGGTTTCAGATCTGAAAAAGGGAAGGCTGAAACTCTGAAAAACAGACGGCTGAAACAGCTAAAACTCTTCCACAAAAAGTGGAGGGTACTGAAGACCTAGGGGGCTAGGTTCCCACTTAGATGAGTAAAAACAGATCATAACTAGATCAAAGCAGGCTGAGACAGAGGCTGGAAAACCCTGACAGAAGCTTCAGCAAAACCCAGAAAAATTGCAGAAAAACCACTGAAAAATTGACAGGTCGCAGGTTCTGACCTGTTTTCAGTGCAGGTCGCAGAAAAGAGGCTGAAAAGTGCAACCTGGAGGTCCAGGTCGCAGTTTTTGGGCTGAAAAGTGCAACCTCCCGTTCTGGTTGTCTCAGCAGCAGATTTTCGGAAAAGTTGTCGTCTCAGTTGCGGCTGATGTCGCTTACCTGCGCAATAGGGCCAGAAACACACGGAAGTTAAAAATTTTAATGTTTTAGGGTTTTATGTGAGAAAAACAACATAAAAATAGGAAAAATAAACAGCTGAAAAGAAACCCTAGGGTCTGAAGTAGCTGGATATGTAGGAATATGAAAAACGACAGCGATCGTAATTTAAAACCCGTGTGGAGTCGCCATTTGTTAGTATGAATCCTTTGTCGAAGTGTACGAAAAAGGACCACTTTAGCTACGCATAACTAATAGCCCTAACAACAAAAGTGGCTGCCAATATCTTCAGATCTGCAGTTAGTTGATCAAGAAAAGAGCTGCAAAAAACCAGATCTATGCATAGAAAGACATTAAGTAGTAAAAATAAGGGTTTGCTCCATATACCAATAGACAAGACAAGAAAAATTTTTGAAAGAATTTTTGTATTAAGGGCACCTGGGAGGAAAACAAGAAGGCGTATCCAATTCTCCTCAATGGCATGGGTTCTTGGAAGTCCTCAGCACTTCAGATCTAGAATCTCTCTCTCTTGTTGGTGTAGAAAACCCAATGCAAAGAATAGATCTCAAAGGGAGCTCACACAGCAAATAATGGAAAAATGTGACCAAGTGTATAGATCCAGAGTGATCTAATAGGCAACGAAAGGTGAAGAATGGTAGGAAAAACCCTCCTATTTATAACAAAATATTGGGTCATTCTAGATCTTGGTGCATGATTAAAATAATGTTAACCAAATCTAGATCCACCTCTTATGGAACATTTTATTATATTTGTTGGAGGGAAAATGTATTTGATTTGGGTCAAATCCCTTTATTTGTCAAAAATAAATAAATAAATGATTTATTTATCTTTTTAAGGAAGTGGTTGAAAGATAATCAAATAAATAATGATTTATTTAATTATTTGTGGGTGATTTGGTCATATTTAACAAGGAATATTATCTAAATAAGATTTAAATAATTATTCCTAGAAAATAGTAAGATAAATAAAGGTTTATCTAATTAATTTCTTTGTTTTTGGGTTAAACATGACTGGGAATAATAATTAAATTATGGCTTAATTAATTATTCCATGAGGAAAATCAAAGAAATATAGGTTTGTTTAATATTTCATTTTGGGGTTTCCTGTTTAGATCATAAACAACCTAATAAATGTGGTTTATTAAGTTATTTAACATAGTTAAGGAAATTTTACTTAGGGTAAAATTGGTCTTACATGGTGTACTTGGGTCCATCTAATGATAATAGGTTAGATGACCAAAAAATGGTGTAACAGCCTCCATTACAGATGCCGAGGTTGGTCCAAAGGACAATTTTTCGGAAGAAAATTTATGAAGAAAGATCTGGAAAGCCATTACGACACAACTCTCATTAAAACAACAGGGTTAAAAGCTATCAAACCCTACAGAGTAATTCAAAAAGCAGATTTCACAGATGGAGATTTTAATGTTGCAGTAGGGAATATCAGTGGAAGATCGAGGGATTTGGCATCCTACATTGAAGATCTTGGATTTTGATTCGACATTTGAAGGCCGAGGGTACAATGCACAAGAAGTAATACCCTCCAAGTTTTATTTTCGCATATTTTTCCCTCAGGGAAGGACAGAATGTTACATAGTTTATTCTTTATATCTTGTCTCGAGAGAAACTTTCACCCACAGCATTTACTTCATGGAACAGACTACAGAGTACTTACAACACTTCAACGCTGTCAAGCAGCATGGGTGGGCACTTTTTCACCATTTTGTTTTAATGAAACAATTAAATGTTTTCACCTACTTCTTTTATTATTTTTTCTTCTTCCTCCTCTATTAAAACCTAGAAGAAACACATTGTATGGGTTCGAGACTTTTATCAGAAAAATGTGTAGTGAAAGGCACTTTTGTATACATCTTGTAAAGCCTTTGTGTGTGAAGGCTCAGAGCCCATAGGGTTTCAGTGAGGAGGAGTTATATCTGTTAAAGAGGATTCTGGTCTTTAGTATTTCACAGTATGTAACTTTCTCTTATGTGTTTAATACAACATTTCATTTCATCCACTTTCCTGTATCATGTTTTGGAATGCGAGTGGCTCATTGATTTTTGGTATGGATTCATCCTAGTTGATGCCCATGCTCGGATCAATCAAGTGCTTTAAATATGGCTCATGCATGATATACTATTCCATGTTCATTTCATCCATATTTCTGCTATATTAGTTTCTTTGGGAGGGTGCTTTCAAAACGCCATTGTCTTGTGTGGATTCTTAGATTGATGAGCCCACATATGGTTCTGTTGTGTATCTGGGTATCAACCCAAGGACAACTAATATCTTCTTAATATTTCTTTCGTTGCATTCACCTTCTGATATTTGATTTCTGTGGCATATTACTTGAATCGGCCCTCTTTACAGTAAATTTTCTCTTAACTGTCTGATGCATTTATATTGGAGCTTTGCATCTTGTCTTTGCAACAGTACTTTCTCTGTGACAGTTTCTGTAGGTTCTGGTCCCATTTAAATCAATTTCCTTGTTTTACAAGAGATAGCAAGTGAGATGAAGCTGACAACTTCATACATTATATCATATGCTCCTTGCTATGCTAAGATGTCTTAGGCACTGTTCTGTGGCAACTCTAGGCTATCTCTAGGAGCGACAAAATCTTTCTGGCCCCATTGCCGAGGATCGAAGTTAAGAAAATCAGAATCCCTGGGTCTCGAAAAACCTTTTTCACTCTCTAATCATATGAGCATGGATATTTGAGAGTTCTAGGTCCCTCACCTTGGCGACTCCACACTTGTTTATTTGATAAATCTATTGGTAGTCCTGGCTCCTCGTAAGCCACATTTGAGGTCAGATACATCACAGTCAAAGATACCTTCAGTGTCTGACCCAGAGAATATTATTCATAGAAGAATTTGGAGAGAGAAGAGTTCAGTACACACTGAAATTCCTGAATTTTCTGTAGAAGACTATCCATCCTCTTCCTCTCAAGAAATCCCAATAGAAAATCATGACTCCATTGTGGGAGATACTAAATACTATTCAGATAGCCCACCTAGAGGAGGTTTCAAAGCTAAAGAGAACCTTCACCCTACTCCTGAAGCCGAAGAGGTTAAAGAAGTCACCGAAGTAGCTGCTGTTAATCGTGAGCTATTCTCATCCACACCTCAGGCTGTTGTACAATATATTCCTATTGTTATTCATACCCCACTTCCACCTCCTCCTCTTCCTCCATTTGTACACCAGATTGTTGCACAACCCCCACCTCCTCTAATGGCTAATGTCCTAGCCTTTTTGTTGAATAAATATGCTCCCCTGGCATTACCTCAAGTGCTGAATGATATGCCACAGGATTATTTGAATGTCTTACCCATATTTAATGGAGAAAATGATATTGATGCTCAGAAACATCTTGAGACTTTCTGCTCTTTTGTAGCAAACTTTAATGTAGAACATTTGGATGTGGTCTTAAGACTATTTGTTTAATATCTAGATGGTGAAGCCAGAAAATGGTTCAAGACATTGGGAAACCGTTCCATAACCACTTGGGATGAAATTGAAAATAATTTTCTCAGAAAATGGGGAGAAAAGAAAGATCATGGATAGTGTCTTACTGAGTTCAATACACTCAAGAAGAAACATAATGAAGGGGTGTCTGAGTTTATCAAAATATTTAATAAGTTATATCTAAGCCTTCCTGCAGATATGAAACCCCATCAAAATGCTGCCAAAGTTGTTTTCATAGCAGCTTTTGACTCAGAATTTGGTTTCTCTCTGCAGGAAAGAATGCCTGTCACCCTAGATGATGCTGAGACAGATGCTCTAGAGTTGGAGGAAAATTTTTCTGCCACTGGTAAATCAAAGGGAAAATATGAACAAGATACTAGAAGAAGGGGTAAAGAGGAGGTATCTACCTCTAGTCAAGACAAAGACTTAGACCGAATAGAAGAAATGAGAAAAATGATCAAGAATATTTACAGTCATCTAGGTAAACTTGAGTTGGACACCAAGAATTCAGCCTCCAAGAATTTCTACAATGCTCCACACAGTGGTTACAATCCTCAGTATAGGAAACCACCCCTGCAGATATTGCCAAGGGATCTAAAAGAACAACAAGACCAGGTACCACACCCATTGTACCTGGAAGGTCCAGAAGATGATCCTACTGAAGACACTGCCTATGGACCGGAAGATGAAAATCTGGCCCTATCGGATAGTGATGGAGAAGGATTCCCTCTGCAAGGAAATGATGAAGCTGAGTACTCATTACAAGAACAAGAAAAGGCCATAGACACAGAAGATGCAGAAATTGATCATTATTGTAAACAGTTTAATGATTTCATGCAAGCACATTTCAATAGAAGATATGACCTCAGATCTTATAGAAAGAGGACTCGTACTCAAGACCAAGAAGGAGAAGCACCACTTCTGAAGGATGCACCTGCTCAAAAGGAATCGACAGTGCAGAAGGTCACAGACAAAGGTAAGGTACCTCTAAAAAAACCTTTGCAGTATAATGATCAAATTCCTTCCTCTTCAAAAGCAGTCATTCCCCCTAATTTCAAGTCTGTGTTAAAAGAAGTCAAACCCCCAGCTGAAAATAGAGAGTCAAAGGAAGTTGTAATAGAAAATTCTCCTCCTGCTTTTAGTTTGCAAAAAGAACTTGAGAAGGTCAAAATCCAATTCCCCTTGACTGATTTGTTGAAACAACCTGCATATCAATCTCAAGTCACCTCTTTCATGCTCCCTCCAGAAATACCAATCATTCCAGATAGTCTCAACCTTAAAGAAGAAAGACCCATGGTTCTGTTTGGCCCGCATGTCGAGGAGATAGATCCCTCTACTCCTCCTTTCTATGTGTCCCTAGTGATTCATGACCTACTATTACATAACTACATGTTAGATTCTGGAGCTTCCCATAATATTATGCCTCTAACAGTCATGGAGTAACTAGGATTACAAATCACATGTCCATATAAGGACCTCTATTCATTTGATTCCAAAAGAGTTAAATGTCTAGGAATTATTAAGGATCTGGTAGTCAATCTGGCCCAAATCCCAGCAAAAAGTGTGGTAATGGACATTGTGGTGGCTGACATCCCAGATCGCTTTGACATGCTGTTGTCAAGGTCCTGGGGAACAAAAATTGGTGGGTCACTCAAGATGGATTTAACCTATGCCACTATCCCAGTTTTTGGTGGCCAGGAGAGGAGGTTATACAAAGAGACTAGATTTGTCAAGATGGTAACTAAGGTTGATGGCTCTGTTAATTCCCCAGTATACAGTAAAGAAGGATATTTTTCATGTTTAATGCTGGAAGAAGGTCAAGATTTTTCTCATGAGCCATCCTTCTGTCAAATCAAGACTGAGCAGCCTTCAGAGAATCATGAAGCAGGAATATGGACACTCCATTTTGATGGAGCAAATTCAAAAGAAGGTAATGGAGCTGGAGTGTTATTGATTTCTCCTACAGGAAAATGGGTTCCACTGTCTTTTACATTGGAATACGAAGATACTAATAATGTGGCTAAATATGAAGAACTTTTGTTGGGATTACAGACAGCCAGGAACATGGGTATACAAAATTTAAAAGCTTTGGGAGACTCTGAGCTGGTGGTCAGACAAGTTAGAAATCAATGTCAAACTAAGCATCCTCGGTTGAGGGCATATAGAAATGAAGTTTGGGACATGGTGGAGAATTTATTCTCATAATTTAACATCCATTTCATGCCCCGGGAACATAATATAATGGTTGATTCTCTTGTTGTGTATGCTAGCACATTTCGTCCTCCCCAGAACCCTCTCTTGAGGTATGAAATTGAGGTACGATATAGACCATCAATCCCAGATAATATTAAGCACTGGAAAGTATTTGAAGATGAGGAGTAGATGAAGAGATTCCTGGAGACAGTGGGAGAATTCTCCAATATGGAGATTGATGATTGTGCAGAAGATGCAGAAGAGGAACCGGAAAGTTCTCCAGAAATACATTGGCAGGAAAAACTAGCAGCTAATAAAGTGTTGCAGCTGAAGGGAAAAATTATACCTAGAGGGCTAGTGCCTCTAGAAAGATTATTTGACAATAATGATGTCCCATTGCAGCCTACCAAAGTGGTAGAAGAATATCAGGTAGAAGATCTAAATCTAGGTACTAATGTCGAGCCCAAAATTGTCAAATTATCTAAGAAGGTCTCAGAAGAATACAAGCAGAAATACCTGAAACTATTTCAGTCATACAGGGATGTATTTGCATGGTCCTATCAGGACCTAAAAAATTTTGATATCATCATAATGCAGCATAAAATTCCCTTGAAGGTAGATGCAAAGCCTCATAAGCAGAAGCTTAGGCAAATAAATCCACTGTTGCTTCCTTCAATTGAGAAAGAAATTAAGAAGTTGTTAAAGACCAAAATAATTGTACCATTGAGATACTCAGAATGGGTGGCAAACCTTGTCCCTGTCCAAAAAAAGAATGGAGAAATAAGGCTGTGTGTGGATTTTAGAAATTTAAACAGAGCATCCTTAAAAGATAACTATCCATTGCCAAAGATGGACCACATTCTGCAGAAAGTGGTTGGAGCCTCTAGAATGTCAATGATGGATGGATTTTCTGGTTATAATCAGGTGGCTGTACTCCCAGAAGATCAGAAGAAGACTGCTTTCACCACACCATGGGGTACATTTATGTATGCCAAGATGCCTTTTGGATTGATTAATGTAGGGCTACCTTTCAGAGGGCCATGGACATTGCTTTCGTTGGGGAGAAGGATAAATTTATGGTAGTTTACCTCGATGATATCACGGTGTTTTCAAAATATGATACCGAGCACATTGATAATTTGCGTAGGACCTTTGAAAAATGCAGAAGGTATGGTCTTTCCCTCAACCCACAAAAGTCTTTATTTGCAATAGAAGAGGGAAAAATTTTGGGACACATTGTGACTAAATATGGAGTAAGAATAGACCCTAAAAGAGTGGAGGTCATAAATGGCATTTCTATTCCTAGAAATAAGAAGGAGGTGCGGGTATTCTTAGGGTGCATTAATTTCCTAAGAAGGTTTATTCCTAACTACGCTGAAATAGTTAGGCACATAACTGATATGTTGAAAAAAGGGAATGAAGTTAAATGGTCACAGGAGTCGCGAGAAGCTTTTTCCAGGATAAAACATTCTTTTGTTGAAGCTCCTATACTAGCTAGGCCAGATTATGCTAAACCATTCATGATATTTTCATTTGCTTCACCTCATACAGTAGCTGGAGTTCTGTTGTAGAAAAATGAAGAAGGGTATGAGCAGCCTATTGCTTTCTACAGTCAGGTGCTTCATGATTCAGAATTAAAATATAACATATTGGAGAAATAGGCATATGCTCTGGTAAAATCCCTCAAGGCGTTACGTATGTATATTTTGCATTCCCACATCACTGCATTTGTGCCAACAGCTGCTGTAAAGGATATCCTCATTCAGGGAGACAGTGAAGGAAAAAGAGGGAGGTGGATTGCTAAAATAGAGTATGATCTAGATATTCGTCCTACCAACTTAATCAAAGGACAGGGGATTCCTAAAATGTTATCTGAATCGAACTATCAAGCTCTAGGTGTAAATTTGTCTATGATTGCAAGTGAAGAGTTTGAGAGTGAAAAGGAGCAACAAGGAATGGAGATGGCCACTCAAAAAGCACATATAAAGTATCTCACAAGCCCATGGTACAAAGAAATAGTGGAATATATTTTAACACTCAGTTGTCCTCCTAGTTGTGATAAAGCAATGTACAGATCACTGAGGTTGAAATCACAGAAGTATATAGTTGCTAATGGCCAACTACACTGGAGGGATCCTTCAGGCATTTTACTCCTGTGCCTTAGAGAGGATGAAATAGAAAGTATAATGGCTGAATTTCATAAAGGAATCTATGGAGGCCATTACAGCTAGAGGGCCACAGCTCATAAAATCCTGAAGGCTGGTTTCTACTGGCCTAAAATATTTGGACATGTTTTTATTTAGGTCAGAGCATGTGATAAATGTCAGAAATTTGCTGAAAGGAAAAATTTAGCAGCTCTGCCTTTGATTCCGGTTCATGTGAATGAGCCATTTCAGCAGTGGGGAATAGATTTTATAGGTGAGATACATCCTCCATCAAGTGGAAAAAATAAATGGATATTGACAGCCACAGATTATTTCACGAAGTAGGTGGAAGCCATACCTGCAAGGAATGCCACAGATACAATAATAATCAAATTCATGGAGGAAAACATCATATCCAGGTTTGGTTGTCCTGCTAGAATAATTACTGATAATGCACAGGCTTTCAAGTCTGCAAAATTTGTGAATTTCTGCCAGTAGTATAATATCACCTTGAATCACTCCACGAATTACTATCCATAGGGAAATGTCTTGGCAGAATATTCTAACAAAACTCTGGTGAGGGCCTTGAAAAAGACTATCAATGAAAATCAGAATAATTGGGATTCCCAATTGAAATTTTCTCTGTGGGCTAACAGAATCACCGGCAAGAGATCAACTGGGAGATCTCCATATGAATTGGTATATGGACATGAAACAATCTTTCCTGTGTAGCTAGCTTTACTAGTGGCATGTTTAATGCAAGAAAGCCAGGAGGAACCTGATGATGTGATCAGGAGGATCAATAAATTGGTAGAATTAGAGGAAACACGGGGCCAGGTGAATCAGAGGTTAGTTGAATATCATGAGAAAATGAAAAACATTTTTTATCAACATGCAAAAGACAGGAATCTGCAGATTGGTGATTTAGTACTCAGATGGGATGTTCGAAGGGTTGAAAAAGGAAAACATGGTAAATTCGACCCACTGTGGTTCGGCCCATTTAAAATTGTGGAACAGGGAGGTAATAATACTTTTACATTGGATAATCTACAGGGTGACCTGCTCGATGCCCCTGTAAATGGTCAATTTCTCAAGCCCTACTTCCAATTCTAATGCAAGCTGAGGAAGCCTGATGTATTATATTGTATATTAGTTTCCTTTTCGTTTCGATTGAATAAGGTGTGTGCTGACGAATTATGGAGTAAAATGCAGAGGGGCTAAAGAGCAGAGTCATCCAAAAGAATATATAAAGGTCTGCGGAGTTCTCAACAGGTCCAGGGATGAACGTGCCATCCCCAAATGGAGCCGATGTTGACCATGTCAGCCCATCATTAAAATTTTTGGCCATTAGCCCCGCTTGAACCTTTCAAATTTCCTATCAGGGCATAAGGAATTCATTTTTTTCTTACAGTTACCTTTCCCGCCCCCTGAAATGCACAAGAAAGGCCACAAACAAGTATTCGAAGTCATAAGAGGTCCAACCCCTTTCAGTCCTAGCCCCCTATATCTTATTGTCTACATGACCAAGGCTTAGAATCGAGCGTTAGTCCCAAAAGCACTTAACATATATGTCTATCAGACGCACTCTGTGCCATTCGATCAAAACATAAATCAACGGCCAAGAATCTCTTCTGCTATGGTGGCCCCGCCATGCCTCACTCCAAAACCGGCCTATTTTCATCGCACATCTTATCCAGGGTAGGTGAAATTCCTTAAATTGCAGCGATTCCATTTAGCACATGCCACGCATCCCAGTGTACAACTTCAATACCACCCTCCATCGTGTGTTAATGTTTGACCAAAGATGCGCAGCGATATCAAGGCTAACCATTCGATCTTGGGGTCCACATCTGATGGTTGTCGCATTTTAAAGTTGCACGGACGATAATCTAAGTGAACAGTGCTCCGGGCCCACTGTCTATCGCCTTAAACGTTGTCTTAGCCGTTGATCCCATTTCAAAAATGAATGGTCCAGATCATCCGCGTGACCAGTTGTTGACTCGGCCTACCTCCACGTCACCCCTTCCATGCGGTCTGTCGTACGTTCACCCACCAATAATCTATTTGTTTCTCATATTCTCCTCCAAAATTCATATGTTCCGTTCATTTGCCATTTTTATTGTTCCGCGTCGAAAACTATCTCCTGTTCATCCCCCATCGTTTCACCGTATTTTCTGCCACCCCCCGTCGTTTTACCATTGCGTCGTGTTGGCACAGTCATTTCCATTAAACCCCGCCACATTCATCATCCTTGTCTCTGGTTTTATTTAATGATTTTTTGCATTTTGCAGGTTTATAACGATAGAGAACTATCATAATTTGCAGCCTCCATTATAGATGCAGAGGTTGCTCCAAAGGACAAATTTTCGGAAGAAAATTTATGAAGAAAGATCTAGAAAGCTGTTACGACACAGCTGTCATTAAAACAGCAGGGTTAAAGGCTATCAAACCCTCTAGAGTAACTCAAAAAGCAGATTTCATAGATGGATATTTTAATGTTGCAGTAGGAAATATCAGTGGAAGATCGAGGGATTTTGCATCCTACATTGAAGATCTTGGATTTTGATTCGACATTTGAAGGCCGAGGGTACAATGCACAAGAACTAATACCCTCCAGGTTTTATTTCCGTAGATTTTTCCCTCAGGGAAGGATAGAATGTTACATAGTTTATTCTTAATATCTTGTCCCAAGAGAAACTCTCACCCGCAACATTTACTTCATGGAACAGACTACAGAGTACTTTCAACACTTCAACGCCATCAAGTAGCATGGGCGGACACTTTTTCACCATTTTGTTTTAATGAAACAATTAAATGTTTTCACCTACTTATTTTATTATTTTTTCTTCTTCTTCCTCTATAAAACCCAGAAGAAACACATTGTATGGGTTCCAGAATTTTATCAGAAAACTGTGTAGTGAAAGGCACTTTTGTATACATCTTGTAAATCCTGTGTGTGAAGGCTCAAAGCCCGTAGGGTTTCAGTGAGGAGGAGTTATATCTGTTAAAGAGGATTCTGGTCTTTAGTATTTCACAGTATGTAACTTTCTCTTATGTGTTTAATACAACATTTCATTTCATCCACTTTCCTGTATCATGTTTTGGAATGCGAGTGGCTCATTGATTTTTCGTATGGATTCATCCTAGTTGATGCCCATGCTCGGATCAATCAAGTGCTTTAAATATGGCTCATGCATGATATACTGTTCCATGTTCATTTCATCCATATTTCTGCTATATTAGTTTCTTTGGGAGGGTGCTTTTAAAACGCCATTGTCTTGTGTGGATTCTTAGATTGATAAGCCCACATATGGTTCCGTTGTGTATCTGGGTATCAGCCCAAGGACAACTAATATCTTCTTAATATTTCTTTCGCTGCATACACCTTCTGATATTTGATTTCTGTGGCATATTACTTGAATCATCCCTCTTTACAGTAAATTGTCTCTTAATTGTCTGATGCATTTATATTGGAGCTTTGCATCTTGTCTTTGCAACAATACTTTCTCTTTGACAGTTTCTGTAGAGTCTGGTCCCATTTAAATCAATTTCCTTGTTTTACAAGAGATAGAAAGTGAGCTAAAGCTGACAACTTCATACATTATATCATATGCTCCTTGCTATGCTAAGATGTCCTAGGCACTGGTCTATGGCAACTCTAGGTTGTCTCTAGGAGCGACAACAGGTCCTAATATGGTAGCTAGTCCATCATCATCCCTACCGTATCTTTATCTGTCGGTTGTGTCCTCCCTGTCACATGTCAATTATGTGGCTACCTATCATGTGTCTTTATTTAGTGATAGTGCCATTGTCCATCGTGTGCTAGGGGCATTGGGTCTAGACTTCCAAGATGTTTTCCTTCCATCAGACTGGAAACTCTTGGAAGCTATGACTTCTTATTCATTATGACAAGGTGTCCAGAGCATAGTTCATTTTCTTGTGTCAATCTCCTTAAAAAATGAAATAAGGTGTCATGAGGATAGTTCTTTTAATGTGTCAACCTCATTAAAGCAATGAAACATGTCCCCGTTCAATTTGAGTCTTTGATAAGATCTCGTAAAATCCCAGTCGAATATTTCTCTTAATCTCGTAAATTGAACCTTCACTCCATCTGCCTTTCATATGGATTGAAGCTTGGGGGACATGTACCTCAAATTGAGTCACCATGCTGGGGACATGCAAAATTTTTCAAGCATAGTTTGTTTCCATTTCAGGATTGTGTAAAAATGAAACCGGTTTCAAGCATAGTTTATCTTTGTTTCAAGCTTGTGTAAAAATGAAACCAACTTCAAGCAAAGTTTCCTGATTTCAAGCTTGTGTAAAAATGAAAGCATTCCCATTTTACCTCTTGTGATTGCCATTTTATCAGCCTGTTTTTACAAGATAAGCCTTGGTTTTCTCACTCCATAGACACTATCTGCTTGGCTGATCATATGCCTTCACTTGGTTTTTTTACCCATTCTTGTTATCCAGCCTCCTAACCTTTACCTGTTCTGAGCGGTTCCACCATCACTGAAACTAGTAGCTGCCCTTTATACCACTCATTCCTCCAAGAGGAGTCACCTTTCAACTCTTTTCTAACTCTCTAAAATTGGAAAGATTACCGAGACGCTTGTCATTTTGAACTCGTTAAATTGGCTGTGAAAAGACATCTACCCAGTATACGATTACCCCTTTTTTGGGCTGGGATAGATTATTTACAAAACAGAAATACCCTAGCCTATCGCGACTAGGAGGTTCTCTCAAACATAGTTTTCTACCTTTTCGGATCTGTGAGACTATCTACGAAAAGGGACTGCTGGAGTTTTCTTTTCCGTTGTATTTTCAAAATCTCTAAACATGAAAAGATGCTAAGTTCTTCCTTTGTCAGACTCGTTAAAAACTGATGACATCAGACTCCATCGTAATGACGATACTTGAGCTCCTCCTTCCTAGGGCTTGTTAAATGTACTAGGTTGGATTTGTACGAAGGACAAACTTATATTGCAAGCATATGTTATCCACTTTAAGGTTGTTTTAAAAAATAATTATGGTACTCACCAGAAATGGTGGGGAAAAATGGAACCAGTATCACCGTCGTGTTGGCAGTATGTCACTCTTGAACATGGCACTTATCTGCATTTGTGTCGAGTTGGGGACATCTCATCTCGTTCTCTTCTTGCCTCCGTGGGTTTGGGTAATATCTTTTGACCACTAATTTTCTCTTCGCCACGTCATCATGACCTCCGATCCTTTGATGTCAAATACTACCAATTCCAGTGTCGTGCCACTGATATGTTCAAGAGAAGTTGGCCTCTGTAGTTTCCAACCACCCTCTGATTCTCTATTGATCTTGATTCGCAAACATCATGTTCCTCTGTCTCATGTTGATGATGTGGGAAACACTATGACGCACCTTCGCTCAAGGTCACTTCCTATCGACTTTAGCTCATTATCCAGGAAGTTGATATAGAGACTCCCTTCAGGTACCTTGGAGCCTGCATGCCTCAATGGCAGGTTCTTCGGATTCGACACAAGGTTTTCATTATTGGCCTTCAATCGGATGATTCTATGGGTGTTAGACGCCAGCTCAATGTTCACATTGCATGGATTATACCTATATTACCTTGAGGGCCATCCTCATTATTGGTGGTTCCTCTCTCATCTGTCAATGGCTTTCATTATTGGCTGGTAATCAGACGATGTTCTTGCATGTTCGACCTCAGTTCACTTATTCACATGCTCAGACTTGTACTCTGTTCGGGTCGAGATGGAGTGCAAGAACCTGGATTTTGTCTGATGAAATCTAGGTTGTGGATTATTTGTGGATTATCATGATTAGTTACATGAATCATTTGATTGGATGGCTGTGACCATACCTAAGTCAACTTGTTGATCCTTCTTTGCTAGATGGCTGTGTCTATACCTTAGATCCCAGTTATTGTACACTCTATTATGGATGGCTGCACCCATACCACGTATCATGTATCAGAGATATCAGTTTTATTTGTATTTGCAGGTCTTTTGACAGCAATGTTTTCAGTTGGGGGCATTCTCATAAAGCATCTCTCCCTCTCTCTCGGACCTCATGCTTTAGGGGGCATCTGTTACACAGCATTTTGTCACTATCCCTGCAATCCCCCATCCCGTACATTGGAGGACTATTCCTGTGACTTGTGAATAGTAAAATTTCCTGAAACCACCCTCATGGCATCCTCTTGCATAAGGAAAAACAATCTCCTGAAGAAAATTTCCTCTAAAAAACCCTAAAAATAGATGTTTTAGCCTTGGCGCGACTAGCCAATTCATCCCTCATGCCAATGGGGAAAATCCACACTAGAGGGTGTGCCAACTGGTGCTCTGTCCCTATGTTTCACTTGTTCCAAGCTTATTAAGGGATGTTTTTTAAAAATAAATGGTGTAAGTTTGATTCTAACAAACTCCAGAATGAATCATCAAAAGGATTTGAATGGTTTGACTCCAGATCTCCATGTATAGGAAGTGGTTTTCCACCTATCATGGAACCTTCTTAAGAGATAGGGCCTATCCCAGGATTATAGGGATCACAACTTCCTTTCCTCCATCTATAAAAGCTTTCCCTCTCCATTAGAAAGCTAGCTGAACTTGTAGGAAGGAAACTATAGCTGGGCAACTATTCAGAGCTAAGCCGAAGAAAATCCTGTAAGAGAGAGAGCTTTGTCCAGATTCCTAACAGGATTTTTTGAGACATGCTCCGCTGCAAGCCTCGCCGAAGGAAGATTATAGCGTCAGAGCATTTGGTTGTAATCTCCCTTTTGTAATTTATAATATAAGCAACTCTGATTTTGGTTCCATTCATGTGTTGATTTCTTTATGTAATGCAATGAATTATATCCTCTCTGACTGATACATAGTTACATGCTTTAGATTTTACATTGTATGTCATTGTTTCCCTACATGTGTATAGGTGTTCGGACATGTTGAACGGAAGGATTGTGATCTGTCAAGCAAGGGATGGGAAACATCATCTTTTCTCCAATGAAACTACGTGGAATTTGAGGTAGGATACTCATTGTGATATTTGTCTTTTTGTAACTAGGAACCAACATCATTGCGTGACTTGATTATTGCTAGACCCGATATGGGCTAGTGGGATCGCCTCTGTCTGCAGAGGGGATTTACCTCCTCAACAACGGGTTTAGTCAGGCTAAGGTTAAGGTTAAGGTTAAGGGGGTGGTGAAGGTTAGGCCATAGTTAAGGTTAAGGTTATAGTTAAGGTAAGGGTAATGGTTATGTTATAGTTAAATTTAAGGTTAAGGTAAAGCTTAAGGTTAAGTTTAAGGTTACAGGTCTTAACCTTAACCTTCACTATAACCTTAACCCTAACCTTAACCTTAGCTATAACCTAACCCTACACTTGACCAAACCCTTAACCTGACTAAACCTGTAACCTTGACCTTAACGTTACCCTTAATCTTCACCTTAACCATAACTTTACCCTTAACCTAACCTTAACATTAACCTTACCCCCTTAACCTTAACCTGAATAAACCTGTAACCTTAACCTTACCCTTACCTAAACTTAACCTTAACCTTAACCTAACCTTAAGATAAGGTTAAGGTTAGGTTAAGGTTAAGGTTAAGGTTAATTTAAGGGTAAAGTCAAAGTTAAGGTTAGCATAAGGTTAAGGTTATGGTTTTAGTCAGGATAAGGTTAAGTTTAAGTGTTTTTTTAAGGTTAAGATTAAGGGTAAGGTTAGGGTTAATTTTAGGGGAAGGTTAAGGTTAAAGTTAGGTTAAGGTAAGGATAAGGTTAAGGTTAAGGTTAGGTTAGGTTAGGTTAAATTAAGGTTAAGGTTAACGTTAAGTTTATGAGAAGGCTAAGGGCTTAATTACCATTAACCTTAACCTAACATTAACCGTAACCTTAACCTTGACCTTAACTATAACCTAACCCTAACCTTAACCTAAACCTAACCTCAAATTTAACCTTAACATTACCCTAGCATTAACCGTAACCTTAATCTTAACCTTAACCTTAACCTTAACCCCTTAACCATAACCTTAACCTTAACCTTAACCTGACTAAATCTGTAACCTTAACCTTAATTTAATCTAACTTTAACCTTAACCTTAACCTTAACCTAACTATAACCTTACCCTTACCCTTAACCATAACTATAACCTAACCCTAACCTTGACCAAATCCATAATATTAACATTAACCTTAACCTTTACCTTAACCTTAACCTTAACTGTAACCTTAACCCTACCTTAACCTAACCTAACCTTAACCTTAACCTTAACTTTTACCTTAAACTTAACCTTGACCTTAACTATAACCTAACCCTAACCTTGACCAAACACTTAACCTTAACCTTACCCTAATCTTAAGCTTAACCTAGCCTTAACCTTCCCGTAACCATAAACCTAAACTTAACCTTAACCTTAACCTTAAGGCTATGGTTAAAGTTAAGGTTAGGGTTAAGGTTAGGGGAAGGTTAAGGTTAAGGTTAAGGTTAAGGTTAATGTTAGGGTTAAGTTTAGGGGAAGGTTAATGTTAAATTCAAGGTTAAGGGTAAAGTTAAGGTTAAGGTTAGGTTAAGGTTAAGGGTAAGGTTAGGGTTAAGGTTAGGGTAAGGTTATAGTTAAGGTTAAAATATGGTTAAGGTTAAGGGAAAGGTTAAGGTTAAGGTTAAGGTTAAGGCTAAGGTTAGGTTAAGTTAAGGTTAAGGTTAAGGTTTTGTCAAGGTTAGGGTTAGGTTATAGTTACATTTAAGGTTAGGGTTAGGTTATAGTTAAATTTAATTTTAAGGTCAAGGTTAAGGGTAAGGTTAAGTTTAGGTTAAGGTTAAGATTAGGTTAAGGGTAAAGTTAAGGTTATGGTTAGGGTAAGATTAGGGTTAATCTTAAGCGAAGGTCAAGGTTAAGGTTAGGTTAAGGGTAAAGTCAATGTAAAGGTTAAGGTTATGGTTATGGGAAGGTTAAGGCTAAGGTTAGGGGTTATGTTAAGCGTTTGTTCAAGGTTAGGGTTAGGTTAAGGTTAAGGTTAAGGTTAGGTCAAGGGTAAATTCAAGGTTAAGGTTATGGTTATGGGAAGGTTAAGGTTAAGGTTAAGGTAAAGGTAAGGTTAAGGTTAAGGTTAAGGTCAAGGTCAAGGTTAAGGGTAAGATAAGGTTAAGGTTAAGGTTATGTTAAGGACAAGGTTAAGGTTGGGTTAACGTTAAGGGTAAGGTTTAGGTTAAGGTCAAGATTAAGGTTATGGTTAGGTTAAGGGTAAATTAGGTTAAAGTAAGGTTAAGGTTAGGTTAGGCTATAGTTGAAGTGAAAGTTAAGGTTAGGTTAAGGGTAAATTTAAGGTTAGGTTAAGGTTAAGGTCAAGATTACGGTTATGTTAAGGTAAGGTTAAGATAAGGTTAAGGGTTACAGGTTTAGTCAGGTTAAGGTTAAGGTCAAGGTTACGAGTTTAGTGAGGTTAAGGTTAACATTAAGGTTAAGGGGATAAGGTTAAGGTTAAGATTAAGGTCAAGGTAAAGGTTAAGATTAAGTTAGGTTAAGGTTAAGGATTTGGTCAAGGTTAGGGTTAGGTTATAGTTAAGGTCAAGGTTAAGGTTAGGGTTAAGGTTATGGTTATGGTTAGGTAAAGGTTAAGATAATGTTAATGTTAGGTAAAGGTTGAGGTAAGGTTAAGGTTAGGTGAAGGTTAACATTGACCTTGACCTTAACCTTAACCTAACCTTAACCTTTACCAAACCTTAACCATAACCTCAACCATAACCTTAACCTTAACCTTGACCTAACCGTAACCTTAACCTTGCCTTAACCTAACTTAACATTAGCCTTAATGTTAGGTTAAGGGTAAAGTCAAGGTTAAGACTGAGGTTAAGGTTAAGGGTAAAGTGAAGGTTAGGTTAAGGGTAAAGATAACATTAAGATTAGGGTTAAGGTTATGGTAAGATTAAGTTTCAATTTAATGTTAAGGGTTTGGTCAAGGTCAAGGTTAGGTTATAGTTAAGGTCAAGGTTAAGGTTAAGGTTAACGGTTTGGTAAAGGTTAAAGTTAAGGTAAAGGTTAATTTCAAGGTTAAGGTTAGGTAAAGGTTAAGGTAAGGTTAAGGTTAGGCTAAGGTTAACCTTGTCCTAAAAGTTAACCTTAACCTTAACCTAACCTTAACCTTAACGTTAACCTTAACCTTCCCATAACCATAACCTTAACCTTAACCTAACCTTTACCTAACCTTATCCTTAACCTTAATCATAAACTTAACCTTAACCTTAACCTTAACCTTGACCTTAACTATAACCTAACTGTAACCTTTACCAAACCCTTAACCTTAACAATAACCTAACCCTAACCTTAACCAAACCAAGGTTAAGACTAAAGTTAAGGTTAACGGTAAAGTTAAGGTTAGGTTAAGGGTAAATATAAGGTTAAGGTTAGGGTGAGATTAAGTTTAAGGTTAATGTTAAGGGTTTGGTCAAGGTTAGGGTTAGGTTATAGTTAAGGTCAAGGTTAAGGTTAGGTTAAGGTTAAGGTTAAGGGTTTGGTCAAGGTTAAGTTTAAAGTTAAGGTTAGGGTAAAGGTTGAGGTTAAGGTTAAGGTTATGGTTAAGGTTAAGGTTAAGGTTAGATCAAGTTTAACGTTAAGGTTAATTTTAAGGTTAAGGGTAAAATTACGGTTAAGGTTAAGTTAAGGTTAAGGTTAGGTAAGTGTAACATTAAGATTAAGGTTAAGGTTATGGTTAATTTTAGGTTAAGGGTAAGGTTAAGGTTAAGGTTATATTAAGGTTAAGGTTAAGGTTATGGGTTTAGTCAGGTTAAGATTAAGGTTAAGGTTAAAGTTAAAGGGGTAAGGTTGAATTTAAGGTTAAGGGTGAAGGTTAATGGTAAGGTTAAGGTTAAGGGTAAGGTTAGCGTAAAATTAAGGTAAAGGTTTAGGTTAACGTTAAGGTTAATGGTTTCCTTGCCCTTAACCTTTACCTTGACCTTAACTATAACCTAACCCTAACCTTAGCCTTAACCGTCACCTTAACCTTAACCTAACCTTAACCTTACCCTTAACCTAATCTTAACCTTAACCTTAACCTGACTAAATATGTAACCTTAACCTTACTGTTACCCTTATCTTACATTGACCTTAACTATAACCTTAACCTTAACCTAACCTTAACCATAACTTTACCCTTAACCTAATCTTAACCTTAACTTAACCCTAACCTTGAATTTACCCTTAACCTTAACCTTCAGTATAACCTAACCCTAACCTTGACCAAAACCTTAACCTTAACCTTAACCTTACCCATAACCTTATCTTAAACTTACCCTTAACCTTACCTTAACCTTACCCTTGATCTTAACCTTAACCTTAACCTTAACTTTACACTTAACCTTAACCTTAACCTTAACCTTACCCTTAAATATAACTTTAACCTTAACCTTTAAATTAACTATAAACTAACCTTAAGCTTGACAGAATTCTTAACCTTAACCTTAACTGTAACCTTAACCTTAACCTTACCCTTAACCTTAACTTATCCTTAACCTTAACCTTAACCATAATCTTAACCTTAGGCTAAGGTTAAAGTTAAGGGTAAGGTTAGGGTTAAGGTTAGGGTAAGGTTAATATTAGGTTAAGGGTAAGGTTAAGGTTAAGGTTAAGGTTAGGGTTACCTTATAGTTATGTTAATCTTAACCTTAACCTAACCTTACCCTTAACCTTAACCTTGACTTTACTCTTAAACTTAACCTTAACCATAACCTTAACCTTAAACATAACCTTAACCTGACTAAACCCGTAACTTGAACCTAACCCTAACCTTGACCAAACCCTTAACCTTAACTTTACCCTTAACCTAACCTTACCCTTATCCTTAACCTTAACCTGAATAAACCCATAACCTTAAGTATAACCTAAGCCTAACCTTGACCAAACCGTTAAAATTAACCTTAACCTTAACCTTTAACTAACGTTAACTTTAACCTTAACCATAACCTTAACCTTAACCTAACCTTAACCTTAACCTTATCTTAACGTTAACCTTCACTATAACTTAACCTTAAGCTTGACCTTAACCTTAACCTTAACCTTCACCTTAACCTAACCTTAACCTTAACATTAACCTTACCTTAACCTTAACCTAACCTTAACATAACCTAACCTTAACCTTAACATAACCCTAGCCTTACCCTAACCTTAACCATAACTTTACCCTTAACCATAATCTTACCCTTAACCTTACCCTTATTCATAATCTTAACCTTAACCTGATGTTATGATTATGGTTAAGGTTAAGGTTAAGGTTAGGTAGAGCTTAAGGTAAGGTTAAGGTTAAGTTAAGGGTAAAATCAAGGTTAAGGTTAGGTTAAGTTTAATATTAGGTTAAGGGTAAATTTAAGGTTATGGTTAGAGTAAGGTTAAGATTAGTTTAAGGGTAAACTTAAGGTTAAAGTTATGGTTAAGGTTAGGTTAAGGTTAAGGTTTGACATTACCCTTAACCTAATGTTAAGCTTAAGCTTAAGCTTAACCTTATATTACCGTTAACCTTAACTTAACCTTAACCTTAACCTTGACCTAACCGTAACCTTCACCTTCGCCTAACCGTAACCTTAACCTTAACCTTAACATTAACCTTACCCGCTTAACCTTAACCTTAACCTTAACTTTAACATTATCTTACCCTTAATCTTAACCATAAACTTAAACTTGAATTTACCCTTAACCTAACCTTAGCCTTAACCTTAGCGTAACCCTAACCTGGACCAAACCCTTAACCTTAACCTTAACCTAACTAAACCCGTAACCTTAACCTTAACCTTACCCTTACCCTTAAGCTTCACCCTAATCTTGACTTTACCCTTAACCTGACCTTAACCCAACCTTAACTATAACCTAACCCTAACCTTGACCAAACCCTTAACCTTAACCTAACCTTAAACTTAAATTAACCTAACCTTAACTTTACCCTTAACCTAACCTTAACCTTAACTTTAACCTTAACCTGATTCTTAACCTTATCTTAACCTTAACCTAACATTAACCTTAACCCTAAATAAAACATTCCCGTAACCTTAACCCTAACCTTAACCTTAACTCTACCCTTAACCTAATCTTAACCTTAACTATAACCTAACCCTAACCTTAACCTTAACCATAAAATTATCTTTACCCTTAACCTTAAACTTAACTATAACCTAATCCTAACCTTGACTAAACCCTTAACCTTAACCTTAACCTGACTAAACCCTGAAGGTTAGGGTAAAGTTAAGGTGAAGGTTAAGGTCAAGGTTAAGGTTAAGGTTAAGTTAGGTTAAAGTAAGGCTAAGGTTATATTTAAGGTTAAGGTTAAGGTTAATTTAAGGGTAAATTCAAGCTTAAGGTTAAGGGTTTGGTTAAGCTTAAGATTATGTTATAGTTAAGGTTAGGGGTTTGGTGAAGGTTAGGGTTAGGTTATAGTGAAGGTTTAGGTTAAGGTTAATGTTAAGGTTACAGGTTAACCTAACCTTAAGCTTAACCTTAACATTAACCTTATCCTTTACCCTAACCTTAACCTTAACCTTATCCTTATTTTAACCTTAACCTAACCCTAACTTTAAAATTAACCTTAACATAACCTTAACCTTATTTTTATCTTAACCTTAACCTAACCCTAACCTTAACCCTAAACTTAACCTAACCTTAAACTTAACATGAAATTTTACCCTAACCTTACCCTTAACCTTAACCTTCACTATAATCTAACCTTAACCTTGACTTGAACCTGACTAAACCCTTAAGGTTAGGGTAAAGTTAAAGTTAAGGTGAAGGTGAAGGTTAAGGTTAAGTTAGGTTAAGGTAAGGTTATATTTAGGTTAAGCTTAAGGTTAAGGTTAGGTTAAGGGTAAGTCAACGTTAAAGTAAAGTTAAGGTTAAGGTTAGGTTAATGTTAAGGTTAGGTTAAGGGTAAAGTCAAGGTTAAGGTTAGGTTAAAGTCAAGGTTAAAGTTAAGGGTTTGGTTAAGTTTAGGGTTAAGTTTTAGTTAAGGTTAAGGTTATGATAAGGTTAAGGTTAAGGGGGTAAGTTTAAGGTTAAAGTTAAGGTTAATGGTAAAGGTTTAGGTTAAGGTTAAGGGTAAGGTTAAGGTTATAGGTTTAGTGAGGTTAAGGTTTAGGTTAAGGTGAGGTTAAGCTGCAGGTTAAGGTTAAGGATAAGGTCAAGGTCAAGGTTAAGTTTAACTTAGGTTAAGGGTAAGGTTATAGTTAGGTTAAGGTTAATGTTAAGGTTAGGTTAAGGTTAAGGTTAAGGTTACAGGTTTAGTCAGGTTCAGGTTAGGGTTACGGGTTTAGTCAGGTTAAGGATAAGGTTAATGTTTTCGTCAAGGTTAGGGTTATGGTTAAGGTTAAGGTTAAATTTAGGTTAAGGTAAGGTTAAGGTTACAGGTTTATTCAGGTTAAGTTTAAGGTTAAGGTTAATGTTATGGTAAGGTTAATATTAATTTTAAGGTTAAGGTTAGGTTATAGTGAAGGTTAAGGTTAGGGTTAGGTTATAGTTAAGGTTAAGGTTACGATTAGGTCAAGGTTAAGGTTAAAGTTAAGGATAAGTTAACTTTAAGGATAAGATAAGGTTAAGGTGAAGGTAAAGGTTAAGGTTACGGTTAATGTTAAGGTAAAGGTTAAGGTTAAGGTTAAGGTTAGGTTATAATTAAGGTCAAGGTTAAGGTTAGGTTAAGGTGAAGGTTAAGGATAAGATTAGGGTTAAATTCAAGGTCAAGGTCAAGGTTAAGTTAGGTTAAGGTTACAGGTTTAGTCAAGTTAAGGTTAAGGGTTTGGTCAAGGTTAGGTTTAGGTTATAGTTAAGGTTAAGGTTAAGCAAAGAATAAGGTTAAGGTTAAGGTTATGGGTCTTAACCTTAACCTTGAACTTAACTATAACCTAACCCTAACCTTGACCAAACCCTTATCATTAACCTTAAACTTAAACTAACCTTAACCTTAACTAAACTCTTAACCTTAACCTTAACTTAACCTTCCTTAACCTAACCCTAACCTTACCCTTAACCTAATCTTAACCTTAATATTGACCTTAACCTTAACCTTACCCTTAACATTAAACTTAACCTTGACCTTAACTATAACCTAACCATAACCTTAACCAAACCCTTAACCTTAACCTTAACCATTACCTTAACCTTAACCCTTCCATAACCATAACCTTAATCTTAACGTTGACCTTACCCTTTACCTTAATATTAACACTACCCCCTTAACCTTAACCTTAACCTTAACCTAACTAAACTCGTAATCTTAACCTTATCCTTAACCTCACTAAACCCGTAACCTTAACCTTAACTTTACATTTAATCTAACCTTAACCATAACCATAACCTTAAACTTACCCTTACCTAACCTTAACCTTAACCTAACCTTAATCTTAACTTTAACCTTAACCTTAACCTAACCTTAACCTTAACTTTACCCTTAACCTAACCTTAACCTTAACCTAACCTTAATCTTAACCTTAAATTACCCTAACCTTAACCTTAACTATAACCTTACCCTTAACCTAACCCTAACCTTAACCTTAACCTTAACTTTGACCTTAACCTTAAACTTAACTTTACCCTTAACCTTCACCTTAAGCTTAAGCTTAACCTTAACCTTAACCCGACTAAACCTGTAACCCTTAACCTAACCTAACCTTAACATAACCATAACCATAACCTTAACCTAAACCTAACCTTGACCAAACCCTTCACCTTGACTTTAACCTTAACTATAACCTTAACCTTAACCTGACTAAACCTGTAACCTTAACCTTGACCTTAAGTATAACCTAACCCTAACCTTGACCAAACTCTTAAAATTAACCCATAAACTTAACCTTATCTTTAAGGTTATATTTAAGGTTAAGGTCAAGGTTATGGTTAAGGTTAAGGTCAAGGTCAAGGTTAAGGTTACGATTAAGGTTAAGGTTAGGGTAAGGTTAGGGTAAAGTTTCAGGTTAAGGTTAAGGGTAAGGTTAAGGTGAAGATTAAGGTTACGTTAAGAGTAACGTTAAGGTTAAGGTTAAGGTTAGGTTAAGTTTCAAGTTACAGGTTTAGTAAGGTTAAGGTTAGGTTAAGGTTCAGCTTAAGCTTAAGGTTAAGATAAGGTTTGCTTAACCTTAACCTTACCCTTAACCTTATCTTAACCATACCCTAACCTTAACCCTAACCTTACCCTTAACCTTCACTATAACCTAATCCATAACCTTAACCTACCCAAACCCTTAACCTTAGAATTAACCTTAACCTAACCTTAACCTTAACCTTAACCTTAACTTTACCCATAACCTTCACCTTAACCTTCACCTTAACCTTAGCCTCAACTTGACCAAACCTTAACCTTAACTTTACCCTTAATGTAACCTTAACCTTAACCTTAACTATAACCTAACCCTATCCTTAACCTTAACCTTAACCTGAAATTAACTATATATAACGTAACCCTAACCTTGAACAAACACTTAACCTTA
Source organism: Pinus albicaulis (assembly GCA_034641835.2). Taxonomy (NCBI): domain Eukaryota; kingdom Viridiplantae; phylum Streptophyta; class Pinopsida; order Pinales; family Pinaceae; genus Pinus; species Pinus albicaulis. The sequence goes on along the minus strand of MU968359.1, from coordinate 93,191,379 downwards.
ACCTTAACCTGAACCTTTACCCTAACCTTACCCTAACCTTAACCTTAATCTTAACTTAAATTTAAGCTTAAGTTTAAGGTTAAGTTAGGTTAAGGTAAGGTTATAGTTAGGTTAAGGTTAAGGTTATGGTTAAGATAATGTTAAGTTTAATGTTAGGTTAAGGTTATGGATCTTAACCTTAACCTTCAATATAATATACCATTAACATTAAAATTTACCTAACCTTAACCTTAACCTTAACCTTAGCCTTGAACTTAACTATAACCTAAATCTTAAACTTAACCTTCCCATAACTATAACCTTAACCATAACCTTGAAGTTACATTAACCTAACCTTAACCCCTTAACCTTAACCTTAACCTTCCCATAACCATAAAATTAACCTTGACTTTACCCTTAACCTAACCTTAACCTTAACTTGACTAAACTCATAACCTTAACCTTAACCTAACCTTAACCTTGACCTTAACTATAACCTAACCCTAACCTTGACGAAACCTTAACCTTAACCTTCCCATAACCTTCATTATAATCTAACCTTAACCTTAACCTTAACTTTAACCTTAACCTTAAGTTTACCCTTAACCTAACCTTGACCTTAACCTAAGGTTAGGGTTAGGTTATAGTTAAGGTCAAGGTTAGGTTTAAGGTTAAGGGTAAGGTTAACGTTAAGGTTAAGTTGAAGGTCAAGGTTAAGGTTAATTTTAAGGGTTTGGTCAAGGTTAAGGTTAAGGTTAAATTTAAGGTTAAGGTTAGGTTAAGGGTAAAGTTAAGTTTAAGGTTAGGTTATAGTTAGGTTAGGTTAAGGGTAAAGTTAAAGTTAAGGTTAAGGTAAAGGTTAGGGTAATGTTAAAGGTTAAGTTTAAGGTTACAGGATTAGTAAAGGTTAGGGTTAGGTTAAGGTTAAGATAAGGTTATGGTTAAGGTTTAAGGTTAAGGTTAGGTTAAGTGTAAAGTCAAGGTTAAGATAAAGTTAAGGTTAAGGTTAGGTTAAGGTTAACGTTAAGGTTATGGTAGGGTTAGGGTAAAGGTTCAAGTTAAGATTCAGGTTCAGGGTTTGCTTAAGGTTAGGGTTAGGTTATAGTTATGGTCAAGGTAAGTATAAGGTTAAGGTTGCGGGTTTAGTTAGGTTAAGTTTAAGTTTGATGGTAAGGTTAGGTTAAGGGTAAAGTTAAGGTTAAGGTTAAGGTTACGGATTTAGTACTGTGAGAGTAAGGTTAAGGTAAGGTTAAGGGTAAAGTTAAGGTTAAGGTTATGGTTAAGGTTAGGTTTAGGTTAAGGTTAAGGTTTAGGTTAGAGTTAAGGTTAGGGGAAGGTTAAGGTTAAAATTAATGTTAAGGTTAAGGGTTTAGTTAGGTTAACGTTAAGGTTAAGGGTTTAGTCTGGTTAAGGTTAAGGTTAAGAGTTTATTTAGGTTAAGGTTAAGGTTAATGTTAAGGTTATGTAAAGGTTAAGGTTATGTGGAGGTTAAGCGTAAGGTTAAATTTAAGTTAAGGTTAAAGTTAAAATTAAGGTTAGGGTTAAGGTTAAGTTAAGGTTAAGGTTAAGGTTAATGGTAAATTCAATGTGAATGTTAAGGTTAAGGGTTTTGTCAAGGTTAGGGTTAGGTTATAGTTAAGGTCAAGGTTAAGGTTATGGTTAAGGTAAAGTTAAGATAAGGTAAAGGGTAAGGTTAAGGTTAAGGTTAGGTTAAGGTTATGGTTAAGGTAAGGTTAAGGGTAAAGTTAAGGTTATGGTTAGGTTAAGGTTAAGATAAGGTTAAGGGTATGGTTAAGGTCAAGGTCAAGGTCAAGGTTAAGGTAAGGGTAAGATTAACCTTACCCTAGTCTTAACCTTAATCTTGACCTTAACTATAACCTTAACCTGACTAAACCTGTAACCTTAACGTTAACCATAACCTAGACCAAACCCTTAAGATTAGGTTAAGGGTAAAGTCAAGGTTAGGGGAAGGTTAACGTTAAATTCAAGGTTAAGATGAATGTTAGGTTAAGGTTAATGTTAAGGTTAAGGTCAGGTTAAGGTTAACCTTAACCCTTAAGGATAAGGTCAAGGTTAAGGTTACGTTAAGGGTAAATTCAAGGTTAAGGTTAAGATTAGGTTAATTGTAAAGTCAAGGTTAAGGTTAAGGTGAAGGTGAAGGGTAAGGTTAAGACTAATGTTAAGGTTAAGGTTAAGGTTAAGGTTAGATTATAGTTAAGGTTAAGGTTAAGGTTAGGTTATGGTGAAGGTTAAGGCTAAGGTTAAGGTTAATGGTGAAGGTTAAAGGTAAGGTTAAGGTTAATACTTGTATCCTTAACCTTTACCCCTAACTTTAACCTTAACTTTAACCTTACTAAACCCGTAACCTTAATCTTAACCTTAACCTTAACTATAACCTAACCCTAACCTTAACCTTAACTTTAAATTTACCCTTTACCTTCACCTTAACCTTAGCTTTTCCCTTAAACTTAACCTAAACTATAACCTTAACCTTAACCTTAACTTAACCTAACCTTAACCTTGACCTTCCTCTTGACCTTAACTAACCTTGACTTTACCCTAACCTAACCTTAACGTTACCCATAATCTAACCCTAACCTTGAGGTTAGGTTAACCTTGACCAAACCCTTAACCTTAACCTTAACCTAAACTTAACATTAACCCTAACCTTAACCTAACCTTAACCTTAACCTTAAATTTAACCATATTTTAACCTTAACCTAACCTTAACCTTAAACTTAGCCTGACCATAAACTTAACCTTAACCTTAACCTTATCCTAACCTTGACCTTAACCTTAACCTTAACCTTACCCTAACCTTGACTTAACGTTAACTTTAAATTTACCCTAAACTTAACCTTACCCTTACCCTTAAGGTCAAGGTCAAGGTTAGGGTTATGGTTAAGTTAAGGTTAAGATAAGGTTAATGGGAAGGTTAAGGTTAAGGTTAGGTTAAGGTTATGGTTAAGGTAAGGTTAAGGGTAAAGTTAAGGTTAAGGTTAGGTTAAGCTTAAGGTTAAGGTTAAGATAAGGTTTAGTTTAAGGTTAGGTTCAGATTAAGGTTTAAGGTTACGGGTCTTAACCTTAACCTTCACTATAACCTACCCTTAACATTAACGTTTACCTAAAATTGACCTTAAGTTTAGGTTAAGGTTAAGGTTAAGGTTAGGTTAAGGGTAAAGTCAAGGTTAAGGGTAAAGTCAAGGTTAAGGTTAGGTAAAGGTTAATATTAGGGTAAGGTTAAGGTTACAGGTTTAGTTAGGTTAAGGTTAAGGGTAAGGTTAAGGTTAAGGTTAAGGGTTTGGTCAGGGTTAGGGTTAGGTTAATTGTAAAGTTAAGGTTAAGGTTAAGGTTAAAGTTTAAGGTTAGGTTAAGGGTAAAGTTAAGGTCAAGGTTAGGGTTACGTTATAGTTCAGGTTAAGGTTAGGTTAAGGGTAATGTCAATGTTAACCTTAACCTTCCCATAACCTTAACCTTAACCTAACCCTTAAGGTTAAGATAAGGTTAAGGGTATGGGTTTAGTAAGGTTAAAGTTAAGGTTAAGGTTACATTAAGGGTAAAGTCAAGGTTAAGGTTAGTTTAAGGGTAAAGTTAAGGTTAGGTTAAGGTTAAGGTTAAGGGTTTGGGAAGGTTAAGGTTAAGGTTAGGTTAAGGTTATGGTTAAGGTAAGGTTACATTAGGGGTTAAGATAAGGTTAAGGGAAAGATTAACTTAACTTTACACTTAAGGTTAAGGTTACGCTAAGGGTAAAGTCAAAGTTAATGTTAGGTTAAGGTTAAGATAAGGTTAAGGTTAAGGTTAAGGTTAGGTTAAGGGTAAATTTAAGGTTAAGGTTAAGGTTATGGTTATGGGAAGGTTAAGGCTAAGGTTAATTTTAACTTTAAGATTACGTTAAGGGTAAAGTCAAGGTTAAGGTTAGGTTATGGTTAAGGTTAAGGTTAAGGTTATGAGAAGGTTAAGGTTAAGATAAGGTTAAGGTTAGGTTAAGGGTTTGGTCAAGGTCAAGGTGAATGTTAGGTTAAGGGTAAGGTTAAGTTTATGGGTAAAGTCAAGGTTAAGGTTAAGGTTAGGTTAAGGATAAGGTTAGGGGAGGGTTAAAGTTACAGCTAGGTTAAGGTAAAGGTTATGGGAAGGTTAGGTTAAGGTTAAGGTAAAGGTCAAGGTTAGGTTATAGTTAATAGCAAGGTTAAGGTTAGGTTATAGTGAAGGTTAAGGTTAAGGTTAAGGGTGAAGGTTAAGGGTAAGGTTAATGTTAATACCCGTAACCTTAACCTTCACCCTTAACCTTAACCTAACCTTAACCTTAACCTTCACCTTGCTAAACCCAGAACCTTAACGTGAACCTTAACATTGACTTTACCCTTAACCTAACCTTAACCTCAACTATAACCTAACCCTAACCTTGACCTTAAATTTACCTTGACCATAATCGTAACCTTAACCTTACCTTAACCTAACTTAACGTTAACCTTAACCTTGACCTTAACCTTAACCTTACCCGTAACTTTAACCTTAACTTTACCCCTAACCTAACCTTAACCTTAACCTTACTCTTAACCTTATATTAAGCTTAAGCTTAACCTTACCCTTAACTTTAACCTTACCCTTAACTTTATCCTTAACCTTAACGTTAACCTTGAATTTAATCTTAACTTAACCTTAACCTTAATCTTCACCTTAACCTGACTAAACTCGTAACCTTAACCTTAACATAATATTAACCTTAACCTTAACATTAACCTTCCCATAACCTTAAATATAACCTAACCTTAACCTTGACATTAGCTATAACCTAACCCTCACATTGACCAAATGCTTAACATTAACCTTAACCTTGACCTTAACCTTATCCTTAACCTTAAACTTAACCTTTACCTTAACTATAGCCTAACCCTAACCTTAACCTAACCTTAACCTTGACCAAACCATTAACATAACCTTAACCTTGACTTTACCTTAACGTAACCTTAACCTTGACCTTGACCTTACCCTTAACATCAACCTTACCCTTAACCTTAAACTTAACCTTGACCTTAACTATAACCTAGCCCAAACCTTAACCAAACCTTAACCTTACCCTTAATATAACCTTAACCTTGAATTTTCCCTTACCCTTAACCTTACCCTAATCTTAACCATAACCTTACCCTTACCCTTACCCTTAACCTAAACCTAACCTTAACCTTAACCTTATCCTTATCTTAACCTTAACCAAACCTTAACCTTAACCCTATCCTTAGCCCTAAACTTAAGGTTAAAGTTATGGGTAAGGTTAAGTTAAGGTTAGGGTTAGGTTATATTTAAGGTCAAGGTTAATATTAGGTTAAGGTAAATGTTAAGGTTATGTTAAGGTTAATGTTAAGGGTTTGGTGAAGGTTAAGGTTAATGTTAAGGTTAGGGTTAGGGTTAGGGTTAAGGTTAAGATTATGTTAGGTTAAGGTTAAGATAAGGTTATGGGTAAGGTTAAGGTTACGTTAAAGGTAAAGTCAAGGTTAAGGTTAGGTTAAGGTTAAGATAAGGCTAAGGTTAAGGTTAAAGTTAGGCTAAGGTTAAGGTTGGGGGAAGGTTAAAGTTATAGCTAGGTTAAGGTAAAGGTTATGGGAAGGTTAGGTTAAGGTTAAGGTTAAGGTCAAGGTTAGGTTATATTTAAGGTCAAGGTTAAGGTTAGGTTATAGTGAAGGTTAAGGTTAAGGTTAAGGGTAAGGTTAACATTAAGACCCGTAACCTTAACCTTCACCCTTAACCTTAACCTAACCTTAACCTTAACCTTCACCTTGCTAAACCCATAACCTTAACCTTAACCTTAACCTTGACTTTACCCTTAACCTAACCTTAACCTTAACTATAACCTAATCCTAACCTTGACCTTAACCTTACCCTAACCATAATCTTAACCTTAACCTTACCTTAACCTAAATTAACCTTGACCTTGACCTTAACCTTAACCTTAACATTAACCTTACCTGTAACTTTAACCTTAAATTTACCCTTAACCTAACCTTAACCTTATCCTTACCCTTAACCTTATCTTAAACTTAACCTTAACCTTACCCTTAACCTTCACCTTAACCATAACGTTAACCTTGAATTTACTCTTAACCTAACCTTAACCTTAACCTTCACCTTAACCTGACTAAACCCATAACCTTAACCTTAACCTTAACATTAACCTTCCCATAACCTTAACTATAACCTAACCTTAACCTTGACCTTAGCTATAACCTAACCCTCACATTCACCAAATGCTTAACATTAACCTTAACATTGACCTTAACCTTAACCTTAACCTTAACCTTAACCTTACCCTTAACCTTACCCTTAACCTTTACCTTAACTATAACCTAACCCTATCCTTAACCTAACCTTAACCTTGACTTTACCCTTAACGTAACCTTAACCTTGACCTTGACCTTACCCTTAACATCAACCTTAACCTTAACCTTAACCTGATTAAACCCGTTACGTTAACCTTAACCTTAACCTTACCTTTAACTTTAACCTTAACCTCAAACTTAACCTTGACCTTAACTCTAACCTAGCCCCAACCTTAACCGAACCTTAACCTTAACCTTACCCTTAATGTAACCTTAACTTTGACTTTACCCTTAACCTTAACCTTACCCTTAACCTAATCTTAAACTTACCCTAACCTTAACCATACCCTTACCCTTACCCTTACCCTTAACCTAACCTTAACCTTAACCTTATCCTTATCTTAACCTTAACCAAACTTTAACCTTAACCTTCACCCTAACCTTAGCCCTAAACTTAAGGTTAAAGTTGTGGGTAAGGTTAGGTTAAGGTTAGGGTTAGGTTATAGTTTAGGTCAAGGTTAAGATTACGTTAAGGTAAAGGTTAAGGTTAAGTTAAGGTTAATGTTAAGGGTTTGGTTAAGGTTAAGGTTAATGTTAACGTTAACATTAAGGTTAAGGTTAGGGTTAAGATTAAGGTTAAGATTAGGTTAGATTAAGGTTAAGATAAGGTTATGGGTAAGGTTAAGGTTACGTTAAGGGTAAAGTCAAGGTTAAGGTTAGGTTAAGGTTAAGATAAGGCTAAGGTTAAGGTTAATGTTAAGGGTTTAGTCAATGTTATGGTTAGGTTATAGTTAAGGTTATGTGAAGGTTAAGGTTAAGGTTAAGGTTAAGGATAAGTAAAGGTTAAGGTTAAGGTTAAGGTTAAGAGTTAGGTTAAGGTTACGGTTAAGGGTTTGGTAAAGGTTAGGGTTAGGTTAAGTTTAAGGTTAAGGTTAGGTTAAGGATAGGTTAAGGGTAAAGTTAAGGTTAGGGTTAGGTTAAGGCTAAGGTTAAGGGTAAAGATAAGGTTAAGGTTAAGGTGAAGGTTAATGTTAAGGGTAAGGTTATAGTTAGGTTAAGGTTAAGGTTAGGTTAAGGTTAAGATAAGCTTAAGGTTAAGGTTAGGTTAAGGGTAAAGTCTACGTTAAGGTAAAGTTGAGGTTAAGGTTAGGTTAAGGTTAAGGTTAAGGTTAGGGTAAAGTTTAAGGTTAAGGTTAAGGTTAAGGTTAAGGGTTAAGGTTAAGGTTAAGTGTTTGGTTAAGGTTAGGGTTAGGTCACTAACCATAACTTTAACCTCAACCTCAACCATAACCTTAACCTTAACCTTAACCTTATCTTAACCTTAACTATAACCTAACCCTAACCTAACCTTGACCTTGACCTTAACCTTGACCTTGAACTTGACCTTAACCTAACCTTAACCTTAACCTTAACCTTCCCAAACCCTTGACCTTAACATTAACCTTAACCTTAACCTTAACCTAACTAAACCCATAACCTTAACCTTAACCTGAAGATAAGCTTAACCTTTACTTAACCTTAACCTTAACCTTAACCTTAACTTTAACCTCACCCTTACCTTAACCTTCAGGGCAAAGTTAAGGTTAAGGTTAAGGTTAAGGTTAAGTTTAAGGGTTTAGTTAAGGTTAGGGTTAGGGTAAGGTTATAGTTAAGGTTAAGGTTAGGTTAAGGGTAAAGTCAAGGTTAAGGTTAAGGTTAAGGTTAAGGGTAAGGTTAAGGTTAAGGTTAAGGTTAAGGTAAGGTTAAGGTTAAGGTTATGGTTATGGGAAGGTTAGGTAAAGGTTAAGGTTATGGAAAAGTTAAGGTGAAAGTTAGGTTAAGGTAAGGTTAAGGTTAAAGTCAAGGTCAAGGTCAAGGTCAAGGTTAAGGTTAAGGTTAATATTAAGGGTAAAGTTAAGGACCTTAACCTAATCTTAACCTTAATGTAACCTTAACCTTAACATAACTATAAACTTACCCGTAACATTAACCTAACCTTAACCCTAATATTAACCATAACTTTACCCTTAACCTAACCTTAACTTTAACTTTAACCTTATCTTAACTTTAACCTAACCTTAACCTTAACTATAACCTTAACATTAACCTTCCCATAATCATAAAGTTAACCTTGACTTTAACCTTAACCTAACCTTAACCTTGACCTTAACTGTAACCTAAACCTAACCTTAACCCTTACCTTACCCATAACTTTAACCTTAAGGTTTAGATTAAGGTTAAGGTTAAGGTTAAAGTTAGGCTAAGGTTAGTATAAGGATAAGGTTAAGGTTAAGGTTATGGCTAAGGGTTTGGTCAAGGTTAAGGTTAGGTTATAGTTAAGGTCAAGGTTAAGGTTATGGGAAGGTTAAGGTTAAGGTTTGGTCAAGGTTAGGGTTAGGTTATGGGTAAGGTTAAAGTTAGGTTAAGGTTACGGTTAGGTTAAGGTTAAGATTAGGTTAAGCTTAAGGTTAAGGTTAAGGTTAATGTTAATTTTAAGGGTTTGGTCAAGGTTAGGGTTAGGTTATAGTTAAGGTTAGGTTAAGTTAATGTTAAGGTCAAGGTTAAGGGTAAGGTTAAGGTTAGGTTAAGGGTAAAGTTAAGGTTAAGGTTAAGTTAAGGGTAAACTTAAGGGTTAAGGTTAAAGTTAAGGATAATTTTAAGGGTTTGTTCAAGGATAGGGTTATGTTATAGTTAAGGGTAAGGTTAAGGTTAAGGTTAAGGTTAGGGTAAAGTTAAAGTTGAGGTTAAGGTTAGGTAAAGGTTAAGGTTATGGTTAAGGGTTTGGTCAAGGTTAGGGTTAGGTTAAGGGGGTGCAGTTAAGGTTAAGGTTAATATTAAGGTTAAGGGTTTGGTCAAGATTAGGGTTAGGTTAACCTTAACCTTAATCCTTACCATTAACCATAACCTTAATCTTAACCTGGCCAAACCTTAACCTTAACCTGAACCAACCCAAACCCTTAACCTTAACCTTAACCTTAACATAACCTTAACATTAACCTTACCCTTATCCTTACCCTTAACCTTTAATTTAACCTTTACCTTAACCTTAATTTTAACCTGACCAAACCTTAACCTTAACCTTAACTTTACCGTTAACCTAACCTTAACCTTAATCTTAACCTTAACTATAGCCTAACCCTAAATATAACCTTAAGAATAACCTTATCTTTAACCCTAACATTAACCTTAAACTAAGCTTAACCTTAACGTAACCTTAACCTTAACCTTAACCTCACCTTAACTATAACCTAACCCTAACCTTCACCAAACCCTTACCCTTAAACTTAACTTAACCTTAACCATAACCTTAACCTTCCCATAACCATAACCTTAACCTTAACCTAACTTAACCTTACCTTTACCTTTACCTTTACCTTAACCTTGCCCTTAACCTTCACCTTTACCTAACCTTTACCGTAACCTTAACCTTAACCTTAACCTTCCCCTAACCTTAACCCTAAACTTAACGTTAACTTTACCCTTAACCTAACCTTAACCTTAACCTTAACCTTAACCTAACCGTAAACTTAACCTTACCTTAACCTAACTTAACATTAACCTTGACCTTTAATATTAACCATAACCTTATCTTTACCCTTAACCTTAACCTTACCTTAACCATAACATTACCATTAACCTAATATTAACCTTAAACTAACGTTAACCTTGACCATAACTATAACCTAACGCTAACCTTAACCTTAATTATAACCTAACCCTAACCATGACCAAACCCTTAACCTTAATATTAACCTTAAGCTTCACATTACACCCTTAACCTAACCCTAACCTTGACTAAACCCTTAGCCTTAACCTTAACCTTAACCTAATCTTAACCTTAACTTTAACTTAACCCTAAAATTAACCTTAACCTTAACTATAACTTAACCTTAACCTTGACCTTAACTATAACCTAACCCTAACGTTGACCAAACCCTTAACCTTAACCTTAACGTTAACATTACCCTTAACCTTGAATTTAACCTTAACCTTCCCCTAACCTTAACCCTAACCTTAACCTTAACCCTAACATTGAACAAACCCTTAACAATAACCTAACCCTAACCCTAACCCTAATCTTAACTATAACCTAACCCTAACTTTAACCTAACATTAACATTAAATTTACCCTTAACCTTCCCCTAACCTTAACCTAACCTTAACCTTCCCATAACCATAAACTTAAACTTAACCTTAACCTTAACTTGACTAAACCCGTAACCTTAACCTTAAGGTTGAGGTTAAATTTAAGGTTAGGGTTAAGGTTATGGGAAGGTTAAGGTTAAGGTTAGGTTAGGGGAAGGTTAAGGTTAAATTCAAGGTTAAGGGTAAAGTTAAGGTTAAGGCTAGGTTAAGGTTAAGGGTAAGGTTAGGGTTAAGGTTAAAGGTAAGGTTATAGTTAATATTAAGATAAGGTTAAGGCTAAGGTTAAGGTTAAGGCTAAGGTTAGGTTAAGTTAATGTGAAGGTTAAGGTTTTGTCAATGTGAAGGTTACGTTATACTTAAATTGAAGGTTAGGGTTAGGTTATAGTTAAATTTAAGTTTAAGGTCAAGGTTAAGGGTAAGGTTAAAGTCATGTTAAGGTTAATATTAGGTTAAGGGTAAAGTTAAGGTTATGTTTAGGGTAAGATTAGGGTTAAGGTTAGGATAAGTTCAAGTTTAAGGTTAGGTTTAGGGTAAAGTCAAGGTTAAGGTTAAGGTTATGGTTATGGGAAGGTTAAAGTTAAGGTTAGGTTATAGTTAAGTTTAAGAGTTTGGTCAAGGTTAGGGTTATGTTAAGGTTAAGGTTAAGGTTAGGTTAAGGGTAAAGTAAAGGTTAAGGTTATCGTTATGGGAAGGTTAAGGCTAAGGTTAAGGTTAAGGTAAAGGTCAAGGTCAAGGTTAAGGGTAAGATAAGGTTAAGGTTAAGGTTAGGGTAAGGTCAAGGTTAAGTTTAGGTTAAGGTTAGGGTTAGGTTAAGGTTAAGGAAGAATGCTAAAGGTAAGGTTAAGGTTATGGTTAAGGTGAAGGTTAAGGTTAGATTAAGGTTAATGTCAATGCTACGGTTATGTTAAGGTAAGGTTAAGGGTTACGGGTTTAGTCAGGTTAAGGTTAAGGTTACGGGTTTAGTGAGTTTAAGGTTAAGGTTAAGGTTAATGGGGTAAGGTTAAGGTTAAGGTGAAGGTCAAGGTTAAGATTAAGTTAGGTTAAGGTTAAGGGTTTGGTCAAGGTTAGGGTTAGGTTATAGTTAAGGTCAAGGTTAAGGTTAGGTTAAGGTTAAGGTTAAGGTTAAGGTTAAGGTAAAAGTTAGGTTAAGGTTAAGTTTAGGTTAATTTTAGCCTTGACCTTGACTTTAACCTTAACCTTAACATTACCCTTAACCTAACCTTAACCTTAACCTAACCTTAACGTTAACCTTAACCTTCCCATAACCATAACCTTAACCTTAACATTAACCTTAACCTAACCTTAACCTTATCCTTAACGTTTACCTAACCTTAACCTATCCTTAACCTTGACCTTAACTATAACCTAACCCTAACCATGACCAAACCCTTACCTTAACTATAGCCTAACCCTAACCTTAACCAAACCCTTAACCTTAACCTTATCTTACCCTTAACCTTAACTTATCCTTAACGTTGAGGTTAACCTTAACCTTGACCTAACCGTAACCTTAACCTTAACTTAACCTAACTTAACATTAACCTTAACATTATGTTAAGGGTAAATTCAAGGTTAAGACTCAGGTTAAGGTTAAGGGTAAAGTTAAGGTTAAGGTTAGGGTAATATTAAGTTTAAAGTTAATGTTAAGGGTTTGTTCAAGGTTAGGTTTAGGTAATAGTTAAGGTGAAGGTTAAGGTTAGGTTAAGGTTAAGGTTAAGGTTAGGGTAAAGGTTAAGGTTAAGGTTAAGGTTAAGTTTAGATAAAGTTTAAGGTTAAGGTTAATTTTAAGGTTAATGGTAAAGTTAAGGTTAAGGTTAGGTAAGGGTAAGGGTAAGGTTAAGGTTAAGGTTATGGTTAAGTTTAGGTTAAGGGTAAAATTAAGGTTAAGGTTATATTAAGGTTAAGGTTAAGGTTAAGGTTAAGGTTATATTAAGGTTAAGGTTAAGGTTATGGGTTTAGTCAGGTTAAGGTTAAGGTTAAGGTTAAGGGTGAAGGTTAATGTTAATGTTAAGGTTAAGGTTACAGGTTTAGTCAGGTTAGGGTTAAGGTTAAAGGTTTGGTCAAGATTGGGGTTAGGTTATAGTTAAGGTTAAGTTTAAGGGTAAGGTTAGGGTAAGGTTAGGATAAAGGTTAAGGTTAAGGGTTTCATTTCCCTTAACCTTGACCTTAACTATAACCTAACTCTAACCTTACCCTTAACCTTAATCTTAACCTTAACCTTAACATAACCTTAACCTTACCCTTAACCTAATCTAAACCTTAACCTTAACATGACTAAACCTGTAACCTTAACCTTACCCTTAACCTTATCTTACATTGACCTTAATTATAACCTTAACCTTAACTTAACCTTAACCTTAAATTTTCCCTTAACCTAATATTAACCTTTACCTAACCCTAACCTTGACTTTACCCTTAACATTAACCTTCACTATAACCTAACCCTAACCTTGACCAAACCCTTAACCTTAACCTTAACCTTTGATCTGAAAATGGAAGGTACTTGAAAAGGGTGCAAGGTATCCATTTTCAATTATGTAAATGAGTGCAAACATATTCTAAGTTTAAATCTAAAAATGTGAGAACTTCATATTTCTAATACAGAGATTGACTGTAGGGGCATTTACCGGATATTTCACCTTTCGAAGAAAGGATGAATCCAGAGGCTACCTGGCCCTCTTACAGACTCTGCCTAAAGAAAATATAGAAGTAATCACTCAGATTTAATTAAAATAATCTTTCTTTAAACTTGATGTTATGCGGAAATTTAGCTTACAAATGGTGTATGTCTTTTCACTATTTATGTATCATAAGTGTAATTTTTTTTGCTGAAACTTAACATGGGTATCAGAAAAAATATTCAAAAATATAATATCAAAACACAACAACAATATGATATAGGAGTTCACCCCAACTCTTGGGCTACATCTCCTGGATCAAGCCTCCCAAAATGGGCTTGTCCTCTTGTATTAAAAGCTCTCAAATGCAATACAAGATTATAAGTTTCTCAACAGAAAAATATGAATATATAAACTAATTCAGAAGTCAGGAAAAAGCTAATAATGGCTTTTCAAATTAACTAAACAGTGAAATATTACCATAGACAATGATTTCTTCATCAATGTCCTACTGGTGCTTTGAACTTATCTGCAACTTTTCGGACTGTAGAAGTCCTAAAATTCCTTTGAAACCACTTCCAATGGCTTCATAAGGTCGAAATTATCTGAAATAGAGTTTTTTTTCACCTCAAACTGATAACCACAACTCAAAACAGCTCAAACCCCAAAATGGCCATGGTGGCCCTGAAAACTCTCCTAAAGGTTTTCGGCCTCTTAAAGTCTTCAAACAGAGCTAAGACCTGTTCCAATGGCTCTGAAATGCAGGAAATAGTTGAAAATGACTTTTTTTTCACCAAAAAAGGTTAACCACAACTCAACCAAACTCAAAACCCAAAATGGCCCTAGTGGCCCAAAAAGCTTCTCCGAAGCTAAACAGGCTGAAAATGAGCTCCCATGGCTCCGAAACCTACGCCATTTAGTCCAAAATGCTGAGAAAATATGAAATCAAAAGAAATTTCGTTCCAAAAGGTTGAGTAATGAGAAATTTATATCCAAAAAAAATTTGCCCCAATTTCCTCCACTAAATGTGGGGCAACTGCCAGTTAACTCCACTAAAAGTGGAAGTCCGCCTAAATTTGGGAGTGCCTCCAGAATCTCCACCATATTAAAATCCACTTAACTGAAGTTTAATTAAATATTAAACTTGAGATTAGGCTCCTTAAGCACTCTTAACATTAAGCTCCCACACTGGTCATATGATGAGGTTCCATGGGAGGAGGGCTGGCCCCTCTGTGCTCCGCCGGACCCACTCCACTAAAAGTGCAATAAATTCTTCATACGGTGTCTGTTTTTCGAACCGTTTGCGGTGCCAGAATCAGGAATACAAGACCTACGCAACCATATTGGTTTCAATAAATTTTGAGAACTTTCATTTTTGAGCTTTTTCCCAAGCTCAGATTTGAGCTCCTGATCAGACCTCCCAAATGAGAGGCTTTTGGTCCCCAAAAGCTTACTGAAATGCTGAACTGATTTGTAGTATAGAAAATGAGAGAATGAACATCCTCTTATCTTCAGTCCTTCAAAAAAATTTCCTTGAAAAGCAAATGAAATTGAACCACAAATGGAAAGAATTTGACATTTCCCTTCCTGAATGCGCTTGTCCACAACTGTCCGCAACTGACATTCTTGAACTCACAAAGAAATTTCTGGCGAGAAATTTACAGAGTGAAACTATATAACGCTGCCTTGATCAATGATCTAAGGTGGCTCAAAACAAACAAAATATTACAGCAAAATACATGCATACATCCGAAATTTGCATATGTACAAAAGGAGTACGTCTTACTGTGTCAAGAAGTCCATCCACTTCTCACCAAGCCACTTCCATGGCGACCTTTTCTGCTGCAACTTTTCTTCATGTGAAACTTCCCTTTCCACATCAATAATGGAATCCATGATTCCACCTTCGCCAATATTTTTTTCCTCTTGCTGCATGTGTGTGGGACGACGAGTTGGATGCAAAGTCCAACAATGAGAGACAACATGTCCCTTCTTTTGGCAAAAAGTGCAAATCATATGCACATTCTTTGAAGGTGGTATTTACTTCATCTGCTTCTTGTGTGCCTTCTTCCTCATCCAGCATCTTGAAACATGATGGTTAAATCGACCACAAAATGTACAAGAAATCCTCTTATGCTGCTTTGCATGCTTGCCATAAGCTGCATGTCTACCATCTTCTTGCTGCAACAAAGGATTCAAACAATGGTAAGGAAGATTTCCATCATGACATTGATGTAATTGAGAACTTGGGAGAAATGTTCTCTTAAAATTTGCATCACATTCTTGATTGCATGTGCTCAAAGCTTCACCATTAAGCTGCTCATAGCCAAGACCAATATTCTTGGGACGCTCCACAACACAAATAGGCTCAACAATGCCTTGTGCATGCTTACCCAAACCTTTGCCTTCTTGATAGCCCATCTTCAACATCAATTTGGACCCAATACCTCTTGTATGTCGTTCAAAAGAACCAACACACTTTCAATGGAGGAAACTAAAGACAAATTAGAATGATTTACCTCATGATTTACATCCTGAAGATGACGTATTTTCTTGGAAAAAGCTTCTTGAGGTTGAAGAAGCTGCAACTCCATATCATGCAATCTTTGAAGAATGGCTTCTTTCTCTTCCTGCATAGCTAGCAATTGTGCACGAAGTTGAACACTTTCCCTTTGACCCTCAATGAGAATCTTTACCATGTCCTTCACCTTAAAAAACTCATTCTTCATGTCATCATTGAAGAATCTCGTGAAGGAGGAAACTTCACTTGTAGCAGAAGTTAACATTATGTAAATGTTCAAACAATCAGGAGTAAATTCCAAAGTAAAGTCCTCAAAGCTTTCAAACAAACGACAAGCTTTTGACCAAATACCTTCAACTCTTGGAGAGGGTTAACACCAGCTATCCCAAAATGATCTCAAGCAAACTCATGCACACAGTAAAACAATCAAGGTTGGTTGCACAAATGCTCAAAATATAAACTAAACCAGAGATTGACTGAAGTAGCATTTATCTACTACGCAATTGTATAACAAAAGCGGCTCGAAGGCTTCCTGGCTTGCTTCAGGCTCTGTCTATAGTTTATATAACTTTTCCTAGAGCATATAAAAAGCAAAAACCTGCTCCAATACCATCTAATCGGAAAATGGAAGGTAATTGAAAAGGGTGCAAGGTATCCATTTTCAATTATGTAAATGAGTGCAAACATATTCTAAGTTTAAATCTGAAAATGTGAGAACTTCATATTTCTAATACAGAGATTGACTGTAGGGGCATTTACCGGATATTTCACCTTTCAAAGAAAGGATGAATCCAGAGGCTACCTGGCCCTCTGACAGACTCTTCCTAGATAAAATATAGAATTAATCACTCAGATTTAATTAAAATAATCTTGCTTTAAACTTGATGTTATGCGGAAATTTAGCTTGCAAATGGTGTATGTCTTTTCACTGTTTATGTATCATAAGTGTAATTGTTTTTGCTGAAACTTAACATGGGTATTAGCAAAAATATTCAGCAATATAATATCAAAACACAACAGCAATATGATATAGGAGTTCACCCCAACTCTTGGGCTACATCTCCTGGATCAAGCCTCCCAAAATGGGCTTGTCCTCTTGTATTAAAAGCTCTCAAATGAAATACAATATTACAAGTGTCTCAATAGAAAAATATGAATATATAAACTGATTCAAAAGGCAGGAAAAATCTAAGAATTCCTTTTCAAATTCACTAAACAGTGAAAGATTACCATAAACAGTGATTTCTTCATCAATGTCCTGCTGGTGCTTTGAACTTCTCTCCAACTTTTCGGGCTTTAGAATACCTCAAATGCCTCTGAAACATCTTCCAATGGCTTCAAAAGGTTGAAATTATCTGAAATAGAGCTTTGTTTCACTTCCAACTGATAACCACAACTCCAAATAGCTCCAAACCCACAATGGCCCTCGTGGCCATGAAAACTCTCCTAAAGGTTTTCGGCCTCTGAAAATATTCAAACAGAGCTAAGACCTGTTCCAATGGCTTTGGAATGCAGGAAATAGTTGAAAATGACTTTTTGTTCACCAAAAAAGGTTACCCACAACTCAACCAAACTCAAAACCCAAAATGGCCCTAGTGGCTCAAAAAGATTCTCCGAAGCTAAACAGGTCGAAAATGAGCTCCAATGGCTCTGAAACTTATGCCATTGAGTCCAAAAGGCTGAGAAAATACGAAAACAAAAAAAAATTCATTCCAAAAGGTTGAGTAATGAGAAATTTATGACCAAAACAACTTTGCCCCAATTTCCTCCACTAAATGTGGGGCAACTGCCAGTTAACTCCGCTAAAAGTGGAAGTCCGCCTAAATTTGGGAGCGCCTCTAGAATCTACGCCATATTAAACTCCACTTAAATGAATTTTAATTAAATATTAAACTTTATATTAGGCTCCTTAAGCGCTCTTAACATTAAGCTCCCACACTGGTCATATGATGAGGTTCCATGGGAGGAGGGTTGGCCCGTCCGTGCTCCACTGGACCCACTCCACTAAAAGTGCAATAACTTCTTCATACGGTGTCCGTTTTTCGAACTGTTTGTGGCGCCGGAATCAAGAAGACAAGACCTATGCAACCATCTTGGTTTTAATCAATTTTGATAACTTTCATTTTTGAGCTTTTTCCCAAGCTCAGATTTGAGCTCCTGATCAACCTGACCCTTAACCTTATTTTAAACTTACCCTTAACCTTTACTTAACCTTGAACATGACCTTATCCTTAACCTTAACTTTACCCTTAACCTTAACCTTAACCTTAACGTTACCCTTAACTGTAACTTCAACATTAACCTTGAATTTAACTATAACCTAACCCTAACCTTGACCAAACGCTTAACCTTAACCTTATCCATAACCTTAACCTTAACCTTAACCTCATCTTATCCTTAACCTTAACCTTAACAAAAATCTTAACCTCAGGTTAAGGTTAAGGTTAAGGGTAAGGTTAGGTTTAAGGTTACGGTAAGGTTAATAGTAAGTTAAGGGTAAAGTTAAGGTTAAGGTTAGTGTTAAATTTAAGGTTAAGGTTAGGGTTACCTTATAGTTAAGGTCAAGGTTAAGGTTAAGGTTAGGGTTATAGTTAGGTAAGGTTTAGGTTAAGGTTAAGGTTAAGGGTAAAATTAAGGTTAAGGTTATGGTTATAAGAAGGTTAAGGTTAAGGTTAAGGTTTGGTCAAAGTTAGGGTTAGGTTATAGTTAAGGTCAAGGATAAGGTTAGGTTAAATTTAAGGTTAAGGTTAAAGGTAAGGTTAAGTTTAAGGTTACAGTTAAGTGAAGGTTAAGGTTAAGGTTTTTTTAAGGTTATGGTTAGGTTATAGTTAAGGTTAAGGTTAAAACCAATAACCTTATCCTTGACCTTACCCTTAACATTAAACTTAACTTTAACCCTAGCTTTGACTTTACCCCTAACCTAACCTTAACCTAAGTTAACCTTAACCTTCACCTTCACCTAACCTTAAGCCTAACCTTCACCCTTAAACTTAACTTAACCTTAACCTTAACCTTAACCAAAATCTTAACCTTATCCTAACATTAACATTAACCTTAACCTAATCTTAACCTTAACCATAACATTAACCTTAACCTTAAAATTAACCTAACCTTAACCTTAACCTTAACCTAACTTTAACCTTAACCTTAACCTTAACCTAACCTTAACTATAACCTAAGCCTAACCTTGACCAAACCTTTAACCTTAACCTCAACCTTAACCTCTTCCTAACCTTAACCTTAACCTTAACTATAACCTAACCATAACCTTGACCAAACCCTTAACCTTAACCTTAACCTTAACCTAGCCTTTATGGTTAAGGTAAGGTTAAGGGTAAAGTCAAGGTTAAGGTTAGGTTAAGGTTAATATTAGGTTAAGGGTAAAGTTAGGGTAAGGTTAAGGTTAGTTTAAGGTTAAGGTTTAGGTTAGGGTTAAGGATAGGGGAAGGTTAAGGTTAAACATAAGGTTAAGTTTAAGGTTTTACATTACCCTTAACCTAATCGTAAGCTTAAGCTTAAGCTTAACCTTATATTACCCTTAACCTTAAATTAACCTTAATTTTAACCTTGACCTAACTGTATCCTGCACCTTCACCTAATCGTAACCTTAACCTTACCCCCTTAACCTTAACCTTAAAATTAACCTTAAAGTTATCTTACCCTTAACCTTAACCATAACCTTAAACTTGACCAAACCCTACCCCTAACCTAACCCTAACCTTGACCAAACTCTTAACCTTAACCTTAATCGTAACCTAACCGTAACCTTAACCTAATCTAACCTTAAATTTACCCTTAACCTAACCTTAAACTTAACCTTAACCTGATACTTAACCTTATCTTAACCTTAACCTAACCTTAACCTTAATCTTAACCTTAACTAAAACCTTCCCTTATCCTTAACCCTAACCTTAACCTTAACTTTACCCTTTTGTGGAGGTAAATCCCCTCTACAGACAGAGGCGATCCCACTAGCCCTAGAGTGGGTCTAGCAATAATCGAAACATGGAAAGCTATTGATTCTTATTTACAAAATATAGAATCACGATAGATCGCTTACCATGATTCCTTCACTGCTGTTGTCGAAGAAGAAGTGGTGCTCCCGTTCCTAGCTAGACAGGTTTCAATCTGTGAGCTCGCTGCATCTAGATACCTGTACACACGAAAATAAGAGAGACAACATGCAACGTAATATTTCACACTTTATAACTATCGATTGGTCAGAGAGTAATGAATGAAATTTCATTATATAATGGACAAACGCAATCATGGAACCAATAGTAGAGTCATGTATATTAAGATACGAGAGAACGATTACAACAGATGCTCTGACGTCATGATATTCCTTCGATATGGTTCCAGCGGGACGTGTCTCACAAGGCTCATCAGGGATTTGAAAAAACTCTCTCTCTCATAGGGTTCTCCTTAGCTATGCTCTTGATTGTTTCTCAGCTATAATTTCCTTCTCAAAAGTTCAACTAGCTAGCAAATGGAGAGGGCAGGCTTTTATAGAGGGAGAAGGAGAGGTGAGGCTCCCTATAATCATGGGGAAGAGTCCTATCTCTTAGGAAGGTTCCATGAGAGGTGGAAAACCACTTCCTAATCAAGGAGATCCAGAGCAAAACAGCCCAACCTCTTTTTGATGATTCATTATGAAGTTGTTAGAATCAAACTTCCACCTTCTATTGTTAGAAAAGTCCCTTAATAGGCTTGGCACGGGCACAACACAAGGACAGAGCGCCAGCTGGCATGCCCACTAGTGTGTATTTTCTCCATTGGCACAAGGGATGAACTATCTACCCGCCAATGCCAAAACATGGATTTTTAGGGTTTTCCAGAGGAAATGTTCTTCAGGACAATTCTTGCCCTTATGCAGAAGGATACCATCAAGGTGTTTTCAGGAAATTTTACTGTTCATAGGTCACGGGAATAGTCTTCCAATGTACGGGATGAGGGACTGCAGAGACGGTGAAAAAATGCTGTGTAACAGATGCCCCCTAAAGCATGAGGTCCGAGAGAGAGGGAGGGGTGAAATGCTTTATGAGAACGTGTCCAAATGAAAACACTGCCATTGAAAGTCCTGCGAGTATAAATAAAAATGATATCTCTGATACATGATATGTGGTATGGGTGCAGCCATCCATAATAAAGTGTACAAAAAATGGGATCCAAGGTATGGACGCAGCCATCCAGCAAATAAGGATCAACAAGTGGACTCAGGTATGGTCGCAGCCATCCAATCAAAAGATTCATGTAATAAATTATAATAATCCACAAAGAACCCATAGCCTGGATGTTATTAGACAAAATCCAGGGTCTTGTGCTCCATCTCGACCCGAATCGAGTACAAGTTCGAGCACGCGAATATGTGAGCTGAAGTCGAACATGAAAGAAAATCATTTGATTACCAGCCAATAATGAAAGTTGTTAACCGACGCGAGAGGAACCACCAATAATGACGATGGCTCTTAAGGTACAATCCATGAAATTTGAACAATGAGCTAGTGTCTAACATCCGCAGAATCATCTGATTGAAGGCCAATAATGAAAACCTTGTGTCGAATGCGAAGAACCTGTCATTGAGGCATGCAGGCTCCAAGGCACATGAAGGGAGTCTCTAGAACAACTTCCCAGATAATGAGCTGAAGTCGACAGGAAGTGATCTTGATCAAAGGTGGGCCATAATGTTTCCCACATCATCGACACGAGACAGAGGAACATACTGTTTGTGAATCAGGACCAAGAAAGAATCAGAGGGAGGTTGAAAATTGTAGAGGCCAACTTCTCTTGAACATATAAGTGGCACGAAATTGGATTTGGTAGTATTTGACATCAAGGGATTTGAGGTCATGGTGACGTGGCAAAGAGCGGATGAGTGGTCAAAAATATTACCCAAACCCATGAAGGCAAGTAGATAATGAGATGAGATGTCCCCAACCCAACACGAATGCAGATAAGTGCCATGTTCAAGAGCGACATACTGCCGACACGACTATAATATTGGTTCTATTTTCCCCCACCATTTCTAGTGAGTACCCCAGTTATTTTTTGGAAACAAGCTTGAAGGGGATAGAATGTGCTTGCGATATAAGTTTGTCCTTCAGACAAATCCAACCTAGTACATTTTACGAGCCCTAGGAAGGAGAAACTCGAGTAACGTCATTACGACGGAGTCCGATGTCATCAGTTTTTAATGAGTCTGACAAAGGAAGAAATCAACGTATTTTCATGTTTAGAGAGTTTGAAAAGACAGCATAAAAGAAAACTCCAACAGTCCCTTTTCGTAGGTAGCCCCACAGATCCGAAAAGGTAGAAAACTATGTCTGAGAGAACCTCCTAGTCGCGATAGGCTAGGGTATTCCTTTTTTCGTAAATAATCTATCCCAGCCCTAAAAAGGGGTAAACATATACTGGGTAGATTTCATTTCAGAAAAAATTTAATGAGCTCAAAACGACAAGCAACTCGGAAATCTTTTCAATTTTAGAGAGTCAGAAAAGAGCTGAAAGGTGACTCTAGTAGTGACTTTTTCGTGTTTTTACCGAGTCTGAAAAAGTATAAAATACAACTTGTCTCTTCGTCAAAATCATGTGGAAAACCTGTTTTTGCACAAAAATCTGCGTGTAAAACATATTCAACGAAAATAATGTGAAAATATATTGAAAAACATGTTAAAAAACCCATTTATGACTTTGAAAAGCTATAAAAGACCAACAGTAGTAAAAAATATTTAATTTTCACTTTTTACCTCTTTGCAGAGCAACAGTGACCCTTTTGAGCTTCAATCTTTAGGTGAAAAGTGTGCTAATCTAGTGGATCAAATTGAATTCCGTCCGGTTCAGGTAAGAGCCAACCTCTTTGTCCATATTTTAAGTTATATTTCACTATATTTAATCATTGTTTAAGGTGTTTTAGGGAGGGATTTTCAAATTTTAGGGCTCCGTGGTTGGCGCGGGTTCTAGGCACATACCCGTGCCAATCCGCTCTATTTTACACAGAGGTCGCACCATTTGGCACGACTGTCAGCCAAACAGCCGCGCCAACGACGCAACACAAAATCCGGCTAAACTTTCTCAAATTTGAACCAATGAAATGTAATTTTGAATACCCAAGGAGGTTTATAACATTCCTATGTTTGCTTGATGCAGGTATCCAGCAAAAAGAATGGTCATTGAATGGAAAGAGAGAGAGCATAGCGAAGAGGATGAACTAGAAATGGGAAATGAGCATTGTATGAATGCTCTCCGAAATTACAGGCTGAAAAAATTCTTTCTAACGCCATGTCTCTAGGCTTAGCCTGAACTACTGTAGTATCTCATTAGTATTTGGGATGAGAATGAGGAAAAATTCAAACTTAGAGACCAAGAAGTTGAGCTCAAAGTACCAGACGTGTACTTCATCACTAGACTGTCACGCAGCGGTCCAGTCCCTATTCTGACTGGTACCAGACCTTCGGGAGAAAACATGGACATGGTCATGAACAGGGTGTGCCCAGGGGCACGCAAAGGAACTGGGAGTGGGAAAGTAGACTTTCAAACCATCCCCGATCTAACAGTAAAAGTAGTGCTACACACCATTATGCAGGCTGTGAGATCACAGGCGTTGCACGAGGCCAAAAAGACGCAGCTACTGCTTGCATCAGAGTGCATGAACCCAACTATCTTTGACTGGGCCATGGCTGTGACCATGAACATGAAACATAAACTCACAAAATGTAAGAAGACCAAGCTGAAACAGTTTGGATATGGGTCGATTCTGGTGTCATTATTATTGGAATTATTACCTATTTTCCAGTTCCAGGAGGCCATAGTCCAGGATCCACCATTGAGATAGCCACAGATGGCTCGATGGGCTGCTTTGATGCCCAGGGCAAGGGGCAGCCAACAGATTTCTTGACAGCCTAAGTTCTTTGACTGGCTTCGACAACAGTTGATCATCGTGGAGGACTGGCCCTATGTGCGAACCGATTTTATAGGAGACCCAGACCTTCTGCTTCTAGAGGGAGAGGACTGGGATGAGGAGCTTGGTAAAACTCTTTTTAATTTAATGAGATTTATGATTTTTTGGTATACATGCATGTTCTCACAGTTAATCCTATATGTATGCGGATGCTGGCCCAGAGAGGCCCACCGGAATGTCATCAATAGCAAGGAGGACCCCTCTCACTCATGACCCTCAAGGTGAGGGGGGTGAGGGGGACAAGCTTGTATAGAACCTAGAGGGGATCACTCGCGGAGTTCTGAATTATGCTCTTTTAGCTGATGTTCCCCTAGCTTATCAGAGGCACACCGTAGGGGTGCCAAGTCATCTCCACCACTTACTGAGGTAGTTGGTACGGGCAATGACGTGATACCATGAGCACCATGCCGATTAGTCACCTAGGCTTTCTATTTGCATATTTTCGAGAGACATGTTGTCTCTGGATGTAACTGAATCAAACATGTATATTTTTGGTTTTATATGATGCAAACGTCGCAAACACTCGATATATATATATATATATATATATATATATATATATATATATATATATATATATATTTTCTACATGGATCTTGCTTACATATAATGATGTTTTTACAAATTGCGTAAATGTCTATCTAATACCATGTTGGCTACTGCATCTGTTAGTGTATTTATCCGTCTTGGTATATGCTGATATGTGATGTAATCAATATTTCTTTCAAGTAAACAAATACGTAGATACAGTCTTAAAATGCATGAGTTTCTAACTGAATAATGACCATTGAGCTGTAAAACCACAAGTTGTGAGTCCAGATGTACAAGTAACGCGCGAATGCCGAGTTTAACAGCCTTGTTTAATAATTCCAAAATGGCACTATATTCCGCGACATTATTTGTAGCAGGCCCTAGACAAACACCTTGTAAATTAACCAACTCACCAGCAAGATCATAAATTACCCAGGCTGCCGAAGACAGGTTCTTGGTACTACGGGAGGCACCATCCGCGAAACCAACATAAGGAGTAAGAGAAATTTGCACGATGAGGAAGACCCAATAAGCAGAAAAATGCTTACAAAACACGCTACACCACACATGCACAAAATGAAAACAATCACCTATGTACATATACTACGCAAGAATGATTCAAGCATAATATTTCTTCAGGTACAACCCATTTCTGGGCTGCGCCAAAGGAAGACCTTCATAATCGATCAGCTCATAAGCCCCATTTTTCAATACACATTTAACGATATAGGGCCCATGCCACATAAGTTGGAATTTTCCTACCCCAATCTTATCATGGGCATGATGATACAAGAGGATGAGGTCCCCTTTGATGAAAGAGCGCGGAGAAACCATTTCATTGAAATGAGCTTTAACCTATTTTTCTGTGCCTCGATGACCAAAGAAGCCAAGCAACGAGTTTCGTCCAATCTCTCAAGATATAGGAGACTTTCTTCCTCCAAGGAAGTATCAAGCAGTAATTCCACAACCAATTTTAGTGAAGGGATCTCACATTCAACCGAAAGAGTAGCTTCCAGACCATACACTAACTGAAATGGTGTGAATCCGGTTGCACTCTTCACTGACGTCCGGTAGACTCAAAGAGATTAAAACAACTGGAGATGCTAACTCAATTTGTGTATACCAATTGTTTGTTGAAGTATCATGACAAGCACCTTATTCACGGCTTCAACCTGGCCATTTTCCTGAGGTTAATATGGCATTGATCTGTCGTGATGCAAGCCCAATTCTGCCATCATGTAGTCCCGAAAATGAGAGCCATGATTAGTGATGATGGCTTGAGAAATGTAGAAACGAGTGATCACATGGTTGAAAATGAACTGTGCCATTGTCTTACCTTCTGCAGCCAATGTAGGCATTGCTTCATCCCACTTGGTGAAATAATATATGGCAACGATGATATAAGCATGCCCCCTGGCCGAGTGAGGGTTACACATCATAAAATCAATGCCCCATTTGGAAAAAGGGCCCACGGTAATGACAGGATGTAATGGGAAAGGTAGCGAACACATCTTGCGTTGGAAGATCTGGCATGCGTGACACTTTCGTACTACAAAAATATAGTCTTTAAATATAGATGGCCAAAAATAGCCTGCACGAAGGATATTCTGTGCGGTATCATAACCGGACATGTGACTGCCATAGGCACCACTGTGACAGTCATTTAGAATGTTCTCAGCCTCTTCTAACGTCAAACACTGGCGGCACATAGAATCAACTCCAGCACAATATAGGGTATCTCCGACAATGCGATATGGTTGCGACTGATGTCGAACGCAACGTCGAGCATCCTTTGTTAACTCAGACTGGAAGGTAGATGTCTGGAGGTACACTATGATATCACCATACCACGGATTGAGAGTGCTAATTAAGAAGAGATTTTCCTTTGGGATATGATCCTCAGATTGAGACGGAACAGAGTCGGTAGGGAGAGAACAAATGAGATCAGCAAAAACTAGTGATTTCTTAGATTTGGCAGTAGTGAACTCCAAATCGAACTCTTGGAGGATCACAATCCACTTTGAGTACGTGCTCCCCAACAATTTTCGAGACAAAATGTAAGTCATGGGGTTGCAGTCGGAAATCAATATTACTCTGCGTAACAGGATGTAATGTCGAAATCGCTAAACGGCCTGGACCACAGCCAACGCTAACTTATCGACGTGTGCATAACGCATTTCAGTGTTAAGAAGGTTCTGAGATAGGTAATAAATCACATGCTCGTTATCTTCATCATCATATTGTACCAGAACCATGGAAATTATACTGAATGCGGCAGCCAAATAAAGGGTAAAGTCACGATGATAATTTGGAGGATGTAGTAATGGAGCGTTGAAAAGCAACGTCTTAAGGTTATCAAAAGATTGCTGAGCAATCTCGTCCCAACAGAAAGGGACGTCTTGCTTTAGAAGTCGCGTAAACCCTTTGGATACCTCCACATAGTTCGGGATAAAATGACGTAAGAAATTTTCTTTCCCTTGAAGACTCTAAAGCTAATGTAATGAGGATGGTGAGGGGAGATTAACAGTAGCCTCAACCTTAAGAGGTTCGAGGCGAATTCCATCCTTAGAGACAATAAAACCTAAAAGGTGACCAGAGTCGACACAGAAGACAGACTTGTGAGGATTAAGCATGATGTTATAATGTCTACAGTGGAGAAAAATCTGGCAGAGATGTTTCGGATGGTCTTCGAGTAGAGCTAAATGAGCCAGAAGGTCATCCAAGTACGGCTGAACAACATTATGTATTTCATGAAAATCATAAGACATGGCACGCTGGAAGGTAGCTCCATCATTTTTTAAGCTGAAAGGGAGTTTCTTATAGGCGAATGTTCCCCATGGATAGATGAAAGTGGCCTTATGTTGATCGGATGGGAGGATATTGATTTGATTATAACCTGGAAATCTGTCCATAAGGGAAAAGATCTCACTCCTCGCACAATCATCAATGATCTGATTGATAAAAGGGGTGGGACAGTTGTCCTTAGGGCAAGCCCGATTGATATCTCGATAGTCAACACAAACTCGAATTGTGCCCTGCTTCTTATCCACAGGGACGATATTGGAAACCCACTCTGTTAGAGGGATCAGATATATGAAACCTACTTTAAGAAGTTTCTCAACTTCGGCTTTTATAGCAGTGGCTTTTCGAGGATGCACTGGATGCAGACGCTGGTGCACGAGCTTTGCACCGAGATAAGTGGGAATTTCGTGCATGATGATACTGGGATCAATTCTAGGCATCTCTTCATAATACCATGCGAAAAAATCACGGAATTCATGGAAGAGAATAGTGTACACTTGAATCTCATCGGGAGAACAAGGGACTCCCACATGGATGTTCTTGACAACCCATGATTTAATGGAGATGTCGATAAGCATCGTTTGGGTAATATTACTCAGATTTCCTTTCGAGAAAACTTCGTGAGTAAATATTGGCATTTGGAGTGGTGGAGAGGGAACCTAAGATGCAAAATTCTTGATACGATTAGACATTACCCCTAGGCAAGGCATGAATGAGGAACGATGATGCCCATCACTCCACGGCAGATCTTCGAGAGACATAGTCTCCACGATAGCTTTGTCTGGTGGAAAAAATTCTCTCAAAGGATCGGGTGAATCTACATCGTCGAGCCAAGGGGATTGAGAAGAAACATCAAGAGCCATGTTCAAAGGAGCATTATCAGCAGGAGGAGGATCCAATGCGGTAATGAACTCATAATATTTGATTTCAACCAGGGTCAGAGGCATCGATTCTCCAAAAGAGGCAACCTGTTAAGGAGAAAGGATGATCCATGGGTCATTCGACCTAGAGATCATATTGACTTGAACGATATTTGGTGGTGGAATGGGGAAAATACCCATGAGAATGGGGTCCTTGAAAAGACCTGGTCCTATACTATCAGGGGGATTAGGAATTTGATCCATGTATGGGACGTTGTTCTCGGAAGACGAGGTAAATAAAGACAGCTGATCGATAGTAATAATCTTTCCCTCATGTGGAAACTTCAAAAGTCGAAAGAGGGTGGACAGAATGTACAACATGGCGTGGGTCCAACTGCAACTGAATATAAGATTGTAGTTGAGTTTTGCATCAACGACTTCCACTTCAATGTTGACAGTCTTTCCTTGTAATATAATCTGTAGACTCGTGAGAACACCCAAGGGTTTCGATTCCCTTCCATTGAATGCCTCAAGGGAATTGGGAGATGAAATGAGGGCTGGAGAGCCAATGGCCTTCTAGAAAATAAATGACATGATGCAGGTAGATGCACTGTCGTCCACCACGGCCCTATGGATGTTGAGACCATTAATACCGACTTGTATAACAAGCGCGATTTGGTGCGGAAGTCGGGGGATGAAATTCTCTAGATCGAAAGTGAGAAGACCAGAATCGGCAAGATCGATACTGCCGATCGTAGATAATAATGCTTTCCGTTGAGACAGACAACTCTAGAGGACTTCTCATGTGGACGTTGTGGATAGAGCCTACGCTAAATCTTCAACAATACTGTAATGTTGAGTAGCACAGGCATTAGGATTATAGGAAGACTTCTGAAGAACACCTTTAGAAGGTGGCCGTACAATGGGTTCAACACTGGGCTTCTCGATTTCAAGGGGACCAGAGGTAGGTGGGGGAGGAGGACCATCAACGACCTCCTTCTCGGCTGCCTGACGTGATCTAGCATAATATTTTGACCAAGTCAACATGGAAATGGGTGCAGAACCATTCATCATGAAAACTTGAGAGCTGAATGACGCAGATGGTGCAGATTGATCGACCATCTGGGTCTGCTGAGATGGGAAAGGTTCTTTAAGGATTGCCAGAGTTCCCTTAGCACCTTTTAGTAGTCAACTAACCTCATATCGTTGAGGAAAATCTTTAGTGTAGTGATCCTCTTCACAAATCAGGCAGGGATACTTTGGTTTTCGCTGTGAACCATCATCACTGCGGGGTTTAGACAATTTTGGTTTTGGGGCATCAGATTTGGCTTTGCCTTTGCCCTTCTTTTTTCCCTTGGAGGTCTTGTTTGCACGATTGTCCTGAAAAACGTTGACCTCTGCGGTTTTACCAGAATCTGGAGCAAGCTGAGAAGCATAAGTATTGGAATAATTTGATTTCTTCTTCCCATTGGAAGACTTGCAAGAAGTCTGAGTGAAAAAACCAATAACACCATCTACTGACGGGGTAGCTGGTGCTTTAGAGGTCCCTGGTTGTAGGGCATCAGTCAAGATGTCATATAACGTGCCCGATTGAGAGTACACTAAATCTAGGTACTCGGCGTGAGCAATGACCTGTTCCTTGGTTACACATGCCCCCATAGCAATGTCCTGTGCAATATTATTGACAAAGGAGGTCGTGAACCAGTGAGTCAGAAGCTGATCATGAATTTAAAACTTGATCAAACGACAATGACGCCTCCATTCGTGAATGTGATCTGAAATATGAGTAGCTTTGTCCTATTTTAGAGATGTCAGGAGATGCTTCCCGGCTTCGTAACGAACTGGTAACTTGAAATGCATGAGGAATGTCATAGCTAGAGTATTAAAATCTTGAAAAATACCACGAGTTATTTCAATGTACCATTTAGCAGTAGTGCCGGTAAGAGTGCACTAGAAAAGACGCAGACGAACCGAGTCATCTACCCAAGAATTCGAAGAAAACCATAAGTGGTATGTCATGATGTGTGCTTGGGGGTCTTCTCCAGATTTCCCCTCAAAATTAGGACAATCACCAGGCACCTTCGTCAGAATTGGAGGCCAATATGGATTATGAAGAATCGGGTCATTGGTCAATTTGGACACGTCCGGTAACTCCAACGTGGCCAGAAAAGTTAATTGAGGGTTAAAAGGCATGCCAAGTCCCCAATAAGGACCTGTATCTATACTCCATCCTGGTTGAGCATAACTCTGCCCCCATTGGTTCTGTCCTAGAGGATTCTAACCATAGGGGGTATAAGCCGGATAATTGGGTTGATACAGCGGCTGAAAACCAGGATATGGGGTTTGATAACCAGGATACTGATTCTAAGTATACATGGGTCCCAATTGAGAAATGTAAGGATTTTTCTGCAGAGTATAAGTATAGCCTGGCTATTGAGGGTAATAACAAGAACCTTGAGGTGGGTTGTAAATCAGTCAAGACTAACCTTGAGGGTAGTAGTTGCCTTGGGGTCGAACAGGCTGCTGGTACCCTGCTGAGTCGAATAAGTCAGGCGCACAGGTGGATTCGGCTGTGGCATAGAATAGATTGGTGGTTGAGCAGGGTTAACAGGTTGTACAGGTTGTCCTGGTTGAACAGGTTGACCTGGCTAATGAGGGACACCAGGTTACCCCGGTTGAGCAGGTTGGCCTGATGGTGGGAGTGGGCCAGGTTGTGCCTAATAGCCAGGTTGACCTAGGACAGGACCATAGGATGGCCCTAGCTATGCAACATTTTGACCAATTGGAAAATGAGGTTTCCGAGGTTGCACCAACGGTTGATAAGGATAAGTTTGCCCCCCAAGACCGTATGGAGGTCGAGGTTGATTTACCGGTTTCCCTGCTGGTCCTTGAGGTTTCCCTGGTTGGACCACAGGGTGAGGCTATAAAGGTTGACCTTGAGGATTGTAATACTGCCCTTGCGGGCCATAAAATAATCCCTATTAGACCGAAGGTTGTCCCTGTAAGGGTTGCCCTTGCAGATCGTATGCATACCCTGGCTGGGCTAAAGGTTCTCCCTGGAAGGGTTGTCCTTTTGGGCCAGAAGCATATCCTTGCTGATACAAAGGTTGTCCCTGAAAGGGTTGTCCTTGTTGGTTAGAAGGTTGCATAGGCAGGGTAGGTATAAAACCATTAATATATTGATAAGCCTCAGGAGTCGGAAAAAGAATGGGGTTACCGTGCTCATCATATTGAAATGGAAATGAATAGATCGGGGTACCATCCACTCCATAATGAGAGAAGTAAGGATGATTAAGATCCTGAGATGACTGATAAACTTGGGAGATTGGTGGCTGTAAATTCATCCGATACTCCTTGGGAGAAATGTTTTCAGGAATAGCCAAAGCTATATAAAAGTCTCCAGGAACTGACGAGGTTGTAGTTGACTGAGTGGTGACAACAGGCATAGACGCAGGCACACATATAGTAGGTATAACAGGTGCTGATGTGAAAACAGGAGATGCTATGAGAGGTGTTTATGGCGACATCCCTAATGAGGGAATGATCAGTTTTGTGGACGGAGTCGATATTCCCATAGAGGCAATAACAGCCATGACCTGAATTAAAGACCTATATCCAACTGGGACCGATGGACCAGGTGAAGATAGAATAGAAGGTTCAGGGATGACTTCGGAAAAAAGCTGGTAGTCTTCACCAGAAGTAGGAATTCCCTCACTAGGAATAGGACTGGATGAGTCCATATCTGACCCTACCGTAAGATCTTCTAAAAGAAAATAGGGACTAGGAGATATGACAACAGCCAAACATGGTGATCCCGATGTAAGAGGAGGGAAGTGTTCCCCAAATCCAAATCCAAACCAAGCGTTGGACAAGGGCCAGTTAAACTCAACTGGTCCTCCAAAGGGAAGTTCAGATATAATCGGTCCCCCAAAGGGAAGCTCGGATACAGCAGGCTACTGATGCTCAGCAGAGGACTAAGAGACTTCTAATGAACCATCTGTATAAGGGCTACCAGTAGACGAAACTGATGGTTCCACCACGGTGATTATAGTAAAAAGAGGAAGAGAACAAAAACAAACACACGTGGGCAAAAACCAAGGCAAACAAAAATAGGCCAAAAAATCAATCTCTAAATGGGCGTGTGATCGTAGGTGATTAATTTTACCACATTGAAACTGGAAACTTTACTGTTTGATGTTTTTAAGAGTCTAGAAATGAGTAAGACATGACTCTATCAATTTTGGTTTTGAAACAAGAATGAAAGGACAAGCACTTGATGATATTTTCAAATTTAGGGAGTCAGTAAAGATCAAAATGACTACTCTTTTAATCTGGGAAAATGGGTGTACCAGATATCCGTGAATTGCCATATACACCTTGGTAAAAATGAAAGAGAAATCAACCAAGGAATTAACTTACGTGCAGGTAATCTCTCCGAATGTTGTGTCCAGTGTATCATGGGTAAAAGGCGGCAGACTCTGCTTCCTATGGATAAAGGATTTGCAACCTAATGGGGTCTGCCTTTATATATGTGACGGTATGGGGAGGACAATTCCATACTAGTGCTATCTGTAGCTAGATGGCAAGCGACAACTGCTAGGCTTAAAGATGTCGGAACACGTCACTACCTTAGACTATGTTGTGAAACCAGCTCCAAAAATAGAAGGAAAGAGATACCAATGCCTTAGAAATAAGTCACTTCGAGGGGGAAACCTCCAATACATTACATGAATGAATAATTCTTGGATGATACAAATGAACAAAACCTCCTTCTATATATAGGAGTCCATGGGGCCACAATATAATCCTAGTGGGGCCACAATGTAATCCTAGCCGACCTAACAATAATACTGTAAGGGCACAATAATAACAATATGGGGGTTAAAGGGGTACACAAATAACAATAAGGGGGGCTACACTAACATAATAAGGGAATACACTATGCCCCTCTCCTTCAAACAAGTGTTGTCCTCAACGCTTGATTATTTCTTGATGCTTCTGTATAAAATTCTCATCCTCCCATGTGGAATATTCTACAGGAAAGTTTTGCCACTTGCTGAGATACTCTAAAATCGATCGTATTTGTCAAGTTCTTGTTTCTGTGACTTCTTCATAAATTCTTTCGATGTGATGTTGATCTTCCTGTTGTTTCATTTGATTCTGCACCAATGTTAGGTTATCCTTTAAGAGTTGGAGAACTTGTTGTTGATGCTCGATGTGATATTCCACTAATTTATCATCCATATTAGCTATTATTTGATCCTTCAAACCATCCAACTTAGCCTTCACTTCTACTTTTAAACCATCTATGTCATCTTCAATTTCTCTTCGTAATATCAAAATTTGTTGCACTAGGTACCGTAATTTTGATATCTCATACTGCAATTCTTCCTCTTCATGCATCATAGTATAGAATTTTGAGGGCTTAATGGGTATGGAATTATTTTTTGGAGGCATTATAGAACCAAATATGATAAAAATTCTAAAATATGCCCTGGGAATCACTTCAAACTGCTTTTTCAAACAAACGTTGTGCAATTTTAAAAACCAAATACACACCTTTTACTTGCTTTTGAGGAGCTTGATATTGAAATTAAATTATCTCTATAATTACAGATCCTGAATATCTAAAATTCGGCCTTGTAGTAGCACTCTAAAGCTTCTTTCCAATGCAATAGGTATGATCTAATTTGGATTCTTCAAGGCAAAGTTATCTCCAATCTCCCAAAATGACCCAATTTTGGAATGGTTCAGTAGAGTGAACTTGTACGACTTGCCACGTGTCACTGTTTCCTCCTTTCGCTCTGAAATTGATAGAATAAAAACTAAAGTCTGTGTGCTGGTTGCTAATTTTTACAACATTCCAATCCAATGCTCAGAGAGAGAGCTATGAATATTTTGCCACGATCACCTCTTTGAGATGAAATTCAAAAGCCTCAAAAAGCCCTAACTTCCACAGATCATATCTTCGAAAATATTGCGAACCAATATCTGAAATTTTACAAAGATGTTCCTAATCATTATGGCTTCGCACTCTAAACATTTCAGCTTTTTAATCTTTGTAGAAATAAATTTATTACTAAAATTCCACGATGACCTATTTAGGTTAAATTCAAGAGCTTGCAAAATGACCTAACTTGCATAGATCATATCTCTGAAAATATTGCGAACCAAGATCTGAAATTTTGCGAAGATGTTCCTTAGGATTGTGACTTCGCACTCCAAAAATTTCAGATTCTGACCCTTCATAGAAAAAAAATTATAGCGAAAATTCCACAATGACCTATTTAGAGTAGTGAAATCGTAGAATCTCAAAGCTCTGATACCAAATGTTGTGAAACCAGCTCCAAAAATAGAAGAAACGAGATACCAACGCCTTAGAAATAAGCCACTTAGAGGGGGAAACCTAAAATACATTACATGAATGAACAATTATTGGATGATACAAATGACCAAAACCTCCTTCTATATATAGGAGTTCATGGGGCCACAATATAATCCTAGTGGGGCTACAATGTAATCCTAGCCGACCTAACAATAATAATGTAAGGGCACAATAATAACAATATGGGGGTTATAGTGGTACAACAATAACAATAAGGGGGGATAAACTAACATAATAAGGGAATACACTATTAATATAGGGACTTAACAGACTACTAGATGTTACGTTAAGTTTCAATGTTGCCTTAGGTTAATTCAGTAAATTTTAAAGTTGATCTTCTACTTACGTTTCAATTTCAAGGCCCTATCGAATGTTGGATCTCATAAAACATCTAGACGCAAACTACATACCACAAAACATCATTTCGTTCAATGAAGAGCTATCTATGATAGAGTTGAGAGCTTTCAAATGAGAGCGAAATGAACACACAAAAACATCCACTACCGATTTCAATGCAAGCTAATGAAACTAGAAAAATTTTCTCTAGAATTATACAATGCTAGTAATGTGAAAGAGTTTTCAATTTTCACTATGTCAATCAAGAATGCAAAATATTTTTTTTTGTATTTTTCAATGTATTAGAGCAAATGCAGTAAATAAATGAAGAAATAACGGAAACATCAATTTGAGAATGATAAAGAGAGAGATGAAACCAAACAAGTTCACTCAACTCAAATAAACACAATCAAGACTCAAACCATTGAAACCCAGAGGGGATTTACCTCCACAACAATTTGGCGACTCTTAACCAAACCCTTACCCTTAACCTAACATTAACCTTGATTTTACCCTTAACCTAACCTTAACCTTAACTTTAACCTTAACCTAATATTAACCTTAACCTTAACCTAACCTTAACCTTGACCTAACCGTAACCTTAACCTTACCTTAACCTAACCTAACTTTAACCTTGACCTTGACCTTAACCTTAAACTTACCCTATCCTTACCCTTAACCTTGAGCTTAACCTTGACTTTAACCCTAACCTTCCCCTAACCTTAACTCTAACCTTAACCTTAACTTTACCCTTAACCTAACCTTACCCTTAA
The DNA here is from genome assembly GCA_034641835.2 of Pinus albicaulis. Taxonomy (NCBI): domain Eukaryota; kingdom Viridiplantae; phylum Streptophyta; class Pinopsida; order Pinales; family Pinaceae; genus Pinus; species Pinus albicaulis. The sequence continues at coordinate 93,156,178 of MU968359.1, read as the reverse complement.
CCTTCACCCTTAACCCCAACATAACCCTAACCATGACCAAACCATTAACCTTGACCTTAACCTAACTAAACTCTTAAGGTTAAGGTAAAGTTAAGGTTAAGTTTAAGGTCAAGGTCAAGGTTAAGGTTAAGTTAGGTTAAGTTAAGGTTAAGGTTACAATTAAGGTTAAGTTTAAGGTTATGTTAAGGGTAAAGCTAAGGTTAAGGTTAAGGGTTTGGTTAAGGTTAAGGTTAGGTTATAGTTAAGGTTAAGGGTTTGGTCAAGGTTAGGGTTAGGTTATAGTGAAGGTAAAGGTTAAGGTTAATGTTACAGGTTGACTTTACCCTTAACTTAACCTTAACCTAACCTTAGTCTTAACATTAAACTTAACCTTAACCTTTACCTAATCTTAACCTTAACCTTATATTTATTTTAACCTTAACCTAACCCTAACCTTAACCTTAACCTTAACATTAACCTTAATCTAACCTTAGCCTTAACCTTATTTTTATCTTAACCTTAATCTAACTCTGACCTTAACCCTAACCTTAACCTTAACCTTAACCTTAACATGAAATTTTACCCTAATCTTACCCTTAACCTTAACCTTGACTATAAACTTAACCTTAACTTTGACCTTAACCTTGACCTTACCTTTAACCTGAATAATCCCTTAATATTACGGTAAAGTTAAAGTTAAGGTTAAGGTCAATTTGAAGGTTAAGGTTAAGTTAGGTTAAGGTAAGGTTATAGTTAGGTTAAGGTTAAGGTTAAGATAAGGTTAAGGTTAAGTGTAAGTCAAGGTTAAGGTAAAGTTAAGATTAAGGTTAGGTTAAGGTTAAGGTTACGTTAAGGGTAAAGTCAAGGTTAAGGTTAGGTTAAAGTTAAGGTTAAGGTTAAGGGTTTGGTTAAGGTTAGGGTTAGGTTTTAGTTAAGGTTAAGGTTAGGTTAGTATAAGGTTAAGGTTAAGGAGGTAAGGTTAAGGTTAAGGTTAAGGGTAAAGGTTTAGGTTAAAGTTAAGGGTAAGGTTAAGGTTACGGGTTTAGTGAGGTTAAGGTTAAGGTGAAGGTTAAGGGTAAGGTTAAGGTTAAGGTTAAGGTGAAGGTGAAGGTTAAGTTTAAGTTAGGTTAAGGGTAAGGTTATAGTTAGGTTAAGGTTAATGTTAAGGCTAGGTTAAGGTTAAGGTTAAGGTTACAGGTTTAGTGAGGTTAAGGTTAAGGTTACAGGTTTAATCAGGTTAAAGTTAAGGTTAATGGTTTGGTCTAGGTTAGGGTTATGGTTAAGGTTAAAGTTAGGTTAAGGTAAGGTTAAGGTTACGGGTTTAGTCAGGTTAAGGTTAAGGTTGAGGTTAGGGTAAAGTTAAGGTTAAGGTTAAGGTTAAGGTTAGGTTATAGTGAAGGTTAAGGTTAGGGTTAGGTTATAGTTAAGGTTAAGGTTACGGTTAGGTCAAGGTTAAGGTTAAGGTTAAGGTTAAGGTTAAGGTAACGTTAAGGTTAAGGTTAAGGTTAAGGTTAAATTTAAGGTTAGGGCTAGGTTATAGTTAAGGTCAAGGTTAAGGTTAGGTTAAGGATAAGGTTAAGGATAAGGTCAAGGTCAAGGTTAAGGTTAATCTAGGATAAGGTTACGGGTTTAGTTAGGTTAAGGTTAAGGGTTTGGTCAATGTTATGGTTAGGTTATAGTTAAGGTTAAGGTAAAGATTAAGGTTAAGGTTAAGGTTACGGGTCTTAACCTTAACCTTCACTATAACCTAACCTTAACCTTGACCTTAACTATAACTTAACCCTAACCTTGACCAAACCATTATCATTAACCTTAACCTTAAACTAACCTTAACCTTAACTAAACCCTTAACCTTAACCTTAACCTAACTTTAACGTAACCTTAACCTTAACCTAACCTTAACCTTAAGTTAACCTTAACATTAACCTTAACCTTACAAAACCCTTAACCTTAACCTTAACCTTAACTTAACCTTAACCTTAACCTTAACCTAACCTTAACCTTACCCTTAACCTAATCTTAACCTTAATCTCTACCTTAACCTTAACCTTACTGTTGTGGAGGTAAATCCCCTCTATGGACAGAGGTGATCCCACTAGCCCTAAAGTGGGTCTAGCAACAATCGAAACACAAAAAGTTGTTGGTTCCTAGTTACAAAGAGTAGAATCGTGATAGATCGCTTACCGTGATTCCTTCGCTATTGTTGAAGAAGAAGTAGTGCTTCCATTCCTAGCTAGACAAGTCACGATTCGTGAGCTTGTAGCATCCAGATACCTGTACACATGCAAAGAAGAGAGACAACATGCAACACAATATTTTTTGTTTTAGAGAGTCAGAAAAGAGCTGAAAGGTGACTCCAGTAGTGAATTTTTTGTGTTTTTACTGAGTCCAAAAAAGTATAAAATACAGCTCATGTATTTGTCTTAATCGTGTGAAAACCTGTCCTTGCACAAAAAGAAAGTGTAAAACCAATTTTTCGACAAAAATATAATAAAATATCGGAAAAATAAGCCTTAAAACCCAATTTCGATTTGAAAAGTTATAAATATTACAAATAGTAAAAACTTATTCACTTTTCACCTTTTTACCTCTTTGCAGAGCGATAGTGAGCCATTTCCTTTGTGATCTTGAGGTGATGACTGTGAACAATCCAGTGGACTAATCTGGATTTTGTCTTCTTCAGGTAAGAGCTGCTTCCATTAGCCATCTTTTAAGCTGCATTTCATTATATTTAATCATGGTTTGAGGTATTTTAGGGAGGAAATTTCAAAATTTAGGGCTCCGTAGTTGGCGCGGGTACCAGGCACGGACTCGCGCCAATCCACTTTATTTTACACAGAGGTCATGCTAGTTGGTACGACTGTTAACCCGACAGTCGCGCCAACGGCACAATGCAAATTCCAGCTAAAAAGTCTCAAAAATGAACCAATGAAAAGCAATTTTGAATAATTGAGAAGGTTTATAACACCCCTATGTTTGATTCGATGCAGGTACAAAGAAAAAATGGTAATTGAATGGAAGTAAAGAGAGCATAATGACAAAGATGAATTGGCAATGGGAAATGAGCAGTGTATGAATGCTCTCCAGAATTGTGGGCTGAAGAAATTCTTCCTGACGCCATGTCTCCGAGCTTAGCCTGAACTACTACAATATATGATTAGCATTTGGGATGAGGTTGACGATAACTTCAAACTTCGAGATCAAGTACTTGAGCTCGAAGTGTTAGACGTGTAATTCATCACTGGACTGTCACGCAGGGGTCTAGTGCCTATCCTGACCGGCACCAGGCGTTCAGGTGAAAACATGACAATGGTCATGGACACGGTGTGCCGAGGGGCACGAAAAGGGACAAGTAGTGGAAAGGTATACATTCAGACCATCCCTGATCTAGCACTGAGAGTAGTGATACATACCATTACGTGGGCTACAGGGTCGTAGGCACCGCAAGAGGCTACAAAGACACAGCTCCTTCTTGCATCAAAGTGCATGAACCCAACAGTGTTTGACTGGGCCACAGACGTGACTATGAACATCAAACGAAAACTCACAAAATTCAAAGAGACCAAACTGAAACAGTTTGGATATGGATCGATTTTGGTGTCGTTCTTCCTAGAACAACTACCTATCTTCTAGTGCCAGGGGGCGATAGTCCCAGATCCACCGTTGAGAGAGCCATGAATGGCTCAATGGGCGGCATTGATGCCCAGGGCAGGGGGTGGCCAGCAGATGTCATGGCAGCCTGAGTTCTCTGGGTGGCTCTGACGACAGCTCATCGTCATGGAGGATTAGCCCTATGCCAGCACAGATTTTACTGCAGACCCAGACCTTCCGCTCCCGGAAGGAGAGCACTGGGACGACAAGCTGGGTAAGACTCTTTTTAATTTTATGAGTTTTATGATTTTTTGGTATACATGCATGTTCTAACAGCTGATCCTATATGTATGCATATTTTCACCTAGAGAGGCCTGCCGGAATGTCACCAGTAGCGAGGAGGACCCCTCTCGCTTATGACCATCAAGGTGAGAGGGGCGAGGGGGATGAGTTTGTACAGAACCTAGAGGGGATCGCTCGTGGAGTTCCGGATTATGCTCGTTTAGCTGATGTTCCCTTAGCTTATCAGAGGCACACCATAGGGGTGTCGAGTCATCTCCACTGATTGCTGAGGCGGTTGGTGTGGGTAGTGATGTGCTACCTTGAGAACCATGCCGATTAGTCACCTAGGCTTTTTATTTGCATATCTTTGAGAGACATGTCGTCTCTGGATGTAACTAAAACAAACATGTATATTTTTTAGTTTTATATGATGCACATGTTGCAAACACTTGACATATATATATACATCTATTTTATACATGGATATTACTTACATATGATGAGGTAAATCCCCTCTATGGATAGAGGCAATCCCACTAGCCCTAGAGTGGGTCTAACAACAATCAAAACATGCAAAGCTATTGGTTCCTAGTTACAAAGAGTAGAATCGTGATAGATCTCTTACTGTGATTCCTTCGCTGCTATTGAAGAAGAAGTGGCGCTTTCGTTCCTAGCTAGACAGGTCACGATCTGTGAGCTTGTAGCATCCAGATACCTGTACACATGCAAAGAAGAGAGACAACATGCAACACAATATTTCACACTTTAGAACTATCGATCAGTCAGAGAGGAACGAATGAAATTGCATTATATCATGGAAAAATACAATCATGGAACCAATAGTAGAGTCATGTATATTAAGATATAAGAGAATGATTACAACCGATGCTCTGACATCATGATATTCCTTCCACAGGGCTCCAGTAGGATGTGTCTCAAAAATCTCGCCAGGGATTTGACATAACTCTCTCTCTCACAGGGTTCTCCTTAGCTCTTCTCTTGATTGTCACTTAGCTATAATTTCCTTCCCAAAAGTTTATCTAACGAGAAAATGGAGAGGGAAAGCTTTTATAGAGGGAGGAAGGGAAGTTGGGATCCCTATAATCATGGGATAGAGTCCTATCTCTTAGGAAGGTTCCATGAGAGGTGGAAAACCATTTCCTAATTAGGGAGATCCGGAGGCAAACAACCCAACCTCATTGTGATGATCCATTCTGAAGTTGTTAGAATGAAACTTCCACCTTCTATTGTTAAAAAAAATTCCTTAATAGGCTTGGTGCAGGCACAACACAGGGACAGAGCGCTAGCTGGTGCACCCACTAGCGTGCATTTTCCCCATTGGCACGAGGGATGAACTAGCTAACTGCGTCAATGCTAAAACATGGGTTTTTAGGGTTTTTTCGAGGAAATGTTCTTGAGGAGAATTCTTTCCCTTATCCAGAAGGATACCCTCAAGGTGTTTTCAGGACATTTTACTGTTCACAGGTCACAGGAATACTCCTCCAATGTACAGGATGAGGGATTGCAGGGATGGTGACAAAATGTTGTGTAACACTTACCCTTACCCTTAAACTTAACCTTAAAATTTACCTTGACCTTAACTATAACCTAACCCTAACCTTAACAAAACCCTTAACCTTAACCTTCCCATAACCATAACCTTAACCTTGACCTTGACCTTACCCTTAACCTTAACCTTAACCTTACCCCCTTAACCTTAACCTTAACCTTAACCTGACTAAACCCGTAACCTTAACCTTAACCTTAACCTGACTAAACCTGTAACCTTAACCTTAACTTTACCCTCAACCTAACCTTAACCATAACCATAACCTTAACCTTAACCTTAACCTTACCCTTACCTAACCTTAACCTTAACCTAACCTTAACCTTAACCTTAACCTTAACCTTAACCTTTACCTAACCTTAACCTTAACATAACCCTAACCTTAACTTAACCTTAACCCTAACCATAACCTTAACTTTACCCTTAACCTAACCTTAACCTTAACTTAACCTAACTTTAACCTTAACTATAACTTTACCCTTAACCTAACCCTAACCTCAACCTTAACCTTGACCTTGACTGTAACCTTAAACTTAACCTTACCCTTAACCTTCACCTTAAGCTTCACCTTAAGCTTAACCTTAACCTCACTAAACCCATAACCCTTAACCTTAACTGTTACACAGTAATTTGTCATTGTCCCTACAATTCCCCATCTCGCACATTGGAGGGCATTTCTCGTGACCTGTGAGTAGTGACATAACCTGAAACCACTTTCATAGTATCCCACTTGACAAGGAAAATCATTCCTCTGAAGAAATTTTCCTTTGAAAAACCCTAAAAACTGATCTTTTTGCCTTGGCACAACTAGCCAGTTCAACCCTCGCGCCAATGGGAAAAATCCACCAAAGAGGGCACGCCAACTGGCGCTTTGTCCCAGTGTCTTGCTCGGGCCAAGCTTAATAAGGATTTAAAAAAAAAAAAAAATGGCAGAAGTTTGATTCCAACAAACTCCTAAATGAGTCTATAAAATGAGTTGGGAGGTTTGTCTCCAGATCTCCATGTATGGGAGGTGGTTTTTCACCTATCATGTAAGCTTCCTTGAGGATAGGGAAAATCCCACAAGTGTAGGGATCCCAACTCCCCTTCCACCATCTATATAAGTTTGCAATTTTCCCTTAGCAAGCTAGTAGTCCTAATAGCACTAGAGAAGAGCTGAATTTATAGCAAGGAAACTATTGCCAGAAATCCTTTGAGAGCCAAGCCGAAGAGAAAGAGCTTTGTCCCATTCCTGACGAGCTTCATTGAGACGTGCTCCACTATTAGCCCTGCCGAAGGAAGATCCAGCGTCAGAGCTTTGGGTTGTATCTTTCCTTTGTTATTATTGATGATATAAGTGACTTTGATTATGGTTTCATTAATGTGTCTTTGTCCTTGATGCAATGAATTACATCTTCTCTGACTGATGTATGGTTACAAGATTTAGATTCTATGCTATGTATCATTGTGTTTCTTCATGTGTGTCAGGTGTTCGGATGTGTTAAGCGGAAGGATCGTGATCTGCCAGGGTGGAGGATGGGAAGCGTCATCCTTTCTTCATTGACCATTGCATAGGACCTAAGGTAGGCAACTTGTTACGTTTTTGCCATTTTGTAACTAGAGACCTGCGTCACTGCATCACTGATTGTTGCTAGACCCGATATGGCCTAGTAGGAATCGCCACTGTCCATAGAGGGGATTTACCTCTCCAAAAAACTCGTGACTTCGCTGGGGAGTTTGATAGGAGTTTGTGTTGTCTCTTTCGGTTGTTTTTGGCTTGTGTCCGCTTGATTTTCTCTTCGGGTCTGTCTCTTTCTGGTGTAAAACCTCTGTTCAGCCCCCACCATACCTAATCTACTCTCTTCTTGCTCTGTTTCATTCCTGTCGTTAGTAAACTCGGTTGGAGTAGTTTTTAGCTTGACAGTCGCGCCAGCTGGTGCTTGTTGCTAGCTAGGCCCCCGTGCCAACCCTATTTTGGCGCAAGATACAACCAAACAGTCGTGCCAACCCTATTTGGTGCTAAGGTTTACTTGTTTTTGAGCCCTCTGATTCTGATTTTTGGTTTTGGTGTTGTTTTTCCGACTGTCTGAGTGCCTTGAAGTCCTTGTTGACTGTGTTTGACCTCTATCCTTTGGTTGATTTCCCTCTACCATCAGTTTTACATTCTAGCCCTAGGGCATCTAGGTGGTATTGTATGTTGAGCCTCCCGTAGGAGTTTTTGGTTTTTTCTTGTTCAGTCAACTTTGTTTTTGCTTCCTTGCATTCGTTTGGTTGGTTTTCATTGTATCATTGCGTTATTTGAGTGATTGCTCTCTTTTTCATTCGGATTTTTCTTTGTCTCATTTTGAGCCTAGATCACATGGTTTGTATGAGTCTTTTGGAATTCCTCTTCTATTTGAGGGATTTCTCCATTAGTTTGAGCTCTGATTGTGTGTTTTGCGTTGAGTAAACTTGCTTGTTTCTACTCTTTTGCTATGATTTCTCAAATTGGTCTCTTTATTAGTTTTTCATTTTGTTTGGTGCATTTCTCTCTAAAACATTGAAAATACAAAAAACAAATCTTTTTTCTTTTGATTAGTTAGTGAAAATTGAAATCTTTTCTGCATTATTAGTGTTATATAACTCTAAAGGAAAAGTTTTTATTTTCATTATCATGCATTGGAAACAATAGTGGGTGTTTTGTGATCATTTTTTTATTGTTTGAAAAGCTCTCAACCTTCCTATAGTTAGCTCTTCATCAAATAAAGTGATATATTGTGGCATGTAATGTGCATTTAGAGGATTTTTTGAGATACAACATTCGATAGGGCCTGAAATTGAAACATAATTGAAGATCAACTCTAAAATTTATTCAATTTACCTTAAGGCAGCATTGAAACATTAAAAAAATATTAGAGGTCTAGGCTAGTGACATGTTTCGGCGTCGTTAAACCTAGTAGCTGTCGTTTTCCTCTTGGCTTTAGACAACACTATTATAGGTTTGTGCTCCCTGTACCGTCGCATATATAAAGGGAGACCCCAGTAGGTTGCCATCCTTTATCCGTAGGAAGTCGAGTCTGTCACCTTATACCCATGATACACCAGAAACAACATTCGGGGAGATTACCTGCATGTACGTCAAGTCCTTGATTGATTTCTCTTTCATTTTTTAACCAAGGTGTATATGGAAATTCACAGATATTTGGTACACCGTTTTGCCTAGATTTCTAGAGTAGTCATTTCGATCTTTTCTGACTCATTAAAATTTGAAAATATCATCAAGCGCTTGTCCTTTCACGCTTGTTTCCAAACTAAAAGAGATAGAGTCATCTTTTACTTGTTTCTAGACTCTTAAAAAATGAAATAGTAAAATTTTTAGTTTCAATGAGGTAAAACTAATAACCTATGATCACACGCCCTTTTATAGATTGTTTTTCGGCCGTTTGATTGTTTGCCTTGGTTTTATCCCGTGTGTATTTGTTTTGATCTCTTCCTCTTTTCGTTACTGTCACAGTGGCAGAACCCTCAGTTTCGTCTACTGGTAGTACTTACATAGACGATTCATCAGAAGTCTCTCAGTCCTCTGCTAAACCTCAACAGCCTATTGTATTCGAGTTTCCCGATGAGGGACCGGTTATATCTAAGCTTCCCTTTGGTGGACCAGTTGAATTCAATTGGCCCTTATCCAATGCTTGGTTTGGATTTGGAGTAGGGGAATATTTCCCTCCTCTTACATTGGGATCGCCTTTCTTGGCTGCCATTATACCTCCTAGTCCTCGCCATATTTTAGAAGATCTAGTGGCAGGGTCAGATATGGACTCACCCAGTCCTTATCCTAGTGAGGAAATTCCTACATCTGGTGAAGATTACCAGCTTTTTCTAGAAAACAACCCCAAGCATTCTGTCATGTCTTCACCTGGTCCTTTGCTTCCAGCAGGATATAGGTCCTTAAGTAAGGTCATGGCTGCTTTGGCCTCTAGGGGAATATTGACTCCATCCACGAGGACGATTATTCCTTCGTTAGGGATGTTGCCATCGACACATCTCACATCGTCTCCTCATGTCACAATAATACTTGTTAGGCATACTGTCTACATAGTTGCATCTACGCCCACTATCACTACTCAATCCACCATGAACTTGTCACTTCTTGAAGACATCTACATAGCATCTGCTATTCCAGAGAATATCTCTCCTGAGGAGTATCGATTGTCTTTACAGCCGTCAAACTCCGAGGTTGGTCAGTCCTCCCAAGATCCCAACCATCCTTATTTTTGGACTGTATGGTACCCCCATTTATGTTTTTCCGTATTAATATGATGAGCAGGGTAACCCTCTTCATTTTCCTGCTCGTGAGGCTTATCAGTATGTTCAAGGTTTTCTGTTTACCCAAGCTGGGAAACCTTCCAACCCGCAAGGGCAACCCTTCTAGGGTCAACCTTCGGGCCAATCTAGTTATTTATATGACCCGCAAGGACAACCTTTACAGGGCCAACCTTTGGGCCAGTAGGTGTTGTTGTATGGTCTGCAAGGGTAGCCCTACAACCCTCAAGGTCAACCTCTATAGCCTCACCCTGTGGTCCAACTAGGGCAACCTCAAGGACCCGCGGGTCAACCGAGGTATCAACTAGGACCGTTGTACAGTACTGGGGGGCAGATCCATCCTTCTCAACCTATGGTGCAACCTCAGCAACCTTAGTTTCCCATCGGTCTAAATTTTTCACAGCCAGGGCCATGTTATGGTCCTGTTACAGGTCAACCCAGTTATCAGGCATAACCTGGCCCCATCCCACCATCAAGCCAACTGGCTCAACTAGGGAAACCTGGTGTCCTTCACCAGCCAGGTCAACTTGTTCAACCAAGACAGCTTGTTCAGCCGGGCCAACCTATTCAACCAGGGCAGCTTGCTAAGCCAGGTCAACCTGTTCAACCAGGACAACCTGCACATCCAGTTAACCCTGCTCAACAACCGATCTATTCTATGCCATAGCTGAATCTGCATGTGCGCCCTACATATCAAGCTCAGTAGGGCCACACTTACCAATAGCCCGCACGACCCCAAGGTGGTTATTACATGGAAGGTCAGTCTCGACTGGTTTACAACTCGCCCCAAGGTTCTGGTTATTACCTTCAACAACCAGGCTATACCTATACTCAGCGGTCGAATCCCTACACTGCTCAAATGGGGCCTACATATAATCAGGGTCAGTACCCTGGTTATCAACCCCCTTACATTGGTTATCAGTAACCGTATCAACCTAATTATATGGGTTATACCCCCTATGGTCAAAATCCTCTGGGACATAACCAATGGGGGAAAATTTATGCTCAACCAGGGTGGAGTATAGGTACAGGTCCTTATCAGGGGCCTGGTATGCCTTTCAATCCTCTGCTACCATTCCTTGCCACGTTGGAATTGTTGGATGTATCTAAATTGACCAATGATCCGATTCTTCACAATCCATATTGGCCTCCGGTTCCGACCAAGGTGCCTGGTGACTGTCCTAAATTTGAGGGTAAAGTTGGAGAGGACCCCCAAGCTCATGTCATGACCTACCATCTGTGGTGTTCCTCGAACTCTTGGGTGAATGATTTGATTAATCTATGTATTTTCCAGCGCACTCTTACTGGTGCTGCAGCTAAGTGGTATATAGAACTACCCCGCGGTATCTTTCAAGACTTTAATACACTAGCTATGGCTTTTCTGACACACTTCCAGTTACTGGTTCATTATGAAGCCGGGATGCATTTCCTAACTTCTCTGAAGTAGGATAAAGCCAATCACATATATGATCATATTCATGAGTGGCGACGTTGTCATCGACTGATCAAGTTTGATATTCCTGATCAGCTTCTAACACATTCGTTCACTACCTCCTTTGTTAACAAGGTCGCTCAAGATATTGTTATGAGGGTGTGTGTAACCGAAGAACAAGCCATCGCTCGTGCCCAGTACCTCGATTTGGTGTACTCTCAATATGGCACGCTATATGATATCCTGACTGATGCCCCATGTCCAGGGACCTCTAAAGCACCAGCTACCCTATTCATGGACATTGTTATTGGTTCTGTTTCTCAGACTTCTTGGAAGTCCTATAATGGGAAGCAGAAGTTGAATTCTTCCAATAATTGTTCTCTTCCCGCCCCTCCAGATTCTGGTAAGACTGTGAAGGTCAACGCCATTCAGGCCAATCCTGGGGAAAAAGCCTCCAAAGGGAAGAATAAGGGCAAAGGCAAATCCTAATCTGATGCCCTGAAACCAGAATCCTTTAAACCTCGCGCTGACGATGGTTCCCAACAGAAACCAAAGTACCCCTGCCTGATCTGTGATGGAGACCACTACACCAAAGATTGTCCCTGACATTCTAAGGTTAGTCAACTTCTGAAAGGCTCTAAAGGGACTCCGACAGTTCTCAAAGAATCGTTTCCATTTCAGTAGACCCAGATGGTTGAGCAGCCTTCACCATCTGCACCATTTGGGTCCCAAGTTTTCATGATGAATGGTGCTGCACCTGTTTTGATTTCCACTCGTTCGAAGGATTATGCTGGATCACGTCAGGTAGTAGGGATGGAAGTCGTTGATGGCCTGCCTCACCCACCTGTCTCTGGTCCTTTAGAAATTGAGAGGCCCAGTGTTGAACTCGTTGTAAGGCCACCTTCCAAAGGTGTTCTGCGAAAATCTTCCTATAATCCAAACGCCCGTGCCACTCAGCACTACAGCATTGGTGAGGATTTGGCACAGGTGCCTTCCGCAATGTCTACGCTGGAAGTTCTTCAAAGTTGCCCATCGCAACAGAAAGCTCTGTTGTCTACAATCGGTGGAATTGATCCTGCTGATTATAGTCTTCTCACCTTCGATCTGGAAAAAAATTTCCCCCGACTTCCACATCAAATTGCTCTTGTTATACAAGTCAGTATCAATGGCCTCAACATTCACAGAGTCATTGTGGATGAAGGTGATTCCACCTGTGTTATGTCATCTACCTGCTGGAAGGCCATTGGCTCTCCAGCTCTCAATTCATCTCCCAATGCCCTAGAGGATTTTGATGGTAGGGAATCAAAACCCTTCGGTGTTCTCGAGAGTTTACCGATCACATTACAAGGTAATACAGTCAACATAAAAGTAGAAGTGGTTGATGCCAAGCTCAACTATAATCTTCTTCTTGGTCGCAGTTGTACCCACACCATGCTATGCATTCCGTCCACCCTATTCTGGCTTCTGAAGTTTCCTCATGAGGGAAAGATTATCATTGTTGATCAGTTGTCTTTCTTCACCTCATCCTCCAAGAACAACATACCATACATGGACCAAATTCCCAATCCCCCTGACAGTGTAGGACCCGGTATTTTCAAGGACCCTGTTCTCATGGGAATTTTTCCCACACCACCACCAAACACCATTCAAGTCAACATGATCTCTAGGTCAGACGACCCTTGGATCATCCCTTCACCTGAACAGGTGATCTCATTTGGAGAATTGATGCCTTTGACTCCAGTTGAGATCAATTATTGCGAAATCATCGCTGCATCAGATCCTCCTCCTCCTGAACATGCTCCTTTGAGCATGGATCTAGATGTATATTCTCAATCCCCTTGGCTCAGCGATGCAGATTCGCCCAATCCCTTAAGAGAAGTCTTCCCCTATGATGAAGCTATCATTGAAATGATGTCTCTTCAAGATATACCATGGAGGGATGGACATCATCGTTCCTTGTTCATGACCGGCCTGGGGGCAATGTCTAATTGTCTAGAGCGCTTCGCATCTCAAGTTCCCACTCCACCTCTCCAAATGCCAATATTGACTCATGAGGTTCTTTTGGAGGGAAATATGAGTAACATCACACAAAAAATTCCTATTGACATCTCCGTTAAACTGAGGGTCATCAAGAACATTCACGTGGGAGTTACTTGTTCTCCTGAAGAGTTTCAAGTATACACGAGCCTTTTTCGCGAATTACAAGATGTTTTTGCATGGTCCTATGAAGAGATGCCTGGGATTGATCCCCATATATTTAAGCATGAAATTCCCACTTATCCAGGTGCGAAGCCCGTGCATCAGCGTCTGCACCCAGTGCATCCCCGAAAATCCACAACTATAAAGGAAGAAGTTGAGAAACTTCTTAACACAGGCTTCATATATCCATTTCCCCTCACATAATAGGTTTCCAATATTATCCTTGTAGATAAGAAGCAGGACACTATATGGGTCTGTGTTGACTACTGAGACATCAATCAGGCTTGCCCTAAGGACAATTACCCCACTCCCTTTATAGATCAAATCATCGATGACTGCGTGGGGAGTGAGATCTATTTCCTTATGGACGACTTCTCGGGTTATAATCAAATTAATATTTTACCCGCTGATCAACATAAGACTGCCTTTCTCTGTTCGTGGGGAACTTTCGCTTACAAGAAGCCCCCATTCGGCTTTAAAAACGCTCGAGCCACCTTCCAGCGTGCTATGTCCTATGCTTTTCATGACATACGTCACATTGTCCAACCGTATCTAGACAATTTACCGGCTCACTCAGCTCGGCGCGAGGACCATCCTGAGCACCTTCGCCAGATTTTCCTTCACTGCAAACGTTACAATATCAGGCTTAATCCTCACAAGTGTGTCTTCTGCATGGATTCTGGTCATCTTTTGGAATTCATTATCTCCAAAGATGGAATTCACCTGGACCCTCTCAAGGTCGAGGCCATCGTTAAACTCCCATTGCCATCCTCATTGCATTAACTTCAGAGCCTATAGGGGAAAGCCAAATTCTTACGTCGCTTTATTCTGAACTATGTAGAAGTGGCCAAGGGGTTTATGTGACTTATGAAACAGGATGTTCCCTTCCATAGGGACGAGATTGCCCAAAAATCCTTTGATAAATTTAAAACGTTACTCGTTAGCGCTCCGTTAATACGTCCTCCCAACTATCATTGCGACTTTACCCTTTATTTGGCCATTGCATTTAGCACAATCACCATGGTTCTAGTACAAGATGAAGATGAAGAAAATTAACATGTGGTTTATTATCTGTCTCGGAATCTTCTCGACACTGAAACGTGCAATGCCCACATCGAGAAGTTTGCGCTTGCCACGGTCTAGGCTATTCAGTGGTTCTGCCATTACATCCTGTTTCGCATAGTAACCATGATTTCTGACTGCAACCCCATGACTTACATATTGTCTCGACAATTTCTGGGGGTAAAGTACTCCAAATGGATTTTCATCCTTCAGGAGTTCGATTTGGAGTTCACCACTACTAAATCAATGAAATAATTGGTTTTTTCTGATCTTATATGCTCTCTCCCTACAAACTTTGTTCCATTCCAATCAGAGGATCATATCCCGAATGAAACACTCTTTCTTATCAGCATTCATGATCCATGGTACGGTGACATCATCGTGTACGTTCAGACATCCAATTTTCGGTCCGAGTTGACGAAAGATGCTCGACGTCGTGTTCGGCATCAATCTCAACCATATCACATTGTCAGAGATACCTTATATCGTGTCGGAGTTGATTCTGTGCTCCGCCGATGTTTGAACCTGGAATAAGCTAAGAAAGTCCTGAATGACTGTCACAGTGGCACCTGTGGTGGTCATATGTCCAGTTATTCTACCACCTAGAAGATTTTGCGTGCGGGTTACTTCTAGCCATCTATATTCAAAGACTGTATTTTTGTAGTTCGAAAATGTCATGCGTGCCAGGTCTTTCAGCGCAAGATGCATGCGCCACCCCTACCTTTACATCCTGTCATTACCGTAGGCCCTTTTTCCAAACAGGGCATAGATTTTATGACATGTAACCCTCACTCGGCCAAAGGGCATGCCTATATAATCATTTCCGTGGACTACTTCATCAAGTTGGCCGAGGCGATGCCTACATTAGCTACCGACGGTAAGACAACCGCTCAATTCATTTTCAACCACGTGATTACGCATTTCGGAGTTCCTCAAGCCATTGTCACCAATCATGGCACTCATTTTTTGGATTGCATGATGGCAGAGCTAACATTGAAGTTGGGCTTTCGTCATGATAACTCAACACCATACTACCCTCAGGTGAATGGCCAGGTTGAGGCCGTGAACAAAGTACTAGTCACGATGCTTCAATGAATGATTGGTATTCACAAATACAATTGGCATCTATAATTTTTCTCAGCTCTCTGGGCTTATCTAACGTCTGTAAAGAGCACAACTAGATTCACACCTTTTCAGTTAATGTATGGTCTGGAAGCGACTCTTCCGGTTGAATGTGAAATCCCTTCGCTGAAGTTGGCTGTGGAATTATTGCCCGACACTTCCTCGGAGGAAGAACATCTCCTATATCTTGAACGACTAGACAAAACCTGCCGCTTGGCTGCTTTGGTTATCGAGGCACAGAAAAAGCAGGTTAAAGCTCATTTTGACTCAACACTTTCTCCACGTTCTTTCATTGAAGGGGACCTCGTCCTATTATATGACCAAGTACATGATAAACTTGGAGCCAGAAAATTCCAGCCCATGTGGCATGGGCCCTATATCGTAAAACGAGTATTAAAAAATGGGGCATATGAGCTAATAGACTATGAAGGTATTCCTCTAGTGCGGCCTAGGAATGGGTTGTACGTGAAGAAGTACTACGCTTGAATTATTCTTCTGTGGTGTGTGTACATAAGTGAGTGATTTCATTTTTGTGCATGTGTGGTGTGGTGTACTTTGTAAGCGTCTTTCTGCTGATTGGGTCTTCCTGATTGTGAAGATGTCTATTACTCCTTTTGTCGGTTTCACGGATGGTGCCTCCCACAGTACCAGGAATCTGTCCTCAGCAACCTAGGTAATATACAATCCTACTGGTGAGTTAGTCAATTTGCAAGTTGTTTGTCTAGGGCCTACCACAAATAATGTCGCGGAATATAGTGTCATTTTGGAATTGTTAAACGAGGCTGTTAACCTCGATATTCATGCATTACTTGTATATCTAGACTCACAGCTTGTAGTGTTACAACTCAATGGTCATTATTCAGTAAGGAACCCATCCATTTTACAACTGTATCTACATGTTCATTTACTGGAAAGAAATTTTGATTACATTACATATCAGCATATACCCAGGCACATGAATGCGTTAACAGATGCAGTAGCCAACATGGTTTTAGATAGACATTTACACAACTTGTAAAAACATCATCATATGTAAAAAGATACATTCAGAAATATATATATATATATATATGTCGAAATTTTTGTAGTTTGTGTGCATCACATTAAATCCAAAAAATACACATGTCTATTTTAATAATATTCAGAGACAACATGTCTCTCAAAAATGTGCAAATGAAAATCCTAGATGACTAATCAGCATGGTGCTCATGGTAGCATGTCACTGCCCACACCAATCGCCTCAGTAAATGATGAAGGTGACTAGGCACCCCCACGGTGTGCCTCTGATAATCCATAGGGATGTCTGTTAGGTAAGCGTAATCTGGGATCCCATGAGCGATTCCCTCCAAGTTCTGAACTAGTTCACTCCTCTCGCCAGCCTTGCCTTGAGGGTCATAGGTGAGAGGGGTCCTCCGTGCGATGGGTGATATCCCGGCGGGCCTCTCTGGGCCAACATCTGCATACACATAGGATTTTTTGTTAGAACATGCATGTATACCAAAAAAAATCATAAAATATATAAAATAAAAAGGAGTCTTACCCAGATCCTCATCCCAGTCTTCTCCCTCCTAGAGTGGAAGATCTGGGTCTCCTCTGAAGTCAGTACTAGCATAGGGCTAGTCCTCTACGATGATCAGCTATCGCTGAAGCCATATGAAGAACTTGGGCCTCCATGAAATTCGCTGGCCCCCTCCTGCTCTGGGCATCAGTGCTGCCCATCGAGCCATCCTTGGCTCTCTCAATGGTGGATCAGCGACTATCGCCCCCTGGCCCTACAAGATTGGTAACCATTCAAGGATGAGCGATACCAAGATAGATCCATACCCAAACTACTTCATTTTGGTCTTCTTACACTTCGTCAAATGTCATTTGATATTCATTGTTACGGAAGTGGCCCAATCGAATAGTGTCAGGTTCATGCATTCTGATGCTAGGAAGAGCTGTGTTTTAGTAGCCTCATGCAGTGCCTATGACCCCGCAGCCCACATAATGGTATGGAGCACCGCCCTGAGTGCTATATCAGGAACCGTGTGCATATCAACCTTCCTACTACCTGATCCTGTTCGTGCCCCTGGGCACACTCTTTCCATCACCATTGACATTTTATCACCAGATGGCCTGGTACTTGTTAAGATCAGGACTGGACCTCTACGAGACAGTCCAGTTATGAAGTAAACATCGGATATTTTGAGCTCCAAAACTTGGTCTTGAAGCCTAAACTTCTCTTTGTTCTCATCCCAGATACTAATTAAGTACTGCAACAATTCAAGTTGTGTTGTGAGACATGGTGTCAAGAAGAACTTTTTCAAGCCGCAATCCCAGAGAGCATTCATGCATTGTTCGTTCCCCATGGCCATTTCATATTATTCATTACGCTCCCTTTCTTTCCATTCGATCACCATTGTAGCTATGTACCTGCACCAAAACGGTCACAAACACTTCATTAGATCCATTGAACACTCAAAAATCCAGTTGATTGGTTCATTTTTTGTAAAAACTGAGTGGAAATTTAGGTTTGCCATTGGCATGACTTTTTTGTTGATAGTCGTGCCAACTGGCGTGACCCTTTGCAAAAAGGAGCCAATTGGTGCAGGTCCATGCCCCATACCTGCGCCAATCGGGTGAGCCCTAAATTTTCAAATATCCCCTCAGGGATCCAAAATCATAGTGGAATTCTATAAAAAATGGATTAAAACATAGCTAAGGGAAGCACCTCTTACATGGAAAAAACAACAACTGAAATGATGGACTAGATCATCCACAATCGTCGCCGCAAGTTCACACAGGAAAAAATCACTGTTGCTCTCCACAAGAGGTAAAAAGTAAAAGTAAATCTGTTTTTCCTATTTTTGTCATATTTATAAATTTTCAAAATCAAATTAGGTTTTTGAATCTTATTTTTCCAATTATATTTTGTTGAAAAATGGGTTTTACGCTTGCTTTCTTGTGCAGCAACAGGTTTTCACACGACTATGATGATGATGCGAGTTGTATTTTATACTTTTTTGGACTTGGTAAAAACATGAAAAAGTCACTGCTGGAGTCATATTTAAGCTCTTTTATGACTCTCTAAACATGAAAATATTGCCTAGTCGCTTGTCATTTTGATCTCATTAAATTGGCTGCGAAACGACATCTACCCAGTATACGTTTACCCCTTTTTTGGGCTGGGATAGATTATTTACGAAAAAGGAATACCCTAGCCTATTGCGACTAGGAGGTTTTCTCACACACAATTTTCTACCTTTTCGGATCTGAGGAACTATCTACGAAAAGGGACTGTTGGTGTTTACTTTTCCGTTGTCTTTTCAAACTCTCTAAACATGAAAATACATCTATTTCTTCCTTTGTCAGACTCATTAAAACCTAATGACATTGGATTCCGTTGTAATGATGATACTCGAGTTCCTCCTTCATAGGGCTCGTGAAATGTAATAGGTTGGATTTTTCTGAAGGACAAACTTATATCGCAAGCATATGCTATCCCCTTCGAGCTTGCTTTCAAAAATAATTGGGGTACTTGCCAGAAATGGTGGGGGGAAAATTAAACCAGTATCATCATCGTGTCGGCAGTATGTCACTCTTGAACATGGCACTCGTCTACATTCATGTCGGGTTGGGGACATCTCATCTCGTTTTATGCTTGCCTCCATGGGTTTGGGTAATCCTTTTTGACCGCTCATCTACTTTTTGCCTCGTCATCATGAACTCAGAACCTTTGATGTCAAATACTGCCAAATCCATTGTCGTGTCACCGATATGATCAAGAGAATTTGACCTCTGTAGTTTTCAACCCTCCTCTGATTCTCTGTTGATCCTGATTCACAAACATTATGTTCCTTTGTCTCGCGTCGATGATGTGGGAAACACTATGGCCCACTTTCGATCAAGGTCACTTCTTTTCGACTTCAGCTCATTATCCAGGAAGTTGATATAGAGACTCCCTTTAGGTACCTTGGAGCCTGCATGCCTCAATGGCAGTTTCTTTGCATTCGACGCAAGGTTTTCATCATTGCCTTCAATCGAATGATTTTGCGAGTGTTCGACATTAGCTCACTGTTCACATTCCATGGATTGTACCTCTAGTACCTTGAGGGCCATCGTCATAATTGGTGATTCCTCTCGCATCTGTTAATGAATTTCATCATTGGCTGGTAATCAGACGATGTTCTTGCATGTTCGACTTCAGCTCACTTATTCACATGCTAGAACTCATACTCAGTTCGGGTTGAAATGGAGTGCAAGACCCTGGGTTTTTTTTTATGGAATCCAGGCTGCGAATTTTGTGGATTATCATGATTAGTTACATGACTCATTGACTGGATGGTTGTGACCATACCTGAGTCTATTTACTGATCCTTACTGGATGGTTGCGTCCATACCTTGGGTCCTGATTTTTGTATACTCTATTATGGATGGCAGTGTCCATACCACATATCATGTATTTGAGATATCAGTTGTACTTGTCTATGCAGGTTTTCTGACGATAGTGTTTTCAGTTGGGCATGTTCTCATAAAGCATTTCACCCCTCTCTCTCTCTCAGGCCTCATGCTTTAGGGGGCATATGTTACACAGTAATTTGTCACTGTCCCTGCAATTCCCCATCCCACACATTGGAGGGCCTTTCCCATGACCTATGAGCAGTGACATAACCTGAAACCACTTTCATGGTATCCCCCTTCACAAGGACAATCATTCCTCTGAATAAATTTTCTTTTTAAAATCCATAAAAACTGATCTTTTGGCCTTGGCGCGACTAGCGAGTTCAGCCCTTGTGCCAATGGGAAAAATCCACCGAACAGGGCGTGCCAACTGGTGCTCTGTCCCAGTGTCTTGCTCGTGCCAAGCTTAATAAGGATTATTTTTTAAAATTAAATGGTGGAAGTTTGATTCCAACAAACTCCTGAACGAGTCTCTAAAATGAGTTGGGAGGTTTGGCTCTAGATCTCCATGTATGGGAGGTGGTTTTCCACCTATCATGGAAGCTTCCTTGAGGATAGGGCCAATCCCACAATTTTAGGGATCCCAACTCCCCTTCCACCATATATATAAGTTTGCGATTTTCCCTTAGCAAGCTAGTAGTCCTAATAGCACTAGAGAAGAGTTGAATCTGTAGCAAGGAGACTATCGCTAGAAAGCCTTTGAGAGCTAAGCGAAAGAGAGAGAGCTTTGTCCCATTCCTGAAGAGCTTCATTGAGACGTGCTCCGCTGTTAACCCCACCGAAGGAAGATCCAGTGTCAGAGCTTTGGGTTGTATCTTTCCTTTGTTATTATTAATGATAAGCGACTTTGATTATGGATTCATTAATGTGTCTTTGTCTTTGATGCAATGAATTACATCTTCTCTGACTAATGTATGGTTACAATATTTAGATTCTATGTTGTGTATCATTGTGTTTCTTCGCGTGTGTGTAGGTGTTTAGACGTGTTAAGTGGAAGGATCATGATCTACCAGGGCAGTGGATGGGAAGCGTCATCCTTTCTTCGTCGACCATTGCATAGGACCTGAGGTAGGAAACTTGTTATGTTTTTTCCATTTTTTAACTAGAGACCTGCGTCACTGCATGACTGATTGTTGCTAGACCCGATCTGGGCTAGTAGAGATTGCCTCTATCCTTAGAGGGGATTTACCTCTCCAGCATTAACCTTAACCTATGCTATCCCTAACCTAACCATAAACTTAACCTTAACCTAACCCTAACCTCGACCAAACACTTTGTTGTGGTGGATTTGACACACGGGTTTACGAAATCGTACACATCTAGAGAATGTGGTCTTTTCTCTAAACCATAAGGAACAGGCAGTATCTGGGGGGAGTTCATAAGTATAAGATTTAAAATGAAGTAATACACTTAAGTATGCTTTGTTGAAAAAGTAAAACTAAAAACATAAAAAGAAGCTAAATAGAGAGTTCCAAACAATAACAAGGTAAACAATGGCTCGATGGCCTTCTTCTCATTGAATGCTTGGACTTAATAAAAATCTTACCCACTTACCGAAGGGCCTAGGCAGAAGCTCTAGAACCCGACACAAGGATGCTTGTCCTTCAAGTTATGCCTTCTGACGCAGTTCAACTCTCTCTTTATGCTGCAATGGATTGAAATTGTTGGGTGGCCAACAATTGAGTCCTCTTCTTCAGCTCCTGCTCCTTGGTTCACAGAAACAACTGGTGTTGCTTGGGCAACTTGTTGAATCCTTAGTTAAACTGAGAGGGGGGGTGAATCAGTTTAACACATACTTAAGGATTTTGAATTTTTCCTCAAATTATTTACAACTTAATTTTATAACCAACTTTAATATGTGAACAGTCTTAATATGTTGCAGCAAGTATTAAATTAATGAGACACCAAACTTATTATGAGAGTAGCAAACATTAAGTAGATCGGGTAGATCATATCAACACATAGGCAACACACATAGAGATAGCAGATATAAGTGGAAACCCATAAAGGGAGAAAACCACATCTTCTTATTGTTGTGATGCAAAGGCAAGCTCCAACTCCCTCTCACCACTGTTTTTTTGTAGGCACCAACCTATAGGAGGCTCCAACCTCAGTCAGCTACAATTGACAACTATCAAGCTTCAACTTGATAGGGAAGCTCCAACTTCCTCAATTTATCAAAATAATTTTTTGCGTATTTACCTCAGATATCAGCTCTATTTAGTAGCATCTCTTTCTGCTCCTCTCTTCCTTATCTTCTCTGCCTCAATTTTCCATACTCTGCATTCTCTATACTCACTCTCTCTAACCTCTGTATGCATATCAAGATGATATTATTTATAGAGAGTTCCTTATGACTATTTGTATTCCTCAGGGAATTCGAAATGAATAGCCATACCTCTTAGCCCTCTTCCTTCTCATTTCTTTTCCATCTCACTCAGAAAAATATAGTTGTATGTACTAATTTTAATATTGTAGTGGGAATTTTGTTTTCTTCCGAAGACTTGCCAATGCATCACAAAAAATATAAACCAATAAAAAACGTATACATTCAGTTACAATGAGGATTAAAAATCTACTTATTAAGTTTTGGATCACTGAGTTTGTCTTTTCTGTGACTTTGTTTGTCATTTTCGGCTCTGTTTGATCTCTTGTTCACTGTCGCAGTGTAACTGACATATATATAGGTAACTGCGCTTTTCATATATCGCAATTCAACTCTTGACATGATAATGAAGTGTTTTTAACATATAAACTTCCCCTTTATGTTACACAAATCAATTCACAGAGAGCTTAAATAAAAGACCTTTTAATACTTAAAATGCCCTTTTGGGCCCACTCGCCAAGCTTGTTTTATTCTCTGATGCGATGTATCACCTTTCGAATACTTTTGATTGCGATTAATCGCAATCGAGACTTCCATTTATATGTTCCGATGCTCTGCTCCTTCTCCAATGCGATCAATCACTGTTCACTTTGATATGCCGATGCGATGAATCGCTCCGATGCGATGTAACACTGTTCACTTTGATATGCCGATGCGATGAATCGCTCTGATGCAATGTAACACTGTTCACTTTGATATGCTGATGTGATGAATTGCTCCGATGTGATGTAACGCTGTTCACTTTGATACCAGAACTAAAACATATATGAAGCATCGTTTAAATCATATCGGGTTTGGAACTCAATCACAATCGCAACCTTTTGTTAACATGTTCCGCTGCCAAGTTTCTTCGATGCGATTGGTGAGGGTCCCACAATATAAGATTTTGTTTGTTTTAACTCGAACAAAAGAGCGCTACATATAAATATATATATGCTTTGGACCTTTGTATATAAAGCGCAACATATGTACTGTGTTGCATATATATAAGCTTCTGCTTCTGCTTTAATGTATCCTCTAGCTTGGGTTATGATTCTCGGAATTTTATGTAGGGGGGTCCCACCCTACAAACACAATATCTTCCGTCTACATTATATTAAGTCTTGGACATAGACATAAGCCCAAAACTAATATATATAAATATATATATAACCTCTCGGGTTCCATAGTTTGATTAGTGCTTCTGTTTCCCAGTACAACCTTAGCCATGTAGCATATTAACATTGCAATAGGTATCAAACCCCAACTTCGTGTAAAAGCGCTCGGGCCCATAGTGTACCACTATATGCTAACTATCATATGTACCACTCCTTTGGTGACTTGCATACCAATTATAATATATTGACATATATAACGACCTCGTTCAATTTATTATGAACCTTATAATAAACCCACGCATTTAACTTATATGTGAACACTTTACCATGTAGTTCAACCTGCATTCGACCCATCATATATATCAACATATGTTAATATAATTTATAACCTCTGCCTGTTTATTAACTTTCATAACACAGAATACACAGTCATTCACATAATACTTTGGCTCCGCCGCTCTGAATGTAGGACCCACATCCTTGGTTCTCTTCTCCGCACCTTCACCTTTGATTAGACGGTTAATTTTCTCTCGCGCACCAACGGAGCTTTAGACTTCCATCCAATAGACGATGCGCAATATCACACAAATTAAATTTTCACTTCATAATTCTCCAAAATCTTGCGAAAAAAGTTATTTTACGAAACCGCCTGAGGACACGTGTCCTTCAATGACATATATTGCGTTCGTTTTGGCAATACAGCTTACCACTTCAACCAATGTGTGAACGCACTGGTTTTGTGGCCCTTCAGTTTTACTGTTCATGTTCAGGGTTCCGCTTATAGTCATTGTTCCATTCCAACAAAAAAATCCACGCCTTCATTATTTACATATACGTATAATCTCTGTTCCACTTATTTCTTCAGCGTTTAATATATAAGTTTATACATATAAAATTATTTCTTCAGTGCTTTTTAATATGTAAACCGTGTTTCATTGTTATGTTAAATCAACGCTACCATACAGTTTAATACCCGACTTCATTATGTTTTTATTGCTAAACACTTGGTTCCATTACCCTCAGGGTTTCGTCTCTGCTTGATCATTTCACTGTTTGTTAACGACTCTACCTCTACCTATGCTGCTTGACTATTTCAGCTTTTCCTCTATATTCTCTGTCTCCTCCTCTGCTACTCTGCCTCCTCTGGTTCTACCTCCTTTCTCTGTGTCCGCCTCTACTGCTCGACCGTTTTATTTCAACAGTTGCCATCTATGTTGTCTCCTTTGCACTATTTTTCTTCTCTTTTTGCTGCCCTATCTCTGTAAATAAACTCTCCCTCTGTTCTTCTCATGCTCCCTGTAAATGTTACTATACCATTCACCAAAGATCTGCTGTCTTCTCCTTTGCTTCTGCTGCTATCCTTTGTCTGTCTCTGCCTTTGCTGCCTCCTTTGCCATCAATGACAACATTTCCAACACAACTTTGGCCAGCATAACCTTGTGCTCACAAATTGTTCATCTCTTTGAGGGTTTATATAGTTGAGCTTTCAAACCTCCTTCCCTCCCTTGGTACATGGTGGATAGTGACCCAAGGGAGGGGAAATATTCCATTATGGGTTGAAATATAATCTTGTGTGCTCACACAAGGCCTAAGAAAGCGTTGTTGCTGTACTTAGGTGACTTTAACATAAGGAGAAACTGTCAGTTTCCTGCTTGTGGTCCCAGAAAGGGAATTTTTTCTATTTCCAGGAATGCACGCTTATCAGGCTCTAGTGCACGCAAAAGGCACACTTATCAAAGGAAAAAGCGCGCATTTGGGAATTTATAACTAGTTCAATCTTGAATTGCTCCAAACCTTAGAGATTCTTAATATTTTTGATTCCATAATGTATCTTTGTCCTGTAAATCCTTGGGCTCGACATTACTTGATGTTGTTTTTTGCTGTACGATTTTCCAGTGTTAACAGATGCCCCCTAATGTGTGAGGTCTAGGAAGATCTATATAGCTGAAATACATTATAGTTTATTTTCTGTATCGTACAAAGAGAGAGAGAGAGAGAGAGCGAGGCTTGCATGTAGAAGGACAACATCTTGCACCGGTTCCGAGATAACCACTGCCTAGGGGACCCCTTGCAAGTAGACAAAATATACAACATATTTGCAAACTTTCAACGAGGCGGGCATGTCCCATGCTCGTGATGCTATGGATAGTTAAAC
Source organism: Pinus albicaulis (assembly GCA_034641835.2). Lineage (NCBI taxonomy): Eukaryota > Viridiplantae > Streptophyta > Pinopsida > Pinales > Pinaceae > Pinus > Pinus albicaulis. The sequence continues at coordinate 93,130,582 of MU968359.1, read as the reverse complement.
AAAATTGATAGATACATGTGCTATCTGTGTCACTATTGTGGTAGTGGTGTTGGTCGTTGTTGACGATGACTGCTAACGCCCTTAGGGGAGTTTTTTCATTGACGATAGGTGGAATGTGTGTTGGAGAGGTAAATCCCCTCTGCGGTTAGAGGAAATCGCTACTAGCCCAGATCAGGTCTAGCAACAATCGAGTCATCCTAAGATGCAAGTTCCTAATTGCAAAAGACCAAGATATGACAAGAGGCCTACCTTAAGTCCTACGCTACTGTCGTTTGCGGAGAGGATGGAGCTTCCATCCCTCACTTTGGCATATCACAATTCTCCCACTCGATGCGATCGAACACCTACACGTACAAGAGGAAACAACAAACAAACAAGCGTAAAACCTAATACATGCAACTATGTATCAGTTAGAGAAGATACAACTCATAACATAAAACATGAACATTTGAGTGGAACCATAATCGAAGTCACTTACTATAAATCAGAACAAACAAAGATACAACCTGAGCTTTGATGCTGGATCTTCCTTCGGCGGGTCGAAAAAGGAGTACGTCTCGGTAAAGCTCATCGGGAAAAGGACAATTCTCTCTCTCTTCGGTTGTCTGATGATAATCTCCTTAAAATTGATTCAGCTCTATTCGGGCTACCAAGGCTACTAAGGCTCAACCATTCAGCCCCTTCATCAATGGAAGATGGCTATATTTATAGAGGATGGGAGGAGGTTGGGATCCCTACAATAGTGGAAGGGAGGCCTTATCCCTTGGGAGGTTCCCCATAAGGTGGAAACAAGAGGCCAAAGGAGGAAGGCCGTGGTTATTCAGTTGAAACCACTCCTCATGACTCATCCACGAAGTTGTTGTAATCGAAACTTCGCCTCTCTTTTTAAAAAAAATTCCATAAGCATATTGGTGCAGGTGCTTAACTGGGATAGAGCGTCAAATGGCATGGGCTCAGTGTTAATTTTCATCATTGGCGCGAGGACATAACGGGCTACCAGCGCCAAGGAAAAAATAGGTGTTTCTAGGGGTCTGCTCAGGAAATGATCAATAGAAGGAATGTTGTCCTCATGGAAAGGGATGCAATGATGGTATTTGCAAGGCATGACACTACTTATTGGTCACAGAAATGACCCTCCAATGGGTGATATTGGTATCGCAGGGACGGTGACAAATTACTGTGTAACAGATGCCCCCTAAAGCACGAGGCCCAAGAGAGAGAGAGAGGGGTGAAATTCTTTACGAGAACGTGTCCAACTGAAAACACTACCATCGAAAAACCTGAGTAGACAAGTAAAAATGATATCTCAAAAACATGATGTGTGGTATGGGCGCAGCCATCCATAATAGAGTATACAATAATGAAGATCCAAGGCATGGATGCAGCCATCCAGTGAGGATCGATAAATAGACTCAGGTATGGTCGCAGCCATCCAATCAATGAGTCATGTAACCAGTCATAAAATCCACAAAACCGCAACCTGGATCCCAACAGAAAAAATCTAGGGTCTTGCACTCCATCTCGACCCGAACAAAGTACAAGTTCAAGCATGTGAATAAGTGAGCTGAAGTCGAACGTGCAAGAACATCACTTGATTACTAGCCAGTGACGAAATCTATTAACAGATGTGAGAGGCACCACCAATAATGTCAATGGCCCTCAAGGTACTATAGGTACAATCCACGGAATGTGAATAGTGAGATGGCATCGAACACCCATAGAATCATTCGATTGAAGGCCAATGATGGAAACCTTATGTCGAATGCGAAGAACCTACCATTGAGGCATGCAGGCTCTAAGGTACCTGAAGGGAGTCTCTAGATCAGCTTCCTGGATAATGAGCTGAAGTCGACAGGAAGTAACCTTGATCGAAGGTGGGCCATAGTGTTTCCCACATCATCGATGCGAGACAGAGGAATATAATTTTTGTGAATCAGGATCATATGAGAATCAGAGGAAGGTTGAAACTTGTATAGGTCAACTTCTCTTGAGCATATCGACAGCACGACAGTGGATTTGGCAGTATTTGACATCAAAAGATCAGAGGTCATGATGACGAGGCAAAGAGCAGATGAGAGGTCAAAAGGGATTACCCAAACCCACGGAGGCAAGTAGAGAGTGAGATGAGATGTCCCCAACCCAACATGAATGCAAACAAGTGCCATGTTCAAGAGCGACATACTACCGACACGAAAACAATACTAGTTCCATTTTCCCCCACCATTTCTGGCGAGTACCTCTTTATTTTTACACCAGCTTGAAAGGATACCATATGCTTGTAATATAATTTCGTCCTTTGGATGAATCCATCCGAGTACATTTAAGGAGCCCCAGGAAGGAGAAACTCGAATATCGTCATTACGACTGAATCCGATGTCATCAGGGTTTAATGAGTCTGAAAAAGGGAGAACTCAGCGTCTTTTCATGTTTAGAGAGTTTGAAAAGACAGCGGAAAAGTAAACTCCAACAATCCCTTTTCGTAAATAGTTCCTCAGATCTGAAAAGGTAGAAAATTGTGTCTGAGAAAGCCTCCTAGTCGCGATAGGCTAGGGTATTCCTTTTTCATAAATAATCTATCCTAGCCCGAAAAAGGGGTAAACGTATACTGGGTAGATTTCTTTTCGTAGCCAATTTAACAAGATCAAAATGATAAGCGACTTGGCAATCTTTTCATGTTTAGAGAGTTAGAAAAGAGCTGAAAGATGACTCCTCCTGGAGGAACGGTAACGGTGGAATTGCTCATAATATGATAAAAGTCAAGAGGCTGGCTAACAAGACCACTCATCGCAGCAGTTATTCAGGAATGGGTAAAAAAACCAAGTGAAGGCATATGATCGGCCAAGTAGATAGTGACGATGGGGTGAGAAAACCAAGGCTCATCTGGCAAAAGAGGCTGATAAAATGGTAATCACAAAAGTTGAAATGGGCAAGGTTTCATTTTTACACAAGCTTGAAACAAAGATAAACTATGCTTGAAACTGATTTCGTTTTTACACAAGCTTGAAATAGAAACAAACTATGCTTGAAAAATTTAAGCATGCCCCTAGGATGGTGACTGAATTTGAGGTACATCCCCTCTGCGGATAGAGGCGATCCCTACTAGCTCAGATCGGGTCTAGCAACAATTGAGTCACGCTAAGATGCAAGTTCCTAATTTCAAAAGACCAAGATGCGACAAGAGGCCTACCTTAAGTCCTACGCTGTCATTGTTTGCGGAGAAGATGACGCTTCTGTCCCTTTCTTTTGCAAATCACAATTCTCTCACTCAATGCGATCAAACACCTTCACGTACAAGAAGAAACAACAAACAAACAAGTGTAAAACCTAATAGATGCAATTATGTATCAGTCAGAGAAGATACAACTCATAACATAAAACATGAACATCTGAGTGGAACCATAATCGAAGTCGTTTATTATTAATCAGAACAAAGAAAGATACAACCTGAGCTCTGATGCTCGATCTTCCTTCGGCGGGTCGATAGAGGAGTACGTCTTCATAAATCGCGTTGGGAAAAGGAAAATTATCTCTCTCTTCGGCTGTCTGATGATAATCTCCTTACAATTGATTCATCTCTATTCAGGTTACCAAGACTACTAAGGCTCAACCATTCAGCCCCTTCATCAATGGAAGATGGCTATATTTATAGAGGAGAGGAGGAGGTTGGGATCCCTACAATAGTGGAAGGGAGGCCTTATCTCTTGGGAGGTTCCCCATAAGGTGGAAATAAGAGGCCAAAGGAGGAAGGCCATGGTTATTCAGTCGAAACCACTCCTCATGACTCATCCACAAAGTTGTTGTAATTGAAACTTCGCCTCTTTTTTTTTTAAACTTTCCATAAGCAGATTGGCGTGGGTGCTTAACTGGGACAGAGTGCCAACTAGCACGGGCTTAGTGTTAATTTTCCTCATTGGTGCGAGGACATAATGAGCTACCAGCGCCAAGGAAAAAATAGGTGTTTTTAGGGGTCTTCTCAGGAAATGATCAATAGAAGGAATGTTTCCCTCATGGAAAGGAATGCAATGATGGTATTTTCAAAGAATGACACTAATTATTGGTCACAGAAACGACCCTTAAATGGGTGAGATGGGGATTGCAGGGACAGTGAAAAATTACTGTGTAACAGATGCCCCCTAAAGCATGAGGCCCGAGAGAGAGAGAGGGGTTAAATGATTTACGAGAACATGTCCAACTGAAAACACTGTTGTCAGAAAACCTATGTAGACAAGTACAACTGATATCTCAAATACATGATGTGTGGTATGGGCACAGCCATCCATAATAGATTATACAATAATTAATATCTAAGGCATGGACGCAGCCATCTAGTTAGGATCGATAAATAGACTCAGGTATGGTCGCGGCCATCCAATCAATGTGTCATGTAACCAATCAGAAAATCCACAAAACTACAGCCTCGATCCCAACAGACAAAATCTAGGGTCTTGCACTCCATCTCGACCTGAACAGAGTACAAGTTCAAGCATGTGAACAAGTGAGCTGAAGTTGAACATGCAAGAACATCACCTGATTACCAGCCAATGATGAAAGCTATTAACAGACGTGAGAGGCACCACCAATAATGTTAATGGCCCTCAAGGTACTATAGGTACAATCCACAGAATGTGAACAGTGAGCTAGCGTCGAACACCCGTAGAATCATTCAATCGAAGGCCAATGAAGGAAACCTTACGTCGAATGCGAAGAACCTGCCATTGAGGCATGCAGGCTCTAAGGTACCTGAAGGGAGTCTCTAGATCAGCTTCCTGGATAATAAGCTAAAGTCGACAGGAAGTAACCTTGATCGAAGGTGGGCCATAGTGTTTCCCACATCATCAACATGAGACAGAGGAATATAATGTTTTTGAATCAAGATCAGATGAGAATCAGAGGAAGGTTGAAACTTGCAGAGGTCAACTTCTCTTGAACATATCGACGTCAGGATAGTGGATTTGGTAGTATTTGACATCAAAATACCAGAGGTCATGATGACGAGGCAAAGAGTAGATGAGAGGTCAAAAGGGGTTACCCAAACCCACGGAGGCGAGCAGAGAGTGAGATGAGATGTCCCCAACCCGACAAGAATGTAGACAAGTGCCATGTTCAAGAGCGACATATTGTCGACACGACGACGATACTGGTTCCATTTTCCCCCACCATTTCTAGCGAGTACCTCTTTATTTTTACACAAGCCCATATGCTTGTCATATAAGTTCGTCCTTTGGACGAATCCATCCTAGTGCATTTAAGGAGCCCCAGGACGGAGAAACTTGAATATCGTCATTACGACTGAATTCAATGTCATCATGGTTTAACAAGTCTGATAAAGGGAAAACTCGGCGTCTTTTCATGTTTAGAGAGTTTGAAAAGACAACGAAAAAGTAAACTCCAACAGTCCCTTTTCGTAAATAGTTTCTCAGATTTGAAAAGGTATAAAACTGTGTTTGAGAAAGCCTCCTAGTTGCGATAGGCTAGGGTATTCCTTTTTCGTAAATAATCTATCCCAACCTGAAAAAGGGGTAAAATTATACTGGGTAGATGTCGTTTCGCAGCCAATTTAACGAGATCAAAACGACAAGCGACTTGGAAATATTTTCATGTTTAGAGAGTCAGAAAAGAGCTGAAATATGACTCCTCCTAGAGGAATGGTAATGGTGGAACTTCTCAAAACATGATAAAAGTCAAGAGGCTGGCTAACAAGACCACTCATCACAGCGGTTCCTCACGAACGGGTAAAACAACCAAGTGAAGGCATATGATCGGCCAAGCAGATAGTGACGATGGGATGAGAAAACCAAGGCTCATCTAGCAAAACAGGCTGATAGAATGGCAATCATAAAAGGTGAAATGGGAAAGGTTTCATTTTTACACAAGCTTGAAATCAAGAAAATTTTCTTGAAGTTGGTTTCATTTTTACACAAGCTTGAAACAAAGATAAACTATGCTTGAAACTGGTTTCATTTTTACAGAAGCTTGAAATGGAAATAAACTATGCTTGAAAAATTTAAGCATGCCCCTAGCATGGTGAATCAATTCGAGGTACATGCCCCCCAAGCTTTAGTCCATATGAAAGGAAGATGGAGTGAAGATTCAAACTACGAGATCAGAGAAAGACTCGACTATGATTTTACGAGATCTGAGTAAAGACTCGAATTGAACGGGAAAGTGTTTCATTGTTTTAACGAGGTTGACACATTAAAAGAATTATCCTTAGATGACCTTGTTTCATCTTTTAAGAAGCTTGACACAAGAAAAACGAACTCTGCTCTGACAGACCTTGTTTCATGGTTTAAGGATCTTGACACAATAAAACGAACTCTGCTCCGAAGACAAATCATCATGATGAACAAGAAGTCATCACTTCCAAGATTTTCCCACCTAATGGAAGGAAAACATCTTGGAAGTTAGGACCCAATGCCCCCAGCACACTATGCACAACGGCATCATCACTGAGTACAGGCACGGGCTAGGTAGACGCATAGTTGACCTATAGTGGGGCGGATACAACAGGTGGATAAAAACCAGGAAGGGATGATGGCGGGCCAGTTGCCACATCAGGACCAAAGAATGAAAGCTGATCAATGGTCACGATCCGTCCTTCATGTGGAAAATAGACCACACGAAAAAGGGAGGAGACAAGCGCTCCCATGGCATAGGTGTAATCGCGCCCCAAGAGTAGATTGAAATCCAAGGGGCCTGGAACAACCATCACATCCATATGGACAATTTTACCTCCCAAAGTAACAGGTAACCTTGGAAGGATCCCTAATGGTTGACTAGTTCTTCTGTTAAATGCCAACAGATTCTGCGTAACACGTACAAGCGGAGGTGAACCTAAAGCTTTCCAAGTTGTTGAGGATAAAATACTAACAGATGCAACTTCATCTATAATGGTGCTGGGTACGACTGGATGAGAGGCCTGTACTGTGATCTCAAAAGGCACATAATACAGAAGGCGGTATCCTGCAAATCGACTCCAGTCAAAGGAAGCGACCAAACTACTTGGACAGGCTACCATCGAACCAAGATGGTCTTCCCCCGGTGTTACAGAAGAAGAAGGAGCATCCTTTATGACTTCCATCATGGAGTCGAGAGGGGTATCCTCCAGGACATCGATCAGAGGAGGTGGAGGAGAAACTTCTTGTGGTATAGGGACAGGAGAATCTTTCTCCAAGTCTGAGGAATCTGAAGAAATAAGAAGAACCTGAGGGATGTGATGTCCACTCTCAACGGAAAATACTTGGTGCACTACAGACGGGGCCAGTTCGACCGATCCCACAACCAATGGTTGGTCAGGGATGGATTCATGAATTTGAATTTCCGGGGGAGCGGGATTGACCAAGGATGACTCTTGACCAATCGTAGGATCAACTGGTGGAGGAATCAAAGAAATCTGTTTGTAACCAGCTAGAAGGGATGGCGCAGAAACAGCCGATTTGTCCAAAACTCGCTTGGCTTCATCCATATACAGACAAAGGTGAATGGCATGGTGCCCCCCACACAACTTACAAGGATTGGCAAGCTTACCCTACTTCTTAAGAGTTTTACCAGCACTAGCTGAAGATGTGCCCCCAACCTGATTCCCAGAAGCCAAAGGCAACGACGGATGACCATTGGACCATACTTCGAGTACCTCGGGAATACCAGGGAAATCTCGAAGAAGATGGTCACCTGTGCATAACATGCAAGGGAATTTGACTTTGCATGGAGGGTTGGGAGGTTTATCAAGAGGAGATGTTTCAGAAGAAGTATTTGTAGCTTTAGCCTCTCTCTTATCAGACTTCTTCTTCTTTGTCTTCTTCTTCTTCTTCTTAACCACCTGGTTACTCAACTCCAGACTTTCACCAGGAAAAGTAGAAGAGGAGGACGCAGAAACAAGAGAAGAAGGGGAGAGGTCCACCTTGGAATCAACATGATGTTGTTCAGGAAAAGGAACTAATTGAACAGTAGCCGAGACATTCAAGACCACAAAGGTTGAAAAAAAACAAACAAGAAACCCAACAGTTGACCCAGGAAGGGACAACGTTTCCATATAAGGAGCACCAACATTTCCAAAAGGATGAAAAGGACCAGGATTCCCTTTAGAGGGGATTCCTTGGTTGGTGAAATTAGGAAAAGTTGCCATCGGAAACGACCTGAAAATACACCCTAAGGAAACTAACTTTAACAGGGAATATTTCGTGGGCAGTTAATTTTAAAACATTGAAACAAAACGATGTTGTTTCATCTTTTAAGAGTCGAGAAACAGGCAAAAGGTGACTCCATCACTTTCATATTGGAAACAAGCGTGAAAGGACAATCACTTGATGATATTTTCAAATTGAATGAGTCATAAAAGATCGAAACGATTACTCCGGTGATCTAGGCAAAGGGTGTACCAAATATCCATGAACTGCAATATACACCTTGGTTTCAAAATGAAAGAGAAATCAACCAAGGACTTGCCGTACATGCAGGCAATATCCCCGAATGTTGTGTCCGGTGTATCACGGGTATAAGGCGGTAGAATTGGCTTCCTATGGATAAAGGATAGAAACCTAGTGGGGTATCCCTTTATATACACGATGGTACAGGGAGCACAAGTCTGTGCTAGCACTGTCTAAAGCCAAGAGGCGAATGACAGCTACTAGGTTTAATGACGCCGGAACACGTCACTAGCCTAGACCACTAAAAATGTTTCGTTAGGTTTCAATGCTTCCTTAATTTAATTGAATAAATTTTATGGTTTATCTTCAATTATGTCTCGGTTTCAAGGCCCTACCATATGTCATCTGACAATCTCCTATATGCAACTATATGAGAAAAGAAAACTTTTCAATTCGATGAATGCTATATAGTTAAGGGAAGAGTCTCAAACAATGATGCGACAAACAACAACACTGCAAATGAAAATTTTCCAAACTAGATGACTTTCACTATCCAAAAGTAATCTAAAACATCCAATGATGTGAATTATGCAATGTAATCTGTGCAAAATCCCATTTTTCAAAAACTATGCAATTGTAATCTATGCACAATTTCCTTTTTCTTTTTAAAGAATAAGAATGGACTCAATGCATTTTTCGATGAAATGAGAATCTACTTAATGCATGTTTTTAATGAAAGAGAATGCATTCAAAGCGATTTTTAGTTTTCAATCATTAAACAATGTGATCTAAGTTCAATGATAAATCTCAAAAATACTTTTCAATGCAATGTGATCTAATGCATTTTAACGAAAAGAAAACTTTGAGACGAAAACTAAATAAACTCAAATCTTCTTAATGAAGGATGAAGGAAAAAGGGATGCAAACAAACACTAAGAATGCAATCATTGTTTCAAAATACTTTGTAATGAAATTCCTCAAAAGGTGACAAGACATATGAGGTCAGACAAAAAGAGGACTTCCAAAGCACGAGATCAAAACAAGGCATTCATTCCCTTTTACATCAAGCAATCATGGAGAGAAGAAATTTTAGCTGAACAATGAGCAATGTAATCTATGCTCATAAAAATAAAATACTGGAAGGGAAAGACACACTGGTGAGGGATTTAGGGAAAAAGTCTCAATTTTCACACACCCTAAAATTGGCACGAATTTTGTGGGTGAAACTAGCACCAACTGGCGCGACTTGCTCACTGAAAACTAGCGCCAATGGCCAATTGGCACGGGTTGCTAACTAGCAACAAGCGCCAATGCCTGAAAATGAAAAAACAAAGAATTTCTCCCAACCAAGACCAGACTCACCACTTCAAGAAAATTCTAAACCAAACCGAGAAGCAAAGTACTAACCAAAAGAAACTTCTGAACAAGGGAAAACCCTAGCACCTACAGGAAATGGCGTGACTGTCTGGCTGTAATTAGCACCAGACAGGGGATGGCACAGGTGATGAACTGGCAACCTGCGCCAACTGGCGCGACTGTCAGGGTGGAAAATGCACCAATCAAGCCAACCATGAAAATATGAAACTTTCGGAAAATGAGAGGTCAAATCTGATCCTCTGTGGCTAAACAGAGGTTTTACACTAGCAAAAGTGAGCCAAAAGAGTTGATCAAAAAGACAAAGATCAAAATCAACCGAAAATACAAGGCAAACTCGAATCAATGTTTCCCTAGTGAAGTCACCAGTTTGTTTGAGAGGTAAATCCCCTCTGCGGACAGAGGCGATCCCTACTAGCTCAGATCGGGTCTAGCAACAACCGAGTCATGCTAAGACACAAGTTCCTAATTGCAAAAGACCAAGATACGACAAGAGGCCTACCTTAAGTCCTATGCTGTCATCGTTTGTGTAGAATATGGTGCTTCTGTCCCTTTCTTTGGAAGATCAAAATTCTGCCACTCAATGCGATCAAACACCTGCACGTACAAGAAGAAACAACAAACAAACAAGCATAAAACCTAATAGATGAAATTATGTATCAGTCAGAGAAGATACAACTCATAACATAAAACATGAAAATCTGAGTGGAGCCATAATCGAAGTCGTTTATTATTAATCAGAACAAAGAAAGATACAACCTGAGCTCTGACGCTGGATCTTCCTTCGGCGGGTCGACAAAGGAGTACGTCTTGGTAAAGCTTGTTGGGAAAAGGACAAGTCTCTCTCTCTTCGGTTGTCTGGCGATAATCTCCTTACAATTGATTCAGCTCTATTCAGGCTACCAAGACTACTAAGGCTCAACCATTTAGCCCCTTCATCAATGGAATATGGCTATATTTATAAAGGAGAGGAGGAGGTTGGGATCCCTACAATAGTGGAAGGGAGGTATTATCCCTTGGGAGGTTCCCCATAAGGTGGAAACAAGAGGCCAAAGAAGGAAGGCCATGGTTATTCAGTCGAAACCACTACTCATGACTCATCCACGAAGTTGTTGTAATTGAAACTTCGCCTCTTTTTTAAAAAAAATTTCCATAAGCAGATTGGCATGGGTGCTTAACTGGGATAGAGTGCTAACTGGCATGGGCTCAATGTTAATTTTCCTCATTGGCACGAGGACATAACAGGCTACTAGCGATAAGGAAAAAACAGGTGTTTTTAGGGATCTGCACAGGAAATGATCAACAGAAGGAATGTTGTCCTCATGGCAAGGGATGCAATCATGGTATTTGCAAGGCATGACACTACTTATTGGTCACAGAAACAACCCTCCAATGGGAGAGATGGGGATTGCAGGGATGGTGAAAAATTACTATGTAACAATTTGGTATCCATATGCGTAATCTTGGTATGGAAAATCACTATGCAATGTACACATATGTACTAGCTGGGACCTTCCCATGTAAGCATTGTTGTCAGAGACGCTTATAAAGGCACGGGTCTTCGATAGATCTTGATCAAAGTGTAGTGGTTGTAAGGTACGATACCATCGTGACATGAAAGATTTTTTTTGTAGTCGAATGTCAAGAGGATCGATGACATCTATGGACAATGATTTCTCCCATAGTGCCACCCAAGGATACCCCTTAACATGGGGGGGGTCATCCAAGGTACCGCTTCCTTTTTGGAAAAGAGGTGTTGATGTCAACAAAAAGGAAGCCTTAATTGAACCATAATGGGTTTAACATAGGCATTTTGGTGAGCGGTGGCTGAAAACAGATGATGGGGACTCAGTGGCCCAAGGTTAGAGCATATTTGAGCAGCTTGGTGGTAGTCATAGGAATATTTTGAAGGGAAAAAATCCCTGGAGTCAGTAGGACTTCCAGGGTGGGTATGAACTGGCTATGATTTTCATAAAGGTGCATGCATGGAGGGTATGAAGTAATTCAAACAAGGGAGATGGGGGACTGCTGCCATGGGAGGAAAAAGTGAAATATGAGGGCGAAGAGGAAAAGGGCATTGTTTGTGCTTTTTTTACAAAAACAATAAAATAATGGGGTTTTATTTGTACAAAACACAAAGACGGGTACCCAAAAACATGAAAGAGGGTCGCTCACTTGATGGTGTGAGGACAGTGTTTTGCTGGGGGTAGGGGTCCCATTGGATGGTCTCATGTGTGGGGTTGATGAAGTGGAAGATGTCGCGGATGGATTAATGCTGATGGAGGTATGGTGGGCCAAATGTGGTGCATGGAGGAGCGCTTTCATTCTGCTGGTACGACTCGGTCATTTGGGAAGGGATTTTAGTTCGAATAGTGAACTTAACCTTATGCATGATATATGGATGGGCATGAGGTGCTTCCTGGACTACAATGATATGGCCATGGCATCACTTTGTGGAGTGATGTATGGTCTACTTGAGATGACGATCGCCATGGAGGGTAGGCTCTACCGACCATCGAGGATGTTTATCATATGCAGGGTGAGGTGATGATAAAAGTGGTCGGGTGTGAGGACCCTAGGTTTTATTTTTGATGGAGAAATGATGTTAGGATATGCAAAGTTTCTAGGACTTTATCATGCTGATGGTAGAATGATACCTGCTCCGGAACTTTCAGTGGTGATTGTTGTGAATGCTTTGCGGGTTCTTCCTGCAAAAACAACTACCTCAAGTGAAAGCATCTTCTTTTCATTCAATATTATTTGAAAAACATGAATTTTGGAAAGTAAGATGGGAGGGTGCATACCTTCCGGCGCTTGAAAAGATATTTCTTTGGAAAGCAAATGTGGGGCATCGCTTTCGTTCGTCATGGTATACTGATGATGGTGCAACTTACGATTTTCAGAGTGGACCTTTTGATCTCCTGTTATGGACCTCCAAAGTTCTGGAAGAGGGAGATAAATAAGGGATTATGGCCCTAATCCTATTCATTTGTACTTCCTAAGTTTGGGAGATCAGAGGTGGTAGCAGAGCCTTTCTTGCCATTGTGGTCAGCCTGTGTACCGGGGATTAGTGATACTATGCGGAGGTAACTCTCATGACATCCTGCATTTTGATTTTTTCAGTTGGGTGACGCCGAGGACCATACAAATTAGGTTTGTACATCCTTAAAGGGGCTTTTTTCCATAGATTGTGCGGGCGATCTAGGGAAATAACTGCCCCGCTTACGCGTATTTCTCAGGTGTAGCCGCACGAAGGTGCCCTGTCCCTGCCTCTTTTCGCACAAGGGTGCATATGTAAATGAAACAGGTGCACAAGGGCATGCTTGTATGAGAGACACGCACGCAAGGGAAGTGTTTTTTGAAAAAACTTGGGATTTTTGATGTTCTTAATGGTTTTTATCCTTTGTACTGATGGGTGCCTGTTGCTTGGCAGGTTAGTGTGGAGAGAGCGAGATTGGCCCGAGATTCGGACTACTCTGGCTACTGATGTTGGGGTGCATCGTCAGTTGGCTGCATGGGGCCTCCTGAAATTTTCTGAGAACGAGTGTCTTTGGTCACAGGACCAATTGCTATGTTATATTATATGGCATTAGCACCAGAGGCGCAACATGTTTTTACTAATGGGGACAAACTTGATTATTCGTCCAGAGATAGATATTTACTTGGTGGCTGAATTACTGCCTTAGGGAGAGGCGCTGAGGTATCTGCTTCCTGCTGGGCGAGTGAACATGGACAGGTTCTGGTGGTGTCATTGCAGTGGTGTGCCTCTGACTAAAGGGTGCATCAATATCACCTCAGTGATAGATGTGGCCGAGCGGTGTGCTCTGGCTATTATTGTGTGACTGGCGGGGTCATTTGTGCCACATCGGTCATCGGGCCCATAGGTGGGAGTTTTATGCCACTTGAGGAACATGCATTTCTTCGATTTTTCCCATTTCTGTTTTGATGGTATGGTGTCGCATCTGAACAGGGTCTAGCATGGATCTAAATCATTTGTGTATGCCATCATTTTGTGGAGCATCATGTGTGAGAGGGTCGTGCTACTGAGGCTCGTAGTGCCTGTGCCTATCGGGGGACGACAGAGCCACGTATGAGGAGGTGGGCTTCGGTGATGCCACGTGGTGGTGGTGGCAGAGTGGGTCATTATTGGAACGATATGACAGAGGCCTGGTTTGAGGCCAATCCATAGATTTTTTTTCCATACCCTTATGCAGGGATGGATTTTCAGGGTGATCTAGATATTGGTCTCCCTTTTGGTTATGTTTGGGGTCCCGCAGGTATGTTCTATATTTCTGCATTTATTCAAGTTTTTTGTGTTCTTGAGTTTTTTTATTGACACTGAAATTATTTTGGTTACTCGTGCAGATGTTGGCGAGGTGGGACACCCAGTGGCCCGGTTGGTGGGTCACAACCCTCCACCACGACCGCCTGGTGGTCGAGGAGGTGGTGCCATCGGTGGACCGGGCAAGGGTGCCGGTGGACCAGGCAGGGATAGTGCTGGCCCTTCAGGTGAGGGAAGAAGCACAGGTGCCACTGGGATAGCATCATAGAGATCTCGTGCAGATGCGGCTGAGGCACGTATCATAGAACTTACATCTCAGGTAGAGGCTCTAGAAGACTTCTGGGGTCGAGTGGACCATTTGACCCAGGAGATGCTTGCTTGAGGTCATATGGATGACTTCGAGGAGATATGGCTAGAGACAGTGATGGCCTGTGAGAGGGACTACTGGCCGACTCTACGACGGGTAGCTATTGCAGTGGCGATAGTAGCTTTAGTGGTGGCACCAGGAGCAGTGGTGGGTCCAGGTGCTCCTCTTGAGGGGGCACCTCCCTAGAGTAGATTTTGTACACAGGGAAAGCACCCATTATGAGGATGCTTCCCTTATTTTTGATGACCTCTGTATTTTTGGGCTGGCCAATGGGCTAGCAATACTATTTTTTGTACTCTGATACACATATTTTTGATATATATATATGAGAGATATTTTTTACGGCTGTACATGGTGTGATGTTTATTTCGGTTTATGCATTTGTGTTATGCTGATGGATATATATGTTTTTGGTTTTTATGTATGGTGGTTTGCTCGCGATGCATTCTAGTCTAGGATATTGTTAGTTATGTGATCAGCTGTTTGGTTTTGATTCCTTGATACACGTGAGAATGTAATATAGTCAAATTGTCTGCTTAATCTTCTGGCACACAAATATTTTCTAAATAGGTTTGCATCCCTAGATTCAGAGGTTTGGTTTAACTATGAGACTACTAACTGGGAATCAAGGTAGACATGCATATGGAAGATACTCTAGTGGAGGGACTCACACATAAGTCCTATAACGGTGTCATATTCTGCCTGATTGTTGGTTGTTGAATAGATGCACACGTCCTTTGAACACAGTGGTGATCGGTTAGGGTGATAGATGACCCAGGCGATTGTAGCTAAGTTTTGAGACCATCGCGATGTTCCATCAACAAATCTGAAATAGGGTTCAAGTTGGTGATCCGTGGTGATATTTTGAGCACGTTTAGGTTTTTTGGGTCAAAATATTTTGGTGTTGGGGTTTGTGTGTACTATAAATCTAGGGGATAAGGGATTCTGGGGCCGTTATGGGTAGAACTTATTTAGGTAAAGGCCGTTGACGGGGTTAGGGAGGTAGGTCCCATCCATTTCCATCAAGATATATGCCCCCTGTCGGAGGAAATGTTTGATGATATAGGGCCCTTTCCACAGGGTTTCAAACTTTCCTAGCCCTAAGGCTTATTTTACAACATCATAGCGAAGGACTAGCTCTCCTTCGATAAATGAGTGAGGGGTGATGTGGCAGTCGAATGATTCTTTTATCCTTTTCTTATGGGCCTCATTGTGTTGTAGCGATTGGCGCCTATTTTCTTCAACTAGCACTAGTTGTACTAGGCGTTGTTCTAGAGGCTGGGTGTCATCCAAGAGTTCGATGGATGTATGTAAGTTTGGGAACTCGTGGAAATCAATACAAGGACGCAAGGTGCCCTAGTTTTTAGTGACAGGAATAAAGTTGAATTCCTATGACGGAGGGGTTGTCAAAATCCTATCTTGGGCATGTGATGACACAAGTTGTATGTGATGACTTGTGTCGCTGGCATGTGGCGGGGGAAGGATCTCCACAATGGAGTCCTGAGTGAGCTAATAGTTGGCCTTCCTGCTAGGATAGTCAATTCCCGGTAGATAGAAGTTGATTTTATAACATAGATGTCTGAACGTTTGCAACAACGAACATCCCTCTGGTGTGTGATTATGACTAGTGCAAATTGTGCAGGGTATCCCAGTGCTAATAGAGTAGATAGTGTGAGAATCTACACTACTCGATGTTCCAGATGTGGATTCTTGGAAAGGGTTTGTTGTGGACCAAGGCATCTTCTTTTTCCATTTTTGTGTTGTGGGTTGGAACCTGCCTCCCTTTTTAGTGGGTGGCTAACTTAATGCTGCTCTAGCTACTCTCAGCTTCGGGAGATGCATACACTTAAATGTATGATGAAATTGCGAGAAAATTCAGCATTAAGTCCGTGTAATCTTCTCTTGATTAGATAGAAGATTTTAAGGGAAAGATGTGATTATGCAGACTATTTGCAAGGGGTTTGATTTCTTTGCATTGATTGATCAGGTGATTGTTTAGATCACATAGGCCACATGTTATCCTCGGCTGGGCTTGAGGTTTACGTGATTGGTTTATGTTCTTAGCAGGCGTGACGAACCACCCTGGTGGCAGGGTCGTAGTAGGATTATAACACCATCGTGGTAGTGGGGGTGTTGTTGGGTCGATGACGTATCTTTTATTCCATTCTTGAAGGTCTCTCATCCTCTTTTCTATGGCATTAATCATGTCGATAGTGGGACGGAGTCGTGAGACATTAGTACAATTTTGGTCGTAATGATTACCCTGACATATCAGGAAAAATTTCCGTGATATGGGTCTCCCATCGTGCGTGGTATGAGGCCGGGCAGGGTACCATCGTCAATATGCTACTAAGTCGGGGTAGTGGACTACTATATGGTCCATCTGCTTGCATAATGTGCATGCGGGTGGATTTCGTGACGTGTTTGTGACGATAACTATGGGTTGCTTTCTAGGTCGTTCTTCAGCTGACAAGAACATGATTGACCCGCTCATCTCCTCTGCTTGGGTCATGGAGTTGCTGATGGATTCAGCATCCATATCGTCTTCTTGGGAAAGAAAAACTATGGCTGAGTGGAGGCTAGCAAGGGCTAGTCATAAGCGAGGTATGTAGTGAAAATCCTCCAATAATTGATTGTCGGCGCATAACAGGCATGTCAATTGTGCTGCTCATAGCCCTACGTAGTATACCCTCTAAATTGCATACCATCTATGGATGAGTTCCAATGCGGCACACTCTTCGAGGTAGTGGCCACGTTCATCACATAGTGTGCAACGTATAATGGGCATTACTAGTGGGCACTCTACATATCGGTGCTCCTCTTGTAAGTACAAGATGGTGCGCGGCTCGTCATTAGTAGCCTGGATGGAAGGATCCTCTTGATAGGATCGCTCTATTGCGTGTAAGGCATCCCGATACCATGCTATTTCTAGACAGTGGTGGGTATAGTGCCCATAGGTGTCATAGAGGGCACATCCGTGATTTGTAGGCAGCAATTTTCCTGTATTTTTGGTGGCAAGTTCCTTTTTATGGGAATGTCATTTTGAGGTGCTTGCCTCGCAGCCGAGGATTGGTTTTAATTCGTTAAACTCCGGGAATATGTGAGTAGGGTGTCTTGTAACATCACATATAGCGCAGGCTAATGACTCCCTCTGCATGGTAGGGGTCACCACTTTCTTTCCTTTCTTGGTTATTTTCTTTATTGTGGTCGCCAGTTTCACAGCACGGACTTCCCTTTCGGGGGAGGTTTCGACTGCTTCTTTGGTTTTTTGGGGCTCCTTGGGACCGGGAGGTTTTAATTCAAACGTAGTAACATTGGTAGCTGGCGTTCCTCGGGGGGGATCGAGGTACCACACTAGGAATGCCAATGATATGTTGGGTAGTACCAGTGTTGCCAAGACCTGCTGGGAGGTGAAGCCAGGAGGTGGGTATAGGAAAAGTGTTTGGGAGGCGGCATAGACTAAGGAGGCTGCAGTAGCTGATGCCTTAGTGTCATTACTGCTTGATTCTGTGTCCTGACTAACCTCAGTGCTTGATGTGGACATCATGCATACTAGGGATGCTGTGGTATCGGGTGATACCTCAGGGATAATAGGAGAATCTCCTAGGAAGGATCCTAGGACGGACAATGGTTTGAATTGGCCAGGGCCATATTCTTGATACCATGAAAGACTGTCAATGGTTGTGTCTACATAAGGTAGAACCATATCTGTGTTGGTCAAAGGATTCTTTTCAGTGTGCGTAAGCTGGTCTATTGTAATGATTCAATCCTCGTGGGGGAACATCATGATGCGGAAAATGGAGGATGCTATGGCAAACATGGCATACATGTAACTCCACCGAAGGAGTATATTGTAATCCAAGTGAGCATCCAAGACTTCGATGTCTATGTGGACCATTTTTTTTGCTAAGTAGACAGGTACATTTTGGAAGAGACTAATGGGGGTCGAGGGCCGACCGTCATTTTCCCTGAGATTGATGATGGAAGGCTTGAGTTCTGGGGCTCCTAACTTCTACCATACATTCTTTGACATGATGCATGTAGATGCACCTTCGTCAATGGCACATCGGTGAATAGTGATATTCTATACCGATACTGGTATCAGGAAGGCGACCATGGAGGGAAGCCTAGGGGTGGCTTTGTCTAAATCAAAATCCATCATGCGCGTGTCAACGGGGTCGACAGTGCCTAAGGCAGAAAGTAGGGATTTATGCTGCTTTAGGCATGACTGCAGTACCTCCAAAGCAGACATAACAGCAGGTGACTAGGCTAAATCATCTACAATTCTATATTTGTGGGCTGCTTTGGAGTAGTTACCTACTCACCTATTAGGCCCTTTAACCATTTTTAGCAATGGTTCCAAAGGAATCTTTGGAATGGCCAAAGGTGCAGTCGGCGTAGATGTACTAACCCCCTGACGAACTGGTGTCTGGTGGGGTGTCATAGCTGCGATTTCGTGTTTGAAAAAACATTTCTTCATCGGCCATGTAAATTTCATGGCTGTTTTTCTCAGAATCGTTGGGATTTTGCTGCTGAGTGCTAACCGTTCCTTGATGGGGGAAGGGTTCTTTCATGACTGTAGTTGTCTGGGAAGATCCTCCTTGTCCTCAGTTACTCTGAAGCATTTTAAGCTTGAAGAGTTTAGGACAGTGGTGATTATAGTGCCCGTACTCACCACATATCGAACAAGAATGGTTTGTTCATAGAGGTTCTGATTCTGGTTGAAGTTATCTCAAGGCCAGGTTCGTGGTGGGCGCTGTTGACTACTGCCATCCTGTCAAGGGTTCCCTTTGGGTTTGTTTTTTACCTTTATTTTGACCACATTGGGAGGGTAATTCTCTTGATCATACTGGTGTGGTTGATCTTGGGACGGCTGCACAAAGTTCACCAGTGCATTTTTCTGCGTTGGTGGGTTATGTACTTGGGACTGAGCATACTGCTGTCCCATATTTGCACTTGGCCGTTGGGGGGGAGTTATTCCGTTAATTTTTCTTCCTGCATATTGGGTCCCCTCGGCCAGAGGGTAAGGTCCTCCTTGGTGATACACTAGCGCTCTATTAGTCAAATTTTACTGTTGCATATGATGACTTTGAAATCTGATTTGAGACATGTCCTGGGTAGACCCATGTGTATAACCAAGATTCTGACTGCTACTGCCTAGGTACCCTTGGGTCATTGACCCAATAAGTCTGTCTGCAGAGTTTGACGTGCCTGGAAATTCTTGATAAGATTGCATGCGCGAGGCATTAGGCAGGATATTTTATATGTACCCTGATTGCGTATATATCAGTTCAAGATGATAAGCTTTACTGATTGCGTCCTCTTCGGATGTGGGTTAAGCTGCACCACAGCCTTTGAAATCTCCACCATCAGATTTTTCAAGAATAAATCTAAAAGGACTCGTTCGTTGAGTTGAGATTTTCATAAGCTATGACGCCGTCTCCACTCGTAGAGATGTCCAGAAATGCGGGTAGAGGGAGATTGTCTGAAATGAGTCAGTAATTCCATTCCTAAATCATGGTGAATGGGTAACTGAAATTAAGTGAGGAACATAGTAGCAAGGGTGCTAAAGGTTCTGTGTGAAGCAGGTGGTTGCTCGACGTACCATTTCATGGCCACTCCCGTGAGAGTGCATTGAAACAACCTCAATCGAGTAGTATCGTCAATGATGCTATTCGATGAGCACCATAGGTGAAAGGTAATTATATGATTCCCTGGGTCTTCTGCTTGCTTTCCTTCAAACTTTGGTATGTCTGAAGGGAGATTTTTGGGCATGGGAGGCCAATTGGGGTCGTGTGCGATGGGGTCATTGGCGAGCTTGGTTAAATCTGGTAGATTTAACGCCGCTAAGAATGGTGACTGAGAGGTTGACGCCATGGAAATGTGTGAAGACACGAAGTTCTGGTTAGAGTGAGGGTTAGTCTGTGATGTACGCAGTTTTGAATTCAGTTGGCTTCCCATATGGGATGCACTCTTCTGCCCCCTAGGGGACGAGGGGGGAGTGATGTGCGGTGTGGTGTTTGGAGACCGACTAGGGTTCCCAACTAAAGTTGCTCCAGGAAAGAAGGAACCAACCACTGTGGCAATGTTTTCGCCTTTGATGCCTAAATGGCGAAAGACCTGGAACCCCTCCTGTTAATGGGGGGAGGTCCAAAAGACGGCTGGACGGATGAGGTTCCGTTGGAACTGTTTGAGGGTCGTCCAAGTTAGGTTTTGGAAATTTTTTTTGAGGGGATTGAGTCTATGATCAAGTCAAATTTATGGCCACATACATAAAACAAAGTGAAAAAATAAATTATTTTTCCTGTAATTTAATCTATGTGATCAATCAAGAAAAAAATGGTTTTATTTTTTTGCGCGTTGCTAGCCACCTATAAAATTTGTTATATCAAATGGTGGCTAAATAATTTTTTAAGCCTTCAAGGAACAAGTTTTATGCCAAATTGTTAGTTCTTGAAGTCTTAAGAAGACAACTTATCCTTCAGTAATCTTCACTGCTATTTCCCTCATCTACCCTGAAAATTCTGTTGTTTGTAAGAATAAAAGACTGCTGCAAAGACCAATTTTTCCCGTCATTTTTACCCCTTCTTCCAGTCATACTTAACCCCCATTTCATCCCCTTTTTCCTCATAAAAATTCCTCCATTTTCATCATTTTAACCTTAAAAATCACTTCTAGACCCTTTTTAAATCATTTGGTCTCCTTCCATTGGTTTTAAAAAGCCTCCTCTCCTCTACCGAAACCCTCATTTTCTCTTAAAAACTCTGTTTTAAAAGCCAAAAGACAGTCTTTTTATTATATAAAGTTTTAGCCCCCGAGGGCCTAACTTTCATAAACCTCCGCTTCATAGGACCTTAAGTCTAGCAACCAGGTGCTTAAAATATCCTAAACCCTTCTTCTAAACCCTCAAAAACCTTTGTTTTCCTTTATATTTTGTAAAACCTGACTTTTTCATCAAGTCCGACGGTTCATTATTTTAAACGAAAGCCAACCGTTGATTTAAAAACCAATCAACGATCAATGAAATATCGCATCGCAAATTTTCATTGGGCACATTTGAAAGGCCCTCTCCTTTGTTATGATTCTGATGAGCCCCTTTTGGTTAAACCCCCCAAACCACTTCCCCACCATATAACCCATGCCCAGGACCAAGCGATTAAGTCCCGAGCGCTAATCGCATCAGAGTTTTTCATTAGGCATATTTTAATAGTTATTGCACCCTTCGATCGACCACCTTCCGATGGCTTCTCAGCCATTGATTTTCCCCACCTGGCCCAGATCCAATGGCCCTCATCGTTCTATTCATAAGCCCATCCTTCCACCTTCAGAATTCATAAGTAAATCTCCGCCATCGATCTGATCCTCAGATCAACGACCCTCGTTCATTCGCATCACAAAAAATCATTGGTGACTTTCCTCTCTCCCCCATCAATTGGAAACCCTCGATTGGATCTCGGCCATCCATTCTTCTAAATCCGACGGTCCAGATAAATCCTCATGTCCCTTTTTTATTTCTCAAATCCCCTGTGTAATCTCTTCGGCAAATCTCCGTCGTTGATCTCTGCAGATCAACAGCCTGCATTAACCCAAACTCCACTCAACCCTCACCTCATATTTTATTCATTTAACCTTGAAATTTAATCTGGATCGTTCATTCCTTTCATCCAACGGTCTAAAATAAACCCGATAGGCCTAACTCCTTTGGGTCCTAACTTTCTCCAGATCAAATCTTATCCATTCATTCCCTGATCTGACGATCTAGGTTAAAACCACCTTGACCCTGCCCCACATATTATCACCCGTGCATCTATCCTCCATCACACTCTCCTCTCGATCGTCTGATCAAAAGCCCCAGATCTAACGGCCAGCGCGCAGTTTCACGTAATTTTAAGCCCGAAAGATAACGTTTCAAAATTGCGCGATGAGGGCAGTTTTAAAAGGCCACGTGTCAACCAATAACGCATATCACGTTTAAAAAGGTAGAACTGCCTTTCTCCCTTTTCATCATGTGAAACCGGCGATTTCTTTAGCCAAAACCACCATTCCCATTCCCATTTCATTTTCCCAAAATAGATCTTTGTCGTTGATCTCTGAGATCTAACGGCTCAAGTTTGATTTTTCCCTTAGTTCATCACCCTCCGCCCATCCTCCAAGGGATTTCATAATCAATCTCCGCTGTTGATTTCTGTGGATGATCCAATCCGACGGCCCAGAATCCTTCAAGAAACCCCAAATTTTGTTTTAACATTTATTTCCCTCCGCTTAAGGTTTTTGCCCATTTTCTTTGTAATTTCCCCCATTTCATTATAAAGTTGCCCCTTCGCCTTATAAAAATCTTCAGTTGATCTCGACCGTTGATCAAAATATATCAATGACCCGGATTTAATCTCTTGCATCATTCATCCACTGCCTCCGTATCTGACCCCCACGAGAAATCTCAACCGTTGGATGCTTTCATCCAATGGCCACAATCTAACCAAACCTTTGAAGCAGTCTGAACACTTCCCGCAGGATTTTTTCTAATTTTTCTTTTCTGTGCAGGTTTTAATGGTTTTTTCAAAAGTTTTAAAACAAAGTTGAAGGTCAGGGATGATGATCCCTCACGCCATTATTCATCAAAGAGATCATTCTGCAGGGTTTCCCCATTATGTTGTATCGGTGCCTCATGAGCACTGACGCCATTATAAAAACTCGGTAATGCCTGCACATCAACAAGACACAACAAATCTTAATCAAAGAGAGAGTATCAGTGTTAAAGGATCTAGCCACAACAGAGATGAAGAATTAAAGATTGTTTACACATTTTTGTGAGATTATGGCCTGAAATCGACTATCTAAAGCCTAATCTTCTCAATTAAAGATAGTTTGAAGAACAAAAGATAGAAATTGGGCCTAATTAAGCCTAACACACAGAATTAAAGCAAATCAACATTGTTTAAAGAAAAACAATAAATATCTATCAGTCCGAGAAGCCTCCACTGCCACATGAGAGGCTAATTGAATCCTCTCCAGCTACCAAAAGTCACCTGTAGCCTCAAAGCATTCAAAGGAGGCCTAGTTATTTTCCAGAACAGAAGATATTCACCTCAAGACAGCTGAACAGTTATTTCGAATCAAAGAAACTAATTTAAACTGTCAGCAGAGTTATTACAAAGATGAGAATGAGCCTTAAAGTCAACAAAATCTTCCCAGTAATCTTAATACTTAAAGTGAACCAATTGATACAGAGGAATATCAGAAAGTTTCTCCATTAAGCCCCTCAAAGG
The DNA here is from genome assembly GCA_034641835.2 of Pinus albicaulis. Classification (NCBI taxonomy): domain Eukaryota; kingdom Viridiplantae; phylum Streptophyta; class Pinopsida; order Pinales; family Pinaceae; genus Pinus; species Pinus albicaulis. Next base: position 93,106,927 of record MU968359.1, on the reverse strand, counting down.
GCGAGAAACATTAAATTGTATTAATTGAACCGAGAAGATCTTTTATCCCATCCCACCTCCTCATTTCTTCTATAAATACTTCTGTAGAAGATGAGATAATGTTGGTCACTGCATATCTGTTTCCTGTAAATAGTTTACTGAAGCTGTTGTAAGCTCTGTTTGTAATTGAAGATACCTAAGTTGAGATGAGAAGTTTGAAGCTGTAGAGAATCATTGTACCTGAATATTATAACTGGTTTGAAGCATCAAATACAAGCTGATTTATGGGATCTCGGTCTATGTCAACGGTGATGTTTTTCTTATTGCAAATTGTTATTTTATTTTTGTTTCCATTCTGTCCATCTTCTCTAATAAATAACAACAATTATAGAGTTTGGATTTGTTGTCAAAGGTACCCTGCTCTTACTGATAAGCTGTATCTACATGTTTTCTTCCAAAATTGTGTATTTAGGAATGATTTAATATAGTCCAAGAAGTCAAGATGTTGAAATTACCTTCTCTTACTGTCTAGACTTTAAACATTATTCTTGAATGTTATTTTCAGTTTCTACCAAGTAAAGTTGAACTAGGGAAGTCTATGGTGAGCCCTGTCCTCTAGTTTTATCTCCAAAGGTTGTCTGAAATTTTCCCTAAGAGTATGTTGAAAGAAGACTAGGTTAAAAGTCCTTACCTGATCTTAGACTATTCTTTGTTATCTTAAATTGTTTGTCTTGAAATTTTACTAAGTAAAGTAGAGCTAGGGAAGTCTATGGTGAGCCATGTCCTCTAGTTTCTTCTCCAACAGTTTCTTTGAAAAGTGTCCCTTAGAATATGCTAAAAGCAGGATAGGTTCAAAGTCCTTACTTGATCTTAAGCTATTCTTTTTGTGTTTTAAATGTTCTATATTGAAAGTGCATCAAAAGAAGGCTAGTTTCAAAGTACTTACCCGATCTTAGATCACTTTTATGTCTTTCTTAAGTGCATGCCAAAAGCAGGATAGTTTCAAAGTACTTACTTGATCTTAAGATGCTCTTTGTTCTTCATTTTTTTAATATCCCCTTCTTGTTGTTTCATTTCATTCCATAAAATCAACTTTAAAGAGATCCTTAGACATAGATGACTTGCCCCATGGACCACTCTTGAACCTTGTTGTTTCAATTAAATCCTACTATGACTCCATAGCCCAATGGATTGAAGTTGTTTCTTGCTTATTTTCTTAGCTGAATCAATTTTCATTTTCATTCACCTCCACCCTTCATTTAGACTTCCTTCACCTTCATGATATCTTTGCCCAACCAAAACAAACAAAACCTTGTTATTCATAACTAGCCTAATATCACATTTAAAAGCCTTAAAAATAAATCATTATTTTCACTTATAGAGAGATCCCTCTCTGGATTTAGGAGGGCTAGATCCTAGAATCCCAAAGTGGTTCAAGTGTTCTCCTCGCAGCTTCAGTCTCACCAATCTACTGGAATTACGGGGAGCTAACACGCATGATACTCAAAAATCCTAGAAGACCTAATAATGTCCTCACACTCTCAAAAGTAACTGGGCTTTGAGAGGATTTCTTGCGAGTTCTGGCACAACGTCCCGAAATAACTGGCGACACCCCCAGTCAGCCGAAGAGAATCAACTAAGGTAAGGGTAGAGGGTCTTGTGCTTGCCTGCACCGTCACCTATAGGGTAAAGGATGCCCTATTTTTGGCCACTAAGAACCACCGTCCCTTGTGAGCATTCAAGTCTTGGGCTTCTTGGTAGTCAGCTAACAATACCGAGTATCAAACGGGTCAGGTAGCCCCAACTGATACCACACGCACTGCGCCTAAGCCTAACCCCCTCTGAATCGGGTCTCTGCCGCGCTCGAGTTTTCTTTTCCCTGGGCTGATAGGTTGATTTTAAGCTCCCTAAAAATGAAACTTCTATGTTTCAAATGTGAAGCATGATCAAGGTGAATTATTGGATGCCTACCCCCTTTATCCTAACTTAAACTAAAATTTCTCTTGTGGCCCCTGTGGGGAGAGTTTAGTGAGTTGGTTTAAGTTATTTTTAGGTGGCTTTCTTTTCTTAGTGGGTGAATGTGTGTGAGCGTATGGTGAATAATCTCATAATTTGAACATATGGAGATCAGTGATCTGTTACAAATGTCCCCTAGTTAGATTATGTGATGTTGTTCCTTGCTCAAATAAAAAACATTTGCGGATAATGGGCCGCTTCCAAAACCTCTTATTTAGTCTGAACGAGTGACTAAAGGGAGATGGAAAATCACAAATATAGAGTGTTCATATGCTTGTCTAGGGTAACCCAATGGTGCAAAGATAACAGATATTACTTACTCTTACTTGCAATTAAATCCTAGTCCTACAATTTCCTAAATGCAAAAATTGACATTTAATTTAAACAATTTCTACACTAGCTTATGCATGTGTGTTCATGAGCCACTTACTTGGACTATTTAAACTTAGTGTGCATACCAGAATTTTCAAGAAACATAAATTGTTCAGAAAGAAATGGTTAATTCACCCCCTACTTAAACTATGTGAGCACTTTTTGCAAAAACCAACTTAAATGAAAACTAACTAAATGCCTACAAAAAGCAACAAAAAATCAGTTTTCAGAAGCTGTGGGGTATCAACACAGGTGTTGGTAGATACATTAGGGGCTGCCAAACACACTTAGAAGCATAAAAATGTAACAGATAGGGAGAAAAAATCTCTCTGCAAATTGCGGACAAAACCTTCTGACAGGTGCGCCTTCCTGCACACAAGTCACTCCTGAACATGCGCACTGCGCGTCTGTGTGTAAAAATAGCGCGCAAAATTCCTGCAAGTAAAAAAAAATTAGGAGCTGCCTTCTTCATTCTATCACTTCAGTGAGTCTAGGGACTAGAAGGTGGGTTAGAGGATTGTCAGCTCCACTCTAGCATAGACTAAAGGTCTCCTGCAAAATATGGAACAACCACATAAACTTGAAACACGTTAGTGGAGTCACCAATCCTGTTGTGGTGGATTCGACACACGGGTGTATGAAATCGCACGCATCTAGAGAATGTGGTCTTTTCTGTAAACCATAAGTAACAGGAAGTATCTGGGGGGAGCTTAGAAGTATAAGACTTAAAATGCAGTAATACACTTAAGTATTCTCTATTGAAAAAGTAAAACTAAAAACATAAAAAGAAGCTAAATAGAGAGTTCTAAACAATAACAAGGTAAAAAATGGCTCGATGGCCTTCTTCTCATTGAATGCTTGGACTCAATACAAATCTTAACCACTTGTCGAAGGGCCTAGGCAGAGGCTCTAGGACCCGACGCAAGGATGTTTGTCCTTCAAGTTCTGCCTTCTGACGTAGTTCAACTCTCTCTCTATGCTACAATGGACTGAAATTGTTGGGTGGCCAAAAATTGAGTCCTCTTTTTCAGCTCCTGCTCCTTGGATCACACAAATAGCTGGTGTTGCTTGGGAAACTTTGGCTAGCATAACCTTGTGCTCACAAATTGTTCATCTCTTTGAGGGTTTATATAGTTGAGCTTTCAAACCTCCTTCCCTCCCTTGGTACATGGTGGATAATGACCTGAGGGAGGGGAAATATTCCATTGTGGGCTGAAATGTGCTTATATGTGCTCACACAAAGCCTAAGGAGGCACTGGTGCTGTCCTTAGGCGGATTTCACATAAGGAGAAACTATCATTTGCCTGCTTGTGGTCCCAGAAAGGGAATTTTTTCCATTTCCAGGAATGCACGCTAATCAGGATCCAGTGCACGCAGAAGGCACACTTATCGAAGGAAAAAGTGTGCATTCGGGCATTTATGACTAGTTCAATCTTGAATTGCTCCAAAACTTAGAGATTCTTAATATTTTTTATTCCATAATGTATCTCTGTCCTGTAAATCCTTGGGCTCGACATTACTTCATGTAATTTTTTGCTGTACAATTTTCCAGTGTTAACACCCTTCACCTTGACTTTAACCTTAACCGTAACCTTCACCTTAACTAGACTAAACTCATAACCTTAACCTTAGCCTAACCCTAAAATTGACCTTAACTATAACCTAACCCTAACCTTGACCAAACCCTTAACATTAACCCATAAAATTAACCTTATCTTTAAGGTTACGTTAAGGTTAAGGTTATGGTTAAGGTTAAGGTCAAGGTCAAGGTCAAGGTTAAGGTTAGGTTAAGGTTAAGGTTACAGTTAAGGTTAAGGTTAGGGTAAGGGTAGGGTAAAGGTTCAGGTTAAGGTTAAGGGTAAGTTTAAGGTTAAGGTTAAGGTTACATTAAGGGTGAAGTTAAGTTTAAGGTTAAGGTTAAGGTTAGGTTAAGGGTAAAGTCAAGGTTAAGGTTAGGTTAAGGTTCAAGTTACGGGTTTAGTCAGGTTAAGGTTAGGTTAAGGTTAAGGTTAAGGTTAAGATAAGGTTTGGTTAACCTTAACCTTACCCTTAACATTATCTTAACCTTACCCTAACCTTTACCCTAACCTTACCCTTAACGTTAACTATAACCTAACCCATAACCCTAACCTTCCCAAACCCTTAACCTTATAATTAACCTTAACCTAACCTTAACCTAACCTTAACCTTGACCTTAACCTTAACCTTAACCTTAACCTTATCGTTCACCTTAACCTTCACCTTAACCTTCACCTTAACCTAACCAAACCTTAACCTTAACCTTAACTTAAACCTTAACGTAACCTTAACCTTAAACTTAACCTTAAATATAACCTAACCCTAACCTTAACCTTAACCATAACCTTATCTTCACCCTTAACCTTAACTTGACCTTAAGTATAACCTAACCCTAACCTTGACTAAACCCTTAACCTTAACCTTAACCTAAACCTTTACCCTAACCTTACCCTAACCTTAACCTTAATCTTAAGCTAAGGTTAAGGTTAAGTTTAAGGTTAAGGTTAAGTTAGGTTAAGGTAAGGTTATAGTTAGGTTAAGGTTAATGTTAAGATAAGGTTAAGTTTAATGATAGGTTAAGGCTAAGGTTTAAGGTTAACCTTAACCTTCACTATAACCTCAAGGTTTAAGGTTAAGATAGGTTAAGGCTAAGGTTTAAGGTTAACCTTAACCTTAACCTTCACTATAGACTTAACATTTAAGGTTAACCTTAACCTTAACCTTCACTATAACCTACCCTTAACATTAACCTTTACCTAACCTTAACCTTAACCTTAACCATAACCTTAAACTTAACCTTGAACTTAACTATAACCTAAACCTTAACCTTAACCTTTGCCTAACCATAACCTTAACCTTAACCTTAACCTAACTTTAACCCTGAGTTTACCTTAACCTAACCTTAACCCCTTAACCTTAACCTTAACCTTCCCATAACCATAACATTAACCTTGAATTTACCCTTAACCTAACCTTAACCTTAACCTTAACCTTAACCTTAACCTTAATCTTAACTTTAACCTTAACTTTACCCTTAACCTAAACTTAACCTTAATCTTAACCTTAACTATAACCTAACCCTAAATATAACCTTAACCATAACCTTATCTTTACCCTTAACCTTAACCTTAAACTAACGTTAACCTTAACCTAACCTTATCCTTAACCTTAACCTGACCTTAACTATAACCTAACCCTAACCTTGACCAAACCCTTACCCTTAAACTTAACTTAACCTTAACCTTAACCTTAACCTAACTTAACCTTAACCTTTACCTTGACCTTAACCTTAACCTTACCCTTAACCTTCACCTTAACCTAACCTTAACCGTAACCTTAACCTTAACCTTCCCCTAACCTTAACCCTAACCTTAACCCTAACTTTATCCTTAACCTAACCTTAACCTTAACTTTAACCTTAACTTAATCTAACCTTAACCTTAACCTAACCCTAAACTTAACCTTATATTAACCTAACTTAAACTCAACCTTGACCTTTAACCTTAACCGTAACCTTATCTTTACCCTTAACCTTAACCTTACCCTAACCATAACCTTAACTTTACCCTTAACCTAATACTAACCTTCAACTAACCTTAACCTTGACCATAACTATAACCTAACCCTAACCTTAACCTTAACTATAACCTAACCCTAACCTTGACCAAACCCTTAAGCTTAATATTAACCTTAATCTAAACCTTACCCCCTTAACCTAACCCTAACCTTGACCAAACCCTTAACCTTAACCTAACCTTAACCTTAACTTTAACTTTACCCTAACCTTAACCTGACTAAACCCCTAACCTTAACCTTAACCTTACCCTTAACCTTCACCTTAACCTTAACTTTACCCTTAACCTTGACCTTACCCTTAATCTTCATCTTAATCTTAACCTTAACCTTACTAAACTCGTAACCTTAACCTTAACTTTAACTTTACCCTTAACCTTGACCTTACCCTTAACCTTACCCTTAACCAAACCCTTAACCTTAACGCTAAACTAACTAAACCCGTAACCTAAGGGTAAATTTAAGGTTAAGGTTAGGGTTAAGGTTAAGGTTAAGTTTAGCTTAAGGTTAACCTTGACCTTAACCTTAACCTTAACCTTAACCTTAACCTTATAATTCACCTTTACCTAACCTTAACCTTAACCTAACCTTGACCTTAAGTATAACATAACCTTAACCTTAACCTAACCTTAACTTTAACCATAACCTTAACTTTACCCTTAACCTAACCGTAACCTTAACCTTAACCATAACCTTAACCTAACTTTGACCAAACCCTTAACCTTAACCTTAACCTGACTAGACCCTTAACCTTGACCTAACAGTAACCTTAACCTTACCTTAACCTAACTTAACCTTGACCTTAACCTTAACCTTAACCATAACCTTAACCTTAACCTTAACCTTACCTTAACCTAACCTTACCCTAACCATAACTTGAACTTTTCCCTTAACCTAACCTTAACCTTGACCTTAAGGTTAGGGTTAGGTTAAGGGTAAAGTTAAGGTTAAGGTTAGGTTAAGGTTAAGGTAAGGTTAAGGGTGAGGTTAAGGTTCAGGTTAGGTTAAGGTTCAGGTCAAGGTTAGGGTTAGGTTAAGGTTAAGGGTAAGGTTAACGTTAAGGTTAGGGGAAGGTTAAGGTTAAGGGTTTAGTTAAGGTTAATGTTAGGTTATTGTTAAGGTTAAGATTAAAGTTACAGGTTTAGTCAGGTTAAGGTTAAGGCGTACCTCCTTAACCTTAACCTTAACCTAACTATAACCTTACCTTATCCTAACTTAACCTTAACCTTCACATTGACCTTAACCTTAACATTAACTTTACCCTAACCTTAAGGGTTTAATCAAGCTAAGGTTAGTCAGGTTAAGGTTAAGGTTAAGGGTTTGGTCAAGGTTAGGGTTAGGTTATAGTTAATTTCAAGGTTAAGGTTAGGTTAAGGTTAAGGTTAAGGTTAAGGTTAAGTTAAGGTTAATGTTAAGGGTTCAATCAAGGTTAGGGTTAGGTTATAGTTACAGTTAAGGTTAAGGTCAATGTTAAGGGTAAGGTTAAGGGTTTGGTCAAGGTTAGGGTTAGGTTGTAGTTGCTGGTGAGGTAAATCCCCTCTGTGGATAGAGGTGATCCCAGTAGCCCTAGGGTGGGTCTAGCAACAAAGAAAACAAGCTATAATATTGATTCCTAGTTAACGAATGGATGGAGATTGGATAGATGACTTACCAGGAGTCCTATGCTATTGTTGTCGTCGAAGAGAGTGGCTGCCTCTCGCTCCTGGTTTAACAAATCACGGTCTTCTCGCTTTCACGCTCGGACACCTACACGCACACAAGAAACAATGTCAATATACAACATACTAATTCACATTCATAATTATTAGTGAGTCGAAGAGGACTAAATAAATTACATTAAATAAATGACATAACACAATGATGGAACCAACACCACAGTCGAGTATATTAATAAATGAAAGGAAGAGTACAACTAATATTTGACATAGCGGTCTCCTTCAATAGGGTCCAAGCAGAGCACATCTCACAAAGGCTCGTTAGGATTTCGGAAGGGACTCTCTCTACAGAGTTCTCCCTAGTTCTACCTTCTCAATAGAAATTACTCAGTTATAGTATTCTTCTCCAAGTTCAGCTAGCTTTCATAAAGGGAGAAGGCCTATTTTTATAGAGGAAGAGGGAGAGGTTAGGATCCCTATAATTATGGAAGGGAGGCCTATCTTCAAGGAGTGTTCCATGGGAGGTGGAAACCACTACCTAAAGAGGGAGACCCATGGCTGATCAACTTAACCACTTCTAGTGACTCATCCCTGAGGTGGTTAGAAGGAAACCTTCGCCTCTAATTTTTTTAAAACATTCCTAAGCGCAGGCACTGCACTGAGACAGAGTGCCAGGTGGCACGGTCTCTAGTGAAAATCTTCCACATCGGCACAAGGGGTGAATTGGCTACCCGTGCCAAGGCCAAAACATTGATTTTGTGTGATTTTTTGAGGAAATGTCCAATAGGAGAAATGATGTCTTTATGCAGAAGGATGCAAAGAAGGTGTTTGCAAAGTATGACACTGCTCACAAGTCATGGGAATTACCCTCCAATATGTGGGGTGAGGGATTGCAAGGAAGGTGACAAAATGTTGTGTAACAGATGCCCCCTAAAGCATGAGGTCCGAGAGAGAGGGAGGGGTGAAATTCTTTATGAGAACGCGTTCGACCCAAACACTACTGTAAGAAAACCTATGAGTACAAATACAACTGATATCTCTGATACATGATATGTGGCATGGGCACAACCATCCATAATAGAGTACATAAAAAGTGAGATACGGGGTATGGACGCAACCATCTAGCAATAAGGATCAAAAAATAGACTTAAGTATGGTTGCAACCATCCAATTAGAAGATTCATGTAATAGGTGATAGTAATCCACAAAGAAATTGCAGCCTGGATTTCATCAGACAAAACCCATGGTCTTGGACTCCATCTCAACCCAAACAAAGTACAAATTCGAGCATGTGAATAGACGAGTTGAATTCGAACATGCGGGAACATCATCTGATTACCAGCCAATAATGAGAGATGTTAACAAACATGAGAGAAACCACCAATAATGACAACGAATCTCATGGTACGAAAGGGTACAATCCATGGAATGTGAACAGTGATCTGGCATCGAACACCCACAGAATCATCCGATCAAAGGAAAATGATGTGAAACTTTTGTCGGATGCAAAGAACCTGCCATCAAGGCATGCAGGCTCTAAGGTACTAGAAGGGATTCTCTAGATCAGCTTTCTGGAAAATGAGCTAAAGTCAACAAGAAGTGACCTGGTCGAAGGAGGGCCATGATGTCCCCCACATCATCAACACGAGATAGAGGAATATGATAATTTGTGAATCAGGACCAACAGAGAATCAGAGGGAGGTTGAAAATTGTAGAGGCAAAACTTCTCTTGAACATCTCGGCAGCATGACACTGGATTTGGTAGTATTTTACATCAAGGGATCTTAGGTCATGGTGATGTGACAAAGAGCAGATGAGCGGTCAAAAGAGATTAGCCAAACCCATGGAAGCAAACAAATGATGAAGTGAGATGTCTCGAACCCGACACGAATGTAGACAAGTGCCATTTTCAAGAGTGACATAATGCCGACTAAATTCTGGTTCCATTTCCCCCCACCATTTATGGCAAGTACCCTAATTATTTTTGTAAACAAGCTTGAAGGAGATAGCATATGCTTGTGATGTGTTGTCATTCCTAGAGACAACCTTGAGTTGTGAAAGACCAGTGCCTAGGACATCTTATATAGTAAGGAGCATGTGATATAACATAGGGAGTTATCAAAAAAAGGCTCTCATGCTATCTCCTGTAAACAGGGAGGTTAATTAGAATGGGACCAAAACTTTCAGAAAATTGACACAGGGAGAGAAATACTGCATAGGCAAGGTGTAAAACTCTAATACAAAAGCATCGGATAATTCAAAGGGAAGAGTTAAAAACTAACACATAAAGGGAAGAGTTACAAACTGTGAGACACCAAAGACCAGAATCCTCATTACAAATGGAACTCCTCCTCACTGAAACCCAACGAGCTCTGTACATTCATATAAGAGTTCCTACAAAATGCATACACAAATTTTCTCACCGCATAATTTCGTGATAAATCTGGAACCCTCTCTCCCTCACTCTTGGGGGTTTTTATAGGATAAAAACCCAGTCACAGCAATGAGTGATAGCGGGAGTAGATGTCTCATTTAATTTGATTCATTAAAACAAAATGGCTAAAGCGTTCACGCCCACACTGCTCAATAACCTTGCACTGTACTCTGTAATCTGGTCCAGAGATCTCTATCAGGTTTAAATTGAGCTCGGATGTCTTCTTGAAGTCCTTCTGGCCGCCTGGAACTCTGTGCTAGCCTACTGAAATAAATGACAGGGATGGAAAGTCTACAGGTCTCCATGCTTCCATTACTACTACTCTGACAGTTCTTAAGAAGCTTCTGTCAATGTAATTAACCATTTCTGGGCTCGAGGAGGCACAGAGAATACTGCCTGAAGGTGTACCATCTGGAGAGAAAGTACTCTTCTAATATCAAACACAGATGTGGCTGTTTCATGTGTATAGTCTTTGAACTATGTCTTCTTCCTTTGAAAACAGGATTAAAGCATTTAGCCTTGAATAACCGTCTTTAACCACTTTAATCTCTGCTGCTGATACACTGGCCGATGTTGAAATGGCCTCTCTATAAACCCTGCACAATAAAATGAACCAATTATAAAATCCAGGGTGGTGGCGGAGGAATGCTTCGGAGGTCGTGGATGCAATGGAAAGCAGTGGAAACAGGCAACTGATGAAAGCTTAGTGTCACGAGGATCGCAGACCGTATGATTAGATCTTGGCAATAGCAATCAACGGTCAAGATTCACGAACATAGGTGTTAATAGTAAGTGGGGTGAAAGAAATATGATATAGTGTAAAACCCAAAGTTTAATGCTCGGGTGATTTACAAAGAAAATGGAGGAAGAGGTATGAAAGTGGGGCCTTTAGGTAGCGGGACCTGGCGTGGGTGAAGGGCGATTAAATGCGAGTCGTTGGATCACAGGAGGCGATCAATGGTGGCGATTGTCTGATGAGATTAATAGGGAAACCCGACGAAGAAATATGGATGGAGGTGAGATGAAATGAGGACCGTTGATCTGGCTTAGATGGATGGTCATGATTGGATCGGCGGATCGCAATCGGGGGAGGCAGTGGATGACACTTTTAAGAACTTGCGATTATGATTTGGAGCAATGCACGATTGAACGCCAGCCATCTGATCAGAGTGACAGATCAACGGTGGAGATTAAATCGGAACGGAATGCAGGCGGGTGCAAAGGAGTGGAGAGAAATAAATCTATACCGTTGGATCTCTCGGGACGGATGGATCTGATTCAATCGAGGGATCGCAATCAGCGGAAATGGAAGAGCGGCACAACAACAAGTTTTGATTGCGATTGGAGAGGTGGTGCGTTTGAGCGATCACCATCCGATCTGGGGACAGATCGACGGTCGGCAGGTAATCGGAGGGAGGAGAGGGAAGAAACGATGGGCGCGATGCGATTAGCGCAGGGCGGTCAGATCTTAGTAGATCAACGACGAGTATCACTACGGGAGCCGACAGACCATAATCCAATCGCATCGGGGAAAACAAGAAGAACAAAGGAAATGTGCCTTGCGAAAACTTCCCATTGCGATAAAGCACCCAAGGTTTAAATGCTTGGTCTCGGGACTCGGGGCATATGGGGAAGTGGTTAAGGGGCTGGGCCGAGAAGGGCTAGGCCTGTTTACAAAATAAAAAGCGGGTTTTTCAGCCAAGAAGGAGGATTTCAAGGCTAAAGAGGGAATCGGTAGAGGGAAAAAGGGGTACTAAACCAAACAAAGTGTGTTCGTAAGGTTAAAGGGGGAAGATGGGATGACTTAGAGGATTAATGAGGAAGAAAAAGGGCAATGGAGGCCACTTTGGGCATTTCTTCTTCATAGAAATAGAGAGGTTTTTGAATGGAAATAGCAAAGGGGATTCATTGAAGGATAAAGGGCATAAAGGAACTTCAAGGATGCTATGTTTTCAGTTGGAATGCATTCCTTGAAAGCTCAAAGAAAATTTGGCCCCCTGTTTGCCTGTCAAAACTAGTAGGGGGCATACATGATCAACATTGGCTGCACCTGGGGATGGCACGTTCATCCTTGGGCGTTTCGAGAACTTCGCAGACCACCTACATCATCAATTTTTACAAAAAGGAAAAATAAACCTATTCTACTTCTACCCTTATTACTCCATGAGACCAGATTAAACTGTAGGTCTCACATTTTCTCTACCTAAACTACATCTGCTAGGGTTAAACTGTCTAGCAGATTTATTCTCTACATTCTAAAACAACAATTGAAAAACAACCAAGCTAGGATTAAACTGTCTGGCTTGCTGGACTTTGCAGAAATTAAAACAACTACATGCTTACAGACTAAGCTTTATTGAGCTTTTCCTACCTACCCTACTCTAAATGGACTATCTACAAGTCTAGCTTACAAACATTGTCTTCCAATGCAACCAACCCATCAAGTGATCCCATGATTGGTATGTTCTGCCCAGCTCCTTGAGAAGGTCGGATAGGTGGGGCTGATCCCACTCTTTCCGTTCTTCGTCAGCAGCTTCAAAAAAAAAAATTTCTGCGTGCAACATGCTGCTCGAAAAGACCTTTGATCCTTCCTTAAATGTTTGTAGGAAATGAGCATAAGGATCATGAAAAGATACCTGGTTATGAATATTTGGCAGGAAGGCTTCAACCAGGATCTCTTCTTCTTCCATTGGATTGAGAAGAATAATCTCTTGGGGTAGAGTGTCTCCTTCATCTTCTGAACCGGAGGACTCATCGTACATTGTTGCTGAGTCCTCATGGAGCTTTGACATGTTTTGCGCTGCTGGAGAATTTGAGCTAGTCAGGGCATCCATATATTCTGCCACAGGATCAATGAACACATGATGTACACTTTTTTATTTCAGGCCTTCCATGACTGGTAGTTTATCTTTATCCTGGGCCACTTTGATTTCTGCATCTTCCACTGTGTTTTCAATGTGGCTCTTCAGAGCCTGATTGTTTTCTTCTTGTACACTGAAAGGAAGTGGAATATTTTCTCTTTTAGGGGGAGGGAGACTTTTCAAAAAGGCTCTTGGGTCTCTGAATTGATATGATTTCTCTTGTGAGTTTAGAAATTTGATCTCAGCTTCATATCTTTCAACTATCAATTCTAGAAAGATTTTCTTAAGCACGAGTTTGAAACTTGAACTGAGAAGAATAGCTTGTGGAAGGTCCTCCACTTCTAGCTCTACCAATCCATGTGAAATTTCATCTCAACATTCTGCTATGAAACTTGGATGATTTTTGCAAACTGCTCAGGTTCTTCCATTGATGAAGTGGCTTGGTCTTCAGCATGGTTGATGTTGTACTGCAACATGGTCTCCCAGTGGAGTCTCGTGAAACCAAGATAATCAACGGCCTACTGATCACCAATGGATTATTTCAATCATTTAGGAACTGTGGAGTCGCCAAGGTGAGGGATCTACAACTCTCAACTCTCCATGCTCACCTATTTGGAGAGTGAATAAGGTTTTTCCGAGGCCCAGGGATTTAACTTTTCTCAACTTCGCTTCCCCGACAACGACGCCAAAAATATGTTGTCGTTCCTAGAGACAGCCATGAGTTGTGAAAGACCAGTGCCTAGGACATCTTATATAGCAAGGAGCATGTGATATAACATGGGGAGTTATCAACAAAAGGCTCTCATGCTATCTCCTATAAACAGGGAGGTTAATTAGAATGGGACCAAAACATTCAGAAAATTGACACAGGGAGACCAATACTTCATAGGCAAGGTGTAAAACTCTAATAAAAAAGAATCAGACAATTCAAAGGCAGCTTACTGTAAAGAGGGCCGGTTCAAAAATACCTCACAGAAATAAATAATCATAAGGTGTTTACTGCGTATGAGAGATTGAGATAATACTAACTGTCCTTGAGATGATATCCGGATACACATATCACCATGTAATGGGCTTGCCAATTTAAGAATCCATACATAACAATAGCGTTTTAAAAATAACATCCCATAGAAGCTAATATAGCAGAAGTATGGTTGAAGTGGAAAATGGAATAGTATATCACGCCCGAACCATATTTAAAGTGCTTGACTGATTCTAGCATGAGTATCAACTAGGATACATTCATACCGAAAACGAGTGAGCCACTCGCATTCCAGAACATGATACAAGAAAAGCGGATGAAACATGATGAACAATTAAACTAACACATAAAGGGAAGAGTTACAAACTGTGAGACACCAAAGACCAGAATCCTCATTACAGATGGAACTCCTCCTCACTGAAACCCAACGAGCTCTGTACATTCATATAAGAGTTCCTACAAAATGCATACACAAATTCTCTCACCGCATAATTTCCTGATAAATCTGGAACCCTCTCTCCCTCACTCTTGGGGGTTTTATAGGAGAAAAACCGAGTCACAGTAGTGAGTGATAGCGGGAGTAGATGTCTCATTTAATTTGATTCATTAAAATAGAATGGCGGAAGGGTTCACGCCCACACTGCTCAATAACCTTGCGCTATACTCTGTAATCTAGTCCAGAGATCTCTATCAGGTTGAAATTGACCTCGGATGTCTTCTTGAAGTCCTTCTAGCCACCTGGAACTCTGTGCTAGCCTTATGGAATAAATTACAGGGATGGCAAGTCTGCAAGTCTCCATGCTTCCATTACTACTACTCTGACAGCTCTTAAGAAGCTTCTGTCAATGTAATTAACCGTTTCTAGGCTCGAGGAGGCATGGAGAATATTGCCCGAAGGTGTACCGTCTGGAGAGAAACTACTCTGCTAATATCAAACACAGATGTGGTTGTTTCATGTGTATAGTCTTCGAACTGTGTCTTCTTCCTTTGAAACCAGGATTAAATCATTTAGCCTCGAATAACTAGCTTTAACCACTTTAATCTCTACTACTGATACACTGGCTAATGTTGAAATGGCCTCTCTATAAAACCTACACAATAAAATGAACCAATTATAAAATCTAGGGCGGTGGTAGAGGAATTCTTCAGAGGCCGTGGATGCAATGGAAAGCGGTGGCAACGGGCAAATGATGAAAGCTTAGTGTCACGAGGATCGCAGACCATCCGATTAGATCTTGGCAATAGCAATCAATGGTCAGGATTCACGAACGGAGGTGTTAATAGTAAGTGGGGCGAAAGAAATATGATATAGTGTAAAACCCAAAGTTTGACGCTCGGGTGATTTACAAAGAAAATGGAGCAAGAGGTATGAAATCGGGGCCTTTAGGTAGCGAGACCCGGCATGGGTGAAGGGCGATTAACTACGAGTCGTTGGATCGCAGGAGGTGATCAACGGTGGTGATTGTCCGATGAGATTAATAGGGAAACCTGAAAAAGAAATATGGATGGAGGCGAGATGAAATGAGGACCGTTGATTTGGCTCAGATGGACGGTCACGATTGGATTGGCAGATCGCAATCGGGGGAGGAAGCAGATGACACTTTTAAGAACTTGCGATTGTGATTTGGAGAGATGCGCGATTGAATGCCAACCATCCGATCAGAGTGACAGATCAACGATGGAGATTAAATCGAAAGGGAAATCAGGCGGGGACAAAGGAGCGGAGCGGATAAAATCTAGACCGTTGGATCTCTTGGGACAGATGGCTTCGATTCAATCGGGGGATTGCAATCGGAGGGAATGGAAGAGCAACACAACAATAAGTTCTGATTACGATTGGAGCGGTGGTGTGATTGAGCGATCACCATCCGATCTCGGGATAGATCGATGGTCGGTAGGCAATCGGAGGGAGGAGAGGGAAGAAGTGATGGGCATGATGCGATTAGCGCGGGGCCGTCGGATCTTAGTAGATCAACGGTGGGGATCACTGCGGGAGCCAACAGAGCACAGTCCAATCGCATCGGGGAAAACAAGAAGAACAAAGGAAATGCACCTTGCGAAAACTTTTGATTGTGATAAAGCACCCAAGGTTTAAACACTTGGTCTTGGCACTCGGGGAATATGGGGAAGTGGTTAAGGGCCTGGGTCGAGAGGGGCTAGGCCTGTTTACAAAGTAAAAAGCGGGTTTTTCAGCCGAGAAGGAGGATTTCAAGGCTAAAGAGGGAATCGGTAGAGGGAAAAAAGGGTACTAAACCAAAGAAAGTGTGTTCGTAAGGTTAAAGGGGGAAGATGGGATGACTTAGAGGATTAATGAGGAAGAAAAAGGGTAATGGAGGCCACTTTGGGCATTTCTTCTTCATAGAAATAAAGAGTTTTTTGACTGGAAACAGCAGAGGGGATTCATCGAAGGATAAAGGGCATAAAGGAACTTCAAGGATGCTATGTTTTCAGTTGGAATGCATTCCTTGAAAGCTCAGAGACAGTTTGGCCCCCTGTTTGCCCATCAAAAATAGTAGGAGGCATACATGATCAACACGATGTAATTTTTTCCTTCGGACAAATCCAACCTAGTACATTTTATGAGCCCTAGGAAGGAGGAACTCGAGTAACGTCATAATAGTAGTCAAAGTCATGGTCTTTATGATGCGACAAAGGAAAATATTTTCTTCTTCATGTTTGAAGAGATTTGAAAAGAAACGGAGAATAAAACAAAGCCCAAGGCACTTTTAACAAATAATTCTGAGGATGCGAAAGAGTGAAAACAACAGCAGAGAAGAACTTTAATTTTTACAAATGGCTAAGGTATTCCTTTGTAAATAGTCTGTCCCACCACCAGCACTGAAAAAAAGGCATTAGGGGAATTTGAGGGGGTGAAATGGGCCTCCTGGAGGTATAAAATAATAGTGGAAAAAATCAAATAAGATTTGATGACATCATCAAATTTTAGAGGGAAAAATAGAGAAAATACTTTTTCAATTATATTTATTACATCTCCCCAGTTTTACTCATTTGTGGAGTGATATAGTGGATGCGAAATTTAATTCCTCATCCAAGGAGTACCCATGTTGCATACTTTCGATGGGTCCTACTACACGAAAAATGAGAAATACATAAAAAAACGTGATTGTAATCACGTTTTTTTATTTATTTCCCATTTTTCATATAGCAGGGTTCATTGAAAGTATGTAACATGAATACTCCTTGGATGAGGAATTAAATTTTGCATCCAATGAGTACTCCCACTCGAAATTTGAGTAAAAATTGTGGGAGATAAGTTGAAAATACGAGTTGAAAAAGTAGTTTTATTATTTTATTATTTTTTAATATTTTTACCCTTTTATTTAAAAAATGGTAAATCATCCCCCATGGTTGACATCATCATCTTGAATCCTATTGGTTGTTATAAAGTTTATTTTTTTGTACATTTTTCTTAGGAGGCCCATTTTAGACCTCAAAATTCCCCTAATGGACTAAACGTAGATTGGGTAGATATCGTTTCGCAGCCATTTAACGAGTTCAAAACGATATGTGTCTTGAAAATCTTTTCAGTTTTAGAGAGTCAGAAAAGAGCTGAAAGGTGACTCCAGTAGTGAATTTTTCTTGTTTTTACCGAGTCCGAGAAAGTATAAAATATAACTCGTTAATTCGTCATAACCATGTGAAAAACATGTTGTTGCACAAGAGACATGTGTAAAACCCATTTCTCGAAAATAATATGATAAAATAATCGACAAATATGTTTTAAAACCTAAATTAAGACTTTGAAAAGTTATAAAATGCCATAAGTGGTAAAAATTATTTGCTTTTCACTTTTACCTCTTTGTGGAGCAACAGTGAGCCATTGTGCTTTGTGATATTGTGGCGACAATTGCGAGTGATCCAGTGAACCGATCTTGATTCTGTCAGTCTCAGGTAAGAGTCACACCATTTCCCATATTTTAAGCTAAATTTCATTACCTGTACATGTCATTTTTATTTCCTAGGAGAATATTTATCAAAATTAGGGCATCACGGTTGGCGCGGGTTTCGGGCACGGACCCGCGCCAATCGTCCATTTCTTACACAGAGGGCGCACCCGTTGGCGTGATTGTTTGCACAATAGTCGCGCCAACCGTGCAACCTAAAAATCTGCATAATTTTAAGGAAAATGCAGTCACTTGCTTGCAAATTTCAATGCCCAAGTAGACTAACAATGCTCATATGAACAATGTGTGAAGGTACCAACTGGAAAGAATGACGATTGAGTGGAAAGAGAGGGAAAACAATGAGGAAGATGAAATTTCCATGGATAATGATCGATGCATGGACGCCCTTAGATATTCTGGGCTAAATAAATTCTTCCTAAGACCGTGCCTCTGTTCTCAACTGAAATTGCTTCAGTATTTGAGAAGCATCTGGGATGAAGACCAATAAAAGTTCATGCTTCGAGATCAGGAACCTGAAATCGAATTTTCTGATGTCTATTTTATCATAGGATTATCGCAGAGGGGTGCAGTCCCTATCATGACCGGTACTCATCCCATCGTGGAAAGCATGGCGATGGTGATCGATAGGGTGTGCCAAGGGGCACGAAAAGGAATAGGGAGTGGAAAGGTTGACATCCAAACCATCCCACATCTGGAACTAAAATTAGTGCTGAACACTATCACGTGGGCTGCAGGATCGCAGGCACTGTATGAAGCCACAAAAACACAACTGCTTCTTGCGGTAGACTTCCTGAACCCGACTCTCTACAACTGGGCAGAGGCCGTGACTATTAAAATTAAGTTGCAACTAACCAAGTGCAAGAAGACCAAACTAAAGCAGTTTGTGTATGGATCAATTTTGGTATCATTCTGCTTGGAACGGTTACCAATATTCCAGTTCCAGGTGGTCATTGTCCCGATGCCACCATCGAGAGAACCACAGATGGTTCGATGGGCTGTGCTGATGCACAGAGTAGGGGGCGGCCAACAGATGTCTTGGAGGTCAGAATTCTTCGATTGGCTCCACCAACAACTGATTTTCATGGAGGACTAGCCCTACTCTGGTACAGACTTCGTCGGTGATCCAGACCTCCCACTCCCGGAGGGAGAGGATTGGGACGAAGAGCTAGGTGAGACTCATTTTTTATTTTCATGAGTTTATGATTTTTTGGTATATGTGCATGTTTTGACAGTTAATATTATATGTATGTAGATGTTGGCCCAGAGGTACCTGTAGGTATGTCGATGATAGCGAGGCGAACTCCTCATGATTTTGATCCTCATGGTGAGGGCAGCGAGGGGGAGGAGATAGTACAAAATCCGGAGGGGATCGCCCGTGGGATTCTAGACAATGCTCACCTTGTTGATGTTCCTCGGGCCTACCAGAGGCATACTGTAGGGGTGTCGAGTTGTATCCACCGCTTGCTGAGGCGGTTGGTATGGGCGGTGACATGCTATCATGAGCACCACGCTGATTAGGCACCTAAGCTTTTATTTCCACATATTTTGAGAGACTTGTTGTCTCAGGATGTAACTAAAACATACATATATATTTTTGGGTTTTTATGATGCACATGCTTCAAACAATCAATATATATACATATATTTTCTACATGGGTCTATTTACATATGATGATGTTTTATAAATTGCGCAAATGTCTATCTAACACAATGTTAGCTACTGCATCAGTTAATGTATTCATTTGCCTTGGTATATGTTGATATGTGATGAAATCAAAATTTATTTCAAGCAAACAAATACATAAATACAATCTCAAAATGCATGGGTTTCGAACCGAATAATGACCGTTAAGCTGAAGAACAACAAGTTGTGAATCTAATTTACAAGCAATGTGCATATGCCAAGGTTAATTGCCTCAGTTAATAGTTCCAAAATAGCACTATATTTAGCGATATTGTTTGTAGTTGGTCCTAGACAAATACCTTGTAGGTTAATCAACTCACCAACAGGATTATAAATTACCCAGGCTGCCGAAGACAAGTTCTTGCTACTGTGGGAAGCACCATCCGTGAAACCAACATAAGGGGCAATAGACATATGCATAACAAGTAAGACCCAATAAGCAGAAAAAATATTACAAAGCACATCAAATCTAAACATGCAAAAAAATGAAAAAAACACCTATGTACACATATCATGCATGAATGACTCAAGAATAATACTTTTTCAGATACAACCCATTTCTGGGCTGTGCTAAGGGATAACCTTAATAATCAATAAGCTCATAAGCCCCATTCTGTAATACATGTTTGATGATGTAGGGCCCATGCCACATGGGTTGGAATTTACCTACCCCCAGCTTGTCATGAGCTTAGTTGTACAGGAGGACGAGGTCACCTTCGATAAAATAATGAGGGGAAACTGTTTGGTTAAAGTGAGCTTTGACTTGCTTCTTTTGTGCTTCGATGACCAAAGCAGCTAAGTGACGAGTTTCATCCAATCTCTCTAAATAGAGGAGACACTCTTCCTCAATTGAAGTATTGGGTAGTAATTCCACAGCTAATTTGAGTGAAGTAATTTCACACTCGATCAGAAGAGTAGCTTCCAGACCTTACACCAATTGAAACGGGGTGAATCCAGTTGCACTCTTAATCGACGTTCGGTAAGCCCATAGAGTTGAAAACAACATGAGATGCCAATTTGATTTATGGATCCCAACTGTTCGTTTAAGCATCGTAACAAGAAATTTGTTTGTGGCTTCAACCTGGCCATTAGCTTGAGGGTAATATGGCATTGAGCTGTCGTGACACAAACCCAACTTAGACGTCAGCTCCGCCATCATAAAGTCCTGAAAATGTGAACCATGATCGGTAACGATGGTTTGAGGGACACCAAACCGAGTAATAACATAATTGAATATAAATTGCACTTCTGTCTTACCGTCCACAGCCATTGTAGGCATTACTTCGACCCATTTTGTAAAATAATCGATGGCGACAATAATATAGGCATGCCCCTTGGCCGAGCGAGGGTTACACGTCATAAAATTGATGACCCATTTGGAAAAAGGACCAATGGCAATGACAGGGTGTAAAAGAACATGTGGTGCACGCAACTTGTTTTGATATATCTAGCACACATGACATTTGCGTATTGCGACAATGCAACCTTTAAAAATGGATGGCCAGAAATAGCCAGCACGAAGGATCTTCTATGCGATGGCATAACCAGACATGTGACCACCACAGGTGCCACTGTGGTAGTCATTTAAAACATTCTCAGCTTCATTGAGGGTCAGACATCGGCAGAGTACGAAATCGACTCCAACACGATAGAGGGTATCTATAATAATACGATAAGGTTGTGACTGATGCCGAATGCGGCGTCGAGCATCTTTCGCCAACTCAGACCTAAAAGTAGAAGTCTGGAGATACACAATGATATCACCATACCATGGATCGAGGGTGCTAATCAAGAAAATATTTTCATCTAGAATATGATCCTCGGAATAAGGAGAAGAATCAGCGGGGAGAGAACAAACCAGATCAACAAAAACAAGTGATTTATTTAATTTGGCAGTAGTAAATTCCAAATCCAACTCTTGGAGGATAACGATCCACTTCGAGTATTTTCCCCCCAAAAATTTTCAAGACAAAATATAGGTCATGGGGTTACAATCAGAAATCACGGTTGTCGTCCGTTAAAGGATATAATGATGAAAATGATGGACAGCTTGGATCGCAGCTCGCGCTAACTTCTCAACATGTGCGTAACACGTGTCAAGGTCGAGAAGGTTTCGAGACAAGTAGTAAATAACATGCTTGTTACCTTCATCATCATCTTGAACCAAAACCATGGTGATCATAGTAAAGGCGGCAGCTAGATAGAGGGTGAAATCACGATGATAATTCGGAGGGCATAATAGAGGAGCGTTGACAAGCAACGTCTTAAGCGTATCAAAATATTCCTGAGAAATCTCATCCGAAGAGAAAGGGACGTCCTGTTTTAGAATTTGTGTGAACCCTTTGGCTACTTCGACATAGTTCGGGATAAAACGACGTAAGAAATTTTCTTTCCCTTGTAGACTTTGGAGCTGTGTAACGAGGATGGAGAGGGGAGATTAACAATAGCCTCAACCTTAAGTGGATCAAGGAAAATTCCATCTTTGGATACAATAAACCTTAAAAGTCTACTGGAATCGATGCAGAAGATGCATTTATGCGGATTGAGCTGAATGTTGTAGCATCTAAAGAGATGAAAGATCTGGCAGAGATGGGCGGGATGTATTTTCATGCAGCTGAATGAGCAGAAAGGTCATACAGGTATGGTTGAACAACATGAAGAATATCATGAAAGGCATAAGACATTGCATGCTAGAACGTAGCCCCAGCATTCTTCAAGTCGAAAGGGAGTTTCTTATACGCAAACGTTCCCCAAGGACAGATAAAAGTGGTCTTGTGTTGATCAGACGGGAGAATTTTGATCTAATTATAGCCAAAACATCCGTCCATGAGGGAAAAAATCTCACTCCCCACGCAATTGCCAATGATCTGATCGATGAAAGGGGTGGGATAGTTATTCTTAGGGTAGGCCCGATTAATATCACAATAGTAAACACAGACGTGAATTGTTCCCTACTTCTTATCCACATGAACAATGTTCGAAATCCACTCTGTTAGAGGAATCAGATAAATGAAACCCTCTTTGAGAATTTTTTCAACTTCAGATTTTATGGCGGCAGATTTTTGAGGGTGCACTGGATGAAGATTCTGGCGAATAGGCTTCACATCGAGGTAGGTGGGAATCTCGTGCACCATAATACTAGGATCAATTCCAGGCATCTCTTCGTAAGACCAGGCGAAAACATCACGGAATTCGCGAAAGAGGCTAGTATACACTTGGACTTCATCAGAAGAGCAAGTGACTCTGACATGGATGTTCTCAATGATTCCCGGTTTCACAGAAATGTCGATAGGCAACGTCTGGGTGATGTTACTCAAGTTACCTTCAGTGAAGACTTCGTGTGTCAAGATAGGCATTTGAAGTGGCGAAGAAGGAACTTGAGATGAAAAATGCTCAAGAAAGTTATACATTGCCCCGAGGCTAGGCATAAATGAGGAACGATGATGTCCATCGCTCCATGGTAGGTCTTCGAGAGACATGGTTTTCACGATAGCCTCATTGGATGGAAACAATTATTTCAAAGGATCAGGTGAATCTGTATCACCGAGCCAGGGGGATTGAGAATAAATGTTGAGAGACATGCTCAAAGGAGCACCTTCAAAAGGGGGAGAATCTGATGTAGCTACAAGCTCGCAATAATTGATTTCAATTGGACTAAGCGGCATCGAATCCCCAAATGAATCAACCTGTTCAGGTAAAGGGACAATCCACAGGTCATTCGACTGAGATATCATATTAAATTGAACGGTTTTTGGTGGCGGAAGGGGAAAGATACCTATGAGGGTGGGGCCTTTGAAAAGACCCGGCCCTACACTTTTGGGGGGAGAAGGAATTTGATCCATGTATGGAACGTTGCTTTCAGAAGATGAGGTAAAGAACGACAGCTGGTCGACAGTAATGATTTTACCCTCATGTGGAAACTTTAAAACACAGAAGAGGGTGGACAGAACGCATAGCATAGTGTGAGTCCAATTGTGACCGAGTAGAATATTGTAATTGAGTTTAGCGTCAACTACTTCTACTTCGACATTGACCGTCTTTCCTTGCAATGTGATTGGCAAGCTGGCGAGTGTTAGCCACCTATAAAATTTGTCATATCAAATGGTGGCTAAAATTTTTTAGCCTTCAAGAAACAATTCATTCCCAAATTGTGAGTTCTTGAAGTCTTATAATGTCTCCTTTCCTTCAGAAAACCTTCACTGCTATTTCACTTCAAAGCCCTCAGAAACCCTGCTATTTACTAAGAGAAAAACTGCTCATAAAGCTCCATTTCCCTCATTTTACTCCCCCTTTCAAAAAAAATTCCACCATTTTCACCCTTTTTCCCTTCATAAATTCCTTATGAAAAACCTCTCATTTACCTCTCATTCCCTCTCATTCCCCTTCAAAACTTGATAAAATCCCTTTATGAGGTTTAAAACTCCATTTTCTCCCTTATCGGAACCTTCAAAATCCTTTGAAAAACCCTTGAAAATCCTAAAAAATCTTCATTTTTTCTAAGGCCTTATGCCCCTTTTGGCCTTAGCCCCAGCCCCTTTTTTCGCACATAACCTGGAGCTGCGACCGAGCACTAATTGCAATTGGCAATCGCAATTCCTTTTGTTCGTTCCCTTTTCCCTCCTCCAATTCTGATCCTGTGATTTAATCCTATCCGTTGAATCCACAAGAACCAATGGCTCAGATTTAATCGCGCTCCATCATAAACCCTTCACCATCATGCCCGCCAATTGAATCTCCACCGTTGATCTCTAAAACTGATCCAACGGTCAGTGCTTAATCACGCATTGCAAAAAAAAAATCCTTGGAGTTGTGGCCCCTTTCCTTTTCTCCGATGTGATTAAATCCTGACCGTTCATTCTGCCAAGATCCGACGGTCCATGCTTTATGCATCGTGCTCATCCATCTTGTGATCCCTCCAACATCAACCTGTTGATTTAATCCTGATCATTGATCTCTTCTTAGATCGAAAGGTTCACGCTCAATCGCATCGGCATATTTCATCACCACTCTACCTTTTCCTTCCGCCGATGCGAACCTACGATCAGATCTCCGCCGTTGAACTGCTCATAATCAGACAACCCACATTCATCATTCCTTCCACCCTTTATAAGAAAGTGGGTCCCTCTTCTCCTCGTTTCTTCGCCTAATTCCTTTGAAACCTTACCTTTTTTGTATATTTTTGTTTCTCAACATAAAGGTTTTGAATGAATCCTGACCGTCGATCCTCAAAGATCAAAGGCTATCATGCCCCTTTCTTCTGCCTGTTTTCCTTTCCCTACATTTCTTCACATCAGCTCCTTTTTTCAATCATAACCATTTATCAAAGGAATTTAATGATCGGATAGCCTATTTCACCATCCATTGCATGCCATTTTCCGCTAACGTCACCTGGACCTTGCGTACCCTTTACCCCGAAAATTTTTATCTATCACACTCAACCCACACCATTGGATTTGGATCATCCAATCCAATGGCCTAGAATTCATATCACGTAATTTTTGAGTCCTTCCCACATTGCACAACTTTTACGCGATATAGGCGGTTTTGTAAATCCACGTGTTGAACGCAGACCCATATTGCATTTTTTTGGAGAAATTTCAAAACCACCTCAGAGCTGCGTGAAAACCATTTTGGTTTTCCGCCTTACCACTTTCTCCATTGCATTGACTATTCACCTTTTAAATCTTGGCTGTCGATTGTTTTGATCTGACGGCTCATGTTAGTTCTTGACCCCCATTCACCTTTCATTTGGTTTACTCCCCAAAGCTTTCATCAAGAAATCTTTGTCGTTCATTGTCCGGATCAAATGGCTCGGACTTAATCTTAACTTCATTCACCCAACCACCTCCCAATTAACCCCAGAAAGCAATCTCAACCGTTGGTTGTTTTCATCCAATGGCCATGATTTAATCTCACACCCGAGATCTCCAAAGCAGCCTTTAACCTATTTTTCACCAATTTTCTTAATTTCTGTTTGTTTTTTGCAGGTTATTAAGGTTTTTTCCATAGTTTCAAAATAAAACAAAGGACCAGGGATGACGATCCCCAGGCCATTTATTCATGAAGAAGGTGAATCTACGTGATTCAAATTATGATTCCACTTGTGCCTCATGAGCATTTTTGAAGTCACAAAACCTTTGCACACCTGCAACATAGAAAAAACATAGTAACCCTTAATCAGATAAAGAGTACCAGTTTTTCAACATAAAATCAAAGCAGAGATGAAGAATTAAAGGTTTTGACACATTTTTTGAGGGATTAAGGCATAAATTCGACTATCAAAGGCCTAATCCACACAGTTAAAGATAGTATGAAGACCTGAAGACAAAGATTAAGCCTAATCAGGCCTAAAACATAGATCAAAAGCAAATTAACAGTGTTTTAGAGAAAAAAAATGAGATCTATCAGTCCGAGAAGCCTCCACTACCACATCAGAGGCTAATTGAATCCTCTCCAGCTACCAAAAGCCACCTGCAGCCCCGAAGGAATCACATAAGGCATAGTTATTTTATTTTTCAAAGAAATTTTCCTAAAGACAGTTGACCAGTTAATTCAACCAAAGAAATTTATTACAACCTGTCAGTAGAGTTATTACAAAGATAAGAAACAACCCTAAAATTCAATCTTCTCATCCATTAAGCCTTAGAAAGCAGAAACAAAGTTATGAAGTATAGTAATAGATAGAATGCATTCCTGCCTTATGCCTTGCATGGTTTTCAAGGCTAGGAATTGCATTAAATGTAGAATTAATGATACTTGAACCCTAGAAACATTTCCACCTCCTCATTTCCTTATAGAATCTCCTTGAGGAGCACATTGTAAAGGGTTGGTCTCTGGATATCTGTAGCATGTAAATAGTTTTATGAAGCTGCTGAAGTTATGTTTGTAATTAAATATACATAAGATGAGATGGGAAGTTTGAAGCTGTAGATACCCACTGGACTTGATGATTGTAATTGGTTTGAACATCAATATACAAGCTGATTAATGGGATCCTGGTCTATATCAATGGTGATTTTTTTCTTATAGTAAATTGTCTTCTTATGTTTTCCATTAGATTGTCCACTTTTCTTTGATAAAGAACAACAAATATAGAGCTAGGATTTACTCTTAAAGTACCCTACTCTCACTGATAAGCTTTATACATATGTTTTCTGCTAATTGTTATATTTAGGAATGACTTAAATTAAGTGTAAACATTATCAAGGAATGTGGGTTAGTCCATGTCTTGATTTGAAAAAATTGAAAGGAAGTTATTGAATGATATTTTTAGTACATGCTAAGTAGAGTTAAGCTAGAAAGGTTTATGGTTTGCCCTGTCTTCTAGTCTTTTCTCCAAAGGTTGTTTGAAAGTTTCCCTAAGAGTATGCTAAAGTAGATCATGATTGTAATACATTTGACTTGATATTAGCTGCACTTTGTTTTATTATCTTTTTTCATCCCTTCTGGAAGTAGTTTGGTGAGATTACTAGATTTTTGTCTGATAAGTTAGCTTTAATACATGCTTGTCCAAAGAAGTCTATGGTTAGCCCTGTCCTTTGGCTGGTTTCAAACAGTTTCCTAAAAAGGCTTTAATTGTTTCGAGAGTTGATAAATCCTTGTTGAAATTATTGGCTTTTTCCATCTTTACAACACTTTAATGTTCCATCCCATCATTTAATCTAAAGAATCTTTTGATATAGATGACTTGCCCCATGGACCACTCTTGAACCTTGCTGCTTAAATCCTATTATGACTCCATAGCCCAATTGATTGAAGCTTCTCCTAGCCTATATTATTAGCTAAATCATTCTTTCACTTTCATACACCTTCACCCTTCATTTAGACTTCCTTCACCTTCATTATATCCTTGCCCAACCAAAACAAACAAAAACCTTGTTCTTCATAACTAGCCATATCACTTCAAAAGCCTTAAATATAAATCAATATTTGCACTTATTAGAGAGATCCCTCTTTGGATTTAGGAGAGCTAGATCCTAGAATCCCAAAGTGGTTCATATGTAGGCTTTTCAGTTTGTATTTTCCAATCTTGCAAATTACAGAGACCCTAACATTCTGACGACTCCACTGGGGATTTCTGAGTTCATTGTTGCTTAGAAAGCTCTTATAGACCCATTATTCTTTCAAACAACCATAGAAACTCAGAGAAAACCCAAAAAAAAATTATATTGGTATATGGCGGTGGACCATAAGACATTTTACCTCTAAAAGAGCTAAAAATTTCCACCTGGTGACTCCACTAGCCTCCAGTAGGCCTATTACCCTCTTAGTCTTTGTAGACTCCATTTGGGAATGCATTGAGAAAACCCAATCATACTGTTGGTGGACGGAAAAATTTAAATCATTGACCTGGTGACTCCACAACTCCTAAAAGGACCTAAAGACTCCACTAGAGCAAGAACCTGAAACATGACCAGTGATCCTAGAAAGAAAGAGCATTCACGCCTAATTTGGATTCAAGAAATTTTTTTTTTTATCTTAACTATGTTCTATCCTACTTTAAGCCTGACCAAGAATACACCAATGAGATCTACATTTATTATTGGAATAATCTCAAGCCTCTGAAAACTAAACCTCAAATTTTAGATCATGATCAGTCTTATACACCTGTGCCCACCCTAGATTCGCCTGTGGAAGATCTAGTGAAAGAGGAAACTCATGCTACCTTTCCTCTTCTACCCGAAAACTCAAAGAGCCATAAATCTCTTTCTACACTACATGTACCCTCAAATATTATAGAAAGATACAAGCCTCTGATTTTACCCCCTAAATTCCAATCCCTCCCTACAAATCTTGCAGATAAACTACCCAGATTTGATGGAGAAAGCTCAACAGATACCACTGAGAAACACCAGCAAAATCTTGAGAATTTACTTGACCTTTATGAAATAGAAGAAGATGATGTGCGTATTATAATGTTTGCCTTATCATTACAAGGAAAAATTAGGAGTTGGTTTGAGGACCTTCCAGCTACAATCATTATGAATTTTCATCAATTTACTCAAGTATTCTTAGATAAGTGGGAAATCATGGGAAAATAAATTCTAATCATTAAAGAATACAAGAATTTAAAGAGACAACCAGAAGAGAAAGTACAATAATTTTCAGCCAGGTTCAATAAGGTGTACAATGCAATACCTACTAGGATAGAACCACCCTTGGGATGGGCCCTATTGCACTATCCGATTTCTTTTCACCCTGAGGTGGAATTCTAGATAAGAGAAAGAGAGCCTTCAAACCTAGAAGAAATGCAGAACATAGCAATTACTGTCGAATACAACATATGGGACAGGGAGGAAAAATTAAGTGCAATAAAGAAGGACCAAGCATAGCAAGAAAGGATGATCTCTATAGAAACCAAGTTGGAAAAACTTATAGTGACAGCCCACAGCCTGATAAACATAAAGGAGGAAGAATATGAGGGTAAAACTAGAAATTCTTATTCAAAAATACCCACACCTTTTCCTCAGGAAAAACAAACCAAATCACTGCAAGACATAAAAAACATGCAAAGCATATATGATAAGCAAGATTTTAAATCAGAAAATGAACTTGCAAATTATTTTGAAAAAATATTTGTGAGAATCCAATAGGTTTGATTGGTAACATTTTTTCTAAATTTGATCTGTCTGATGATGATTTTTTCCAAATAGAAGCTAATATTGCAGGACCATCATCAATATATTTGTGGGAGGAAGATCATATCCATCAACTTCAAGAAAGTAATGAGCCAATGCAGGCTATTTATGATATTGATGAAGAAAGTTATGTAAGCTTGGAACCTTTCAGCTCAGAGGTTGAGGAGGAAAGAAATGAAGAAATTTTTGAGCAGGTTGACACCAAATACCCTTCTCTTGAAAAAAAGGGAGTAATTAAACATACCCCTTCTCAAAAATATAATAATCTCTTCACAGATCCCAGTCCATTAAAACAGGACACACCAGGACTTCTAGAGGATAACACTATAGTGTATGAGGATTTTTCTAGTTCAGATGACAATGAAGATGAGGAAGAATATCTTTCTCAAAAGAATCTTTGCCTTGATCCAGTAGAGAAAGAATTTTACAGTACTTCTGTTTATGCTAGAAATGAGATCTCCCTTTTAACAAAAGAAGAAATTGATCAAATACTAAACAAGAAGCTCCCCTCCAAACCTTCATTTGAACAAAACAATAATCAACATAGTGCTTACTCCATAGAACAACCCAATGGCACTCAAGACAAGGAGGATAGTCAGGAAATTAAGGATAACTTTGGAATTAGTCCTCTTTGGAGTATGAGCTTTGATGGGTCATGTACTAAAACTAGTGTAGGTGTAGGAATATGGCTTTATAATAAATAAAACAATCATTCTAAAGGCCATTCATATAAATTGAATTTTCAATGCACAAGCAACATAGTGGAGTATGAGGCACTTCTTTTAGGGTTGCACTTATTGAAGAAATTAGGAGCCCAGAGGATAACAGTCCATGGGAATGTAGAATTGGAAATTTGACAAGTAGATGAAGAATATGTGGTCAAACATCCCATACTTAGAGCCTATAAGGAGGATGTTATGGACTTATTAAAATCATTCAAGAGTTCCAACTTATCCTTGTCCCTAAAAACCAAAACATTCTTGCCAATGGATTAGCCCTTGTTGCTAGTACATGTCTGAGACCTTGGGAAAGAAAACAATATTCAATCCAAGAAAAATTCAGACCAACTATCCCAAACCATAAAAATTACTGGCAAGTCTTTGGGGAAGAAAAACAAATAGAAGACTGTCTTACTAAGGATATATTATCTTTTCAAGAGAAATCCTCTCCCGTTGCTAATATCAATTTGTCTTCCAAAGAACCTGAATTCACACTAGAAACAAGCATAGATTTAGAGAAAGAATAAATTTCACTGCTTGTTGTTTTGCAGGTAAAATATGATGATGATTCCAAGGAACATACTAAAGGTCCAGTCTGCAAAGCTGATGTCTTAGAGGCCGACAAGCTACCAATCATGAAGGGCCAAAAAGAAGAGAATTCTCATCTTTTCTTTGTTGATCCTATGGAAGAGTGTATGGAGGTCCCAATTGACTCAAATTCTCAAGTATGGATCCTTTGCAAGAGCCAAAGACACAAAATGTTTTCACCTTCTGTGAAAGCCTTGGTTTTAAAGATTAATATTCAATATGTATTATGGTTACCTGTGACTAGTAGCCAGTGTCTCTATTTATTTTTGTCACTACTCAACTGGCTACATTGGCACTATTGTACTATATAGAGCTATAAATATTCCAAATTAGAGTAGGATAGATAGGAAGGCAATAAAGCTCAGCCTTTGAGCATCTAGTTAGATTGTTGTTTTTTCTTTGAAAGAAAAATTGAAAAAATACAAACACAATAGAAAAGAAAAGAGGGCAGAAGTGAAAACAAGAAAGGTATAGCCCCATACCAAAAAAAAAAAAAAAAAAAGAGAAATGAAATCTGAAAGTGTGCAAGCTCAAATGCCACTCCTAAAAAACACACTTCTAGTTAGTCATACAGCCTAATCATGACTAATTAGCTTTTCAGTTTTCTGTTTATAGGTTAGTGAATTAGATTAGCCAAACAACACAATATTGGCTTATCATTAAGGTAGATTAGGATAGAAAAACAAAGGTTCAAAAAAACTCAAAATCTGAACCTATTAATCTCAAAAGAAGAATGGCTCTAATTAGATTAAATCTTGAGCCAAAGATAGGAAACAACCTGGTTCCAATATGCTGAAAACTTGAACCAAATGAAAGAGAAGACAACTCAAACAAATTCAAAAACAGAGATGAAGAATAATGAAGGAAGTTTTAGTTTTCAGATCTTAAGCCTTCAACATTTTTCTTTAAATTTTCTGCAAATAAAAATCTATGTGCAACTTGTTTTTATGCCATAGATCAACAGCAAGTTAGACTGCTTAATCCTGACTTGACTATTTTTAAATTTCTTGTTTTAGAATTTAGAGAATAAAGATCTGTTAGACAGTCTAATCATAACAGATAGTAGTTAGGTAGAGAAACTTATGAGTTCAACAGCTTAATCTGAACTCATGAAGAAATAAGACTAGACTTAGTTAAGTTTCCTATTTTTCAAAAAGAATAAGATGTTGATGAAAAGGTTTGCAAGTCCAAATGCACCTTCTGAAGAAAAAATGTTAGAAATTAGGTTGTGTAGATAGTTGTTTGGGAAATAATTTTCTGCTGATATATCAAGTTCTAATCGTTTCTATTAGCAATTGATAAAAATATTACCAAAGTACAAGGAACTAGTCAGCATTTTAGAGATGCATTTATGTGGTTCTTGACACCTCCAAGGAGCTGCCATTCCAAGTTGGAGTCGTTGTTAGCCACCTATAAAATTTGTCATATCAAATGTGGCTAAAATTTTTTAGCCTTCAAGAAAAAATTCATTCCCAAATTGTCAGTTCTTGAAGTCTTATGATGTCTCCTTTCCTTCAGAAAGCCTTCACTGTTGTTTCACTTCAAAGCCCTCAAAAACCCTGCTGTTTACTAAGAGAAAAACTGCTCATAAAGCTCCATTTTCCCTCATTTTACTCCCCCTTTAAATAAAAAATTCCACCATTTTCACCCTTTTTCCCTTCACAAATTCCTTCTGAAAAACCTCCCATTTACCTCTCACTCCCTCGAATTCCCCTTCAAAACTTGGTAAAATCCCTTTATGAGGTTTAAAACTCCATTTTCTCCCTTATCGGAACCTTCAAAATCCTAAAAAATATTCATTTTTTCTAAGGCCTTAAGCCCCTTTTAGCCTTAGCCCCAGCCCCTTTTTCCGTACATAACCTGGAGCTGCGACTGAGCACTAATCGCAATCTCTAATCGTAATTAGCAATCACAATTCCTTTTGTCCGTTCCCTTTTCCCTCCTCCGATTCCGATCCTCCGATTTAATCCTAGCCGTTGAATCCACAAGAACCAACAGCTCAGATTTAATTGTGCTCCATCATAAACCCTTCACCATCACACCTGCCAATTGAATCTCCACCGTTGTTCTCTAAAAACGATCCAACAGTCAGCGCTTAATCGCATCGCAAAAACAAAAGCCCCAGAGTTGTGGCCCCTTTCCTTTTCTCCAATGCGATTAAATCCTGACCATTCATTCCACCAAAATCCGACGGTCCGCGCTTTATGCATCGCGCTGATCCATCTTGTGATCCCTCTGACATCAACCTGTCGATTTAATCCTAACCATTGATCTCTTCTTATATGGAATGGTCCGCGCTCAATTGCACCGACATATTTCATCACCACTCTACCTTTTCCTTCCACCGATGTGATGCTGCGATTAGATCTCCACCGTTGATCTGCACATAATCCGACAGCCCACATTCATCCTTCCTTCCGCCCTTTATAAAAAAGTGGGTCCCTCTTCTCCTCATTTCTTTGCCTAATTCCTTTCAAACTTTACCTTTTCTATATATTTTGGTTTCTCGACAAAAAGGTTTTGAATGAATCCTGAGCGTCGATCCTCAAAGATCAAAGACTATCATGCCTCTTTCTTCCACCTGTTTCCCTTTCCCTGCATTTCTTCACATCCGCTCCCTTTTTCAATCATAACCATTTATCAAAGGAATTTAACGATCGGATAGCCTATTCCACCGTCCATTTCACACCATTTTCTGCTGATGTCACTTGGACCCGCTTACCCTTTACCCCGCAGCTTTTTATCTATCGCGCTCAACATGCACCGTTGGATCTGGATCATCTAATCCAACGGCCTAGAATCCATATCACGTAATTTTTGAGCGCTTCCCATAGTGCGCAACTTTTACGCGATATAGGCGATTTTGTAAATCCATGTGTCGAGCACAGACCCATATCGTGTTTTTTTGGAGAAATTTCAAAACTACCTCAGAGCTGCGTGAAAACCATTCTGATTTTCCGCCTTACCACTTTATCCACTGCATTTACTGTTCACCTTTTAAATCCTAGCTTGAAATTGTTTTGATCTAATGGCTCACGTTATGTCTCGACCCCCATTCACCTTTCATTTGGTTTACTCCCCAAAGATTTCATCAAGAAATCTCTATCGTTCATCGTCCTAATCGAACAACCCAGATTTAATCTTAACTTCATTCACCCAACCTCCTCCCAATTAACCCCAGCAAGTGATCTTGACCGTTGGTTGTTTTCATCCAACGGCCACGATTTAATCTTGCACCCGAGATCTCCAAAGCAGCCTTTAACCTATTTTTCACCAATTTTCTTAATTTTTGTTCAGTTTTTGCAGGTTATTAAGGTTTTTTCCACAGTTTTAAAATGAAACAAAGGCCTAGGGATGACGATCGCCAGGCCATTTATTCATGAAGAAGGTGAATCTATGTGATTCAAATTATGATTCCACCTATGCCTCATGAGCATTTGTGAAGTCACAAAACCTCTGCACACCTGCAACACAGAAAAAACACAGTAAACCTTAATCAGATAAAGAGCATTAGTTTTTCAATATAAAATCAAAGCAAAGATGAAGAATTAAAGGTTTTGACACAGTTTTGAGGGATTAAGGCATAAATTTGACTATCAAAGGCCTAATCCACATAGTTAAAGACAATATGAAGACCTGAAGACAAATATTAAGCCTAATCAGGCCTAAAACATAGATCAAAAGCAAATTAACAGTGTTTTAGGGAAAGAAATGAGATCTATCAGTCCGAGAAGCCTCCACTGCCACATCAGAGGCTAATTGAATCCTCTCTAGCTACCAAAAGCCACCTGCAGCCTCAAAGGAATCACAAAAGGCATAATTATTGCCTTTTTCAAAGATATTTGCCTAAAGATAGCTTACCAGTTAATTCAACCAAAGAAATTTATTACAAACTGTCAGCAAAGTTATTACAAAGATAAGAAACAGCCCTAAAAGTCAATCTTCTCATACATTAAGCCTTAGAAAGCAGAAATAGAGTTATGAAACAGAGTAATAGATAGAATGCATTCTTGCCTTATGCCTTACATGGTTTTCAAGGCTAGGAATTGCATTAAATGCATAATTAATGATACTTGAACCCTAGAAACATTTCCACCTCCTCATTTCCTTATAAAATCTCCTTGAGGAGCACATTGTAAAGGGTTGGTATCTGGATATTTGTAGCATTTAAATAGTTTTCTAAAGCTGCTGAAGCTCTGTTTTTAATTAAATATACATAAGCCGAGATGAGAAGTTCGAAGCTGTAGAGACCCACTGGACTTGAAGATTGTATCTAGTTAGAACATCAATATACAAGCTGATTCATGGGATCCTGGTCTATATCAATGGTGATGTTTTTTTATAGTAAATTGTCTTCTTATGTTTTCCACTATATTGTCCATTTTTCTCTGATAAAGAACAACAAATATAGAGCTAAGATTTACTCTTAAAGTACCCTACTCTCACTGATAATATTTATCTATATGTTTTCTGCTAATTGTTATATTTAGGAATGACTTAAATTAAGTGTAAACATTATCAAAGAATGTTGGTTAGTCCATGTCTTGATGTGCAAAACTTGAAAGGAAGTTCTTGAATGATATTTTCAGTACATGCTAAGTAGAGTTAAGCTAAAACGGTTTATGGTTTTCCCTGTCTTCCAGTATTTTCTCCAAAGGTTGTTTGAAAGTTTCCCTAAGAGTATGCTAAAGTAGATCATGATTGTAATACATCTGACCTGATCTTAGCTGCACTTTGTTTTCTTATCTTTTTTCATCCCTTCTGAAAGTATTTTGGTGAGATTACTATATTTTTGTCTGATAAGTTAGCTTTAATACATGCTTGTCCAAAGAAGTCTATGGTTAGTCCTGTCCTTTGGCTGGTTTCAAAAAGTTGCTTAAAAAGGATTTTCTTGTTTGGAGAGTTGATAAATACTTGTTGAAATTATTGGCTTTTTCCATCTTCACAACACTTTAATGTTCCATCCCATCATTTAATCTAAAGAATATTTTGATATAGATGGCTTGCCCCATGGACCAGTCTTGAACCTTGCTGCTTAAATCCTATTATGACTCCATAGCCTAATGGATTGAAGTTGCTCCTATCCTATCTTATTAGCTGAATCATTCTTTCACTTTCATACACCTTCACCCTTCATTTAGACTTCCTTCACCTTCATTATATCCTTGCCCAACCAAAACAAACAAAAGCCTTGTTCTTCATAACTAGCCTAATATCATTTCAAAAGCCTTAAAGATAAATCAATCTTTGCACTTATTAGAGAGATCCCTCTCTGGATTCAGGAGGGATAGATCCTAGAATCCCAAAGTGGTTCATATGTAGGATTTGCAGTTTGTATTTGCCAATCTTGCAAATTACAGAGACCCTAACAACGAGAACACCCAAGGGTTTCGATTCCCTTCCATTAAATGCCTCAAGAGAATTGGGTGACGAAGTTAAGGCTGGAGAGCCAATAGCCTTCGAGTAAGCAGATGACATGACACAAGTGGATGCACCTTCGTCCATAATGGCTCTATGGATATTGAGACCGTTAATGCTGACTTGTATGACAAGTGCAACTTGGTGCGGAAGTCGGGGGACAAAATTCTCTAAGTCGAAAGTGAGAAGACTAGAATCAGCAGGATCAATCCTGTCGATCACAGATAATAACGCTTTCCACTGAGATAAGCAAATATGAAGCACTTATAATGCGGACATCATAGATGGCACCTGTGCTAAATCCTCAACAATACTGTAATGCTGAGAATCACGGGCGTTAGAATTATAAGAAGATTTCTGGACAACACCTTTAGAAAGTGGTCGTACAATGGGTTCAGCACTGGGCCTTTCAATCTCAAGAGGACCAGAGGCAGGTAGGGGAGGAGGACCATTAGCAATCTCTTTCTTGGTTGCCTGATGTGGTCTAGTATAATATTTCGACTGAGTAGTGATGGAAACGGCCGCAGAACCCTTCATCATGAACACTTGAGAGCCAAATGGTGCAGATGGCGTAGGTTACTTGACCATCTATGTTTGCTGAGATGGAAAAGGTTCTTTCAGGACAGCCGGATTTCCCTTAGTGCTTTTTAGAAATTTACTAACTTTAGCTCGTCTAGGGCAATCCTTAGTGTAGTGTTCCTCATCACAAATCAGACAGGGATACTTCGGCTTGCACTGTGAACCATCATCATCACGAGCTTTAGACGAATCTGGTTTTGGGGCATGAGCTTTGGGCTTTCCTTTTCCCTTATTTTTCCCTTTGGATGTCTTGTCTGTAGGATTGGCCAGAACGACGTTGACCTATGAGGTTTTACCACAATCCAGGGTAGGTTGAGGAGCAGAATCATTGGAAGAATTTGATTTTTGCTTCCCAGTGTTGGAAGAGGGAGGCTTACATGAAGTATGAGACACGAAACTAATAATGTCGTCAACGAATGGGGTGTCCAGTGCTTCAGAAGTCCCAGGTCACAGGGCATCAACCAAGATATCATACAATATGCCTAATTGAGAGTACACTAAATCAAGGTACTGGGCACAAGAAATGGCCTATTCCTCGGTGACACATGCCCCCATGGCTATGACTTTTGCAATCTGACTAAAAAAATATGTAGTGAACCAATGAGTAATAAGATTATTAGGAATTTCGAATTTAATCAGGCGACGATGACGTCTCCATTCATGAATGTGGTCCGAGATATGGGTAGCCTAGTCCTGTTTCAAGGATGTTAGGAGATGCGTCCCAACTTCATAATGAATCGGTAACTGGAAATGAGTAAGGAACGCCATAACGAGAGAGTTGAAATCTTGAAAGATACTACAAGATAGCTCGATGTACCAGTTAGCAGCAACTCGAGTGAGAGTTCGTTGGAAAAGACGGAGTCGAATAGAGTCATCCACCAAAGAATTGGAAGAACACCACAAATGGTATGTCATAATGTGTGCTTGGGGGTCATCTCTAGAATTTCCCTCAAACTTGGGGCAATCACCAGGAACCTTCATTGGAACCAGAGGCCAATAGGGATTATGAAGGATTGGATAATTTGTTAATTTGGACACATACGATAATTCCAACATTGCGAGAAAGGGTAATTGAGGGTTGAAAGGCATAAAAGGTCCTCTATAAGGATAGGGTACCCACATTCCATCCTGGTTGAGTGTAAGTCTACCCCCATTGGCTCTGTCCCGAAGGATTCAGACCATAAGGGGTATAAGATAGATAGTTCGGCTGATATTACGACTGAGGACTAGGATATTGAGGTTGAGGACCGGGATACTGATTCTGATTATATGAGGGTCCTGATTGAGAAACATAAAGATTTTTTTGCGGAATGTAAGTATGGCCTTGTGGTTGAGGGTAATAAGTAGAACATTGAGGCGCATTGTATACTGGTCGATATTGACCTCGAGGGTAATAAGCACCTTGGGGTCGAGCGGGCTGCTGATAAGTAGGGCCCTGCTAAGCTGGATAAACTGGGTGCACAGGTTGACTTGACTGCGGTGTAGAGTAGAGTGGTTGCTGAGCGGGGTGAAATGTCTGTGTAGGTTGTCCCTGCTCGACAGGTTGACGAGACTGATGAGGGCCACTAGGTTGCCCCTGTGGATCAGGTTGGCCTGATGGCTACGATGGGCCAAGTTATGCCTAATGACTAGGTTGACCTGGAGTAGGACCATTAGATGGCCCTGGCTGTGCAACATTTGGACCAATTGGAAGGTATGGCTATTGTGGTTGCATGAAAGGTTGCCCTTGAGATGGATAAATTTCCCCCCCAAGACTGTATGAAGGTCCTTGTTGATATATCGGTTGCCCAGTAGGTCCTTGGGGTTGCCCAGGTTGGATCATAGACTAACCTTGTAAATGTTGGCCTTGTGGATCATAAGGCTGCCCTTGCGGGTCGTAATGCCTGATGACTAGGTTGACCTAGAGCAGGACCATAAGATGGCCCTGGCTGTGCAACATTTGGACCAAATGGAAGGTATGGCTGTTGTGGTTGCACGAAAGGCTACCCTTGAGATGGATAAATTCCCCCCCAAGACCATATGAAGGTCCTGGTTGATATATTGGTTGCCCAACAGGTCCTTGGGGTTGCCTAGGTTGGATCACAAGCTGACCTTGTAAAGGTTGGCCTTGTGGATCATAAGGCTGCCCTTGCAGGCCATAAAATAATCCTTGCTGGACTGAAGGTTGTCCCTGAAAGGGTTGTCCTTGTGGGTCGTAAGCATACCCTTGTTGAACCAAAGGTTGTCCCTGAAAGGGTTGTCTTTGTTGGTTAGAAGGTTGCACAGGCAAGGTAGGTCTAAAACTGGAAAGGAACCAATAAGCTTCAGGAGCAGGAAAATAGATAGGGTTACCGTACTCATCATAATGAAATGGAAGTGAATAAATTGGGTTACCGACAATGTCATAATGAGAAAGATAAGGATCACTAGAATCCTGAGGGGACTGGTATGTCTGGGAGCTCTGTTGCTGAACAGCCAGCCGATATTCCTCGAAAGAAAGGCCGTCAGGGATTGCCATGGAAATTGAAGCCTCTACTAAAGGCGAAGACCCTGATGACTGAGTGTTGACAACTAATACCGATGTAGCCACGCAGACAGTGGGTCTAGTTGGGACAACCGTAACAAAAGGCATCGGCAAGACTAGCCCCCTCGACGGAGTTGATGCTGCCATGGAGGAAATACCAGCCATAATCTAACCCAAAGACCTATATCTGGCTGGAAGTGACATCGATGGTGAAGATTGAGCAGACCCTTGAGGGATGTTTTCCGAAAAAAGTTGGTATTCTTCATTAGAAATAGGAATTCCCTCATGCCAATAGGACTAGACGAGTCCATGTCTGAATCTGCCGTGAGATCGTGTAAAAGACTATGGGGACTAGGAGGTATGATAGTCGCCAAAAATGGCGATCCCAATGTAAGGGGGGGAAATTTTCCTCAACCCCAAACCCAAACCAAGCATCTAAAAGAGGCCAAGTCAACTCAACTGGTTCTTGAAAGGGTTACTTTGATGGGAGAATAGGTTGCTGAAGCTCGGCAGACCTAGATGATTGAGAAGTTTTAGATGAATCGTCCAAGAAAGGACTACCACTAGATGAAACCAATGGTTTCGCCACTGTGACTGTAGCACACCAGAAAAGGAAAAAAGATAAAAAACGAAGATTCCTAGACAAAAACCAAGGCAAACAAAGACAGGCCAAGCGATCAAAATTTAATGGGCATGTAATCGTAGGTAGTTTATTTTGCCACATTGAAACCAAAAATTCATTGTTTCATGTTTTAAGAGTCAAGAAACAAGAAAAAGATGAATCTAGTCACTTTTAGTTTTAAGCGAGTGTGAAAGGACAAGTGCTCGATGGTATTTTCAAATTTATGGAGTCAGTAAAGATAGAGAATGACTGCTCAGGTAGTCTAGGTAAAAGGGTGTACAAGGTTTCCGTGAACTGCCATATACACCTTGGTAATCAAATGAAAGAGGAATTGACCAAGGAATTGACATACATTTAGGTAGTGTCTGCTCAACTTAGTGTTCCTAAATTGATGTCATAAATTGTCAACCAGGCCTAGTAAACTGTTGAAGTGAAGTGCACTATATGTGCCTAGGTATTTGTTTCTCACTACATTGTTTTTAGTGTTTTTCCCATGTTTCTAGTTTTGTGTTTTTATTCTAAGAGGAAAAGAACTAAGTGTTG
Organism: Pinus albicaulis; assembly: GCA_034641835.2. Classification (NCBI taxonomy): domain Eukaryota; kingdom Viridiplantae; phylum Streptophyta; class Pinopsida; order Pinales; family Pinaceae; genus Pinus; species Pinus albicaulis. Next base: position 93,066,817 of record MU968359.1, on the reverse strand, counting down.
GAAAAAAGAAGTTGTTGGTCACACTAGAATAGAGCAAAACCTATTCTAAACTATGTATGGCACTCAGAAAATGCAGAACTTGTAGGTTTTAACCCTGAACAGAAATTA